>CM039678.1:296775107-297396945 GCA_022496015.1 Hordeum marinum | reverse complement strand
GTGTATCATCTTCCACAATTATTTTTGATTCATCCTCGTGAGGCACAACAATAATAGGAGCAACATCATTTGGGAGAGATACCTTTTACCTCTACTCTTTCTTCTTTTCTTCTTATTCACCACATCATGTGTGGGTTTAATTATTTTTTTCGAGCTTCTTATTGATGAGATTGGTTGAATAGGGAGCTCCTCCTCGTCGCCTATTACATCATGAGATACAATAGGAGGGAAAGTGGAAATCTTTACCCTTTAATTAGTATTACTTTTATATTCTATTGGTTTTCCCATCTTTCTATAGTTGGCAATATAATCATTCTCATTGCACTTTACCATGCAAAACATATAGATATTTTTAGATTAGTTTCAAAGTCGCCCATGAGAATGAATACTTCAAAGCAACTATTTTATGTGTAAATTCTTCACTCCAGAAAAATAGAGAAAGCTAATTATAAAGTTCAGGGGTGATCAAGTCGTTACAATACTTGTCCATGATTTGATCATGAAAAAGTTTGCATTGGAAATTAAGATGACCAACTTTATAACAAAGTTCACAAGTAATAAGACAAAGAGAACATAGTTTTGTAGCAAAATCATCTATCACTTTGAGATTTTTTTGGTTCTATCACGTTTATGCTTCTAACAAAATCTATCTTCCCTATAAGACACATCTTCAGAAACTTTATACACTCCACAAAAATTGAACTGCTTATAAGAAACATTTTTTTATCATGACTAGTGCAATCATCATTAGTATTTTGGATAATCATAGAATTCATACTAACAATATTTCTATGATGCTCATCATTCAAGGAATTCACATCAAGTATTTTCATAAATTCTTCCTCTACCAATTGAGCACAATTTTCCGAACCATCATTTTCACGAAAGACATTAAAAAGACGAAGCAATTGATGCAACCTGAACTCCATTTTTTGTAATTTTCTTTTATAAAACCAAACTAGTGAAAAAAAGAAACTAAAAGATTTGATTGCAAGATCTAAAGATATACCTTCAAGCACTCACCTCCCCGGAAACGGCGCCAAAAAAGAGCTTGATATGTACTGCACAACTTTATTCTTGTAGACTTGTGTTGGGCGTCCAAGCGCAGAGTTTTGTAGGAAAGTAGCAATTTTCCCTCAAGTGGATTACCTAAGGTTTATCAATCCATGGGAGGTGTAGGATGAAGATGGTCTCTCTCAAACAACCCTGCAATCAAATACAAGAAATCTCTTGTGTCCCCAAACACCCAATACAATGGCAAATTGTATAGGTGCACTAGTTCAGCATAGTGATGGTGATACAAGTTAAATATGGATGATAGATATAGGTTTTTTGCAATATTGAAATATAAAAAAGCAAAGTAACAAGTAACAAAAGTGAGCACAAATGGTATTGCAATGCTTGAAAACAAGGCCTAGGATCTGTACTTTCGCTAGTGCAATCTCTCAACAATGCTAATATAGTTGGATCACATAACCATCCCTCAACATGCAATGAAGAATCACTCCAAAGTTCTTATCTAGCGGAGAACACAAGAAGAAATTGTTTGTAGGGTACGAAACCACCTTAAAGTTATCCTTTCCGATCGATCTATCCTAGAGTTCATACTAAAATAACCAAGTTCTCCTTTCTGATCGATCTATCCAAGAGTTTGTACTAAAATAAACAAGTTATCTATTCAGATCGATCTATCTAAGAGTTCATACTAGAATAACACCATATGATATGCATCAACCAACTCTAATGTAACCAAGATACTCCAATGTCACCATAAGTATCCATGAGTTAATTATATGATACACATCAAACAATTTCAGATTCATAATACTCAATCCAACACCAAGAACCTCAAAGAGTGCCCCAAGATTTCTATCGGAGAACATGGTATGAAAACGTACAATCAACCCCTATGGATAGATTCCCAAGGTCACCAGAATACGCAAGTTGATGCCATAACATATATCAAGTGAATCACTTGAATACCCCAATGTCACTACGAGTATCCGCAAGCAAGGCATACAACAACTGCTCTCAAATCCATAAAGGTATTCAATCCGGTAATAACAAAATCTCAAAGGGAAAAGTCAATTCATCACAACAAGATAGAGAGGGGAAAACACCATATGATCCAACTATATTAACAAAGCTCGTGATACATCAACATTGTGCCATCTCAAGAACACGAGACAGAGATAGAGATTGAACACATAGATACCAGTACAAACCGTCAGCCCCGACGGTGGACTACCCCATCCTCATCATTGCCTCCGCCGGGATGATGAAGATGGCCACCGGAGATGAACGAACCTCTTCGACAGGGTACTGTAATGCCTCCAGATTGGTGTTTCGTCAATACAGATAGTTGCGACGGCGGAACGAGGAGTCTAGGGTTATTTCTCATGGTTTCTATATTTATAGGAATTTTTGCCGTTGGTTTCTCGCGAAGGTGCGCCACAAGGTGAGAAACATACACCAGGGCGTGCTAGTGGGGCCTGGCGCGCCCTGGTGGGTGGTGCCCATCTCATGTCTCTTCTGGCCCTCCTACGAAGCGTCTAGTTCCTCTTTTGTTCCAAAAGAATCTTCAAAATGTTTCGAGCGATTCCGAGACCTTTCATTTTCTACACACAAAAAACACCACGGTAGTTCTGATGAAAACAATGTTAGTCTGGGTTAGTTCTAAATAAATCATATAAAGTGCATCAAAACAATATAAAAGTATTGTAAACACAGGTGAATATGGCATGAATACTTGATAAATTATCGATATGTTGGTGACATATCAATATTTGAAATGAAGTTAAAAAAATTCAATTGCCACATTCATTTCAATCAAAATGCATAGATGCTTAACTATAATTGTAAAACATTCCAAATTGAAAATTTGGTATGTTACAAACCTGCCCACCTTAAGATGAATATCTCCCTCGAGATTCGGGTTGGCTAGAAAATAGGTGCGGGTGGTCTCGACGAAGATCTTCTTCTCGTTCCCAGGTGGCTTCTGCCTCGGTGTGGTGACTCCATAGATGAAAGCACAACATGCTACCTTGGTAGTTTTGATAATTCATGACAACATACATTGTCTCTTGGACTAATACTTTTATCTAGTGCATTTCACATAATAGTCCATGGAAAGTCGGGTTGGCAAAGAGATTGTGGAATACCCCAAGATGCAAGGAAATGGATTGGCAAAGCTTAAAGCAAGAGGAATCTACATTTTATATTTGTGAGAAATCAACTCGAGTCCATAGGAAAGCCAATACTATTAAAAGGGGGTAAAGTTTTGTTGGTGAACAAAATGCTCATATGCGCACAAGTGATAGTCATCAAAGACACCGACAAACTCTCCCACCAAAGTCTGTCCTAAGCCGAACACTCAAAATCGGTGCACCCAACATTTCCATCCCAGTGCCACCGATTCCAAATCCTAGATAGAAGCAGCCAAACCCTAGCCACTTCGGTGCAACCGATTCCATACCGGTGCCACCGAGTTCAGGCTGCCAACTTTTTGTTATGCAAGTTCACAGTTTCGGTCCCTCCGAGATTGTTGAATCAGCGTCACCAAGAATGGGCATTCTGACCATTGGTCACCTTATCGATGCAACTGAGTTTCCTATATCGGTCCCTCCGAGATTCAAAATATGCCACCTTTTGGTCACTTAGGTACCACCGAGATTAACACACCGGTGTCACCGAGTTGGTCATTTTTGTGTGTAACGGTTGGATTTTTGGTGATGCCTATATATACCCCTTCACCACCACCTACTCGAAAGAGAAGCACTCAGGACTATTCCATTCCTATCCTATCAGTTTTCTGAGAGAGAACCACCTACCCTTGTGTTGAGGTCAAGATCTTCCACTCCAACCATATGGATCTTGATTTCTAGCCTCCCCAAGTTGCTTTCCACCAATCTCATCTATTCTACCAAGCCATATCTATAAGAGAGTGATTGTCTGTTGAGGAGTCTATCATATTGAAGCACAAGAGCAAGGAGTTCATCTACATTACCGAGCCTATTACCTTTTGGAGGGTGGTGCCTCCTAGATTGGTTCGGTGTCGCTTGGGAGCCTCCTACTTCGGGTTGTGGAGTGAACCAAGAAGTTTGTAAGGGCAAGTTGATCGCCTACTTGATGAAGATCTACCCGTAGTGAGGCTAGTCCTTCATGGACGGAAGCCGTTATGGAATATCCAAGGTTGCTACTTCGTGGACCCTTATGGGTGGAGCCCTCCATGGACTCTCGTGACCGTTACCCTCCATGGGTTGAAGACTCCATAAACATGGACGTACGATAGCACCACCTATCGGAACCACGGGAAAAATCCTTGAGTCTCCAATTGTGTTTGATCTCCACATCTCATCTCTTTACTTCATGTGCAATGTCTTTACTTTCCGCTGCTATATTTGTAGACATGCATGTGTAGGGTATATAGACTTGCTAGCCTGGCTAAAACTATTAAAATCTGCCAACCAATTAACTTGGGAAACGGTTAGGTTTTAATTTTCTGCTAGTAGTCTATTCACCCCCCTCTAGACACTCTTGTAGTGATCCCTCAATTGGTATCAGAGCTTTGGTCTCCATTGCATCGATTTATTCACCGAGGAGGAAGATGGATGTGTCTAGTATAGGGAGTTTGAGTAATAAAGTGCCTATTCTTGATGGAGAGTATTATAGTCAATGGAAAGCTTTGATGCTTGAGATGTTTAATGAATTTAAATTGAGAAAATATGTTATGCTCCCCTATGAGCCTCCTATTGATGAATTGCATCCCACACATGAAGAGGAAATTAGCATGCTTGGTAACCTAAGAATTGTCAATCTTATTGTTAGAGGTTTACCAAGATTTATTGTTTCTCAATTGAAGAACTTTGAATGTGCCTATACCTTATGGACTGATTTGGAGAAGCAATATCCAAATATTTCTTTAGGAAATCTTGATGACATTATTCATAAAACTGTTGCTTTTCATAAAATGAAACCTAGTGATCCAAACTTTGATAAATGCCTATTTGAGCTCCGTGATCTTATGCGTGCTAAAGGAGATGTCATCACTATCAAAAACATTATCTTTGAAGCCATTCACATTCATAAACTTGAACATTGTCATGATCACAATTCTAACGAATCTCTTGTTGTTTATGACGAGGATTTACCACTTGATGATGACAATGTGGAACATGACTACCTTGGAGAAGATGAGTTGTTCGACATCGAGTATGAGAAGATCATGAAGAATCTAAGTCTCATGGCAAACTTCAAGGCTTATATGTCCTAAGGAAAAGAGTGGATTCTCGATAGTGGATTTACGGATCATATGACTGGTGATAAAGACATGTTCCAAGAGGTCAAACCTAATCAAGGTCCTCGAAGGTACATGACCTTTGGAGACAACTCTAAGGGTAAGGTACTTGGCCTTGGTAAGGTGGCCATATCCCATGATAGCTCTATTCAAAATGTAATGCTTGTTGAATCCCTAGGCTACAATCTTCTTTGTTTATCTAGACTTGTCGACTTCGGTTTCAATGTGTTATTCACGAAAGTAGATTGTCAAGTGTTTCGTCAAGATAATCATAAAATTGTATTTATCGGTTTCCATAGAGGTGATCTATACGGACAATTTTTATGTTATGACCTTTAGGTCTAACTTATTTCGAAACTGACCTACCTTTAATTATTTTTCGAATCCGACCTCTTTTGGTGACGCCAACATCCCTGGCGTCTGGCTTGCACGGGAGACGCCAGGGTCCCTGGCGTCTGGTCACGGTCCGCATGACCGGCTGGTCCGTTAACTTGCTAACGTGGCAAAGTACCAGACGCCAGGGACCCCAGTGTCTGGTATAGGCCCAGACACAGGGACCATGCCGTCTGGTATAGAGAACCAAATAACCACAGGGGAGAGTGGGTGGGACCCACCCCACTCACTCTCCCCAATCCAGCCCGAGCTTGCTGCTACGTTTTGCTCTCCCTCCCCTCTCTCTCACCTCTCAAGCCCCCATCAAATCCTCTCCAATAGGTGCTTCACTTAGGTGGATCTTTCCATAACTTTGTTGCTTGTGGTAATATCCTTTGAATCATCCATTTTTTTAAATCTTGTTAATTTGCTAGTTTTTTTACATCTTGTAGAAACCCTAGTTCATGAGCTCTCTCGGTTTTAGTGTGTTTGAATATGTTGTTTATCTTTGGTAATAGGGATATGTTTGGAGTAGGAAGAATATTTGGTTTATGAGTAGAACGATTGGGGGTTAGGGTTAGTTAGTGTTTTGGGTAAACTTTGCTTAATGTATCCTAATTAATGACACATTTTTGGACATCATTAATAATGTAGTGTTGATATGATTTTGGTATAATTTTTGTTTTTAGAACACAACAATTGTCATTGATGTGCTAAATTCATTCATGTTGTTTTTAGATGGAGAGACTTGTTAATGTTCATTATATGGACAAGGAGGCAGTTTTTAGTAACAATGCCGATGCTGGTGAGGAAACAATGGTTTTTGATACAATCCCTAGCTATGAGGATGTTGTTGCAAAAGTGAGACATGTTTTGAAGTGGATGGACCCCAATGATGATGTTAAGTTAATAGGAAGGTATGATGTTGGAGTTGGAGCCAAATCTCACTTAAAAAGTATGCCCATCACCTCGGATTTGCATTGGTATGTGTACAAGGAAAAGGTTGCTCAATTGGAAGACAATTCACTTGAATTGTTTGCCACCAAGGTTGAACCTCCTCGGTTTGCAATTGACTTGAACAAACATGTCTCTTCCCCAATGACTGAGAGGAGAAGTATGCCTCTTGTTGAGAATAGGGTTGTGGTTGATGGCTCCAATGCTTATCACAAACCACGTCCTCAACCACCAACCATCCAAGAAAATGAGGTTGAGTTGTATGCCCCTAATGCTTCTAGCCAACCACCAACTAGCCAAGCAAATGAAGCTGAGGTGATTGGTAGTGACAAAGTAATTCAACAGGATGGTGATGGTGATGTTCGTGGTGATGAGGATGAGCTAGAGGAAGGGTTTCATGGTAATGATGTTGGTTACTTGGATGCCTACATAGCACAAAAGGAAATGGATCACGAGTTACCTTTTAGGCATCTATATGGGTATGACTCGGATGACGAAGGTCCGGAGGAAGAATTGGATGAGGATGGATTCACTAAGGAGGAAAACCAAATTCACTTTGAGTTGACCGGCTTGGAAAAAAGAACTCATTTGTTTTGAGATCTCAGACTTGCCCATAAAGCCGTAGTTGATTGTGGCCTGAGAATGACGGCGATTGAGCCAACACCTTGCCTAGATGCAGGCGAGCCCAGGGAGGAGAACGAGGATGAGAATGGTTATTTGAATAAAGGAGTGAAGTTCCTAAGCTTGGATGGTATGAAGGTTTGGTCGTCTGACTATGCCATTCGAAACCACAGGCCATATTTGGTTGAGCACTCCGACATAAATTTGCGTTACACTGTGAAGTGTGAGCAAGCAGGAGAAAGATGTCCATGGAAGGTTCGTGCAAGAAAGCTTAAAGAAACCGGAGAATGGGTATTAAGGAGTTGTGTTGCCACTCATAGGTGCAAACCGCCAAAGAAAAAATTCCGTACGACACACCGCCAACTCACTTTAGAGTACCTCGGATACAAATTTATGAAAGACATAGCCGTTAATCCCACTGTCAAAGTGAGGTTTCTCATGCAGATGGTGAAAAAACAATTTGGTTAGGTAATCAAGTATGGGAAGCATTGGAGGGCCAAGGCAAATGCTATTAGGATGTTGTATGGTGGTTGCGTAGTTCTCTTCATGGGGTCATAGCTGTCTTGATAGATATGCTACAACTCTGCCTTCTTGCATCAGAACTCCTCCAAGCCCGGTTCTTGATGCATCACAATAAATCACAAACTCCTTGTGCATATCAGGCATGGCCAAAACTGGGGTTGTGGTCAATCTCTTCTTGAGCTCCTGGAAGCTTTCCTCGCACTTAGTTGTCCATTCGAACTTCTTGTCCTTCTTCAAAAGCTGGGTCATGGGTCGGGTAATGCTTGAGAACCCTTCCACAAACTTGCGGTAATTACTCGCGAGTTCGAGGAAGCTCCTGACTTCCTTCATGGTGGTTTGGATTTGCCACTCAGTCACGACTTCAATCTTGGCAGGATCCACTGATAATCCTTCTACAGTCAACACTTGACCTAAGAATCCAACTTCATGCAGCCAGAATTCACACTAGCTGAACATGGCATAAAGCTGGTGCTCTCGAAGCTTCTCTAGGACCAATCTCAAGTGTTCCTCATGTTCTTCTTCGGACTTGGAGAAGACAAGTATGTCATCAATGAAGACAACAATGAACTTGTCCAAATACTCCGTGAAGACTTTATTCATGAGGTACATGAAGTAGGAAAGGGCATTGGTTAACCCGAATGACATGATCGTGTACTCATACAGGCCATACCGGGTTATAAATGTCGTCTTCGGAATGTCTTGGGGTCTGATCTTCAGCTGATAGTACCCAGACCTGAGATCGATCTTGGAGAACACCTTGGCTCCATTCAACTGATCAAACAGGTCTTCAATCTTGGGGAGTGGGTACTTGTTCTTTATTGTGACTTCATTGAGAGAACGGTAATCGACACAGAGTCTGATAGTTCCGTCCCTCCACAAATAAAACAGGTGATCCCCAAGGAGAGGCACTTGGGCGAATGAATCCTTTTCTGAGCTGCTCTGCTAGTTGCTTCTTCAACTCAGCCAACTCTTCGGATCCCATCCTGTAGGCCTTCTTATAGATGGGCCTTGATTCGGGCATAAGCTCAATGATGAAATCAATGTCGCGGTCAAGAGGCATTCCGGGAAGCTCATCAGGAAACACATCCGGGTACTCACATACCACTGGCACTTGATCCAACTCAACTCCCGATAGGTAGTTAACCTGAGGTGCTTGAGTGGAGGCAGGGTTGGGAACATACTTCACTTCCACTCCTTGGCTATTGGTCATGGTGACGATTCTCTTGGCACAGTCTAACATGCCTTGGTGCTTAGTCAACCAATTCATGCCAAGGATGACATCTAAGCCCGGTGAGTCCAGAACTATAAGGTCTGCTAGGAAGTCTATCTCGTTGATGTCAATCTTCACTCCCTTACACCCTATCCCAGACTTCATAACTGAATCGGAGGTTTGTATCAACATACGACTACCCAGGGGTGTAGGTTTCATGCCACTCTCTAGTGCAAACTTTTGGGTGACAAAAGAATGCGAAGCTCCACAATCAAACAATATTGTTGCTGGGGTTGAGTTGACGAGGAACGTACCCAGTATGACGTTCGGGTCTTCCTGGACTTCCTCTACGGTGATGCGATTCACACGACCCTTGCCATTGTTGGGGTGGTTGTGGGGAGCTGGGTTCCTTGGTGGTGCTCCATGGTCTTGTCCTTGGTTTGGCGCATTGGGGCGCGGTGCATTTGGCTTCCTGTTGGGGCAGAGCTTAGAGATGTGTCCAAACTGACCACATCCAAAGCAAGTGACCTCCCCAGGGTTGTTGTTGTTGAAGTTTCTGCCACCGTTGTTGTTATTGGGGTTGTTGTTGTAGGCTAGCCTGGGATTGGCATACTGCTGAGGCTGGTAGCTCGGACAAGGCGCAGGAGGTCTAGCCTGCTGTGGCTGATAGGTCGGCTTGGCTGGGGCTGGCTGCCAGGTGCGAGGCTTCTGGTTGCTGGGGCTACCCTTGCCGATCATCTTGCGCTTGCGAGTGTCGTCGATGGCATGACGCTTGTCTTCTAGCATGAGGGCCTTGTTCACCAAGTCAAAGAAGGTATGGCAGTCACAGACGATGAGCTGATACTTCAGGACCTGTTGAAGTCCTTCCATGAAGTGTTCCTTCTTGGCAGCCTCTATGTTGACATCTTCAGGTGCATACCTTAACAGGAGGTTGAGCTTCTGCAGACACTCCTTGACAGAGCCACTTCCTTGCTTTAGCTCTCGGAATTCTCTCTTCTTGATAGCCATGATCCCAGAAGGAATATGGGCAGTGCGGAATCCTTCCTTGAAGTCATTCCACGTGATCAAACGTTCTCCTTGCATGACCTTGAATCCATCCCACCAAGCTCAGGCGGTACCTCTGAGGCAGTGAGAGGCATAAAGCACCTTCTCACGATCCTCATTGAAATTGACCAGTGCAAGGAGGTCCTCAATGGTGCCGATCTAGTCATCAACATCCAATGGTTTAGAAGTCTCAGTGAAGGATGGGGGCGACTTCCTCATGAACTCACACAACATGGAGCGGCCATTGCCGTTCCTGCCTTGCTGCTGGTTGTTCACAAGGGCCTGAGCCATCTGCTGGATAGCAGCATTGTTTGCTTGGCACTCCTCCCGGAGAACTTGGAGAAACTGAGCTATGGTCATGTTCTCCTGTGGAGGTGGTGGCGGGGAAATGTCGCCTTGTGGCTGCTCCTGGTGTCCTCCAACGTGAGCAGCCCCACCAGCTCCCTGTTGCTGCCTTGAGTTGTCAGCTTCAGGGTTGGTGAAGGAGCTGTTGCGGGTAGCAGTCACCATCCTGTTTGGAGTAGCCAAGTCAAACAACTAGGATTGATAAGAGGATAAGCAATAACAGAAAAGCGCGCCTAAGGGGGTCGGTCAAGTGCAAGTGTTTTGAAACAAAGGTTGAAAGACCAACACATATTAAGATAGACGATGGAGTCACTTACATGTTGCCTAAGGCAAAAGCGCGACTTGCATCGGAACACAAACAACAAAACAAACAACAAGCACACATGGTTTCATATGAACCATTACAAGGACTTGACTTCGCATGAGGGATACATGACTGATCCTACCCTAGGGGTTCTTGGACTCAGGTGGTGGAGTGCTCGGTCTCGTAGCCCCACTCCTCTGGGTCTTCCTCCAGTTCATCATCTGAACGGGCATCATCCCCGGTCAAAGGGGTCAGGGAACGAGGAGGTCCATCCCGATGACGCTTTGCAGGCGGGTCGGTGAAGAGCTCACGGTACTTCTTCGCACTCATGTGAATGACAACGTGTAGGTGCATAACTATCTGGGGGTACTCCTCCTCGATTGGTGACAGTTGGTCGTCCCTCGGGGGCTCCATCCTTCTTGATCTTATCTGGCTTCGTCTTGGCTTGTCAAAGTAGCTCTCGGGTGTGGTGAAGTTCCTCACGGAGTTTCATGAACTCCTTCATCAGGTTATGAACCAGGCTATCGGCAGAGAGGCTGAAGTAGGTCTGGAACCTGAGCGGTGTGCCATCCTCCTTGGTTGGAATCAGTGTCCAACTCTCGCCAAGATCATTCTTCCTGAAGGGAAGGTAGCAAGTAGCCAGCCATCTTTGGAATGATGTCTCGAAGGTGTAGAAGTGCCTTGCGTGCAGCTGTCTCGACTACGAGTATCACGGTCTCCATCCTGGTCCTTCAAAGAACCAACTAGTCTGGGAGTCATTTGCCTTCACGACCACATCCACGTGGTATTCCTTTGTGATGGCATCGACCCAGTGCTCGTGGTAGAGGAAAATGGGTGGTTGGCGAAAGTGGCAGTTCTCCAGGCTATCCCCAAGGAGTAAGGGAAAGCCGGATGTCAGGAAGGCTTCGGGTACGACGGCCATCTACAAAGGTTTGAAAGGAGGAGAGTCAGCAAAGTGTTGTGTGAAGAATAGGAGAGGTAAATAGTGCAGAATTCCTAAGTTCCAATGCTAGGTGTAGTTTTGAAAACGACTTTTATCCTGTCTAACGTCCACGCTAACTAAGGGCTTCCTATAGTCAGGATGGCTCTGATACCAGCTCTGTGGGGACCCCGACTCATAAGTCGTGATCACCGAATGCACATGTACAGTGATCCTAGAGATCAATGCTCACTAAACACACAGAAGCTGAATAACAAGAGTCTTACATACACACTTAACGTCTTACACAAATAATGACCATGAAGGTCTTAGTCTTACATAGATAGGGCCACACGTGCCAAACACTTAAAGTATAACAAGCAACGGAAATCTTGGTCGAAAGCGTGAACCCATGCCATCTGCCTTAACCTACAGGCATTCTGACTAGGAAGCGTCCTAGTTCGCATGTTCGTCTTCAACGAACTCTTCGACACTCCTGTTCTTCCATGCCTGGCCAATTAAATAACTAGTGGCAAGACAATGAGTACTTTGAATGTACTCGCAAGCAACCCAAGTTGTGGAACAAGCTAACAACGATGCATGATATAGCACTAAGTAGGTGATTTTGCGGAAAGCTAATTTCAATGCAAATGTCACGATCAAGTAACTAGTGAGCATGCATCAACAATTAGCAGATATCCATATGAACAAGTTACAGATATCAACATAAGTAGAGATTTAACATCTCATGTTCGTTCATCACGTTAAGTCATCAGACTTAGTTTAATTCTCATGCTAAGTTAATGGACTTAGCTCATGTGACCTTCTTGTCACCAACACATACACACCAGTTTGTGAAAACATTTGGACGTAGCACAAGGGTGGTCATCCAACTGTCCTTGACTATGGACACAACTATTCAAATAGTTTTACACTCTGCAGAGGTTGCACACTTTACCCACAAGACTCGGGGAACTTCCGTGTCATCCACGACTCGCGGTATTTAACATACCCGAGGTAAGCACCTGAACAATGCCTTTCCCATGGTGATACTAAACAAAGAGTCCACTCATTGGTGCCATCCCTCATGATATACATCACTCGTATCATCCATGAGGACACGCAACGGTGTGCCTAGTGCCTGTAAAGACAACGCATGACCTTCCACTCAGGGACGACCCCATCTCAAGAGTGACCACTTCACTCTTGCCACTAGTAATGCGGGATCCTTGCTAGCACCATCCATAGTAATCAACAAAGCCCCGTCCCATAAGGGGTATCGTGGTCGTACATGTAAGGTTGGAATAAAGGTCGCAACTTATACCAATCCATTTTTGAAAACCACAACACTCACTTGTTCGAGCACACCACTTCTTTCTCAAGTGGTCACCCATCTCATCATCATCTCCCTCGGGCATTAGTGGCACCCGACGGGGTTTTCGAAAAATCTTTGAAATCATTTCTTTTCTTGCCATCACTATGCATAAGTCCCATCCCATTTGCATAGCATCTATTAGCAACCTAACTACTCCCAGCCGCACAACCCTCATAAGGTGGTAGGGTCATGCACGATGCAAGTCTCATCGGTAAAAGTAACGGAGGTATCCCACCAAAGGGGGAACACCTCATCATGATCATTTCATCGAATCAACAAGTGCTATATGAAATGCATGAAAAAGTTTCTTAACATGGTCAAAGGGCTGCTTGCCTGGCTCAACAAAGTCTCCGGGGTCTTCGAAGTCTTCGGGTCCAACTTCTTCATCAACCGTGCAATCTATCGTCATGAAATAAAGTGATAAAAATAAGCAACTCACAACACAGAGCACTCAACTACTACCAAAATTGTTAACCTACTCTGATAAATACTAGATGTTATACTAAAATTATTCTCCTAGGGTTTTATTGTGAAAACATTTTGGAAATAAAATAATAGAGGCAAAAAGGTGCCTAATTATAGGTTTTAAAATAAAATAGTACTAAAAAAATTTCAAACATTTTTTACAAATGGCACTATTAAATTCTAGGGATTATTCTAGAAATTTAGGTGAAAAACTTATTGCATTTGGACTAATATTTTATCCTGTGGGATTTTTGAAAATTTACAAAGAAAAAGAAAAAGAAAGGGGGTATTGTGCCCTGGGCTAAGTGCCCAGCCGCACTGGGCCAACCGGCCAGGCCGGCCTAGCTGAGCTGCGGGCGCGCGCGCGGCCAGGTTTGAACCTGACACGCGGGCCCCGGCGTGAGCGAGAGAGAGGGAGAGGGAGAGGGGCGTGGGGATGACATGTGGGGGTCACCTGTGATCTCCTTCCTCTCGACAGGAGGGGGAGGGCGCTCACCGGCAGCAAAGGAAGGCACGACGAGGGGATCTGAGAGCGGGAACGGGTTCAACATCTACCCGTCGGTCCTCTGGAGGTGGAAGGACGACTGGAGGGGGTCGGGGTCACCGATGGGGAGGAGGTCGTGGTGGAACCGCTTCGGGAGAGGGTCGTCGGTGTTGCTCCTAGCAGCGAAACGATCGGGGAGGAAGGGGGGAAGACGCGGGATCTCACTAGGGGCTCAAAGGAGGAGAAATGAAGGCCGGAGCAGGCCGGTAGCCCGAGATTGACGAAGCCCCGACGCGGCGGTGCCTCGGTGGATTCCGAGCACAGGGGCTACGGGCGGTCTCTAGGGCGGCTGAGGGGGGACATTGGGAGTGGAAGGAGGCCAGGGAAAGAGAGAGGGGGTGCTCGGGGCCCCTTTAAATAGGCGAGGCAGAGGCAGGGGAGTGGCGAGCGCGAGAGAGCTCGGGCACCCGCCGTTGAGCCACGACAGGGCAAGGAGGGGGCTACGGTAGGGCTGGGGGCCCACGGGAGATGCCTTGGAGAGCGCGGACAGGCAGAGGGGGGCGAGGGCTTCGCGCGTGCGAGCACGGCCACTGGCCGGTTTGGGTGGTGCCGTGCACGTGCGAGGGAGGAGAGGAGAGAGAGGGGAGAGAGGGGGCCGACCGCCTGCCACGTTGCGTATGCCAAAGCCGACCAGGGGGACATGCGGGGAAGGCCCAAGGCTCCTGGGCAGCACCGGGCAGGGGCGGCTACAGTGCGGGAGCGCACTATAGCACGCTCCAGAGCGCCCAAATGGCACGCCTGGGCATATTTTAAGCCCACTACACGTCCTCTTGTGTCTTGGGGCTTTAGAAGATGCCCAACGGCTAGGAGAATCTAGGGAGGGCTCTGGAGAAGCCTTAGGGAAGAAGGAAAGGGGGAGAGGAGGTAGAAATGGTGCTGTCCAGGGGTAGAAATAGGGGTTTTACCCCTCAAATCATTGAGCCATGGCCATGAGACTATTACTGGTGGTGAAATGTAACTACTAGAGACTGTGGTAAAAAGTTGGGGGCAAGGGTAAAAGAGAAGAGGGTGAAAATGGGGGTTTTACCAAATCACCAGAAGGTGTTTGGTGATGTTTTGGGCAAGAAGATGTTACCATATTACTGAGATACTTACCAGGTTGAAAGGCTAGGTAGAAATGAGAGGATTCACCAAGTTTGAGCTCAAGTGGGAAAAGTTGACAATGGAAATTTGTTAAACCCTAGAAATTTGCAGAATCAGGTTTCTGTAGATCCATTGACGCTAGGCTTTTACCCTTGATGCACCGCTTAGTGTATCATCACTATTTGGCCATTAGAGCATGCCCACTAAGTTTGAGGCCAAGGGTAGACACTTCACAATGTAAAGTTGCTTAAATTTGACTCTGGACAGGAATGGTTTTGGGATGGTTTGATGAACTAATTCAACATGGATTGATATGAAACTTTGTAAGATCATCACCCATGATAGTGTTGACTTTATGGAATTTTCTTGGAATTTATTGAGAATATTTTTTATAGAGATATTCGAAAAGTTTGATTTAAACACAAAGGGTTTTGAGGGGTTTTGCCCCTAATCTGATCATGCCCTTGGGTTGAAACTCATATATATGGAAAATATATTTCCACTGAGTTCCTCCAAATTTTATCAAATATTTTTAAAGAATTGAAATAATTTTTCCCTAAGAAAACCCATTTCTGGCCTTAAGAAAAAGCCTTTAAGTAAAATGTGAAAATAATCCTTAAAAATAATATTTTGTGGTTTTGGGAAGTCTTATATATAGTGGGTTTGAAATAAAGCTTTTGGGAAGGAAGGATCCACCTAATTTGAGGATATGCAGTGCAACCCTCATTTCAGGGGGTTTTGAAAACCAGATTTGAATAAATCATTTTTGGTTAAAAAATATTTGATAAAAATAGTTTTGGGCACTATTCACATGTCATGATCATTGGGCAAGAGGTTTGGGACAAGGAAGATGAATATGAAGTGGAATAGAATCTAGGAGTGCCATATAACACAATCATCAAACAAGCAAACGACATAGCAAACAAGCACAAGCACTTTGAAAAAAAAAGTTTTAGTTGGCTCCAAATTTTGTAAACCCAAACATAACAACGTGATACAAACACAGGGTGTGACACTGCATAGCATCTACAAAGGGGTAGAAGCCGACGGTGGGCCACTCTCAAATGATAAACGGTCACAAAGGAGTCAAAATAGCATATAGCATAACAGCATTTGTATTCAATATGTGAGTTCTACCTTTCGTAATCATCGTTATAAAGCCATAAATATGCATCAATTTGAATTAAGATTTTGGTCAAGCCGGGTTGCCTGGCTCCTGTGCTTATCCCCTACGTTCCCGATTGTTCGGCTAGGGGGTAAAGGGAGCACCTCTGTGATTGTTACTTCCGGGTCATCCGGGTTTGTACCTCAGACTGAGTGAAGCCGAAAGCTAGCCATCTTAAGAATATAATTGGTTGACAACGACGGAAGTGAAAATTGTAGTTTATTAAAGACCACAAAGTTCGGGAACATTCGCCGAACTAAATCCTCAATATTTTTCCTCCCGCATTGATCGGAGTTGGGGTTTCATGTTCATGGTCAACATGATATCCTGGGAAAAGGAACTTATAAATGAACTATTTTTCCAGAAGATGTTTCTTACATAGTAATATAACATATCTCTCCACGTACCTTTGTTTATAAAACTGTATGGCCGGATTGCCTTGTTTGTCGTAAATCTTCGCCTATATAAACGCTTTATAAAGTAGGACAAACACTCCTCAGCTACTGGTCGAGGAGGTTGAAGTCGATGGTCGGTCAACAAAGTCTTGTACAATGCAGATCTAAGCATTAATGATGTAAAGTACTTGGATACATAGAATCATTACACATAAATTATGTCAAATGTAACAAAGTTTGTGTCAAACAAACATCAATCCTTAATTCGACCACCCGTGGCCAAATTAAGGCTCGGGGCTACTGCATTGCCTATTCAATGCAGCAAATTCAAAGTGCAATATGGTTTATGAGGAGATTCAATCCTTAGGTTGGTCAGCCGCACCCAACCCGAGTCTCAGAAACTACTGCGTACCGCGTTTACATCCCTAACGAATGCCGCTGAGCAAGAACTTGATCCTCAGGACAATTTTACAAATCGACCTAAGTCTTAGGGGCTACTGGGATTAGTGGTTTTATTTCTATTATTATTTTTTCCTTCAGAGGCATCTCAGGTTTTAGACCGCACCTTGAGGGCTACTGGTTATATATCTCGGTAGAGAATTAATTGCACCAATCGAAAATATCCACAAAAAATCAGCCTGCGGTCAGGGTGGTTCACCATCTCGGAAGCAGTCCAGCATAAAGCTCGGGCGCAAGTGGTTGGCTCCATAGAGGGCATTTCTAGCATTAAGCTCGGCCGGATTCGTTCAATCTTTTATAGACCGAGGAATATTATGACACCTCGGACGCTGATCATCGTTGGAGCTCGGATGCGGTCCGGTGTTGGAGCTCGGAAGCATTCTGGCATAAAGCTCAAGATCGAAGACACTTTGGAAGCAGTCCGGCATAAAGCTCGAATGCGAACAACTGGCTCCATAAAATACTATCCCGATATTTAAGCTCTGATGAACTACTTCAAAATATTCAGAGACCGATGTATCCTATGACACCTCGGATGCCGACCAACGTTGGAGCTCAGGCTCAAAAAGACACCTCGGATACAGTTCGACGTTGGAGCTCGGGCACAAGAGGGTACCGCCACACGGGAAATACTTTGAACCCGAGTTGTGGCGTAAAAATAACGAGGCATTAATACAGGCCGATAACTTAAAGGGGCTCCTCGGATTCCCGACTTGTGAACTCTTCGGATTCACCTCGGCGATCCTCGAGATCGGTGATGGGAAGATTTATTGAACCAGTTTTCAAGACCGACGACCAAAGACGAAAACCGTTCGGAAGAACCGAGGAGCGTCCCTAACTAGAAGACTAGTTCAGGAGGCTACTAACGGTGTCCTGAATGAGGGGGTACTCACCATGTCATCTCCCGATAGGTGGGTCAGGCCGGGGAACCCTAGGGCAGTTCATTAATGGGCCAGTTCGGACAACCCATGATGCATACGAGGAAGATTCCAGAAGACTTCGTGATCGAGACAAGGACTCCTCGCCACCGACATAGCCGACTAGGACTCTTTTTATCCTAGGCCTATGGTGTGTTATATAAGCCGAGGCCAGGCTAGTCATTAGGGATAATCAGATCATCATAGATCATATCATCATCGAGTTTATCTCTTAGGGTTTAGACCACTACATACGATCTCGAGGTAGATCAACTCTGTACTCGATACACCATCATCAATACAAGCAAAGCATGATGTAGGGTTTTACCTCCATCAAGAGGGCCCAAACCTGGGTAAATACCGTCTCCCTTGTCTCATGTTACCCATCGATCCAAGACCCACAGATCGGGATCCCCTACCTGAGATCCGCCGGTTTTGACACCAACACTAAGACCGAAAGATATCAGGATATTCAAAACGGAGAATATCCTCACATTCCCAGGTAGCTTGTCGACCTAAATGATGAGGCCACTACACTTTGAAGAATTTGATAGAGTTTCTGCAAGTTGAGAGACGTCATGCACATTGGAGAAGTTGGAAGGAAGCTCGAGTTGGTAGGAAAGATGGCCTATTTTGCCAACTATCTTGAAAGGACCCACAAATCATGGTGCAAGCTTGTCCTTGATACCAAAGCGTTGAGTGCCTTTCATGGGGGACACACGAAGAGAGACATGATAGCCAGTTTTCAACACCAAGTCACGATGCTTGCTATCATAATACCTCTCATGGCATGACTGCGCAACTTTGAGATTCTCTCGAATGACATGACAGATATCTTCAGCTTCAGAAATCATGTCATTTCCAAGGAGTTGACGTTCACCAGTTTCAAACCAGTTAAGAGGAGTACGACACTTCCTACCATAGATAATTTCCAATGAGGCCTTGCCCGAACTTGCTTGGAAACTATAGTTGAAGGAGAACTAGGCAAATGGGAGACAATCTTCCCACTTCATGCCGAAAGAGATCAAACATGACCTTAGCATATCTTCAAAAATTTGATTGACTCTCTCGACTTGTCCACTTGTTTGAGGATCAAATATTGTGCTAAAGCGAATCTTGGAACCCATAGCTATCTGGAAGGAATCCCAAAACCTGGAAGTGAAAATGCTTCCACCGTCTGAGGTGATCAATTGAGGAATACCGTTCGAGGAAACCACTCTTGAAGTGTACAACTCCGCCAACTAAGCTGCTGTCATCGATTCCTTGACTAGAAGCAGGTGAGCGAATTTAATGAGCTTATCAATGACCATGAAGATGGCATCATTTACACTCTTGGACTTGGGAAAACTGGTGACAAAATCGATCTCAATGTGATCGAACTTCCACTCGAGAATAGGGAGAGGTTGAGGGAGACCTACTGAATGCTGGTGTTCCGCTTTCACTCTGCGGCACACATCCCACTCGTTAACAAACTATGCAATCTCATGTTTCATACAAGTCCACCATAACGTTTGTTTGAGTTCTTGATACATTTTGGAGTTGCCTGGATGGATAGACATAGGGAATTGTGTGTTTCATCCATTATGGATTTTCTGAGCTCTCCCTTTGAAACCATAAGATGGTCCTCCAAGAACAAAGTATCATTGTCATCAACACGGAAGCACTCATACTTTGGAACGCCCTTGGCCAAGTTATGTTTCACCTTATTCACCATAGCATCAAGAATCTGAGCTTCACAAACTTGATCTTCCAAAGTTGGAAAAACTTGAAGGTTGGTAAGGAGACCTTGAGGAATGAATTGAAGGTTGAGTTTCCTGAAAGCTTCACAAAGATAAGGTTTGAATGGCTTGAGAATGAGGTTGTTGCAGTAAGGCAATCACATTGGATTTGTTTGGAGTATACTTGATGCTTGGATTCTATTCTTGGACCATTTCCATCCAACGAGTCTGACAGAGGATTAGGTTGGATTGAGTGAAGATGTATGTCAAACTCTTGTGATTGGTGTAGACTTCAACTTATCTTCCCAACAAGAGATGTCTCCAAGTAATCAAAACATGGACAACTGCCACCAACTCAAGTTCGTGACTGGGGTAGTTCTTCTCATTTGGCTTCAATTGATGAGAGGTATAAGCTACCACTTTCTTGTCTTGCATGATAACTCCACCAAATCATTGCAAGGATGCATCACAAAATACTTGGAAGGGTTTGGATGTTTAATACTATCATTAAGATTCATAACATACAACACATTCATAATGAAAGTATGACCCGGTCGGTGTAGTGGACAAATGTTGTACACTCCCCTCATAGCGCACCAACAAGGTGCGGCCTCCGTGATTTAAGAAGTAGGAATTGGACATATCTCGATCAGCTCGAGGCATGAGAGATGGGCATCACAAAAACACGACCAAAGATGTCGGGAGCGAAATCTTCCCGGGAAGAATCATTTGTGCTTGCCAACAAGGTCAAAGCCGGTTATCCAAGACCTTATGCCACCTCTCTGTGTGAATGAGCTGGCGAAAGTTGTCGAGCATCCAGGCGAGTCCTCAACATGTGTCAAGCTGCATAGCACTCCACCACTCTAGAATTACCTCTATTGACACCCAATCAATTGTGTGTCAAGTATAAGAAGTAGGTGTGCCTAACGGTACAGCTAGGCTAGGACTCCTTTGCTGGCATTCACCGCAACATGACACCTAAAGGCGCATTTAATGTGTATTCTACACCGTGAGAGTTAGGTATGGCCATGCTTAGCCATAATTAGCATGTATTGACCAATTTGCCCCTATGGTTACCCCTTGCACCTATAAAAGGAGGGCCAGAGCATGATCTAAAAAGATGGGACTTCTGTTGAATTGGTTCACCCCCGAGAATCTTTGTTTGCAAGAGTGCACTTTGTAACATTACTCCTCAACTCATAATCTAGCAAAGCAGGAGTAGTTTTATGCATCCATGTGGCCTGAACCTGGATAAAGCCCTTGTGTGCTGGTTGGAGTTGTTGCTGCTCTTCTTGTGCAGCAAGCCTGTCATTGAGCTTAGAAAGGAGCTACATCTATAGTTCCATCGATTTTCGTACGCCGACATCTTTGGCGCACCAGACAGGGGCTCTTCGCATGTGAATCTGCATTAGCTTCATTAGCAACATCTTCTTTGTCACCGATGGCACCTAAGAAGGGTCTCACGAGCACAGTCATCACATCCACGTCCAAGGCACACTCACAATTTCTCTTGGATAGTGGAGACAATGGCATTCAGACCTCTCATCATTCCAGCGATGAGGGTGAGAGAGCGCCAGGAGCGACGTTAACAAGATGACGTCCAAAGGTGTCATGGTGATCCCAACGCGAGGCAGTCGCAGGATGGACAATATCCACACCCCGAGCATGTTTCAAGGTCATTACATGACATGCGTACTTCGCCACGGCGTGAGCACACGCCACGCCCGTCATAGGAGGTGCACGGCCACTATGGCATGACGTCAATGGTTCATAGTCGTCGTGAGCATGATCCGGAACACCCATCACACCGACCCTCTGGTGAGCATCGAATTCTGTCGTAAGGGAGGGGCAGAGATCCTCTTGGTCTAACCAGGATTTATGAGCCGTCCCATACTTCAATCCAAATCGTGCCTCACACCCTGGTAGAGGCGATGGCCTAAGCACAACTGCTGCTGAGATTCCATACGACAACACCATAGAAGAATGAGTGGCGTGCCACCATCGAAAGCTTTCTCAGCTTCGGTGACAATGATGGAGCACGACAAGCAGAGTCCTCACATCAACAAACTATGCCGAGCCAGCGTGGGAGACCGGTGCACGAGGTGGGTGCAACACCCACGATGTAGTCCCCGCAAGGTCCCATGCACTGGAGCCGCCACGGTAATTCCCAAGACGAAGTGTCCATGGCCTCATCATACCCAAGGTGCTGGAAAGACCATCGACTGGTCTTCCAGGACGGACAGTGAAAAGATGCCCGCACACGCGTCTAGCGTTGCCAGGAGGCTCACTGGCAATCTAGTGCTTGAGATGGGCCAGAGCCATACATGCCTGCACCGGTAGCCGTAGGGAGTCTGTCTTATGAGCCAGGATGCCCGGCGTTCATTCCAGAGCTATGGCAGGTTCGCTTGCCCTCTTCTCGGAGCTTCAAGCTAGAGCTCCTAGATAAATATGTTGGCAAGATGAACCCTTCAGAGTTCCTTAGCATCTACGACACCGTGGCTGTTCAAGCCACCGGTGGTAGGGATGAAAAGGTTGTCACCAACAGGTTTCCATTGGCACTTTAGCCCAACATGAGATCTTGGCAGATGAACCTACCGGAGAACTCGATCTCATGGTGGTATGATCTGTGCCACCAGTTTGTTAGTGCCTTCCAAGGTGGTCACAAGCCTTCCGGGAAACCCTGTGATTTGCACGTGTTGCCGCAGAAGTCAGATGAGTCCCTCTGCAAGTACATTCAGCAGTTCAGTCGCGTACAACACAATATCCTAGATGTGCAACCTGCTGCTATCATAACCACCTTCCACAACAACATGCACAAATGCAGGATGCACAAGAAGACGAACATCTGACAAATCAAGGATATTGGTGAACTTTACCTTCTTGCCGATAAGTGTGCATGCACCGAGGAGGGCATGCAGATCCCAGGAGATGATGCTAAAACTGTCATCGATTATGATGACAAGGACATAGGGATCTCCAAGAAAGTCGGCAAGAGACGCCCCCCAGAAGCACAAACGTAAGGATGTATTAGTTGTGGAGGGTTCTACTAGCAGTAAACCCAAGTTAGAAGACAACGGCGAGCAAGCCGCCACTGAAGACAAGCCAAAGGGACTGTATTGCAAGATTCATCGCACAACTGGCCACGACATCTCCTAATGCCATCAAGTGGAACTCCTTGCCGAGAAGCAATGGGTGGAGTATGAAAAACATGACAAGGAGAAGAGAGGTCAAGCGGGTCCATTGATGCTAGGAATAAGGGCAACGGGGACCGTCATGGGAAGGCCGACAACAAAGAAAAGCCCGCCCATGGGCGAGAAAAGAAAGAGGACAAATAATATGAGGATGAAGATATGTCCCAGAAATTCCAGAATGTTGTCGACTGCGCTTGCATTGATGGAGGATCATCTATGTTCTCCTCCCACTCCCAACTCAAATAGTGGGCCCGGGAGGTCAATTCAATACATCTAGTAGTTGATGTGTAGAAACCGTTGAAGTGGTCAAGGACGCCCGTCACCTTCGACGTTGATGACTACCCAGATCGTGTTACCGATGTTGGTACACCGTCATTGTTGGTTTTGCTGACAATCCGTAACATCCAGGTGACGAAGATGTTGGTTGATGGTGGCACTGGTCTCAACTTGATCTGTCCAACAGTGATCAAGAAACTGCAAATTCCCGATGAGTACCTACAGGAGACGGGGACGTTTCAAGGAGTGAGAACCTGGTAAGGACCAAGCCCAAGGGTCAGATCACCTTGCCTGTCACATTTAGTGACCCCTTCAATTTTTTGCAGAAAAGGTTGTGTTTGATGTCGTTGATCTGCGATTTCCCTACAATTGTATTTTGGGCAGGCTTGCCTTGGCCAAGTTCATGGGGCCCTCCCATTATGCCTACAATTTCCTGAAGATGCTAGGGCCTAAGGAAGTGATCACGGTCCAATTCAACTAGAAAGACGCTGCCATGTGCGTCAAAATGTTGTACAAGGAGGTAGCCATTGTAGCTACCAGCAAATCTTCAGTCGGTCAGTCTGTAGCCGGCTCCAATGAGAGCACCGGGAAGCACACTACAAGCATAGAATGCCCAAAACAAGCAAGGTTGCCAACAAAAGGCCCGCTGATGCCGTCAAAACTACTGGGAAGCACAGTGCAGACTGCAGCGTGCCCAGAGGAAATGGTGAACCACCCAAAGTAAAGAACTGGAAAGCTTCCAAGGATTCTTCGCTGATCAAACAGGCTCCCACCAAGGCTCGCAGTTCCAACGCCTTCACCATAGGCACCAACCTATTGACTAAATAGGAAAGCAATCTGCTGAGCTTGTCACCTTCCTACAGGTGAATGTCGATGTGTTTGCATAGCAGCCATCTTACATCCTTGGTGTTCGTAGGGAAGTGATTGAGCACCACCTAATCGTCTGCCTAGACTCTAGGCCCGTCAAGCTCAAGGTCCAAAAGCAAGCTTTTGCCCATCAAGAGTTCACACTGCAGGAGGTAGAAAAGTTTTAGCAAGCTGGGTTTGTTAAGGAGGTTCTTCACCCCACATGGTTGGTAAATGATGTTGTAGTTCCAAAAGTGAATGGAAATTGAGACTTTGTATTGAGTTTGCCGATATAAATAAGGGTTGTCCCAAAGATCCTTTCCAATTATCGCGAATTGATCAAATTGTTGAGTCCACAACTGGTTGTGAACTCCTCTCTTTCCTCGACGCCTACTTTGGTTATCATCAAATCTTTTTGGCTCAGAAGCATGAGGATAAAACCGCATTCATCACTCCATATGGCACACATTTCTATGTACGCATGCCTTTTGGATTGGAAAGTGCCGATTCCACATTTCACGAAGTGGTCCAAATTAATTTTGGTCCACAACTTCACAGGAATGTGGAGGCATACATGGATGATATTGTGGTAGAAACAAAGTCCAGTCGACCCTTATTGAAGATTTGGAAGAAGCAATTGCCAATTTGCGAAAGAAGAATCTCACGATCAACCTGAAGAAGTGTATGTTTGGTGTTCCATCCAGCAAGCTTCTCACGTTCTTTGTGTCTCAATGTGGTATTGATGCTAATCCCCACAAGATCAAGGCGATTGAGAAGATTCAGGCACCCAAACCCATCAAGGATGTGCATCGTCTGACCGGCTGCATTGCTGCATTGGGAAGATTTTTACAAGTTAGGTGAGTGTGCTTTGCCATTTTTTAGAATATTTAAGAAATCTGGTCCCACGGAATGGACACCAGAGGTAGAAGAAGCACTCCAAGATTTGAAGAGGTACCTTTCCTCCAAAGTTATGAGAATCGAGATTCTGAATCGGATCGGAGCTTCGTTGGTAGGATCGTGATTTGTAGAATCATTACTGCCAGGATCACAAAAACTTAAATTCTGTGACCAAAATCACATAATCGGAGGGGCTAGTTTGGTTTGTAAGATCCAAAGACTCCAATACTTGAGTAAAGATTCTAACAACCTTGCTCTCCTCCCCCGAGTACAGGTGTAATAGCCCGGGACCGACGTTCCATAAGATTTTCCTTTAATTTCCGTTCTCGTTATGTGATTCGTTTGGTTGTTGCATTCATCATGTCATTATGCCATCATGTCATTAAATTTTACAACTCAAATAAATAATTTGTATGGATCTTTGGTCCATTTAAATCGAGGAAATTCACATGGTGGTTTCTCTTTATAACATATGCAATACCCTCCCAATATTTAGGGAGCTAAAAGATATATTCCAATAATTTGTAATCTCCATGAACAAACTTACATTGGAGATTCCGTGACATTTCTGCTTCGAGTTTCACCTTCGAACCTTGTCAAAAATTTTTTCTCCATTTATCAAGGCTTCTCCTAAATTCTCAACATTTTTGGACACTTCTAAATCCTACCTTTTCTTGTTGGGCATTGCTACGCGTTGGCCGGCGGATGTTTTCTAAATGTCCGCCGTCTCGCGAGCCATTAGATCTGGAATTATCTAGCGACCGCGTGTGCTTTTCTTTTTTTGCAACAAGTGTCTTGTTGGGAAACCTTTGTAGCAGAGATCTTGTTTTTGAAATATTTGCAACAACAGAGATCTTGTTTTTGAAACATTTGCAACAAAGACTGTGTTGCAGAATTGTTTTGCAACAAAAGTCATGTTGCAGAAATGTGGGTAAAAATATTTTGTACCAGAGATCTTGTTTCTGAAACAGTTACAACAAAAACTGTGTTGTAAAAACGTTTGTAGAATTTTTTTTGTAACAGAGAACATGTTGCAGAAAAATTATGCAACAGGTATCATGTTGCAGAAACCGTTGTTGTGACGATTACGATTGAGCTCAAGGAGACGGCAGACATGCACGCATGTGCTACTTTGTGAGACACGCGGTCGAGCAAACGAGGCTGTGTATGTTTCTCGAGGTCCGCTGGGTGAACAGAAGTATTTCCCTTTCTTATTTCTCCTTTTCTGCAATTTGGTAAGAGAATTACAGAGAGGAGTAGTGCACAACCCAAAAGGCCAGGCCAGCCGCCCCTCCGTAACCCTCGCCCGATCACAAGCCTCCCCCCGATCGATCCCAAGCTCTCGATCCCCTCGCTCTTCTCCAGACCGCCGCAACCTGCACTCACACGCATGTACTCCCACGCGAACCCGCGACCACTCCCTCTTGTCTCTCCTCGCGCCGTCGCACAGGGAGGAGGAGCCCCCGCACCCAACAATCCTATCGCGCCCCTAACCCCCCAGGCGATCCGCCGCCGGCCGGACACCATGCGCGCCACCGTCATTTGGCCTCCACCTACCGACCCCGACCAATGCCATGTCTGGGCCCTCACGGCCTCCTTCCCGCCTCGCCGGCTTCGTCCATGCTGCCGACCTTCGTCGGAGTCGCCTTCTGCCTTGCCTCATCGGCCGCCGCAGCCATGGCCTAGCTGCTCCATGCATCAGCCCCGCATCCTCTGCTCCTCCGGCGACCATCTGCTGTCGCCTACACCTCCACCTCGCCAGCCGGCCCCTCCGCGGGCCATCTCCGCCTCCTACCGTCGCCCTTCTCGCGTAGCTTCGATAGGTTGCCGCCGCCGTCCCATGCACCATCTCATGGCCCGCGTGCGCATCCGTCGACAACCTCGCCTCTGCTCCGGCTCGCCGAACCCCTCACTGCTACCGCTCCCTTGCACCACCACCATTGGTTCCTTGCACCACCACCTCTGCTGCGTTTGACTCTGGCAGGTCCTCCTCTCGTCGCTACCTAAGCTGCTACTGCTTCGGTCTTCGCTGTTGCCAGCTCCTGTTGTTGAACCCACCACCTGACTGGCCCCCCTTGTGTTACTTTGTTTATGTATGGTTGCCTCGAGAAGTAACTGATGACCGACGCCAAGTACCACGACGACTGTTGCCGTGTACCACTACCGTCGCCAGAAGACCTCAGATTCATCAAGTTCGTTTTCGATACGTGTATCACTACTTTCACGACGACCCTTGAACCTCTACACCGCGATGATTTGTTCCGCCTCGCTCGCACGCTTCAAAGGTATAACCGCCGAGACGACCATCCACGAATGATGATTGTGATGTATGAGATGCACCGCACGTTTCCACCTGGTGGAATTGTTAGTTGCAGGTACCTCGACCCTTGCCACCGATACGTGGGAACTCGGAAACTGGGATCACCCCATCATCTTGGGCATGACTCGCACACGTCCACACTTTCTTTTGTATCGACATCTCGATGGGTTGCCGAAACCGGAACGTTGCTGTGGCACCGTTTTTGTTTTCATCGCCGTGGCACCCAATTCTTTCCGTCATGACGACAAGTGCTATATATGATATTATATGCCAACGTGTTCTTCAAATTGCATCGATTTGATCATGTCATCCGCATCCATTTAAAAACATTTAGGATATTGTTTGCATTAAAAAAATTGCCTAATAGCATGCTAAATGGTTTATGTCATAACTAATTAACGATAACTCAATTTTAATGATCCACATTTGTAACCTGACTAGAAAAACGTTTAGAATCCTATAATCATATTTATTTTGTTGTTTAACAATTCTAAAATTGAGTTAGGACAGATTCGGACTAAATTCATAATTTGCATATGGGGTCGTTTCGGACATACAATAAGTTGTTTCCGGTCTCATTTAAGATGCCTAGATAGAGTAGTTTATTTATGCTTCACCTCTTGCCATGTATCAACATTTAATATTATCGTGTACCTAAAAGGAATGAACTAAGTAATTCAAATGTGGAGTTTCGTCAATATGGAACTTGTTGCATATTGAGCTTCACTTAATGTGTAGGAGTTGATTGATGTGTTTTGCCATGCATTGCATAATTAAACCGGACATGCATCATATTTGTTTGTGCATCATGTCATGCATATGTTGTGGTGTATCGTGTGTTGATTGTTGTTTCTGGATTGCTTCTTCTCGATAGAGTTCTGAAAGCATTCGGAGTGTGAGGATTGGTTCGACTACGTTGGCTCGTGTCTTCATGGGTTCATTCTTCTTCCAAGCGGGATCACAGGCAAGATGACACATTTCCTTGAATACGACTACTATCATTGCTATGCTAGTTGTCTCACTTTTTATTGTTGTGTCTCGCTACCTACCACTTGTTTGTCAAGCCTCCCAACATGGCCATAATAAGCCGCTAACCCTCCACCTCACAGCAAACCATTGTTTTGGCTATGTTACCGCTTGCTCAGCCCTTCTTATAGCGTTTCTAGCTGCAGGTGCAATTGCTTCCATGTGTCAACATGGACATTCTTTTGTTATCGCAATACTATTGCTATTTAATTTAATGCACATATATACTTGCTAAAGGGTGGAAGTCTTGGCCTTTTTCTCGGTGTTTTGTTCCACTTTTGCCACCCCTTGTTACTTGTGAACCAATGTTATGTTGCATATTGAGCGTTCTTAACATGCTCGGGGTTGTTATGGGGACCCTCTTGATTTTCGTTTTAGGATAAAGCTTGTCTGGCAAGGCCCAACATTGGTACTACATTTGCATGGCTGGCCTCGGCGATGAGGCCGAAAGGGACCAAGAGGTTTTGCCCCCAGGTTGCCGGCAACGAGGAAGCAGGGCGGCGGCACTTCAGGAGGAGGAAGCCTCGGTCGCCCTATGCTGCAAACGGAGGGGAAACCGAGGGGAAACACGTCAGGAGCTCGTGGTGGAGCCAATGGAGGAAGAATTGCCGGCAAGCCGAGACGATGGAGCTCCGACTTGATCTCGAGCTCGAGGCTCTCTTGGGGAAAACAGACTGAGCAAGGGGGTGATTGGGTGCCTGAGAGAGAGAGAAAGAGTGGGAGGCCGCATGAAGCGCTCGGGAACTCTTTTTATAGGGAATCCAGGGCTTCCAGTGGACTGGGTCCTTGGGCGTCCGTCGGATGGGCTCTGGAGGCCATCGAAGGGGGTCGGGGCTGCTTTGTGGCACTCGTAGGGTTAGTCTACGGTGTTAGGGAGCGACAAAGAGAGAGAGCAGGGCGAGCTCAAGGCGGGTCCCCCGCATGGACAGGGAGTGGTAGAGCTCCGCGGCACTCACGCAAGCGTGACTGGCGCACCAGAGAGAGGAGGATGAGGGGGACGACCGCTTGGAGGGTTGAGGACATCGACGAGGGTCCGAGGGACATGCCCCCCATCCCAATGCTGTAGGGGCCTTGGGATGCTCCGGCTACAGTGCGTACAGGCACTGTAGCACGCTCCAAAGCGTTGTTCTAGCATGCCATGGCATGCCATTGTAAGCCTGGGCATGGCCAAACATGTCTAGGGGGTCTAAACAACATGGGGGAGGCATTGGATACTGTGGGAGTCCATTTGAATAGGAGGATAATGGAGTGAGGGGTGATTTACTGGTGTCTAGGGGGTAAAACAAGAGTTTTACCCACCCCAATCGTTGAACCAGGGCTTGATATTGATATTGGGGGTAGAGGGGGCATACAAGTGACTATGGTAAAAGTATTAGATCAAGGGGAATAGGTTAGAGGGTGAAAACAATAACTTTTAAAATCAACCAGAAGGTGTTTGATGAGTGTTTGGGCTAGCAAATTGAGTTTTCTGGTCATGATATTTAACAGGGTCAAATGGTGGTTAAAACTAGGGTTGATCACCAAGTTTGAGCTGCTTTGAAGAAAGTTGATAACGCAAACTTGAAAAACCCTATAATTCAACATAATCTGATTTTTGTAGATCTAGGCATGCAATCATATTCTCCAAAATCCACCACTTGGTGTAGTAGCATTATTTAGGGATTAGAACATGCCCACAAAGTGTGGGGTCAATAGGAGAAACTTCACAATGTAAGGTAGTTCAAACTTGACCGTGGACTTGAATGGTTTTGGAATATTTTGGTGGAGCAAATCAATTGGGATTGAGATGAAACTTTTCAAGATCATCACACATGTCATGTGAGTCTTGGTGGAATTTTCCTGGATTTTGTTGAGAATATTTCTTGTAGAAATATTTCAAAAGCTTGATTTAAGCAGAAAGGGTTTTGGAAGGTTTTGCCCATCATGTTGAGCATGACCATGTGTAGAATTTCATATCTATGGAAAATATGTGTCCACTGAGTCTCCCTAAATTTTTTCAAATATTTTTAAAGCATTTAAATAATTTTTCCCTACAAAAGACCATTTCTGACCTCGAGAAAAAGTCTTTAAATAAAAATAGTAAAATAATCTTTAAAATTAATATTTGGTGGTTTTGGGAAGTCATATATATAGTGGGTTCCAAATAAAGCCTTTGGTGTAAAATATTCCATCCAATTTGAGGACTTGTAGTACAAATCTCAATTCAGGGTTTTTTGGAAACCTAATTCAAATAAATCCTTTTTGGCCAAGACAATATTTGATAAAAATAGCTTTAGGTAGTATATACATGGTATGATCATTGGGCAAGGTGACTGGATGAAGGAAGGTGAATGTGGAGAGAGGAAGAATCTATAAGTGCCATAACTTAATCAACCAAACAAGCAAACATCAAACAATTTCAAACAAGCACATGCACTTCAAAAAGTTTTAAATGGTTCCAAATTTTATAAAACCATAGCATAGCAAGGTGATACAAACATAGGGTGTGACAGATCTACTCCTCTTACAAGAATCTCGTCCCCAAGATTCCTAGGCTAAGCGCTAAAAAGATAAGGCAACTCAGATCTGAGGTAGTCTTCATGTTCCCATGTTGCTTCTGCTTCAATGTGGTTGCTCCATTGGACCTTGAAGTACTTGATGGTGCAGCCTCGGGTGCAACGCTTTGGTTCATCCAAAATGCAAATTGTCCTCTCACGATAAGTGAGGTCTGGTTGAAGGTCGGTGTCCTTGTAGAGATCGGCACGGTTGGTAACTTGGAGACACTTCCGGAGTTGTGGCATGTGGAAAACGTTGTGCACATCTAATAACTCGGAAGGTAGTTCTAGCTGATAGGCAACTTCTCCTCATCTTGCGGTGATCTTAAAGGTGCCGATGTATCTTGGTGCAAGCTTTCGGTTGACGTGGAAACACTTGGTCCCTTTGAGAGGCATGACTCGGAGATAGACATGGTCTCCATTGTTCAAGCTTACTTCTCAGTGGTGAGAGTCCGCGTAACTCTTATGTCTTGTTTTGGCAGTCTCGAGACGCTCTCGGACGAGTTGAACTTGCTCTTCTGCTTCACGGAGGATATCTGGTCCAAAGACTAGTCCTTCTCCGGTCTTTGACCAATTGAGGGGAGTGCTACACTTGTGTCCGTAAAACACCTCAAATGGTGACATCTGAAGGCTTGACTGATAGCTATTGTTGTTGGAGAACTCTGCGAAGGGTAGGCAATCTTCCCACTTGGCTCCATACTTCAGAACACAAGCACGGAGCATATCCTTGTGTATCTGGTTTACTTGCTCCGTTTGTACTCCGGTCTGGGGGTGAAAAGCAGTGCTGAAGGAGAGCTTGGTTCCTATTGCTTCTTGAAACTTATTCCAGAACCTTGAGGTAAACTAGGTGCCTTTGTCTGATACAATCTCCTTTGGGACTCCGTGTGGACTCACGATGCGGTTGATGTAGAGATTTGCTAGCTGGCTTCCATCATATGTGATCTTGACAGGAATGAAGTGGGCTACCTTGATCAGATGATCGACAATGACCCAAATGGACTCATGTCATTTTCTTGACCTTGGTAACCCGATGATGAAGTCCATCCCGACTTTGTGACACTTCCATTCATGCACTTTGATAGGTTGCAAAAGTCCAGCAGGTCGCTGATGCTTAGCTTTGATTCTTTGGCATATGTCACACTTAGCGACAAAGGTGCCTATCTCCCATTTCATGCCATGCCACCAGAATCTTGCTTCGAGGTGTTGGTACATCTTGGTTCCTCTAGGGTGGAGAGGATACAAAGTGTCGTGGGCTTCCTGCAAGATCAGGTTCTTGATCTCAATCTTGTTGGGTACGCACATGCGCTTCCCTAACCATACCATCCTTGTTCATCCACTGAGAATCCCAAGGCCTTGCCTGCCTTGATCTTCCTCTTGATGCCTTTAATGCTCTCATGTCCCTTGTGGGCTTCCTTAATATCATTCATCAAGTTAGGCTTCGCTTCGAGGTTGGCTAGGAATCCAGGTGCAACTAGTTCGAAACGAAACTTTCAAGCTCTTCGTACAGGGCGGGTAGCCTTTCCTTAATCATAGCATTCAAGGAACAAGCGTTTCTGCTTAAGGCATCTGCTACCATGTTAGCCTTTCCAGGGTGGAATTGAACACTGAGGTCATAATCCTTGATCAACTCCAACCATCGTTGCTGCCTCATGTTCAATTCCCTTCGAGTGAAAATATACTCTTCTTCAGACATGGAGAAGACGAGTATGTCATCAATGAAGACGACAACAAACTTGTCCATGTACTCCATGAAGACTTTGTTCATGAGGTACATGAAGTAGGCAAGGGCATTGGTTAACCCGAATGACATGACCATATACTCATACATGCCATACCAGGTTACAAACTCCATCTTTGGAATGTCTTGGAGTCTGATCTTTAACTGGTAGTACCCTAACCTGAGGTCGATCTTGGAAAACACCTTAGCTCCATTCAGCCGATCGAACAAGTCTTCAATATTGGGAAGTGGGTACTTGTTCTTTATTGTGACCTCATTGAGGGAGCGGTAATTGACACAGAGTCGGATAGTGCCATCCCTCTTTGCCACAAATAGAATAGGTGATCCACAAGGAGAAGCACTAGGGCGAATAAATCCTTTTCTGAGCTCCTTTGCCAATTGCTTCTTCAATTCAGCTAACTCTTTGGATCCCATTCTACAGGGCTTCTTATAGATGGGTCCTGCTCCAGGCATTAGATCAATGATGAACTTAATGTCGCGGTCAGGAGGCATTCGGGGCAGCTCATCAGGAAATACATCTGGGTACTCACAAACCGCTGGCACTTGATCCAATTCAATTCCCGATAGACAGTTAACCCGATGGGCTTGAGCGGAGGCATGGTTGGGAACATACTTGACCTCCACTCCTTGGCTATTGGTCATGGTGACAGTCCTCTCGGCATAGTATAACAAGCCTTGATGCCTGGTTAACCAGTCCACGCCTAGGATCACATCCAAGCCTTCCGACTTCAGGATGATAAGGTCTGCTAGGAAGTCTACCCCATTGATGTTAACCTCAACTCCTTTACATCCTATCCTGGACTTCATAACTGATCCCGGGGTTTGTATCAACATATGACTACCCAGAGGTGTAGGCTTCATACCACTTTCTAGTGCAAACTTTTTAGTAACAAAAGAATGTGAAGCTCCACAATCAAACAATACGATTGATGGGGTTGAGTTGACGAGGAACATACCCAGTATGACATCCGAGTCTTCCTGGTCTTCCTAAGCGTTGATGTGATTCACATGCCCCTTGCCATTGTTGGGCTGGTTGGGGGGAGCTGGGTTCCTTGGTGGCGCTCCACGGCCTTGACCCCGGTTTGGCGCATTGGTGCATGGTGCATTTGGCTTCTTGTTTTGACACTGCCTAGGGATGTGTCCTGGCTGACCACACCCAAAGCAAGTGACTTGACAAGGGTTGTTGTTGTTGTAGTTCCTACCACCGTTGTTGTTATTGGGGTTGTTGCAAGCTGGCCTGGGATTGGCATACTGCTGAGGCTGGTACCTCGGACGAGGTGCAGGAGGTCTAGCCTGCTGTGGCTGATAGGTTGGCTTGGCTGGGGTTGGCTGCCAGGGGCGAGCCTTGTGGTTGCTTGAACTCCCCTTGCTGATCATCTAGCGCTTGCGATTGTCGTCCATGGCATGATGCTTATCTTCAAGCATGAGAGCCTTGTTCACCAGGTCTAAGAAGGTCCGACAGTCGCAGGTGATGAGTTTGTACTGCAGGGTTTGCTAGAGTTCTTCCGTGAAGCATTCCATCTTAGCATCCTCCGTGTTGACATCTTGAGGTGCATACCTTGTCAGCAGGTTGAACTTTTGCATATACTCCTTGACAGAGCCAATTCGTTGCTTCATCGCTCGAATTTCTCTCTTCTTAATAGCCATGATCCCAGAAGGAATGTGGGGGGGGGGTGCAGAATCCTTCCTTGAAGTTATCCCATGTGATCACATGATCGCCTTGCATGACCTTGAATCCATCCCACCTTGCTCTGGCTGTACCTCTGAGGCAGTGAGAGGCATACAACGGCTTCTCACGATCCTCATTGTAGTTGACTAGTGCAAGGAGGTCCTCGGTGGTGTGCATCCAGTCATTGGCATCAAGGGGTTCAACAATCTTGGTGAATGCCGGGGGCGAATTCCTCATGAACTCAGACAAAGTGGAGCGGCCATCGCCGTTCCTGCCTTGCTACTAGTTGTTCACAAGGACATGAGCCATCCGCTGGATAGCAGCAGTGTTGGCTTAGCGTTCCTCCCGAAGAACTTGGAGAAACTGTGTTATGGTCATGTTCTCCGGTGGAGGTGGTGGCGGGGGAATGTTGCCATGTGGATGCTCCAGGTGATCTCCAGCCTGAGTGTTGGGGTATACAAACAAGAGTATTTGCCTCCCCCTGACTTGTGCATGGATAGTGAAGCTTCCAGAACAATAGCCAAAGCCTGCTAGGAAAAGCTACACCCACAACAAGCAAGCCAACTCAAGGCCAAGCAACACCGACATGCTCGATGCAAAAACCCAAGACAAGCTCAGAGCGCGCCAAGCATGTCCCCGGTGCTTGCCGGGGACCGGGGCGCCCGCATCCTTAGAAGATCATCATCATCATCCCCTTCACTAAAAGCGCTAAGGAAGAGAAGTAATGCCGCCTCCCTTGAATCCTTACCTTCTCTAAGCCTTTACGCATCGCCACCACCGCGGTAGCGGCGTCGAGGAATAAGGATGCAGACACTGCGGCTAGTGTGCTCGACGCTGATAGCACAACAGCGGCATAAGCTATGTCTAAGGAAAGGACCAGCTGAACGGCAAAGCTGCTCCGTCATTGTCGTTGATCGACCTCACCTAATCCAGAAAGGTGCGACATCATCATGTGAGCAAGAAAAAACATATGCGAGCATGCCTCCTTCTCTGTTTCTTCCTCGCCTGTGGTTAGTCTTGCATAGTGGAGGTGCCGCCGGTGTCGATGAGTTTGTTTGGTCCACCATTTATCCCATAGGAGGTAAATCCCAAGCCAAACGCCAGAAAAATTTTGCTGATCGGCACCCCCGGCAGACGAGATACGACAAGGTCTCATTCACCAATGCGTCCGTCACATTGGGCGTTACGAGGCCGTCGGGTGTGAAGGAATAAAGGAAAGGGCCGTCTATGGTCAAGCCTTTCCTTCATTCCTTCGCACCGTCTTCTCGTTGGGCGTGAACAACTGCATTAACCCGGCAGGCTCTTGCCGTGGGATTATGTTCATGGCTAATGGATCCCCGAGTTTCTCTGTTTTTTGTCTCTTCTTGTTTTCTCTTCCTCTCAGGACGACAATGAGTGCATACGTTTGTGCCTGTCGGGGAACTTGAAGAGAAAAGACACCAGTGAATGAGGGGAAGGGCGAGAAGTGCAAATGGGCACGTGACAAGACATAATGAAAATCGCATTGAAATATAAGTCGACATAACTATCAGCTTTCGTTAAAGACTTGCATTTGCGTACACCCCTTGGATAACACTAAGTTTTGCGTGGTGAACCTTGAGTACAATGGAACCTTACCATCTCATTCATTGCGCCCTTGCTTTGTTTCGAGCCTGCTCAACAAGGCATGTGGCAGCATCACAGACCGTCAAGGAAAAACCTACCAGCAACGTGTTCTTGCCAGCATAATGCCAAGGCGTCGTTCCTCAAGGAAAACGCGGCAGCATGATGCCGGTGGGAAACCAAAGTACATCAATAAAGTAACCATACAAAAGCCATAAGAAAACAAGGAGGATATCATATGTCTACTCAAAGACGATAGTTCGATAAACATCAAAGCAAAGGTAGTGCATGGTCTAATACGGGATACATATTGTATCTTAAGTATAGGACATCACGATGGCATGAGTAATTCAGAGCTAATTGCGGTGGCTTCCTTGGACCCTGGGACCTTGAGGACCCTGTCGGCGAGAGGACTGGCTTTTTCCCTGGTAGAGGAGGTGTCAACACCTGGTGGTAACTTCTTGAAGGCGACAGAGGGGTCCAGCTCTGGGTGGAAGAAGGCAAGTTTGCTTAGGACCATGAAGAGAGCCTTGCAAGCCAGCTTCCGGGAGTAATCAACAAAGCTGGTAGCTCTGTCTTCCTCATACGTCCTCGGTCCTTCAATAAATCCTTTGGAGAAGATTGCCAGTTTGACACTTGGAACCTCATGCTGGCTAACGGAGAAAGCCCAACTCTTCATATCCATCTTGGCGATCTGGGTAGTAAGGCATTGAGCGATGTTAGTCATGCTCCCAATCCAAAGGTCACGCTGCTGAATTTGGTTCTCCAGTTTGTCCTCTGCTTCCTGTCGAAGGGTCCGAGCATTGGCAACGTTAGTCTGAAGCGACTTCTCGCGAGCACCGACGGATTCGATGCTCCCTTCCAGAGAGCTGAGTCTGGATTTTAAGTCAGAAATGTCATCATTGGCAGCATCCAAATCATGGCTCTTGGAGGAAAGTTGTGATTGCACCTCTGCCAGAGTGGTTTTCACTTTCTGCACTTCCTCCTTGAGGGTATCTATCTCCCTCTTGCTCCTGGCAAGGTCTTGTGACAGCTTGCTCACTTGGGTCTCGAGACTGGTCTTAGCAGTAGATGCAGCAACAAGGTCATCTGTCAACTTCTTTAGTCGAGTAGAGGACTCCAGGGAGAACGCATTGAGGGTGTCCTTGTGACCATCCTCCAGTTCCTTGGTGTGCTGCTGGACACGAGTCTCCAGTTCCTCATCCTTTCTACGGAGGGCAGCCTCATGGGCTTTTTCCCGGGAAGAGATCTCCGCCTCTCTGGCGTTCAAAAGCGTTTCACGCTCCATTAGTTGGGCACCTTGGGACGAGACGTCCTCCTTGGCCAGGGACAACATCTTCTGCTGCCTCTTAAGGGTCTGGATCTTCTGGTTATACCATTCCCACAGCTCATTTGGCTTGTCCTTCAGCTGCTGGTCCACAAGCTCAGCCTGCTCGCATTGTTCCTTGACTGCTTGCAACTTGAGGCTGTACCAGTGCTGCACGTCCTTGAGCCCCATCGTTGTGGACTCCAAGAAAGCCAGATCTTTGACACTGTTGGTAGAGCCATTAGCCTCCTTGATCCTATGGGACAGTGGCGCCAAAATCCACCCGATATCATCATCGATGTCTGCTCCCACCGGGAAGGATGAGTCTAGAGCCGCAGGGCCAAGCCGAGCAGTGATCAGCGTCAGCTTGCTCAGGGAAGACTACGACACGGAAGTCACGGGATAGCTCCAAGGGAAGGGCCCCAAGTACTAGAGAGGAGTTTTCTCCTCGACGGCCACGTCCATGCCGGGTAGGCTGCCGGAGTTCGGTTCTGCACTCTCGATGGTTTCCTGGAGTCCCCCAGCAGCTGACCTTTGGCCCTCCGCGACAACAATTTTTACCGCTTCCTCGGCAGCATCCCTCCCGATGTCAGCCACTTCCTCTGGAAATTCAAGCTCTTCAGGTACCAGAGCTATAGGACAAGGACAATAAACAAAGAAACAAAGATCAGAAACCAGCAAGGCACGCAAGAAAATAATAATAAAGAAAGTGATAACACCAGCAAGTGGGGTACCCGATGGGGGCTGCTGCGTAGGAACCTCTCATTCCCCGGCAACATCAGTTGTCGGCGTGCGAGATGTCTCCACTCTTGCGGTGATGGCTTTGACATGGGCATGCTCTTCGGTGGAGGCCCTTGCCAATGACCCCTTCCTGCGGGCGATGGTCAATGAGAGATCTTGGATGGAAGGTTCCTCCCGACGAACCTCTCCCTGATAACCTTCTCCCGTCTCCCTGCCGAGTGTGGGGAGGCGCTCTTGTTCGTCCCCCTCGATGGGCGAAGTTTGTGCATGGATCTCATGAGCGGCACTGGGCCGGAGGCTAAGCAAGGGACTCTCCTCCACATCTCCTGCCCAGCCCACGCTTGCCGTGCAATCCAGTCTTGCCGTAGATTTAGCCCATTTGACTCGACGCATGAGGGGCTCCTCATCCTCATCCCTGCCAGATACAATATGCAAGAACAGTCAAAGAAAAATTAAGGGTAGGAAAAGCTTTAACAAAAACTTATGGTTGGATAACTTAGTCCGAAGCTACGAGCATGGAGTCCAGCTCATATGACGCCGGTGGAGGATTTGATCTGCCCCTCTTTAGAGTCGGTGGAGCAGGGCTCGGTGGAAGAACTGAGACCTGCAGCGGAGGCGAGCTTGGCGGAGAAGTTGGGCTTGATAGGAGTCTGGGGTCAACCCCTAAGACCCTCTACGACTTGACAGGAGAATCCCTAGCCTTAGAAAGGCGAAGGGATTGGCGGCGTGTCGCTTCCGTCCGCTCACCTTGGCGACCGTCTTGTTCACCTTCGAGGAACTCTTCGGATGCGCGGCAACTATCGGTTTCTCGGCTGGTGCGCTAGCGGAGGTGGCACCCTGGTTCAGGAGCTTGAGGGCCCGCTTCGAGCCGCTCCTTCTCCGCCTCTGGCTCTTTTTCCTACGCCGCTTTAGCACCCTCCTAGGTTCGTATTGCCGCACTTTGGAAAGCCCCTGCTATGGCAAACTCCAGCCCGACAACATCCTCTAGAGCAAGTTTCTCGTTCTCCTCCTCATCAGAAAAGTCGCCATCTTCTCATTCGTTTTCCCCTCTTCTCTAGAGAGCGCTCCCTTGGCAGGTCTGACCTCCTTATCCTCTGCAATCCTGGGAGCAATGAACTTCCTCTCCACTTCTCTGGTTGGCGGAAACATCTGGCCTTCCACCCTGGAATCTCTTTCTTCAATGGTGGAGACCCATTCCATCTCCTTGTCCAGTTCTTGCATTGCCGAGTCAGGCCGGACTCCGGAGGCATCACAGTCCGGCATCCTATCACATCCTTTGTTTGTATAACTTTTCCATGCTATGGATTTGCAAAATTTGGAACAAATTAAAACTTTTTTGAGTGCAGATGCTTGTTTGATGTGTTTGATGATTGCTTGCTTGGTTGATTGTGGATGACACTCTTAGGTTCTACTCCCCTCCATATTCAGCTTCCTTGATCCAAACATCTTTCCCAATGATCATAACATGTATGTAGTACCTAAAACTATTTTTATCAAAGTTTATTTTTGCCAAAAAGGATTTATTTAAATTAGGGTTTCAAACCCCTAAGTTGAGGTTTGCACTACGAGTCCTCAAATTGGGTGGATCCTTTTGCCCTAAAGGCTTTATTTGGAACCCACTATATATATGACTCCCCAAGACCACTAAATAATAATTTTAAAGAATATTTTACTATTTTATTTAAAGGTTTTTTCTTAAGGCCAGAAATGGTCTTTTATTGCTAAAAGTTATTTAAATGCTTTAAAAATATTTCAGAAAATTTGGGGAAGCTCAATGGACATATATTTTCCATATATATGAGTTCCAGCACATTGTCATGTTCAAAATCATGGAAAAACCCCTTCTGCACAAATCAAGCCTTTGAAATATTTTGATAAGAAATATTCTCAATAAATTCCGGAAAATTCTAGCAAGTCACACATGTTATATGTAATAATCTTGCAAAGTTTCATCTCAATACCAATTGATTTGCTTCACCAAAATATCCAAAATCATTCCTGTCCAGAGTCCAATTTGAGTAACTTTACATTGTGAAGTATCTCCTATTGATCCCAAACTTTGTGGGCATGTTCTATTACCATAATAATGATGCCACACCAAGTGGGGCATCAATGTGATTGGAATTGCATGCATAAATCTATAGGAATCCGATTTTGATTTCTAAGGTTTTACAAAGTTACATTGTAAACTTTTCTCAAACCAGCTCAAACTTGGTGATCAACCCTATTTTTAATCACCACTTGACCTTGTTAAATCTCATGGCAAGCAAACTCCATTTGGTGCCCCAAAACTGCACCAAACACCTTCTAGTGAGTTTGTAAAAGTCATGTTTCCACCCGTTCCACTAATCTTCTTGCCCCCAAAATTTTACCATAGTCCTACATTATCACATTATATGTCCAGTAAGTCATGCTTGGCCTCAGATCCCTGATTGATGGGGTAAAACTCCATTTTACCCCTCTAGACAGTAGCATGCCATCTCTCTCTCCTCTTCCCTCTTAATCCAGTAAGCCCCCAGAGCATCCTATGCCATTTCCTCTTTGTGTAAAGACCTCCTGGACCCACTAGACCAGCTTGGTCGTGCCCAAAACGCCATTGGCATGCCATGGCATGCCATATGCGCGCTCTGGAGCGTGCTACAGTGCCCGACCGCATTGTAGCCGCCACCCACTGCATGGCCCCGATAGCCTAGGGCCTCCCCCTCTCGCCACTTGCCCCCCCTCGATGTCTGGGGCACGCCTCCCTGTCACCCCCCTATTGTCTCCTCCTGTAGCCTCCTCGGACGCGTGCCATGGCCTCCTAGCTCGGCCAACCCACAACTTCACATGCGTGAGCGCCCCTCTCTCTCTCTCTTCTCTCCCGCGGCATAAACCAACCCCGGGAACACCCCCAGACACCCTCGCTCTTCCTCCCGTGGGCCCCAGCGAAGACATCGACCTCACCGGCGCATAGACAATCGGTGGACCATGGGCTGGCTATAAAAGCCAACCCCTGACCCCCTTCTTCCCCTATGATCTCCCTCTCTACACCCCAATCGATCCCCGCACCTCTTCCCCCTCGTTTCTGAGCCTCGTGATCGGGATCGAGTGGAGCTTCCCCACTTCGGGTCGACCGCCGTCTGACCACGGTGAGCCTCCCCTCCCGTTCCTCTCTCTCGATTCGGAGCCATAGAAGTACCCTGACACAATTCCCCCTCCTCCCCGCTCTTTTTGCAGCTCGAGATAACCTCGATGATCACACCCGAAGTTCCTCCACCGTGGCTTCTTCATCGCCGGCGACTAGGGCCTGCCCGCTGACTGCCTCCACCTTCCCCGGAACTGAGACTCCTCCCTAGTCCCATTCCCACCTGAAGCTCGCCTCGCCGTCGCTAGGAACGCCGCTGGTGGGCACTCCCCCACCTTTGTCAAGAGGTAGAAGACGATCGCGGGGTGGGGACCGTGTGTCATCCCCTTGCCCATATCCCTCTCTCATTGCAAGGCCGGCCCCACGTGCAGGTTTGAATAAAAACCTGCCGCGTGCATCCCCGTCGCCTAGGCTGCATTTCCCCCTGGGCTGGCTCTGCTGGCCGTTGCTAGCCCAAGAGCATAGTGCTCTCTTTTTTTTTCTTTATTTCCGACATCTTGCAAATATTCCACATAACTAGATAAAATCCCAATTACAATATTTCTTCCACCTAAATTCTTGCCATATCGTGTAGTATTTATTACTGCCATTTGTGATTTTTTGAAAACCTTTTTGGTACTATTTTATTTTAAAACCTCCTTTAGGCATTTTAACCCCTGTTTTAAATTGTTTTGAAAATCCTTTTCACCCCACAAACTTTGGAAAATATTTTTAGCAAAGTTTTTGTATTTTTTAGAATAGAGTAACATTTTAAAAGTAGAGTTTGTGCTCTGTTTTTGTTGTGATGCTTATTATTACCGTTATTTATCACGTCAATAGATTACACTGTTGATGAGGGAGTTGGACCCAAAGACTTTGAAGACCGCGAAGACTTTGTTGAGCCAGGAAATGCAGCCCTTGGACCATGACTATGAAAACCTTTTTAATGCATGGCATATATCTCTTTCTTTTTTGATGTTGATCATGTTGATATAGTACCTCTCCTTAGGTGGGATGCCTCTGATACTTTCTCGTTGATACTTGCATTGTGCATGACCCTACCTCCTTATGAGGATTGTGTGGGTGGGAGTGGTTAGAATGCTTAGTAGATGCTACGCAAAGTGGGACATGAATACGCACGATGATGGAAGCAAAAGTGTTTCAAAGACTTCTCGAAAACCCCATCGGGTGCCACTAATGCCCGAGGGAGATGCTGATGAGCTAGGTAACCTCCTTATAAAGAAGTGGTGTACCGGAGAAAGTGTGTGTGTGTGTGTGTGTTTTCAACGGATTAGATTTAAGATTTTTCGAACGTCCCAACCTTACATGCGCAACCACGATACACCTTATGGGACGGGGCTTTGTTGATTACCTTGGTGGGTACTAGCAAGGAGCCCGCATTACTAGTGGCGAGTGTGGCATGGTCGTTGTCGATATGGGGTCATGCCGGTATGGACGATCATGCGTTGTCTTCACAGGCACCAGGCACACCGTTGGTCCCTGCATGGATGTTACTTGTGATGTACATCATGTGGGTTGGGTGCCAATCTAGTGGAATCTTTGTTAGTTTTGTCAGGGGAAAGACAATTCTCGGGTACTTACGTCGGGTATGGACAATACAGCGAGTCATGGCTTAACACGGAAGTTTCCGGAGTCTTATGGGTAAAGTGTGCAACCTCTTCTCTTGAGCGTGCGTTGGTTTTCCCTTGAAGAGGAAATGGTGATGCAGCAAAGTCGATAAGTAACTCCCTCAGTTGTTGAGAACCAAGGTATCAATCACGTAGGAGGAACAAGCAAGTCACCAATGGATGCACCTACACAAACAATCAAACTATTGCACCCAACGCTATAAAGGGGTTGTCAATCCCTTCACGATTATTTGCACGGATTAGATCCGATAGATACAGATGTAAACAAGAACGGAAAGTAAAAGGTACATAAATTGCAGCAAAGTATTTTTTGGTATTTTTGGTTTATATATTTGAAAGTATATAATGGAAAGTAGACCCGGGGCCATAGGTTTCACTAGAGGCTTCTCTCTTGAAGGCAAATATCATGGTGGGTAAACAATTACTGTCAAGCAATTGATAGAAAAGCGAATAATCATGTAGTTATCCAAGGCAATGATAAGGCATATAGGCATCATGTCCGTGTCAAGTAGGCCAAGAATTAGGGTTAGGAGACCTGCAGGGAGGCGACAAGCCTGCTAGGCGCGGCTAGGGGGGCTGAGCCTAGCAGGCTTGTGGCTCCCTGGCACCTCCCCTGCCGTGAACTCCAAGCTTGATGGATTTGTTTCCTTCCAAAAAAATTCCTTCCGAATGTTTTATTCCGTTTGGACTCCATTTAATATTCCACATGTGCAAAACTCAAAAACAAGGAAAAAACAGAAACCGGCACTAGGCACTAGATTAATAGATTAGTCCCAAAAATAATATAAAATTGTATAGTAATGCATATAAAACACCCAAAACAAATAATATAATAGCATGCCATCATCAAAAATTATAGATACGTTGGAGACATATCAACATCCCCAATCTTAATTCCTGCTTGTCCTCGAGTAGGTAAATTATAAAAACAGAATATTTCATGTGGAGTGATACATAACATATTTATCCATGTAATATTGTTTATTGTGGCATGAATATTCAGATCCGTAAGACTCAAAACAAAAGCTTAATATTGATATAAAAACAATAATGTTTCGAGCATACTAGCAAAGCAATTGTATCTCTTCAAAATATAATGGCAAAAGAAAGTTATCCCTACAATATCATATGGTCTCGCTATGCGCCATCTTCCCCACACAAAGTTTTTATATCATGCACAACCCCGATGAAAAGTCGAACTATTGTTTTTACACCTTTATTTTCTCAAACCTTTTCAACTCTCACGCAATACATGAGCGTGAGCCATGGATATAGCACTATAGGTGGAATAGAATATGGTGGAGGTTGTCAAGGAAAGGGAGAAGATAGTCTCACATCAACTAGGCATATGAACAGGATAGGGAGATGCCCATTAATAGATATCAATGTGAGTGAGTATGGATTTCCATGCAACGGATGCACTAGAGCTATAAGTGTATGAAAGCTCATGCATCATGAAGAAAAATTCCACTAGCTATATGAAAGTGACAAAATAGGAGACTCTCTATCATGAAGATCATGGAGCTAATTTGAAGCACAAGTTTGGAAAAAGGTAGTAGCAATGTCCCTTCTCTCTTTTCTCTCATTTTTTGGTGGGCATCTGAGGCCTCTTTTATTTTATATTTTATTTGGGCTTCGCTAGCCTCTTTTGTTTCATAAAGTCCCGAATCTCATCCCCACTTGTGAGGGATTCATAGCTTCCATCATCCTTTCCTCACATGGGGCACACTCTAATAATGATAATCATCACACTTTTATTTACTTACAACTCAAAATAAAATTACAACTCAATACCTATGACAAAATATGACTCTATATGCAATATGGAAGTGATGTCACATGTCATAAAAGAAAACTGTGGAAGTTGGCTGTCAATATATCTCGGAATGGCTATGGTAATGCCATAATAGGTAGGTATGGTGGTTGTTTTGCGGAAGGGTATATGGTGTCTATTTTGAGGAAGGTATATGGTGGCTGTTTTGAGGAAGGTGTTTGTTGTACCGGCGAAAGTTGCGCAATACTAGAGAGGCTAGCAAAGGTGGAAGGGTGAGAGTGCGTATAATCCATGGACTCAATATTAGTCATAAAGAACTCACATACTTATTGCAAAAGTCTATTAGTCATTGAAGCAAAGTATTAAACGCATGCTCCTAGGGGGAGGTTGGTAGGAGTTAACCATCGCGCGCCCCTGACCGTCACACAAAGGTCAATAATCTATAAACAAGTCATGCTCCGACTTCCTTACATAATGGTTCACCATACATGCATGCAACGTGAATCACAAACCTTTACACAAGTATTTTTACCAAATCATAATTACATCCTAACATGTCTCTTTATATTACCATCTTTATATCTCAAAACTTTATGCAATGAATCAAACTTCTCATAAATACCCAATGCACTTAATATGGAATTTTTTTATTATATCCCTCTTGGATGCCTATCATATTAGGATTAAATTCATAACCTAGACATATTACCACGATGTTTAGAGACTCTGAAAATAATATAAGTTAGGTATGAGAGTTCAATTATTTCTATAAAACACAAACACCTCCATGCTCTAAAACATATAAGTGAAGCAAATAGAGCATTCGAACAAATTCATGATTCGGTGTCTCTCTCTCAAAAGATGTGTGCAGCAAGGATGATTGTGGCAAACTAACAAGCAAAGACTCATATCATACAAGACGCTCCAAGAAAAACACATATCATGTGGTGAATAAAAATATAGCCTTAAGTAAATTTACCGATGTATTGAAGACAAAAGAGGGGATGCCTTCTGGGGCATCCCCAAGCTTAGGCTCGTTGTCATCCTTGAATATGACTTGGGGTTCCTTGGGCATTCCCAAGCTTAGGCTCTTTACACTCCTTATTCTATAGTCCATCAAATCTTGACCCAAAACTTGAAAACTTCACAACACAAAACTTAACAGAAAACTCGTGAGACCCGTTAGTATAAGAAAATAAATCATCACTTTAGGTACTGTTGTGAACTCATTCTTTATTTATATTCGTGTTAGACCTACTTTAATATAACTTCTCCATGGTTCATACTACATGATACAACCCAAAGATTCATCAAAATAGGCAAACAACTCAAAGAAAACAGAATCTGTCAATTAGAGAACAGTCTGTAGCAATCTGAAAACTTCGTATACTTCTGTAACTCAAAAAATTATGAAACATTAGGAAAACATGGTAAGTTTAACTATGAATCTTGTGTAAAACTTTAAGACTCATTCTACGCTCTAAAAAATTTAGAAACTTCCTGGAGTGAGCGCAAAAGTTTCTGTTTTCAGGAAGATCAAATCAACAACTACCATAGATCACCTCAAAGGTTTTACTTGGCTCAAACACTAATTGAAGCACCAAAACACAATTACTACAGAAGTAATAATGTGGGAAACACTCAACAGAAGAAGAAACAGAACACAAAGATAAAATTAGGTTGCCTCCCAACAAGCGCTATTGTTTAACGCCCCTAGCTAGGCAAAACACAATAGATCTAGGTATTTTTATCTTTGGTATTAGCAACTTTTCCGAGGACCTTCTCAAATCTAGGGGGTTCTTTCCTTTTTTTCCACATTTGTAGAGGAAGGATCCATCTTAATATCCAGAATGCCCTATCGCTTATTGCAAAGGATAAGCATAGTATTCAAGCGATTTAGGTTTCCATTGATATGTTTAAGGGGTTCATGATATTCTTGCAACTCGACCAAGTGCTTATGTAAATCACACAATTTATTGAGAACTTGAACACCCTCTTGCGAGAAGGAAAAACCCTTTTTTGGTGGAGGAACCCCTAAAATCCCTTCCAAAACTTCATAAGCAGCATTTGCATCTAGCTAAATAAAATTTGCTTTTGAGGCGAAATCTCAAAGCTCTTTGTGATGCAAAGTTAATCCAATGTAAAAATTTCTAAGCAACACTTTTGCATATCCCTTTAAATTGCAAATACGATAAGATTCCATTAGACTATACCAAGCATCTTTCAAAATTTCCCCTTGTTTTTGTTTGAAGTAAAGGACTTCAAAATCTGGTGACAAGGGGGTCATAGAAACGCTAGAAATATCAACAAGAAGAAGATCCAGACGGAAAGGACGGCAAACGAAAGAAGGGCGAACAAAAAGGAAAATCTTTTTGGTAGTTTATGAAAATTGTTTTAGAAGTTGGGGAGAGGAAAACTAGAGGCAAATGACAAATAATGTTAATGCAAGAGATGAGTTTGTGATGGGTACTTGGTAGGCTTGATGTGTATCCTCCCCGGCAACGACGCTAGGAATCCTTCTTGCAACCTCTTGAGAATGCGTTGGTTTTCCCTTGAAGAGAAAAGGGTGATGCAGCAAAGTAGATAAGTATTTCCATGACTTGTTGAGAACCAAGGTATCAATCCAGTAGGAGGAACAAGCAAACTCTTGCACCCAACGCTATAAAGGGGTTGTCAATCCCTTCATGACTATTTGCAAGGATTGGATCCGATAGATATAGATGTAAACAAGAATGTAAAGTAAAGGTAAATAAATTGTAGCGAAGTATTTTTGGTATTTTTGGTTTATGATCTAAAAGTATATAATGGAAAGTAGACCCAGGGGCCATAGGTTTCACTAGAGGCTTCTCTCTTGAAGGCAAATATCATGGTGGGTAAACAAATTACTGTCAAGCAATTGATAGAAAAGCGAATAAGCATGTAGTTATCCAAGTCAATGATCATGCATATAGGCATCACGTCCTTGTCAAGTAGATCGAAACAATTCTGCATCTACTACTATTACTCCACACATCGACCGACTCGTGCCTCCATCTAGTATTAAGTTCATGAAGAATGGAGTAGCGCATTAAGAAAGATGACATGATGTAGAGGGATAAAATCAAGCAATATTATGAAAACCCCATCTTGTTACCCTTGATGGCAACAATACAATATGTGCCTCGCTACCCCTACTATGTCACTAGGTGAGGACACCGCAAGATGGAACCCCAAACCAAGCACTTCTCCCATTGCGAGAATTACAAATCTAGTTGGACAAACCAAACCAATAACTCGAAGAGACTTGCAAGGATATGAAATCATGCAAATAAGAACTCAAGATTCATGGATAATCTGAACATAAACTCACAATTCATCGGATCTTGACAAACACACCACAAAATAGGGTTACATCGGATAGATCTCCATGAAGATCATGGAGAACATGGTATTGAAGATCAAAGAGAGAGAAGAAGCCATCTAGCTACTAGCTATGGACTCTTAGGTCTGTGGTGGACTACTCACGCATCATCGGCGGGGCAATGGAGTTGATGTAGATGCCCTCGTGATCGAAACCCCCTCCGGCATATTATCGGAAAAGTCTACAAGATTGTATCTCTCGGGAACGGAGGCTTCCGACAGCGGAAAAGTATTTGTTGGCTCGTTCTGGTGTTGGAAGAATATTTGGGTATTTATAGGACAAGAATTAGGGTTAGGAGACCTGCCGGGAGGCGACAAGCCTGCTAGGCACGGCCAGGGGGGCCCGCGCCTAGCAGGCTTGTGGCTCCCTGGCATCTCCCCTATCGTGCACTCCAAGCTTGAGTGATTTGTTTCCTTCCAAAAAAAATTCCTTCCGAAGGTTTTATTCCATTTGGAGTCCGTTTAATATTCAATATCCACAAAACTCAAAAACAAGGAAAAACAGAAACTGGCACTAGGCTCTAGATTAATAGGTTAGTCCTAAAAATAATATTAAATAGCATATTAATGCATATAAAACATCCAAAACAGATAATTTAATAGCATGCCATCATCAAAATTTATAGATACAATGGAGACGTATCACGTCCTAACCTTACAAGTACAATCACGATACCCCTTATGGGACGGGGCTTTGATGATTACTTTATTGGGTACTAGCATAGAGCCCGCATTACTAGTGGCAGAGTGACGTGGTCACTCTCGATACGAGGTCGTGCCAGTAAGGACGATCATCCGGTGTCTTCACAGGCACGGGGGACACCGTTGGTCCCTGCATGAATGTTACTTCTGATGTACATCATGTGGGTTGGGTACCAATAGAGTGGAATCTTTGTTAGTTTCGTCAGGGGAAAGATAATGCTTGGGTACTTACCTCGGGTATGGACAATACCGGGAGTCATGACTTAACACGGAAGTTTCCCGAGTCTTGTGGGTAAAATGTGCAACCTCTGCAGAGTGTAAAACTATCTGAATAGCCATGTCCATGGTCAAGGACAGTTGGGTGGTGTTGCTTAAACTACGTCCAGATGTTTTCACAAACTGGTGTGTGTGTGTGTGGTAGTGTGTGTGTGTATGTGTTGGTGACAGAGGTGATGTTTGAGCTAAGTCCGATGACTTGGCATGATGATTAACATGAGATGTTCAACCCCTGCTTATGATTATAAGTGTGACATGTTCACATGAATACCTGTCAACGATTCATGCATGCCTACTTAAGTTACTTGATCATGTCATTGCATAAAAAATAGCTTTCTACAAAAACTTACCTACTTAGTGCTATATCATGCATTATTGTACCTTTTTCCAAAACATGTGTTGCTTGCGAGTACATTCAAAGTACTCATTGTCTTGCCATTGGTTATTTAATTGGCCAGGCATGGAAGAGTGGGAATATGGTGAAGAGTTTGTTGGTGACAAACATGCGAACTAGGACGCTTCCCAGTTAGAATGTGTGTAGGTTTAAGGCAGATGGCATGGGTTCATGCTTTCGATCAAGATTCCAGTTGCTTGTTATGATTAAGTGGTTGGCCCTTGCAGCCCTATCTATGTAAGATTTGGCCTAGATGGCCTTCATTTGTGTAGGACGATATGTAAGGATGCAAGACCCTTGTATTCCAGTTTCTGTGTGTTCAGTGAGCATTGGTCTTTGGGATCACTGTGCATGTGCATTTGGTGATCACGACTTATGAGTTGGGGTCCCCACACATCCACTGCAGGATTTGGCCCCTGGAGGAATTGAGATGCAAGGGGACGACCCCCGCCGGCAAATGGAGCAGCCCCATGCGGCCAAATAGTTGATTGCACAACCAACCATCACCATAGGTCATCAGGTTGTTGGTAGGGCCTGGGTACAGTCGCATCCAGGGTGCGGGGCCGTTTTACTACCAAGGAAATCTGTCCATCTTTTGTAGGGGCATGATGCGGCGCACGAGGAAATTAGCGCCCGCACTTTCAATGGTTACCCCGGCAGCTTTGAGACGGATGATTCAGGTCAGCGCAAGGCAGAGCTTGTCATTGGAAGGGTCTGGTTTGCTCCAGCCACCTCCGCGTGTGATGCATTCAGTCCACTGAAAGCACATTTGCTCCCTTTATGCTTTTGATAATTAATAACAACATATATATATCATTAAATAATATTTCTATCAGTGTTCTGGGAATGTGGGTACCCAGACCCACCTGCTTGCGGCCCAGGGCATGGCCTAGTTCATCAACCGAACGCGGTCGGGCGTGGCCTCACTCAAGACAAGGCCCTCACGAGGGCCCTAGGCTCACGAGGAGGAACATCGTCAGGACCAACAAGGGAGGGGCCTCCTCAGGTCCCCTTCAGAGCAGCGGACATCTCTATGCAAGGCCCAACCACGAGAGTCAAGGGTGACGCAATGAAGGACAAGCAAGGAATTGTGGAGAATCCCCTAGATGCAAGGAATTGAATTGGCAAAGCTTAAAGCAAGAGACCTCTACATTTTACTTTGTGAGAAATCACTTTGAGTGCATAGGAAAAGCCAATACTATTAAAAGGGGGGTAAGGTACTGTTGGTGAACAAGATGCTCCACCTGCACAAGTGATAGTCACCAAAAATACCCACGAACTCTCCCACAAATCTCTGTCCAAGCATTCCAACATATTCCACTCGGTCCCACCGATTTCCCAACTCAAACAAAACCCTTCCAAACCCTAGCACATCGGTTCAACCGATCCCACTTTGGTGCCATCGAGTTCAGCTTGCCAACTCTCTGTTACCTTGATTCACAAAATTGGAATTTCCGAGTTTTTGGATCGGCATCACCCAGATTTGGATTCTGATCGTTGGACACCTGATTGGTACCGCCAAGATTTCTAATAATTAGAGTTGCCCTAGCACAAGGAAATATAATAATAACCAATTTATTATTGCCTCTTGGGCATATTTCTAACATGAAGGTACTGTTGGTGAACAAGATGCTCCACGTGCACAATTGTTAGTCACCAAAAACACTCACAAATTCTCCCACAAATCTCTGTCCAAGCATTTCACGAAAATCGGTGAAGCCAACATATTCCACTCGATCCCATCGATTTCCCAACTCAGATAGAACCCTGCCAAACCCTAGCACATCGGTGCAACCGAGTTCAGCTTGCCAACTCTCTCTTACCACGATTCATAAATTCAGAATTTCCGAGTTTTTGGATCGACATCATCACGATTTGGATTCTGACCGTAGGACACCTGATCTGTAACGCCAACATTTATATATCGGCTCACCAAGATTCAAAAGTTGCTACCTTTGGAGAAACTTGGTACCACCGAGATTCACACATCGGTTTCACCGAGTTGGTCACTTTAGGTGTAACGGTTGGATTTTTGGAGATGCCTATCTATACTCCTCCACCACCACTCACTCGCAAGAAGCACTCAGGACAGATCCCCACTTATCCCATCGGATTTCCTGAGAGAGACCCACCTACTCATGTGTTGACATCGTGCCATTCCATTCCAACCATATGAATCTTGATCTCTAGCCTCTCCAAGTTACTTTCCACCCAATCAATCTCTTCCACCAAAGCCAAATCTATAAGAGAGTGATTGAGTATTGAGGAGTCTATCATCTTGAAGCACAAGAGCAAGGAGTTCATCGACACTATCGATCCTATTACATTTTGGAGGGTGGTGCCTCCTAGATTGGTTAGGTGTCGCTTGGGAGCCTCCTACTTTGTGTTCTGGAGTGAACAAAGAAGTTTTTAAGGGCAAGGAGATCGCCTACTTCGTGAAGATCTACCTTGAGTTAGGCTAGTCCTCCGTGGATGTCGGGCATCATGGTATAGACAAGGTTGCTTCTTCGTGGAACCCTTCATGGTAGAGCCCTTTGTGGACTCTCACGACCGTTACCATCCATGGGTTGAAGTCTCCATAAACGTGGACGTACGATAGCACCACCTATCGGAACCACGGGAAAAATCTTCGTGTCTCCAAATTGTGTTTGATCTTCCTACCCTTCATTTACAACTCATGCTTGTTGTTACTTTCCACTGCTATACTCGTAGACATGCATGTGTAGGGTGTGCTTGACTTGCTATCAATGCTAAAATCTGCCAACACTTAAATTGGGAAAATGTAGAATTTTTATTTGGTCAAGTAGTCTAATCACCCCCTCTAGACATAATTTCGATCCTACACGTGGTATCAGAGGTTTGGTCTACATTGCATTAGTTTCACAACCTAGGAGAATGTGGCATCTAGCGAGGGAAATTATCACCGTAGAGGTCCGTACTTTGATGGCACACATTTTGCTAGTTGGAAGCACAAAATGAAAATGCATATTATTTGCCATAACCCTGCCATTTGGGCTGTTGTTCATGTTGGATTGCAAGGTGGATTCTTTGTGGATGGAAGGGAACCGGATCGTGGAGCGACCGTTGATGAATCAAGATGTTGCAATACAATGCTCAAGCATGTGACATTCTACTCAACTGTCTATGCCCCGAAGAATTCAACAAAATCAACTGTCTTGAGAATGCAAAAGATATACTTTGGTTGATATGCATGAAGGTAGCGAATCCATGACAGAATCCAAGTTGGATGTTCTTCAGAGTTAGCTTGACAAGTTGAAGATGAAGGATGGTGAAGGAGTCACAGAGATGTACTCCAGGCTAGCTCTCATCAACAATAAGATTGCGGCTTAGGAAGTGAAGAAATGATCGACAAATTCATCATCAAGAAGATACTTCGAGCTTTTGATGAGAGATATGACACCGTGTGCACATTGATCCAAATGATGCCCAACTACAAAGATCTCATGCTACGGAAGTGATTGGAAGGATTGTTGATCATGATATAACACTCAAGGACAAGGAAAAGCTTCATAACAAGTCTAGCGGTGCTTACAAAGCCACAAGTGATGCTCCCGCAACTTCAAGCGACAACCTTGTCACAAATGAGGAGATAAGCCTCATGATCAAGAAATTCAACAAATCCGACAAGAATAGAGGTAAAGATCTAAGGTCCGACTGAAGATATGAAGAGAAGCATTCGTCAAATCGTGACCGAAACTGCTACAATTGTAGGAAGCCCATACACTACTTCAATGAGTGCATGGCTCCTTACAAAAGGAAAGAAGAGTTACCAAGAAGGAAAAAGCTCATGAGACGAGTCACCTCGAAGAGAGAGCAGGAGTAGGGATGATCGTTATGAACGAAGACCCTCAAGGAGAAGTAGGGACTCAGACAAGAAGGACAAGTATGCCAAGAGCTACTCAAGAACAAGACATCAAGCTCATGTTGGTGAATGGGTTTCTGGCTACGAATCCGACAACCACTCCGAGAGAAGCTATGACTCCAACTCCGACTATAATCAAGATGAAGGTGTTGCCGGACTTGCACTACTGACAACCAACTCCTATGACATACTTGATTCACCAAATGAATGGAGTAGAAGTTGCTTCATGGCTACAGGCCCCAAGGTATCACACCCCGAGTGTCTTGATTTCAATAGTGATGAGGATGACTTGTTAGGAGATGATGACTTGCTATTTGACAAATCTATTAATGTTAGTCAAGATGAACTTGTTAGTAATCATTCCAGTGAAGATAAGTAGTGTGATGATAATAAGTTGGAAATAGAATGACTAACTCGAGAATTAAACACTCTTAAGTTAGCTCACGAGTCTACTCTACAAGATCATAGAGAGCTTGAAAGGACACATGAGAAGCTCCGCTTCGCGAAGCTCAATTTGGAGCAAGAGCATAAATTCCTTAAAGCTATCAATGACGATCTTCGAAATAAGACTTCCTTTTATCTAGCCAAACGACTTGTCTTTTCTACATTCATTCCACAAGTTAAGGCTAAGCAAACTATTAACAAAGTCAAGAAAGGTTCTTCAACTAGTAGCAGTAAAAATGATAAATCCAATGATATTCCTTCTAGTAGTTCTATTGATCCCACTAACACTTCTCTTAGCCAAGTTACATTTGAGAGAGAAAATGAACTTTTGAAAGGGATTATAGAGAAAGGCATCTAAAAGAGTCTTGCATGGTGTAAGAAGTTTGAGGAAATTGTACGCAACCACAGAGGATACCGGAAGAACCATGACATTGGCTACTTCAACGCTAATGGAGTTGAATGGGAAGAATATCAATACCCCAAGCCCAAGTTCATTCCTCAAAGGGAGAAGTATGAAAATACTCTTCCCAAGGGAACAAAATCTCAAGATGACATTCCACCACAAGACCACAAGCTCAAGGGAAAGAACAAGCTTCAAGAGGAGATTGACTCATATGAAGATGAATCCCAAGATTTAGTGAAGTGGGTTCCCAAGGCTACTTCAAGCTCAACTTCTACAAGTGCAACTTCAACACTAAGGATCCCCATCAACTTGATGTGGGTCCCCAAGAGGAAGAACTAGAGAAGTTCTTGAGGGGTGACTCCGCCAAAGAAATTCACTCACATTCATTATTGGCAAGAACTAGTTGCAATCAACATCAACATTATGCAATAGTTCAAGGAGTCACACATTCCCTCAAAGGTAAGCAAGGGACAAGGTAATCAAAAAATCCATGGACATCATCATGTATGATTTGCACTCCATGTCCATAGATCTCCTTGTATTTGTCTCTTGTGTATTGGGACAAACCCATGTAGGTGAGAAGAGTAAGAAACAACAAAGATGCTCCCAACTCATGGTGATCTTCATCAACCTTGAGCATGCACTACTACATCACCTACATGAAGTCTTCATCAACAAAACCCAAGGTTAGTTTATACCTCTCAAGGGGGGATGTCACATCAAGGGACAACTTTACTGTAAGACTTGAGTCAAAGCATCTCATAGAATGTGACAACATTAACCAGCTTTATGTAAAAGTGGTAACCCCACTCATGCTTAAACGATGAGTATGACCTATTATCAAGTATTCTTACTTGGCTCCTAAGTCAATATACTCATGCGTACTCCCTCCATTTCTAAATATAAGTCTTTTAAGAGATTTTACAAGGGGACTACATACAAAGAAAAAATGAGTGAATCTACACTCTAAAGTATGTCTATATACATCCATATGTAGTCCTCTTGTGGAAACTCTTAAAAGACTTATATTTAGGAATGGAGGTAGCAGATGACTACGTCTTCGCCAAGATGCTTGATAGATGCTAGTGTATTTGTGCATGTTTGCCATGATTTCATTTGACATCCTATTGTGTGAGCATGTTGGTCTGCATTTCTTTATCCATTCGACGACATCCAATTGTTTCTATTTGGACTTTGATTTTGTTTTTTCCAATTGGATGGACAAGAATGCCTAGGACCCTTCTCTAGCTCTCTATGCTTTCCCGTCTCATATTCTATTCATGTTGCATCACAAAATTTGAACAAGTACTTTTCGATCTCTCTTTGTGAGGAGCACTCGGGGGTCTGTATCAAAAAAGGACTGACCATTAAAATCTCCAAAGTGCATCTCGGTGGAAACAATCCAAAATTCTCGGTCTCACTAAATGCCTAGGGTTAATCTGGTTTTCACACTCAGTATCACCGATTCCGTTTTCTCAGTTACACCGACTTTCCCTGTCAGCTAACAGTTGAGGAACTCCGTGACACCGATAAATTAGAATCGGCGTCATCGAAAGCCAGGGGTATATAAAGAGGTGGACCAACTTTTGAAATGTCTTTCTCAAACGTCATCCCCTCCAAAAACCCTAGCTGCCAAACTAGACCGCTGGTCATCACCTTCATCTTCCCGAGCGCCTCCACCGTTGGAAGTCCACGCCGTCAATGGATTCTTCCCCCCATCGCAGCCATCGCAAGATCGTCACCAAGTTAGGTTACGGTTTCCACCCATCTTGCGCTCCTCCCTTCGAATCTGGCGCATTAGGACTTTTCCATCGATAAGACAATCTTTGAGATCGATCTATCCACTAGAAATTCCATTAGACTAGCGAACAAAAATAAATATGCTTTGCCTATCCGCAACTTGAATCTCGGTGACACCGAAGCAAAAGAATCGGTAGCACCGATTCCCTTTTTAGGTCAACTGAGAAAAACCTTGGTGAAACTGAGTGCCCATTTTCAGTCTCACCGAAAATGGTGCCAAGCTTCTATTTAGCAGGTTGTTTGTCTTGGTGGGTCCAAAAAGTTTGCATCAGTAGTACCAAAATTCACTTGCCAAAATGCAAATTTTGAGAAATTTTAGTTCAAATATTTGAGAAAACCATTTGAAATTTTGTGATGATTCAATCCATCTATTCCTCTATATTCTATTCATAGGGTCAGAGATGTCTGAATCAGGAGACAATAAGTACAACCTCAAGGAGCTCAATGTTGACACAGATCCATCCACTAGTCTAGACTGGAGATCATCTTCATTTGATGATGTTCCCAGCTCTCCAGACCTACCCAAGGCAGCAACAAAGACTAGTAGGAAGTTCAACATAGAGGAAGAAGACTCTGATTTTGTACCTGATGAAGTTCCTGCCAAGGCTAAGAAGGACAAGGCTAAGAAGACTGCTAGGAAGCCTACAGATGAGGCTACCTCTTCCAAGAAGGTGGTCAGGAAGGAGTATGCTCCCTCAGACACAATGAGAGCACCAAAGAGCTCTAGGGGCACCATGACCATTGATCCTCCCAAGAAATCCATGCCCAATAAGGCTGGAGAGAAGAAGAAGAGCGGAAAGAGGATAATTCATGTTACTAGCAGGCCTACCTCTATGTTTGAGGACCCAATAGAGGCTGCTGCTAAGGAGGAGGAGGAAGAGCCAGTTGCAAAGGCTCCTCCTAAGAAGAAGAAGAAATTGATGTCAGATGCTATGCCTAGACAAGCAGCTCCCAAAGGGAAGCCAGCTGGATCCAAGAACTCTGCTCCCAAACCCAAGAGGACTACCAGAGACATCCCAACTTCTGAGAAGAACAAGGGATCTTCATCCAGAGATCCGGAGGAGGATGCTATGTTTTCCTTGATGAAGCTAAGGCCACACCTTCCAGAGCATAATACCAGCCACTTGCTAGCTAAGGACATGAAGAAGAGTATGGACCAAGGACTGGGAGATTGGAGAGCTATTGATCCATATTTACAAAGGAGGAAGACTGATGTGGACTACAGGTTCCATGCAAAGGAACAACAAGACTTCTATGGAACAATTTTGTTTGACAAGAGCCCTGCTGTTAGTCACATGAGATATGTGGACTGGAAGTACATCAAGGACAATGAGGATTACTTGTCAAGTGTGCAAGACAACTTTCATTGCATTGGACTTGATAAGTTTGTTGGCAAGGAGTTAGCAGCCTAGAATGATGAAATGATCATGCAATTCTACTCCACTAGTCATTTGTATGGAGATGGTAGAATTGTGTGGATGGCTGAAGGTGCCAGGTATGAATCCAAAGTTGATGAGTGGGATGCCATTTTAGAAGTCCTAGAGGTGGAAGATGGTGAAATTGATGTGTACTCTGAGCCCAAGGGAAGCCACAATGCAATGAAGAACACGTACAAGGAGATTCCTGCTGCACATCTTAAGTCTCACAAGCTTGGATCTATTTATTTCCTCCAGGCTGATCTACGCCTGATCAACACTATCTTAAGGCACACCTTGTTGCCTAAGTCTGGAGTTGAGAAGATGGTCAGAGGCCATTCCATCAACATGCTGCTCTATCTAAATCAACATACTAGATTTAGAGTGATGGATTTGATTGTGGAGACTGTGAAGAGGATTGCTGCAGATCAGAAGCGCTCATGTAGCTATGCACCCTATATCCAGATGCTCGTTAACTCTAAGTTGGAGGAGCACATCTTTGCTGAGACGCCCATGACTAGGAGTGAATAGATGGATCTACTCTGTAGCTCACTGCTCAACATGTAGAAGGGCATCACCAACATCCTGAAGAAACAGGAGAGCCTTGCGAGGATTGTTGATGACAAGTTTCATAGTCTCAACAACAAGGTGGATGGGCTCACAGTGATAGTGAATGAGCTCAAGAAGGAAGTTGATGTAGTGCCTAGCCCTCACTCTACAAGTGATGATGATGAAAATCATGCACCTCCCAGGACAAGCACTCAGTTCAGGACTCAGGCCCAAACTCCCATAGTGACAGCTCCAAAGTTGAGAACTTCTTCATCAGCTCTAGCTACAGCTACATCAGTTCCCTCAGCTCCACAAGTTCCTCTAGTTGCTACACCAACTCCTTCCATGACATCAGTAGAAGTCATCGCTGATGTCGTTCTCTCAACTCTGACTTCAGCTACCGAAGGAGCTCAGCCCTAGAAGAGCGTTTAGCTCGATACCTTTGAACTTTTTGGTAACTTGTTGCCAAAGGGGGAGAAGTTGTATAGATTATTAGGGCTTCGAGGGAGAGAGAGCATTGGTTATTATCACTTTTTCAAAACATTTGATTACTTTTGGTTTGGTTGTGTTAAACTTTGTCAGTGTTTGATCATACACTTGAGGTGTGTTGCTACTTTTTCCTATCTTTATGATGCTTATGAGATGGTCATTCACTTTGATCGATTGTGTTGTGCAATGATATTCATGCTTATTATTCTTGCACACAACCAAGATGTATGTGACATGGAAGAAGTGCCCCATGTACCTAATCGATTGTGCATTTGCATTCAAACGCAAATTCAAAATAATGCACAAATTTAGGGGGAGCTCTTGCTTATCACATACTTCTCAAATCGGCGATTATATTCATTGATTATATCATATGTCGAAGCTTTGATATATATGTTGTCATAAATTACCAAAAAGGGGGAGATTGAAAGCACATTTGCTCCCTTGGTGGTTTTGGTAATTAATAACAACATATATATCATTGAACTAATATTTCCACTAAGCATATTTCATGAAAAGTTCAATGATTGGTTGGCAAAATGATTGTGGGGAATCCCCTAGATGCAAGGAATTGAATTGGCAAAGCTTCAAGCAAGAGGACTCTACATTTTAATTTGTGAGAAATCGCTGTGAGTCCATGGGAAAAGCAAATACTATTAAAAGGGTGGAAGTGTTGGGGAATGTTGCATTGGAAAGAAAAAAAATCCTACACACACGCAAGATCTATCCATGGTGATGAGCATCTATGAGAGGAAGAGTGGATCTACATATCCTTGTAGATCGCTAAGTGGAAGTGTTAAATAATGCGGTTGGTGTAGTCGAACATCTTCACGATCAAATCACGAGTTGTCCCGCGATCTCATCACAAGCCGTCTCGCGATCCTATCGTGGTGTTTCCGATCTAGCGCCGAACAGACAACACCTCCGCGTTCAGCACACCCCTAGATTGGATATATGTGGGCTGCCCCCTCTCTTCCTCCACTGCATATAGGAGGATAGGAGGAGGTGGGGCGCCTTAGATCCAATCTAGGAGTGGCGGCCAAGGCAAAGGGGGAGGCGCCCCCTAGGGAAACCCTAGGGTGGCTTGGCCCCCAAGTTACCTAGTGGCAGTCACTTAGATGGGCTCCCCCTCCCTTGTCTGAAGCGGGCTAGAGTTTTGGTGGTACCCAGCCCCCTTGTGGGCTGGTGTGCCCCCTCCCCTTGGCCCATGAGGCCCCCAACACTTGCCGCCCCCCCGAAACACCTTTCGGTACTCCCGTTCATAACCCGGTACCCCCAGAACGCTTCCGGACTCCGATTCCCATTGTCCTATATATCGATCTTCACCTTCGGACCATTTTGGAGATCCTAGTCACATCCGGGATCTCATCCAGGACTCCAAACAACCTTGGGTCACCAACACATATAACTCAATACCAGCAAAACGTCACCAAACCTTAAGTGTGCAGACCCTTCGGGTTCGAGAACTATGTAGACATGAACGAGACACCTCTACGGTCAATAACCAATAGCGGGACCTGGATGCCCATATTGGCTCCTACATATTCTACGAAGATCTTTATCGGTGGAACCTCTATGTCAAGGATTCAGATAATCCCGTATGATGTTCCCTCTCTTCTTCGGTATGTTACTTGCCCGAGATTCGATCGTCTGTATCTCTATACCTAGTTCAATCTCGTTGCTGGCAAGTCTCTTTACTCGTTCCGTAATATAAGATCCTGTGGCTAACTCTTTACTCACATTGCTTGCAAGGCTTATAGTGATGTTGTATTACTAAGTGGGCCCTGAGATACCTCTCCGTCACACGGAGTAACAAATCCCAGTCTTGATCCATGCCAGCCCAACAGACACCCTCGGAGATACCTGTAGAGCACCTTTATAGTCACCCAGTTATGTTGCGACATTTGATACACACAAGGTATTCCTACGGTGTCAGTGAGTTGCACGATCTCATTGTCATAGGAACAGATACTTGACATGCTGAAAACTATAACAATAAACTGACACAGTCATATGCTATGTTTATAGTTTGGGTCTTGTCCATCACATCATTCTCCTAATGATGTGATCCCGTTATCAAATGACATCTCATGTCCATGGCTAGGAAACCTTGACCATCTTTGATCAACGAGCTAGTCTAGTAGAGGCATACTGGGGACACAGTGTTGTCTATATACCCACACATGTATTTAGTTTCCAATCAATACAATTATAGCATGGATAATAAATGATTATCATGAACAAGGAAATATAATAATAACCAATTTCTTATTGCCTCTAGGGCATATTTCCAACAGGAAGGTACTGTTGGTGAACAAGATGCTCCACGTGCACAATTGTTAGTCACCAAAAACACCCACAAATTCTCCCAGAAATCTCTATCCAAGCATTTCATGAAAATCGGTGAAGGCAACATATTCCACTCGGTCCCATCGATTTCCCAACTCACACAGAACCCTGCCAAACCCTAGCACATCGGTGCAATCGAGTTCAGCTTGCCAACTCTCTGTCACCGTGATTCACAAATTCACAATTTCCGAGTTTTTGGATCGGCATCATTGAGATTTGGATTCTGACTGTAGGACACCTGATCTGTATCGCCGAGATTTATATATCGGTCTCACCGAGATTCGAAAGTTGCTACCTTTGGAGCAACTCTGTACCACCGAGATTCACACATCAGTGTCACCGAGTTGGTCAGTTTAGGTGTAACGGTTGGATTTTTGGATATGCCTATATATACCCCTCCACCAGCACTCACTCGCAGGAGAAGCACTCAGAACAGATCCCCACTTATCCCATTAGATTTTCTAAGAGAGAGCCACCTACTCATGTGTTCAGATCATGCCATTCCATTCCAACCATATGAGTCTTTATCTCTAGCCTCCCCAAGTTTATTTCCACCCAATCAATCTCTTCCACCAAAGCCAAATCCATGAGAGAGTGATTGAGTGTTGAGGAGTCTATCATCTTGAAGCACAAGAGCAAGGAGTTGATCGACACTATCACACCTGTTAACTTTTGGAGGGTGGTGCCTCCTAGATTAGTTAGGTGTCACTCGGGAGCCGCCTACTTCGTGTTGTGGAGTGAACCAAGAAGTTTGTAAGGGCAAGGAGATCGCCTACTTCGTGAAGATCTACCCTGAGTTAGGCTAGTCCTCCATGGACGTAGGCCATCATGGTGGTCAAGGTTGCTTCTTCGCGGAACCCTCCGTGGACTGTCGAGACCGTTTCCCTCCGTGGGCTAAAGTCTCCATAAACATGGATGTACGATAGCACCACCTATGGGAACCACGGGAAAAATCTTCGTGTCTCCAAATTGCGTTTGATCTTCCTACCCTTCGTTTACTACTCATGTTTCTTGTTGCTTTCCGCTGCTATACTCGTAGACATGCATGTGTAGGGTGTGCTTGACTTTCTATAAATGCCAAAAAATGCCAACACTTAAAATTGGGAAAAGGTAGAATTTTTATTTGGTCAAGTAGTCTAATCACCCCCCTATAGACATACTTTCGGTCCTACATCCACGCTGCGTAGAAACTTGGGGCTTTCTCATCCTTAATACAACACCAATAACCCCTCCATTCTTCCCACCCCACGGTGATTGCCAGGGAGGTAACCCTAATCCTCCTTCTTGCCTCGGGGAATCCAGCTTACGTTCCTAGAGTGATGAGGTTTATCTTCTAACCCAGTGGAGGAAGAAGTGCCTGAACAAGTCCATGTTGGGGGCAACTCCGATGAAGCTCTCGCACAAATGATCAAAAATCGCCATGCATGTCATCGCATTGGGCATGATACACATGAGATGAAATTTATAAGCCTCCATCATGGCGCAAAAAAAGTCCGAGAAAGGAGGAGAGAGGCCACAGTAAAAGTACGCGCAGAAGAAGCGGTACAAATCTAATGGTGCCATCTCCTTCCGGCAATCCGATAGAATAGAAGGCGCCTTGTGCCCTTTTGTTTCTTTCCCCCACATCTAGGCATACATGTAGATCAAGGTATTGCTGTACAAGTTCGACATGGACATGACCACGTCTCTCTGCCGATGCTTCTCCAACTCTTTCGCTCTCTTCCTCCTTTCTCCGACCCTGGATCCGCTGGCACGGCCACCTGCTTTCCCTTGACTGCAGTCACCTTCCGACCCATCTCCTGAGCTTGTAAGGACTATGGATACCCTAGCAGCGCTTGGAAAACTAGAGGCAACGGTGGAAGCGCTTTTTTGGCTTGAGGAAGAAGATGAAGGACAGAGAGACGGATGCGAATGAGCAGCGCCCCTGTGCGTTCCCCTTTTATTTAAGGGACCTTCTCGTGGGCTGCCTCTTCGCTATCTTCTTAGGAACTACCCTTCCTTTTTTTTGGCAGTTTCTTTATTCTCGAACGGCTCATGTTCCATGACCCCACGACCTGCGGTAATTACACGAAGTGGGCGTGGGACAAGAAGACAACATTTCCTCGATACATGTCCATGCACTATTTTGGGCCTAACCCAACGTGCCAAGTGACACATGTGGCATAGGCCCGGGGGCATCTATCGGGGTATACAAACAGGGGTATTTGTTTCCCCCTGACTTGTGCGTGGACAGTGAAGCCTCCGAACCAATAGCCAGAACCTACCGGGAAAAGCTACACCCATGACAAGAAAGCCAACTCAAGGCCAAGGAATGTCGACAAGCTTGATGCAACAACCCAAGACAAGCTCCGAGCACGCCAAGCACATGCCCGGTGCTTGGCGGGGACAAGGGCGCCCGCATCCTCAGAAGACCCGGCAAGATAGTCCCTCGACAAGCATGGGCCGATCGGCCAGCGCTCTACTGCATTGCTACTCCAGTCACTTATCGATGCGGTGTCGAGCTTCCAGGTGGCTAAATGCCTCTGGCTAATCATGTGGCGACACACAGGAGACGGATTATGCCCCCTTGAAACTCGTCCATAAGCGTGTCAAGTTGTGGTGTAGTAGTTAGCTAGAGCGATGGTTGGAGCCTGCCGGGAATGCACCCCCGCACACCACCTATACTACTAATGAAGGCATTTTGTCCTTAATGCCAGAGTTAGGTATGATAAGCTGTGCTAGCTATCTAATCATTAGACAATGTTTGTTTTGCCATAACGGTTTCCCCTTATACTATAAAAGTAAGCCCAAGGCAACCTAGCTTAGGATTCAGACCTCCGAACACTTGTACTCGTGTAGTAGATCTTTCCCCGAAAGCAAACCTTGCCGGGCTAGAGCATTGCGTGCCTCTCGTGTTCCTCTGATCAATCCACCAAAAACAGGAGTAAGGTTTTATGCTTCACAACGGCCCGAACCTGGGTAAAACACCCGCGTCACGATCATCACGCCATCTTGCCATCTCTGCTCTTTGTGCAAGTGACCATGCCCCCTCCGAACCACAAAGGGGCTTGTGGCCCCATAGGTGATCGAGTGCATCCTGCGCCAACAGTGAGCAGCCCGACCATCTCCCTGTTGTTGGCTAGAGTTGCCGGCTCCAAGGTTGGTGAAGGAGATGTTGCGGGTTGCAGTCACCATCCTGTTTAGAGCAGCCAAGTCAAACAACTGCGATAGGCAAGGGAAAAAGCAATAATGGAGAAAGCGTGCCGAAGGGGGGTTGGTATAGCGCAAGTGTGGTAAAACAAAGGTCGAAATACCAACACATATATTGAGATAAGATAGATGATGGAGTCGCTTACATGTTTCCTAAGGCAAAAGCGTGACTTGCATCGGGACACAAACAACAAACATACATGGTTTCATATGCACCATCGCACGAACTCGACTTCGCATGAGGGGTACATGACTGATCCTACCCTAGGGGTTCTCAGACTCAGGTGGTGGAGTGCTCGGTCTCGTAGTCGCGCTCCCCTGGGTCTTCCTCCTGGCCGTCATCCGAACGGGCATCGTCTCCGATCGAGGGGGTCAGAGAATGAGGAGGTCCATCCCGAGGATGCTTCATCAGTGAAGAGTGCATGGTACTCCTTCACACTCATGCAATGCCAACATGTGGGTGCATCTCTAGCTGGGGGTACTCCTCCTCGGTAAGCGGCAGCTGGCCGTCCCTCAGGGGCTCCATCTTTCTTGATATTGTCTAGCTTCGTCTTGGCTTGACGAAGTAGCTCTCGGGTGTGGTGAAGTTCCTCACGGAGCTTCACAGACTCCTTAATCTGGTTGTTAGCTAGACTGTTGGTGGAGAGGCTGGAGTAGGTCTGGAACCTGAGTGGTGTGCCTCCTTGGATGGGATCAACGTCCAACTCTTGCCTAGATAATCCTTCCTGAAAGGTACGTAGCGAGTAGCTGGCTCGTCAGCCATCTCTAGAACAATGTCTCGAAGGTGGAGGAGTGCGTTGCATGCAACTGTCTTAACTGAGAGTGCGAGGGTCTCCATCTGTGGTCCTTCAAAGAACAACTAGTCCGGCAATCGGTTGCCTTCATGACCACATCAATGTGGCACTCCTTCATGATGACATCAGCCAAGTGCTCGTGGTAGAGGAAAATGGGTGGTCTATGATACTGGCACTTCTCCAGGCTATCCTCAAGGAGTAGGGGAAAGCCGGATGCTAGGAGGGCTTCGGGTACAATGACCATCTACAAAGGTTTGAAGGGAGGAAATTTAGTAGAGTGCTGAGAGAAGACTAGAAGAGAGAAGAAGTGTAGAAACTCCTAAGTATAGGTGCTAGGTATAGTTTTGAAAATGGTTTTACCCTAACTAACATCCATGCTAACTAAGGCTTCCTACAGTCAGGATGGCTCTGATACCAGCTCTGTTGGGACCCCGACTCATAAGTCGTGATCACCAAACGCACGTGTATAGTGATCCGAGAGATCAATGCTCATTGAACACACAAAAGCTAAATAACAAGATTCTTACATCCCTACTTAGCGTCTTACACAAATAAGGACCATGAAGGTCAAGTCTTACATAGGTAGGGCCACGAAGTCCAAACAATCAAACATAACTAGCAGCGGAAATCTTGATCGAAAGCATAGACCCATGCCATCTGCTAGAACCCTACATGCATTATGACTGGGATGCGTCCTAGTTCGCATGTTCGTCACCAACGAACTCTTCGCCATATTCCTTCTCTTCCATGCTTGGCCAATTAAATAACCAGTGGCAAGCCAATGAGTACTTTGAATGTACTCGCAAGCAACCCATGTATTGGAACAAGGTGGAACAATGCATGATATAGCACTAGGAAGGTAAGTTTGCAGAAAGCTAATTTTGAGTGCAATGACATGATCAAGTAACTTGTAAAGGTATGCATCATGAGTTAGTAGTTATCCATGTGAACAGGTTACATATATAAATATAAAAGGGGGTTGAACATCTCATGTTCAATCATCATGACAACTCATCGTACATAGCTCCACCGTCATCTTTCTTCCACACACACACACACACACAGATAGACACACACCATGTTTGCGAAAACAGTGGACGTAGTTTAAGAAGCACCACCAAACTGTCCTTGACCGTGGAGACAACTATTCGAATAGTTTTACACTTTGCATAGGTTGCACACTTTACCACAAGACTCGGAAAACTTCCCTGTCAAGCCATGACTTGCGATATTGTTGATACCTGAGGTAAGTACCCGAACAATGCCTTTCCCCTGACGATACTAAACAAAGATTCCACTCGTTGACACACAACTCACATGATGTACATCACAAGTAACATCCATGCGGGGACCAACGGTGTGCCCGGTGTTTGTGAAAACAGCCCACGGTCGTCCTTTCTAGCACGACCTCGTATCGAGAGTGACCACATCGCTCCTTCCACTAGTAATCCGGGATCTCTACTAGTACCCATCAAATTAATCAACAAAGCCCCGTCCCATAAGGGGTATCGTGGTTGTATATGTATGGTTGGGAAGGGTTGACAAATTATAAATCTAATCCATTTTCGAAAACACACCCACTCACTTGCTTCGGTACACCACTTCTTTACCAAGTGGTTACCTAGCTCACCATCATCTCCCTGGGGCATTAGTGGCACCCAATGGGGTTTTCAAGAAGTCTTTGAAATCACTTTTGTTTCCATCAACATGCATATTCCCGTCCCACTTTTCATAGCATCTAGTAAGCATTCTATCTACCCCCACCCGCACAACCCTCATAAGGAGGTAGGGTCATGCATGATGCAAGTATCAACAAGAAAATATCGGAGGCATCCCACATCAACATGATCAACATCATGAAATAAAGTGCTATATGCCATGCAATAAAAGGGTTTCCTAGTCATGGTCAAAGTGCTACTTTCCTGGATCAACAAAGTCTTCGGGGTCTTCAAAGTCTTTGTTCCAACTCCTTCATCAACAACGCAATCTATCGTCGGCAATAATAAGAATCGCAACAAAAACAGAGTGCAAACTCCACTTCTAGAATGTTACCCTACACTGAAAAATACTACATACCAAACTAAAAATATTTTCCTAAGGCTTTGTAGTGAAAATGATTTTGAAAACTATTTAAACAGAGGTTGAAAATGCCAAAAGGTTTTTTTTAAATAAAACAATACATAAAATGTTTTCAATTTTTTACAAATGGCATCAATAAATACTACACAATATTCTAAGATTTGTGGTGGCAAACTAATTCAAATTGGACTAATATTAAATTCTATGGGATTTTTGGAATCCCACTGATAAAACAAATGGAAAAAGAAAAAGTCCCTGAGCGACTTGGCCTCCTGACACCCACTTGAGCCGGCCCGAGGCCGAGCCAGGCCTAGGCGAGCTGGGGCGCACGCGTCATTTGGTTTCAAACCTGACAGGCGGGCCCCCGGGATCATCTACATAAGAGGGGAGGAGGAAGAGGTGAGGATGATAGGTGGGCCCCACCTGTCACCTTCAACCTTTGGACAGGGGAACGACTAAGCTCACCGTCGATGGTAGGAAGCGCGATAGGGCTGGGCGATGGGGGAAAGGGACCAGGAGGGTGTCACTATTCGAGGGGAGAGGAGTTGGTCACCGGGGCACCCTGGGTCGCCGGCACCAAGGAAGCAGGGCGACAACGCTTCGGGGGGGAGGAAGCTTCGGTCGCCTTGTGCTGCAAAGAGAGGGGAAATCTTGGGGAAACGGGTCAGGAGTTCATGGTGGAGCCAATGGAGGAAGAATGGGGGCAAGAGGGGGCCTGTACCGTGCAATTGCGGGCGAGCCGAGACGGCGGAGCTCCGGCTCGATCTCGAGCTCAGGGCTCTGTTGGGGAAAATAGACTGAGCAGGGGGGCCTGAGAGAGAGTGGGAGGCCGCAATAAGCGCTTAGGAAGGCTTTTTATAGGAAACCCAGGGCTTGCCTTGGACTGGGTCCTTGGGCGTCTGGCGTATGGGCTCTAGAGGCCATCGAAGGGTGGTTAGGGCTGCTCTGCGGCGCTTGCGGGGTGACTCTAGGGTGCTGGGAAGCGAGAGAGAGAGAGCAAGGTGAGCTCCAGGCGGTTCCCTCGCATGGACAGGGAGTGGCGGAGCTCCACGGCGCTCGGGCACGCATGACTCGGGGCGCCGAAGAGAGAAGGAGGAGGGGGCCGACCGCTTGGAGGGTTGCAGACATCAAGGAGGGCCCAGGGGACATGCTCCCCTCATCCCAATGCCGTCGAGGCCTTGGGATTCTTCGGCTACAGTGCGTACATGCACTGTAGTGTGCACAAGAGCATCGTTCTGGCATGCCATTGGCAGCCTGGGCACGCCCAAACTTGTCTAGGGGGTTCTAGGGGGTTTAAACAACATGGGGGAGACATTGGATGCTTTGGGACTCCATTTGAAAATGAGGAAAATGGAGAGAGAGGTGATTTATAGCTGTCCAGGGGTAAAACAAGGATTTTACCCACCCCAATCATTGAACCAGGGCTTGAGATTAATATTGGGGGTAGAGGGGGCGTACAAGTGACTTTGGTAAAAATATTAGATCAAGTAGAATAGGTTAGAGGGTGAAAACAATAACTTTTAGAATCAACCAGAAGGTTTTTGATGAGTGTTTGGGCTAGCAAATGGATTTTTCTTGCCATGATATTTAACAGGGTCAAATGGTGTTCAAAAGTAGGGTTGATCACCAAGTTTGAGGTGGTTTTAAGAAAGTTGATAATGCGAACTTGAAAACCCCTAGAATTCAATAGAATCGGATTTTTGTAGATCCAAACATGCAATCCTATTCTCCCAAATCCACCACTTAGTGTATTAGCATTATTTAGGGTTTAGAACATGCCCCCAAAGTTTTGGGTCAACAGGAGAAACTTCACAATGGAAAATTGTTCAAACTTGACCTTGGACATGAATGGTTTTGGAATATTTTGGTGGCAAAAATCAATTGGGATTGAGATAAAACTTTGCAAGATCGTCACATATGGCATCTGTGACTTGTTGGTATTTTCCTGGATTTTATTGAGAATATTTCTTGTTGAAATATTTTAAAAGCTTGATTTAAGCAGAAAGGGTTTTGTAAGGTTTTTCCCATGATGTCGAACATGACTATGTGTTGAAACTCACATCTATGGAAAACATGTGTCCACTGAGTCTCTCTAAATTTTCTCAAATATTTTTAAAGCATTTAAATATTTTTTCCTATAAAAGACCATTTTTGGCCTCAAGAAAAATTCTTTAAATAAAATAGTAAAATAATCTTTAAAATTAATATTTGGTGGTTTTGGGAAGTCACATATATAATGGGTTCGAAATAAATCCTTTGGTGTAAAATACTCCACCCAATTTGAGGACTTGTAGTACAAATCTCAATTTAGGGATTTTTGAAAACCTAATTCAAATAAATCCTTTTTGGCCAAAAAAATATTTGATAAAAATATCTTTAGGTACTATATACACGGTATGATTATTGGGCAAGGTGATTGGATCAAAGAAGGTGAATGTAGAGAAAGGAAGAATCTATAAGTGCCACAACTTAATATACCAAACAAGCAAACATCAAACAATTTCAAACAAGCACATGCACTTCAAAAAGTTTTAAATGGTTTCAAATTTTATAAAACCATAGCATAGAAAGGTGATACAAACACAGGGTGTGACAGATTTATTTCAGAATAAATAAGAAGTACTGGAGCCAAAAACCATGGGAGGGGTGCCCTGGTTGGGAACGATACACGAGGGTGCGCCAGCCCCCAGGAGCGCCCTGGCGGGTTGTGCTCATCTCGTGGAGCCCCTGACCCTAATTTCAGGGCTATAAAATCCTATTTTTGGAGGACAAATCAAGGAGAAATTTTCATCGCGTTTCACGAGACGGAGCCGTCGTCACCTCGTGTTCTTCATCAGGAGGCCAGATTTGGAGTCCGTTTGGGGCTCCGAAGAGGGTAATCTTCGGTCTTCATCATCATCAACACTCCTTCATCGCCCATTCCATGATGCTCCCCACTGGGAGTGAGTAATCCCTTTGTAGTCTTGTTGGTTGGTGAGGAGTTGGATGAGATTCATCATGTAATCGAGTTAGTTTTGTTAGGGCTTGATTCCTAGTGTCCATTATGTTCTAAGATTGATGTTGCTATGACTTTGCCATGCTTAATGCTTGTCACTAGGACCCAAGTGCCATGATGTCAGATATGAAATGTTTGTATTATCATCATTATATATATGTTCTTAATCTGTTCTTGCCTAGTCATATGCACCTATTACATGTTATGATCCGTAAACCCCAGCGTGACACACATCGGGATACTTTGTGATGATGACCGTAGTTTGAGGAGTTCCTGTATTCACTATGTGTTAGTGCTTTGTTCCGGTTGTCTATTAAAATGAGGCCTTAATATCCCTTGCTTTCTTCATGGACCCCGCTGCCACAGGAGGGTAGGACAAAAGATGTCATGCAAGTTCTTTTCGATAAGCACGTATGACTATTTACGAAATACATGCCTACATTACATTGAATCACTGGAGCTAGTTCTGTGTTGCCCTAGGTTATGATTGTTATATGATGAATATCATCCAATGAATGCATCGATCTAGTGCATACGAGTTTTCTGCTTATTGTTCTTGATAAGTTATGAGTACTGTTGTTACTGTTGCACTTGCTACAACACTATTTTTGCTATTGTTACCACTATTATTACTGTCACCACTGCTATCAGACTATCATATTACTGTGATACTGATCACTTTGCTGAAGATATTTATCTTCAGGTGTGGTTGAATTCACAACTCAACTGCTAATACTCTCCAATACTCTTTGGCTCCGCTTGTGTCGAATCTATAAATTTGGGTTGAATACTCTACCCTCAAAAACTGTTGCGACTCCCTATACTTGTGTGTTCTCAAGACCTTTTTCTGGCACCATTACTGGGGAGGCTATATTTGCCGAGTCACTTGAGATTTTATATCAATTTAGCACTATGAAGAATATGAAGGATACAAGAACCAAGATTGTTCCCTGTAGGATAGGGGAGGTACGAATTTGCCATCACACTCTGCGCTTGATTCACCTTCTTTCATGAGTAAATTTGCAACTCCACCACATGCTATTAATCTTTTTATTGATGATGCCACTTCTGCTATGAATGATCCTTATGATGATGCTAGTACCTTTCTTAATGATACTGTGCCACTAGGTGAATTTCTTGATGGACAAATTGCTAGAGCTAGAGAGAATGAAATTATTGAAACTGATGAAGTGTTTGAAACTGATAATTATGAAACACCTATTAGACCTACATCTCCTGGATTTGAAATGCCTAATATACCTAAGGGTTATGTTATGGATGGAGAAGTAGCTAGAGAGATTCTTGCTTGTAAGGATAGGGATGACCTTAAGAAATTACTATGCAAACTGAAAACATAAGACTATGAATGCTAGAATGAAATGTGATCCTAAGTTTGCTACTTCACCTATCTTTGTCACTGGTAAGGATTATGAAATGTCTATCAACCCAGAGTTAATTACTTTGGCTGAATCTATCCTTTCCATGGCTATGAAACTGAAACTCTAGTGGCACATCTTACTAAGTCGAATGATATCCTTTTTGCTCACGATGAGCAGATTCACTACAATTATATTATCAAATTATTTCCATTCTCATTAAAGGGTGATTGTAAGATATGGTACAATAGTCTTACTCCTGGTTGTGTGCGTAGTCCCCAAGATATGATTTACTACTTCTCTGAAAAATATTTTCCTGCTCATAAGAAACAAGCTGCCTTACATGCAATACTTAACTTTGTGCAAATCAAAGAAGAGAGTCTCCCACAAGCTTGGGGGAGGCTTCTCAAATTTCTTAACGCTTTGCCTAATCATCCTCTTAAAAAGGAAATACTTGATATGTTCTATAATGGACTAGCTGATGCTTCTCGAGACTTCCTAGATAGTTGTGCCGGTTGTGTTTTCAGTGAACGAACTGTTGAACAAGCTAAGGAACTAGTGAATAATATATTGAAAAATTATGATGATTGGACTCTCCTTGAACCACCACCTGAACCCACTCCAAAAAAGAGATGTATCTGATTTCTCAGTCTTGAAGATATGCAAGAGGCAAAGAAATGTATGAAGGAAAAGGTATTAAAGTTGAGGATGTTAAGAATTTACCACCTATTGAAGAAATACATGGTATTGACACACCACAACCTCCACAGGTGGTAGAGGTAAATTCTGTATTAAAGTTTGATGAAGGTGACATTCCTTATAATAATCATCTTAGTCAATGTTTATATGAGTTTGATAACTACATTAGGAAACATGATCACTTCAATGCATGTAACATCCCAAATTTTGGAATGTTAAAATAAATAGATGAATGATTGATTGTTTGATTGAGTGATTGAATTTGAGTGAAAATTCGAAACTTTTAAAAACTTTTGAATGAGAGGGAATGACATGACTGCCCCTTATGCTTTTGAATTCAAAATTCATCCAATTCCAAATCAGCGAGAGAAGATGACATGACTTCTTCATAATAAAACATCTAAAAAGTGAATTTGAAAACTATTTGAAATCTTTCTATTATGAAGTTCATTTCATATTTGGCTCCATTTTAAAGTTTGAAAGAATTCAAATTCCCTTGACAAGAGTTTGGTAGGAGCAATACGACACTCCAAACCAGGGGAAATTTAAATCTTATTTGAATTTATAAAACTCAGAAAACTATTTCTGAAATATTTCATACTAGGTTTCAAAGGCATTTCTGAAATTGGTTTAAAAAATTATTTTTCTCCAAAAATAAAATATATGGAAAATAGGGTAAAACGATTCCCTTGAATGTAAAAATGGAGATAAATGAATTTGAAGACATTCTGGTATTTTCAAAATGTTTTCTCTGCATTTCTTTGTAACCGTAGCACTAGTTGATTTTGTGAATTTTTCTGTGCTTTGCTTGACTCTGAAAATATGTTCACGTTGTAGGATTTATTTTTCTGATAATTTTGGTAAATAAAACTTTTATATTTGGATTTTATTTGATCCTCCAAATCTTTTTCCTTTTCTCTGTTTTTATAAAAAAGAAAAAAACTTTTAAAAACGGAAACGTATCGAGACCGAAATGGAAAGGAACCGGCTCAGGATCCGCTCGCCAAATCCGATGTCACTTCGGATCGGCCACAAATCCGTTGTTTCCCCTCTCTCTTTCACCGACGGTGGACCCCACCTACCGCTCGCGTGATCCACACCGTCTCCTTTCTCCTCTCACCTCCCCTTTCCATACCTCACCAGACAGCATCGCCGCCACTGATCTCCTCAATCCCCTTCCCTACGAGCGCCCCGAGCCCTTGGTTATTTAAGCCACCACCCCGCACCCCATTCTTCCCCTAAACCCCTCGCCCGACCCTCTCCTCTCGCCGTGATTGCTCGCCGGAGCTCCGCTCGGCCACCGCGCCATTGCCGCCCCGCCGAGCTACTCCAACACCCCCTCCATCGTCTGAGCCCATCATCTACTCCACCTTGCTCGCCAGCACCTCGCCATGCACTCGCCCGAGCCCCACCCCCGCTGGAGCTCCTTCGCCGACAACCACCCGAACACCACCGTCGCCTCCGAGCTCACCACCGACGCGTACGACCATCTCCGTCGACGCCAAGACCATCTTTGTAATCGCCCTGCTCACCTGGATCGACCAGACCCCTTCCCCGACGCTGAAGATCACCGAAGCTCCAGGACAACCGCCGGCCGAAGCATCCCTGCCGGAGTTAACGCCAGAGAATGCCCTGATCCCATGTGAGCTTCCCCCTCTCCCTCTCACCCTCGGATCTTCATCCAACGGCCCGCAATAGTTCACTTAAAAACACTCGAACCGGTATGCTCTATATTGCAGACGTCCACTGTTTAGGCTTCGTAGCAAACACATCCATCCAATCGTGTTATGCCATGTGTCCTTGACCGATATGTAGCGTTTTCTGTTTTTTTCAATGTTTCTGTTTTAGACAGAAATAGTTCCTATCTTAGATTGCTAATAACTTTTAGAGTTTTTATTGTTTTAAGTGACTATTTTTGCATTCTGTCAAAAACATTGTCTAGTTTATGTAGATATAAATTTTGTCCATATTTGAAAGTTTTAAATTTGAATTTTGTTGAAATTTACTCAAACCACTAGAACTTGAATAACTTGAGTTTAAGAATAGATTAAGAGTCCATTCTTTTGGTTACTAGTCACTAGTGATCTTAGTTATCAGTAGGTAGGATTTGAGAATTTTTAGAATAATTTAAATTAGGGTTTCAAGCAAAACAGATTCTGTTTTAGTTCTTTTTAGGTTTATTTCTATTTCTTTTCTTTTAAATTGTTTTGATTTATTTTCTTTCATATTAGTTGACAAGGTTTACCTTGTTTTTTGTTAGTTAGTAGTAGTATTTCAACCAAGTTTATTTTTATGTCATTTATTATTTTTATAGCATGAAATCAATTCTAGTTTCATAATAACTTGCAAATTGATTTCATTGCTAGTTTGATTTCTTATTTGAAAATATTTTAAAAATTTGTTTTACAATTTTCACTTTCTGTTAACTTAGTTGTCATATATTTTGTTTTTTGTTATTTAATATTTTATTGTTTTACTTGTTGTTAAGTTTATTAGCTAGAAAACTTATGGTGTTTAGTGTGTTGTTTTCATAGTTATTTCTTGTTCTTCAAAAGTAATTCTTTTTGCTAGTAAAATATTCACTAAAATACTTTTGTTATATTTTAGTTTGTTATTGTTTTGTTACTTTTGAAAATAGGTTATTTGTAGGGAAAACTACAAATGGTTGATTAGGTGAAGTTTTGTTATTTTAACTTTTGTCTTAAGTATTTCCTTCAACACAACCCTTTTGTGTTTTGGTTTTGTGTTACCTTTTTTATTGTTAGTATTGATTGCTAGTATGATTGCTTATATGAATGCAATGTTTGATTATATAGATTTTCATCGGGGAGTGACGAATAGTTCTATCAAGTTATTTTTGAGAGCGATATTTTTCTTCATCAACAGTACATGCAAGTTCACTTTGACCATCTGTTTCATACCTATGTTTTATTGCATGTAGTGACATCATTCAACAAATCCCTCCAGTAGTGTTATTAAAATTCCTGTAGTTGAGTAGAATGAATGAGGTAGGAACCCACCACTTGTTAAAGCCCCGGGAATGCTAGTTATTTTAATGCTATCCTAAAGTAGACGGGGTCTGGTACGAGTATTCGTGAGTGGTGTGAGAAGGAGGACTCCACATCAAAACAAAAACTTCGTGAAGGCATCTTCAAGTCCTGCATCTTCAAGACCTCAAGACTTCGAGACTCGAGAAACAAGTTTTCAATACACACTATTGGGTGAAGGATGGATTTGATGGGCACCCTGGAGTAACCAGTGGATGGCCGGGATGCATGGAGAAGCGCCATGACATCTTGCGGAAAGCTTCACCCAGACTCAAAGAGACGGATGAATACTTCATGCCCGGAAGCTTACCCGTGTAGCCACAAGTCATTATGGGCTGTGGCTCAGTTGATCTTTGTTGTGACTCTGGCTGGGCAGTGCTACGAGATGTAGTCGACGTTAGGATTGGATGGGCACTCATAGTAATTAGGGAAACACTCTAAAAGACCATGTTTCATTCGTCCTGTTCTCAAACACCCGGCAGTGTGAGGACTTACAAGGAGGGAACGAATCTTGTGGGTAAAGTACACAACACTCTGCAGAGTTAAACCAAATCGATTAGTCATGTCCCCGGTTACAGACAATTTGAGCCTCTTGACTTGGACCTATCTTTGAACTCTCAACACTAGACTGATAACTAATTGTGGGCAACTTATGATACTTGTGGGCATTAAGACATTGGTTGGCGGAACCATGTCATGTTACATAACTCTGTAGTGAAAACTCCTGATATTCCTTTGTTGTAGGAAAATAAAATAAATAAGCTTTTATGCAAAAACTCAGACACAGAGCCATAGAGCCTTACTGCATATATAATAGTCTTTATCTTCTGTTCTGCTATGGTGATCTTGCCAGTACATTCAATGTACTGACCTACACGGCTGCAACATCTTATGTTGCAGATAAGTTCTACGACGAGTAAGAGTACGATTCAGGGTTACGGTCTGCACTCAACCTGCCGTTGGTGTTATTGGGACTCCACTCCCGTTGACTATTTCCGCTGAGATTTCGAGGTATATATTAGCTTTACGTTGTATACATGTGATTGCACTTTGATATATACATTGATGTACTATGTGTGCCAGCATACTGATCCAGGGATGGCATAGAACACACAGAGGCTTGACTCGTTTTGAGTTGGATCGCTACAGAGATGGTATCAGAGCAGATGTTGACTGTAGGACGTGACCCTAGGAAATGTCTTAGAATAGGAAGACCTTAGAGGAACAACGTTTGTTTTTACTACTCTCGTAACTTCTAAATTCTTTTACTGAACCCTCCCTGTTTCAAACTATAGATGGAGAGCTACATTCTGAACGAAAGAGAGCACTACGAGGATGTTCTCGGAGGTCCATTCCTCATGGAGTTGGTGCAGATGATGAAGCTCCTGATACTTGAGATTAAGGATACCAAGAGGAAGTCTGGATTCTGGGGCATCAGAACTAAAGTTTTTGGATGTACGGAAGACCCCAAGACTGAAGACATAAACTATGGCACATTGTGCCATGAATGTGAGATGGGCATGAACACCGCCGTCCATGATGCTATCGCACGTTTGAGCTATCGTCATCGTGATGAGTTAAGTGCCCACTACTTTGGAAGGCTTGGATGGCAGAAGCCTGATGGAGCACACATTCTCCTGACAGACGAACAGAAGATGAAGTTCTCACATGTACTTGTGTACAATCAAGAACTAGAGCACTACATCAAGAACCTTCAAATGGACCTTCTCTTAGAGTTATTTGGGAACGAAACACTTTGTGAGAACCTCAGGAACAAGAAGCTGAAGGTAGCCAATCTGAAGAAACATGATCCCGAGATTTAGAAACTTCGTCAAGACTTGAAGAATAGTCAGGCCATGGCCCATGCTGGAGATGTTGAAATTCAGAAGCTCAAGAACCAACTCCTGGAACTACAGGGACAACATCGGAAACTCCGCATCAACAGGAATAATCTGGCCGAAGAACTTGAGAAGATAAAGCATGACCAGAAGAAGATCATTGAAGACGAAGACATGATATAGACTAGATTAGTAGTAGCCCCACCATGAGAGGATAAAAGATAAATGTTTTTACGATTTGAGTGATCGACCATACCAACCTTATGTGGGTGGCGATATGATAGTTTGATTGAACTTTATGAATGTGTGGACTTGAGTTTGATCTCTTGTGTCTTTTAGTTGTTTGTATCCCTTCTCTCTCACACACACATGCATCTCATCCCAAAACCTTGAAGCCAATAGATGATGAATGAAGCTGGACTCGGGTATTTTAGATCGGTGACTCGGTTAGAGACAGAAGAATGGATTTAGAACATGGAGGAACACCTAAGGAGTAACCATGTTGCAAGGAACGAGATGGTCCGGTATGCTCTTCGGTACTTTGCAGAAGGTGCTGCAAATTGGTGGAAGATGCATGAAGCTATCCATGATAGGCAAGCATCCATCACTTGGGAAGAATTCAAGATGACTCTGCAAAAAGCTCATGTTGTTACCAACACACAGAAGCCCTGTTGCAAAGATATGAAGAAGATTTGTGCATGCAAGATATGTGGGGAGATAGGACACACCCAGGAAGAACACAAGGATGGATGCCCTCATTGTGAAGAAAATCACCCTGCTGAGGAATGCCCAACTAGGCAGGTGACATGTTTCTTGTGTGAAGGAACCACTCATTTTCCGAGAGAATGTCAAATATACCCCAAGGTACAATAAGTCATGAAGCAGCAGAAGGAAGCAATGAAAAAATCCCTCAGGAAAAAGTTAGAAGAGCCCATGATGATGGGAGATATACCAGACCCAAACATAAGTACCAAGTCATGTTATTCAAGTGGATAATAAGAACATATTTCTCAGGATTGTCCGAACGATTATGTGGGAGACTTCCCGACAGAAGAAGTGCAATATGATCCTCAGAGGATAGAAGGAATGATCAACCTGGACAAAAAGAAAGGCCAATGAAGCGGAGGCATTTGATGTTTGCATTTTAGCTTGTCGAAGCCACACTAGTTCTGCAAGAGGTATGAGCCAAGCATCATGAAAGGAACCCAACCCAAGAAGAAGAAGAGGACTCTGTGGTTTTATATATAGAAGGATCCAAGCCTCATCATTTGTCATCGTTGCAACAAGTCAGGACACCACTCCTATATCTGCCCGGAGAAGAAGGCTAAACATGAGTAGTTTGAGTTTTGTATTTTGGAAGTAATAAATGTAGTAGGTAGCACTCTTATCATTTTGAAGTTATGTAACGGAAGTCTTAGAGTTTGTAATAAATTCATGAGCCAATGGAATTTATGGCGTCATGATTCTCCTATGTTGAATTATATGAGCTGTTACTCTATGAACAAAGATCGCTGACCATTTTCGAGGATATGAGAAAATATGGTCTATGAAGGTATGTGTACATTTCATTTTAAAGTGTGGTAGTAATCGGTAAAAAAACCATAGGGACCAATGAAGAAATAAAGTACCATTCATGTCAAGGAGTTTGGATAAGTGAATACAGGTGAAGAGAATGTGGAACCATATCCAACTATGTGGATGACAATGCCTAAAATAATATACCTTGATTTTTGAATATGATGAACCAAAACTTTTATTGGTAAACAGACCAATGGAAAGGAAAAGATATTTTAGGAATAGAACCTGTATCAAGGATGGATCTCACGGTTTCATGAAGGTTACCCAAATATCCTGAAGCAAGAAGTTGTTATTTGATCAACTAACGTTTTTCTTAGGATGATACCAAACCCTGAGAGATGTAAAGAAACGCTAGATGTTTTATTCAGCTTGCAGAACCAATGGATTTACTCGAACCTAGTTTGAGGACAAGAGAAATTGTGCAATGCTTGTGAGAATGCCCGAGTGTTAGAAATGCGAGATTCACTAAATCTCATACATGGTAATGATTTGGGTACGGAATGGATTGGCCACCATGACGACTTACTCTTATCATTTCTCTTGCTATTCGAAACGGTAAATCTGAGTGACTTACCCATATTACAGAGACGACGTTCTTTGAAGCCTTTGTTTAAGCCTTAGAATGGTATGATGAAAACCCCTTGTACATGGCAGCTGTTGCCACATGTAGGAATTTTATGGTGAGGAATGAAGCCAAGACCCATTTCACTACAGGATAACCATTCATGGTAGACCACCATAAGATCATCGATAAGTTATTTAGAATAATCACGAGACTTGTTAGTTAAGAAGATCTAGTAATGGAAGAACTGTGTATTGACCAAGGAAACATTGGATTCTAAAGGAAACATTATGATTATGACAGAAGAGCATCACCAAAGAAGTTACTATGAAGAATGTGAGGAGACAAATATTACCAAGGACCCTAGAGGATTGTTCTAATATTAAGGGACGAGTAACTCTCATTTTAGGTGTGGTAGCAACCACACTTTGCAGGACAATGGATTTGTTAGAAGACCCCCAAACTCTAACCTATTCTTTCTAGCCCTTTTGAATCTCGAGGACGAGATTCCTTTTAAGTGTGGTAGGTTTGTAACATCCCAAATTTTCTAATTTTATAATAAATAGATGAATTATTTATTGTTTAATTGAGTGATTGAATTTGAGTGAAAATTTGGAACTTTTAAAAACTATTGAATGAGAGGGAATGACATGACTTTCCCCTTTTGCTTTTGAATTCAAAATTTATCCAATTCCAAATCAGTGAGAGAAGATGACATGACTTCTTCATAATAAAACATTTAAAAAGTGAATTTGAAAACTATTTGAAATCTTTCTATTATGGAGTTCATTTCATATTTGGTTCCATTTTAAAATTTGAAAGAATTCAAATTCCCTTGACGAAATTTTGATAGGAGCAATATGACACTCCAAACCAGGGGAAATTTAAATCTTCTTTCAATTTATAAAACTTATAAAACTATTTCTGAAATATTTCATACTAGGTTTCAAAGCCATTTTTGAAATTGGTTTAAAAAATTACTTTTCTCCAAAAATAAAATATATGCAAAATAGGGTAAAATGATTCCCTTGAATTTAAAAATGGAGGTAAATGAATTTGAAGACATTCTGGTATTTTCAAAAAATTTCTCTGCATTTTATTTATAACAGTAGCACTATTTGATTTTTGTGAATTTTTCTGTGCTTTGCTTGACTCTGAAAATATGTTCACATTGTAGGATTTATTTTTCAAATAATTTTGGTATATAAAACTTATATATTTGGATTTTATTTGTTCCTCCAAATCTTTTTCCTTTTCTCTGTTTTTTATATAAAAAAGTAAAAATCTTTTAAAAACGGAAACGTACCGAGGCCCAAATGGAAAGGAACCGGCCCAGGATCCACTCGCCAGATCCGATCTCACTTCGGATCAGTCACCGATCCGTTGTTTCCCCTCTCTCTCACTGACGGTGACCACACCAACCGCTCACGAGATCCCCACGGTCTCCTTTCTCCTCTCGCCTCCCCTTTCCATACCTCACCGGACAACACCGCCGCCGCGGATCTCCTCGATCCCCTTCCCTCCGAGCACCCCGAGCCCCTGGTTATTTAAGCCAACACCCCGCACCCCATTCCGCCCCTAAACCCCTCGCCCGACCCTCTCCCCTCGCCGCGATTGCTCGTCGGAGCTCCGCTTTGCCACCATGCCATTGCCGCCCCAGCGAGCTACTCCAACACTCCCACCGCCTCCCGAGCCCACCATCTACTCCACCTTGCTCGCCAGCACCTCGCCGTGCACTCTCCCTAGCCCCACCCCCACTGGAGCTCCTTCGCCGACAACCACCCGAACACCACCGCCACCTCCGAGCTCACCGCCGACGCGTACGACCACCTCCGTTGATGGCAAGACCATCTACGTGATCGCCCTACTCACCTGGATCGACCAGACCCCTTCCCCGACGCCGAAGATCACTGAAGCACCAGGACAACCACCGGCCGAAGCATCCCTGCCGGAGTGAACGCTAGAGAATGCCTTGATCCCATGTGAGCTTCCCCCTCTCCCTCTCACCCTCGGATCTTCATCTAACGGCCCGCAATAGTTCACTTAAAAACACTCCAACCGGTACGCTCTATATTGCGGACGTCCACTATTTAGGCTTCACAGCAAACACATCCATCCAATCGTGTTATGCCACGTGTCCCTGACCGAACTGTAGCGTTTTCTTTTTTTTCAATGTTTCTGTTTTAGACAGAAATAGTTCCTGTCTTAGATTGCTCATAACTTTTAGAGTTTTTATTGTTTTTAAGTGATTATTTTTGCATTCTGTAAAAAACATTGTCTAGTTTCTGTAGATATAAAGTTTGACCATATTTGAAAGTTTTAAATTTGAATTCTGTTGAAATTTACTCAACCCACTAGAATTTGAATAACTTGAGTTTAAAAATAGATTTTGAGGTGATTGTTTTTGCTACTGGTCACTAGTGATCTCAGTTATCAGTAGGTAGAATTTATATTTTTTAGAATAATTTAAATTAGGGTTTCAAGCAAAGCAGATTCTGTTTTAGTCCTTTTTAGGTTTATTTCTATTTCTTTTCTTTTCAATTGTTTTGATTTATTATCTTTTATATTAGTTGACAAGGTTTACTTTGTTTTCTGGTAGTTGGTAGTAGTATTTCAACCAAGTTTATTTTTATGCCATTTATTATTTTATAGCATGAAATCAATTCTAGTTTCATAATAACTTGCAAATTGATTTCATTGCTAGTTTGATTTCTTATGAAAATATTTTAAAATTTTGTTTTACAAGTTTCACTTTCTGTTAACTTAGTTGTCATATATTTTGTTTTTTGTTATTTTCATGTTTTATTGTTTTACTTGTTGTTAAGTTTATTAGCTAGAAAACCTATGGTGTTTAGTGTGTTGTTTTCATTGTTCTTACTTGTTCTTCAAAAGTAATTCTTTTTGCTAGTAAAATATTTACTAAAATACTTTTGTTATATTTTACTTTGTTTTTGTTTTGTTACTTTTGAAAATAGGTTATTTGTAGGGAAAACTACAAATGGTTGATTAGATGAAGTTTTGTTATTTTAACCTTTGTCTTAAGTATTTCCTTCATCACAACCCTTTTGTGTTTTGGTTTTGTGTTACCTTTTTTATTGTTAGTATTGATTGCTAGTATGATTGCTTATATGAATGCAATGTTTGATTATATATATTTTCATCGGAGAGTGACGAATAGTTCTATCCAGTTATTTCTGAGAGCGATATTTTTCTTCATCAATAGTACATGCAAGTTCACTTTGACCATCTATTTCATACCTATGTTTTATTGCATGTAGTGACATCATTCAACAAATCCCTCAAGTAGTGTTATTGAAATTCTTGTAGTTGAGTAGAATGCATGAGGTAGGAACCCACCACTTGTTACTAAAGCCCCGAGAATGCTAGTGATTCGAATGCTATGCTAAAGTAGATGGGGTCTGGTATGAGTATTCGTGAGTGCTATGATAAGGAGGACTCCACGTCAAAATGACAACTTCATGAAGGCATCTTCAAGTCCTGCATCTTCAAGACCACAAGACTTCGAGACTCGAGAAACAAGTTTTCAATACACACTATTGGGTGAAGGATGGATTTGATGGGCACCCTGGAGTAACCAGTGGATGGCTGGGATGCATGGAGAAGCGCCATGACATCTTGCGAAAAGCTTCACCCATACTCAAAGGGATGGATGAATACTTCATACCCGGAAGCTTATCTGTGTAGCCACAAGTCATTATGGGCTCTGGCTTGGTTGATCTTTGTTTTGACTCTGGCTGGGTAGTGCTACGAGTTATAGTCGATGTTAGGATTGGATGGGCACTGACAGTAGTCAGGGAAACACTCTGAAAGACCATGTTTCATTTGTTCTGTTCTCAAACGCCCGGCAGTGCGAGGACTTACAAGGAGGGAACGAATCTTGTGGGTAAAGTACACAACACTCTGCAGAGTTAACCTAATCGATTAGCTGTGTCCCCGGTTACGGACAATTTGAGCCTCTGTACTTGGATCTATTTCTGAACTCTCAACACTGGACTGATAATTAATTGTGGGCAACTTATGGTACTTGTGGGCATTAAGACATTGGTTGGCGGAACCATGTCATGTTAGATAACTCTGTAGTGAAAACTCCTGATATTCCTTTGTTGTAGGAAAATAAAATAAAATCAGCTTTTATGCAAAAACTCAGACATAGAGCCACAAAGCCTTACTGCATATAGAATAGTCTTTATCTTCTGTTCTGCTATGGTGATCTTGCCGGTACATTCAATGTACTGACCTACACGGCTACAACATCGTATGTTGCAGATAAGTTCTACGACGAGTAAGAGTATGATTCAGGGTTACGGTCTGCACTCAACCTGTCATTTGTGTTATTGGGACTCCACTCCCGTTTACTGTTTCCGCTGAGATTTCGAGGTATATATCAATTTTACGTTATTTACATGTGATTGCACTTTGATATATACATTGATGTACTGTTTGTGCCATCATACCGATCCAAGGATGACACAGAACACACAGAGGCTTGACTCGTTTTGAGTCGTGTTGCTACAATGCAAATGTTCTGCAAAACTAAAATATAATTCTAACATGATTGCTCGCTTGATTGACTTGTTATTTAGAATCAGTAATGATGTTAGAGGTGTAGGAAAACATGCCTCTATGGTTCAAACTTAGTTAGAACAAGTTGCTAAATATCAAAGAGAATTGCTTAATGAAATGAATAATAATATGAATGATCATGCTATTAGAGTAGTGACTACAGGAGGTATAATAGCCGAAGAACCTCTTTATCTCGAAGGTCATCCTAAAAGAATTGAACAATACTCAAGGAATTAATGCTTATACACCTAGTCCTTCTATGAAAAAAAAAGAAAAAGCAAAATGATAGGACTTTGCATGCTTCTAGTGAACCTAAGATAGAAAAACCTCCTGATGATAATAATGATGTTTGTATTTTTGAGACTGAAACTCAATCTGGTAATGAACATCCACCTAGAGATAATGATAATGATAGTGATGTTCATGAGGATACCCAACCAAACAATGATAAAGAACTAGATAATGATGTAGAAATAGAACCCGCTGTTGATCTTGATAACCCACAACCTAAAAATAAGCGGTATGATAAAAAGGACTTTGTGGCTAGGAAACATGGTAACGAAGGAGAGCCATGTGTTTAGAAACCCATGCCTTTTCCACAGAAACAATCTAAAAAAAAAGATGATGAGGAATTTGAACGCTTTGCTAAAATGATTAGGCCGGTCTTTTTCGTACCCGCTTAATTGGTACCTTAAAGATGCCTCCTTATGCTAAATACATGAAGACATCATCACTAAAAAAATAAAGATGCATGAAGTGGAAATCTCCACCATGCTTGCTAATTATTATTTTAAGGATGGAGTGCCTAAAAAACTTGGAGATCCTGGAATACCAACTATATCTTGCTCCATTAAAAGAAATTATGTCAAAACTGCTTTGTGTGATTTGGGAGCTGGTGTTAGTGTTATGCATTTATCTTTTATATAAAAGACTTGATTTGAATAAAGTCACACCTACTAAAATGTCTTTGCAGATGTCTGACAAATCAACTACCATAGCTATCGGTAATTGTGAGATGTGCCCGTTGTTTTTGCAAATGTTACTATCTTAATCAAGGCTGTCAAAATCGTGATTCTATTATGCGATTCTACGACTTTACGATCCAAATTAACCCCTCTGATTCTATGATTTTACGGCATAGAATCTACATTTCTACGATCCTGATAGTGAAGATTCTACGATTTGCGATCCTACCATGAGAGTTTCGATCCAATTAAGAATCGCGATTCTGACAACCTTGATCTTAATGGACTTTGTTATCCTTGAGATGCCCGAGGATGACAACATGTCGCTTATCCTTGGTAGACCCTTTTCGAATACCATAGGGGCTGTTATTGATTGCAATAAAAGCAAGGCCACTTTTCATATCAATGGTAATGAGCATACGGTGCAATTTCCGAAGAAACAATTCCAAGTGAATGGTGTAAATGTTATTGCAAATTCTCCAACACTCACTATTGGAAACTTTCATCTACCTGTGCCTACTGCTAGAAAGAAATATGATATAATTATGGTTGGGGATATGCATATCCCTGTTGAGGTAACTTAGTGTTTTACGAAAGTTCTTCGGTTTCATGCTAATCGAAGGTGGTTGTCAATAGGACTTGATCAACCTTATTAATGGATCATTTTTGAGAGGTAGAAGTTGATGTATTTAGTTGACACAACTTTCTATATACACCTTTTGTTTTCTGTTTTTCTCAGTTAAATAAAATAAAATGCCATGTTTATTATGTTTTCTGATTTTTCCGTGGAATAAAAATGACCCAAAAAATAAAAGTTCTCAGCATGTCCTAAAAATTTAACATGATTTGTTTCTGAATATTTTTGAATTTCTGATGCAAATAACATTAGAGGGGGCTGCACCTGGTGCCCACAAGACACCAGGACATGCCAGCAACCCCAGACGCGCCCTCGTGGGTTGTGCCCCCCTTGTGGGACCCCTCACTTAGCTCTTTATCCCATGTCATCCCCTACGTCCAGAAAAAATCACCATAGATCTCTCTCCCTCTCTCTCTCTCTCGTGTTCTTGCTGACAAACCCGTGGATTTCTATCTCTTTGCTCAAAGCTCTATTTCCGAAAGTGTTTTGGGGGATTGCTTCTTGGTATGTGACTCCCCCATTGCTCCAATTAGTTTTTGATTTAGTGGTTTATTTTCAGAATAATTAGCTACTCTTGGTGCTGTTGTAGATGAGCTTGCATGTTGAAGTCTTAGAGTTCTAAGTAGTTTGAATGCTTGATATGACCTCTAGGCATCCTTATGAGTAGTTGCTATGAATCTTGTGAAGTTTTGTTAACAAAATTTTGAGTCACAATTTTTTTCTAGAAATTTTTCGCAAATAAAAATGTAATTCTTTAGGAGTTCTTCAAGGAGAACATCCTTGCGGGCATTGTCAAGTGGAAGCTCTGTCCGACAATGTTATGTTCAACCAAGTGCAAGCTATGCGGGATGCCGAAAACAAATCGTTCCTTTGGCTATATAATACATTCATGGAAGGTGCAGGTTTTAAAGAAGAATTTGAGCAGTATGTTCACAACGCCGATCTCGCTCCCTTCATCAAAGATAAGTGTACCCAACACCTTGAACTTACAAAGACATTTACTAAGAAATTTAAATATTTCCCTCATGACTCTAGAGTTTCACTTAGACTTTATAATAATGCTTTCACCATGCCTTTAGACATGTTTTGTGAAGCATGCAAAATTCCATATTCCGGTTCGCTAGATGAACCACCAAAATCTGAGTATGATGCATTTTTGAGTAATTTGTGCTACGGTGAAGATAGGGGGGTGACACAAGGTAGAGTAAAAAGCATCCATTTCCTATCTATACATTACTTTGCACTCTTCAATGGAAAGTGCATTGTAGGAAAGCAAGATTGTAGCACATTGCGTGCCTCTGATTTGAGTCTTATACACAATGTTGTACCGTGAATTAAAAATTACAATTTAGGAGCAATTATTGCATGGAGGTTGAATCTCAATGCTGCTAATGGTTATTTTTATGGTGGGATTTATGCCTCCCGTCTAGCTACGAGACCGGGAGTGTCCCCTTGACCTAATGACCCTATCTTACCTAACCAGTACTTAGACTTTGATGCCATGAAACGCCATAAGTTCCATAAGGGCACAATCAATAATTGTACTTACAACTTGAGGTTCTATAATGGTCCCATATCATATTGCCTGCTCCTGCTCTCTTTTATTATCATAGGAAGGGAAGATACTATGTCCTTGAGAGCAAGGCATGCATGTACAATGCGGAGGTTGAAGCTGCCAGAAGGGCTGATGAGGCTGCACCAAGAGCCTCGGTGGGCTATCACTCAGACTATTAACCAGGCTATGAATGGTGATTACCAAGCTAGGCCAAAAGCCTAAGCTTGGGGGAGTACGTGTTTCCATCGATATTATATTCCTGTTCACACATTTCATTCCAATTGTTAGTGTTCACACCTTTTCATTGTATTGTCCATGCTAGATTTATTTCCTTGCTTTCTTTGTGTGTGTTTGAAAAACTTTGAGAAAATCCAAAAATATTTCTTCCTTCTTTTCAGTTTTTATTTTTAGTTTAGTTAGTGGTAGTATTAAAATAAAACCCAAAAAGATTTCTCATTTCTTCTTTTGGTTGTGGGGAGTTCTCTCTTTTAAATAGTTTTCTCGTTTTCGTTTTCCCTTATTTTATTTGTTGTCTTCAAGAAAAAAATAAAAACTCCAAACAAAATCAGTGTGTTTGTCTGAAATTCTCTTCCTTTTTATTGAGTCATACCAAGGAGAAGACCATGATGAAAATGTTGAGTGTCTGTTATATGCATTATTGTTGGTCTAACAAAGAGTCTATATTACTTTGTCTTCTCCTTTTGAATAAAGTGTTTACAGATTCCAGCTTAGTCCACGACACTCTTGCACTATTATTATTTTCTTATCATTCGGTTGTGCAAGTGAAAGGCAACAATGACGATATTCGATGAAGTGACTGTGGCAGAGAGAAGCGGGTATGAACTCAACTTGTTTTTGTTTTTGTAAATATGTTTAACATAGTATCCATGATTTAGCATATTATAATCAAACATGTTTGCAATGACAATTAGGGATTATAGTTGTTCATGCCATGCTTAAGTATCTAGGAGGGGATAACGATTTATCTTGGATGTCAACATGCATTAAAATGGTTGTGACGTAGTATGATGATATGGTATCCTCCTCTGAATGTTCCAAGTGGCTTGACTTGTCACATGTTCACGCATGTACTTGAATCAAAACCAACATAGCCTTCATGATATTTATGTTCATGGTGTCCATATCCTACTCATGAGAGCACACAATGTTTATTATTCATTATGTATGTTTATGACCGTGTTCGCTCTTTAGTTGGCCGCTTCTCAACCTATTTGCTAGCCTTCACCTGTACTAAGTGGGGATACCACTTGTGCATCAAAATCCTTAAACCCGAGTTATTCCAGACGAGTCCACTATATCTACCTATATGCGGTACTACCCTGCCGTTCCAAGTAAATTTGCATGTGCCACCTCTAAACTTCAAATGAACATATGTTTTTTGTGCCTAGACCACTCATGAAGGGACATCGGGTGGTCTATATCTTCCATGTTAAGCAGGTTATTCTCATGATGAGTGTTTATTCACTCGTCCTTACAAGAGAGGGGCAGTAATAGGGATTCACGGTTCCCAAATCAAAAGAAATGCAAATAATTAACAAAAATCCCCTAGGAATGTTGTTGGTATGGACAACACCCATGGATTTGGTTAGTCGTGGAGTGTGTTTTTTGGTGGAAAGGGAGTAAACCTTTACTTTTACCGCTTGGGAACCGCCGCTAATTTGTTTAACATGGAAGATATTGATAGCTCTTGGTCGTAACGTTGACAAGAAGGGTGTACCTCCCAAAAATATACTTATCTATTATTTAAGCCTTGAGCTTTGGCACCTCTGGAAAAGGGATTGTCTATTTACTGTTATGTCGAGTCATCACCTTCTCAAATAAGCGCCAGATCTGAGAGCACTACTGTCATCCTGATGCATTGTGTATAATGAATGTTGGATGCATCATGATTGAATCTTTTCTTCCATGAATTACAATCTTTAGTCGCTGCTTGAACATTGGAGGTGCTATGCATTTATGTTTTGCTGTCCTAGAAAGGGCTAGCGAGATACCATTATTGTCATACTATATCATGATTGTTTTGACAAAGTGTTTGCATTTGAGATATTTTTTTATTGCTCACTAGTTGCTTACGTCATTGATATGAGTTAATATAATTTTGAAGTGTTATTGTCGACATGGTTAGTCATAATCTTTGTTGAAAACCTGGGTGCTACTTAAGCATATGTATGTAAACAAGAACAAAAGAGTTCGTAAAAGTTTTTATTTATCACTTTAGTTTGTCAACTTAATTGATTGAGTACAAGCAAGGGTTTAAGCTTGGGGGAGTTGATACATCTCCATTGTATCTACTTTTCCTAACCCTTTGCTCTTGTTTTGGACTCTAACTTGCATGATTTGAATGAAACTAACCCAGACTGACGCTGTTTTTAGAAGAACTACCATGGTATTGTTTTTGTGTAGAAATAAAAGTTCTTGGAATCGAATGAAACTTTTTGGAGATTTATTTCAGAATAAATAAAAAATACTGGAGCGAAAAACCACCGGAGGGGGCGCCCTGGTTGGGCACGATACACCAGGGCGTGCCCTGGTGGGTTCTGCTCTCCTCATGGGCCCCTGGCCCTAATTCCAGTTCTATAAAATCCTATTTTTAGAGAGAAATATTAAGGAGAAAGTTTCATCCCGTTTCACGAGATGGAGCCACCGCCACCTGTTGTTCTTCATTAGGAGGCCAGATCTGGAGTTCGTTTGGGGTTTCCGAGAGGGGAATCTTCGGTCTTCGTCATCATCAACCCTCCTGCATCACCACTTCCATGATGCTCCCCACCGGGAGTGAGTAATTCTTTCTTAGGCTTGCTGGTTGGTGAGGAGTTGGATGAGATTCATCATGTAATCGAGTTAGTTTTGTTACGGCTTGATCCCTAGTATCCACTATGTGGTAAGATTAATGTTGCTATGACTTTGCCATGCTTAATGCATGTCACTAGGGCCCGAGTGCCATGATTTCAGATTTTAACCGTTTATAGTATCATCATTATATCTATGTTCTTGATCCGATCTTGCCTAGTCATATGCACCTATTACATGTTATGATCCGTAAACCCCGGGGTGACGGAAATCGGGATACTTTCTGGTGATGAACATAGTTTGAGGAGTTCATGTATTCACTATGTGCTAATGCTTTGTTACGGTTCTCTATTCAAAGGAGGCCTTATTATCCCTTAGTTTACTCATGGCTCTCGCTGGCATGGGAGGGTAGGACAAAGGATGGCATGCAAGTTCTTTTCCATAAGCACGTATGACTATTTACGGAATACATGCCTACATTACATTGATGAACCTATTATATGATTAATATCATCCAACGAATACACTGATCCAGTGCCTACGAGTTTTCCGCTTATTGTTCTTGCTAAGTTACTACTACTGATGTTACTGTTGCACTTGCTACAAAACTATTGCTGCTATTTTTACCGCTACTATTACTGCTAGCACTCCTATCAAACTATCATATTACTGTGCTACATATCACTTTGGTGTGGATATTTATCTCCAGGTGTGGTTGAATTGACAACTCAAGTGCTAATACTCTCCAATATTCATTGGCTCCCCTTGTATCGAATCTATAAATTTGGGTTGAATACTCTACCCTCAAAAACTGTTGCAATCCCCTATACTTGTGGGTTATCACTCATCGCCAGGAGTGAGTAATTTCTTTGTAGGCATGCTGGATGGTGATGGGATTGGATTAGATTTATCATGTAATTGAGTTATTTTGATATGGCTTGATCCCAGGTATCCACTATGTTCTGGGGTTGATGCTGCTATGACTTTTCTATGCTTAATGGTTGTCACTAGGGCCTAAGTGCCATGATTTCAGATGTGAACCTATTATGTTTCCATGAATATGAGAGTGTTTTAGATCCTATCTTGCAAGTTATATGCACCTATTATGTGTTAAGATCTACATACCCCTTGGTGACAATAGTTGGTATTTCTCCAGTTTATGACCGTAGTTTGTGGAGTTCATGTGTTCACTATGTTAATGTTTTCTTCTAGTTCTGTATTAAAAGGTGGCCTTAATATCACTTAGTTTCTATATGGACCCTGTTGCCACAGGAGGGTAGGACAAAAGATGTCATGCAACTTCTTATTCTACGCATGTTTGACTATATACGAAATACATGCCTACATTATATTGATGAATTGGAGCTAGTTCTGTGTCACTCTAGTGTGTAATTGTTACATGATGCATGCCATCCATATCAATCCATCACTGATCCATGGGCTATGATTTTTACTTATTGATTTCTGCTAGGTTACTTTCATTACTATTACTTGATACAGGGCAAGCCCGTATGTGTCGATCTTTCACGAATTGGAGGGGATTCCACGAAGAACACGAAGAACATGGGGAAGCATGAGGAGAAATCACAAGAGGAAACACTCAAGAACAAGTCCAATCACACATCCACTAGACCCACCACACACAAGATCACAAAGGTACATGAACAATCAAAGGGAAATAGGATACATGGTAGAGTTCATCCCAAATCCCATGGGGAGATGGGGCCTTGATATCATGGAGGATCTTCCCTCGAAAGGGGCCTTGACATCCACTAGGGTATCCTTTCTCATAGATGTATCAACTCCATGGGACAGGTAATGGAAGGAGCTAGGCTCAACTTACTAAGAGATAAACCATTGCTAACCCTAGAAATGAGGAGGAGGGGTCTTATTTATAGTCTTTGGGGAGTTGGGGGAGAGAGGGAGAGGGTATACATGGGCCTTTGGCCCACGTCTTCCCGCATAGGGTCCGGATGTCCGGGGCTTCATGTGTGGTCGGATGTCCGGGCTGTGGGGCTCGGATGTCCGGGCTTGGGCACCGGAATCCTGCACGGTTCTGGTCCTGGTGCACTGGATATTCGAGGCGAGGGCCGGATTTCCGAGGCTGGCCGGATGTCCGGGACAGGGCCGGATGTCCGGGCCCTATGGCTTGGCCGACCGTGCCTTGGCCTTGGCTGGGTCTTCAAGCGTCGGATGTCCAGGCCATGGGCCGGATTTCCGGCCGCTGTAGACTTCGCATGCCTCCACTTGATGATCTTCATCCTCCGTCTTCGTGGGGGATTGGCCTTCACTCCAAGTATCTCCGAGGCGCCTTCATGGTACCTAAGCATGTATAGCGTTTCCTCTTGAGGTAGCATCATGGTCTCAAGTGAATTGAATGGAGAGGTACATAGGAGCGAGTTCACCTTGTGTTCAATGGCACTTGGGGCTTGGGGAGTAGTCCGAGTGTACATGGTGATGTTCATAGGATGCTCCGCATCATCCCCTCCCCCTTGGGAAAGATTTATCCTCAGATCAAAATCAAAATCACCATGGGAAAGAGATGGCATGACCTTGTCACAGTGGACAATCACCAAGTACTCATCATCATCAAGCTCGAAATGGGCACTCTCCAATGTCACACCAACTAGTATTTCCTTCAAAAGGAGCAAACACGACAAACACTTGGAAAAACAAATTTGGTTAGCGTTAGTGCAAAACCAAGCATTCAAGCGGTATTCACCGAACAAGTGTTGTCATCATGCATAACATATGGTGTGACAAGGGATTGTGTCATGGCAACTAAGCATTCAAATTGAGGACAAGCAATGCAATCATGGAAACAAGGATTCCTAGGTGAGGTAGGGATGCGAACGTGTGTGTCACTAGAACAAGCATTTACCTCAATGTCATAGCACTCATGCACATAGCAATCAACGAAAGGTCTATGGTAGGCAAAGGAATCATTCACAACACCAAAGAAAATGACATGTCTAGACACATGGGGCAAGTGCAAGACAATCCAGGCATAATGTGCACATGGTGTAGTGAATATAGTAAGGCACTCAATACAATAGAAAGAGCAAGTGTTCAACGTGTGTGAGGCCATCAATTCAAGCATGTAGCAAGCAATGTGGCATGGCCAATGTGAAGAATGGACATTGTTGCGGCCAAGCATATAATAAGAGCAAACAATCCACAAGTTGGGCACAACACACAAAGTATATATGTCATGAGGCATGGAACAATGACAATCACGATTGAAAGAAATGTCTCTAACATGTGTGCAAGTAAGTGGTCCAAGATGACCAATATGTGTCATGATAGAAGCAAAACAAGTATGAATATGCACAATGTCCATGCTCAAGAAGGATGTCACCTCAAAAACGTGACCTTATGCGTCCGTCACAATGTTGATGCGCAAGCGAGTGCGATGTAGAAACTCGTCGGTGTAGCAAGGCTCGCTCTCAAGAGCTCGAATTGTCAACTCACGTGAAGTGGAACTTGACATGTCATCGAAGTATCCTACACATACACACAACAAAGCAAAGGATGTATGTGCATGGTACATAAACACATCATCCATCATGATGGTTATCCTCTCTTGCACATAACCATTAGGAACAAAAATGCATGAACAATATGATGCAACAATGGCTATATTCATGGCACTAGGCATATGATGCGAAGAATGGAGACACGCATGCTTCACATGAAAGATGTCGAAAGCTCCAATAATAGGTGAGAAAGCTATGGGGGTAATCTCATTAGCAAGAGTAGAAAAATTCTTGCACTCAATACATGGCAAAGCATATAACAAGAAATAGGCAACACATGGAGATACGTGACAATATGCAATGTCAATCATGTGCAAATCATGGCAATGGTTGTCATCAGCCGCATAAAAGGAGCACACCGGTGATGCAACATAAGCAAGCATGGTGATCATGGCATTCAAACTAGTAGTGCGAAGATGAAACATACTAGAGGAAATCATGGCGATCATGTCATTTGAGCAAATAATAGGCATAGACAATGCACACGACACAACGCAAGCACAATAACAAAACATGATCAAAATCTCGTCATAGGCATGGGGCACAAAGCAAACATGGCAATAGCAAGTAGTATCTCCACAAGCTCGCAAATACACATACAAATACGAGAAGCATGGGTCATGTGTAATGCAAAGCGTGGGTCACAAATTCTTGGCAAGGGCATAGAAATGAACATACCATGCAAAGTGAACATGGCAATATAGGCATAATAAGTGGAATGGGAAATACGCCATTGCCATGTGAGAGCCATGTACAAGAGATGTGCATAGTCCTTGCGCGAGGGGAATGGTTGGAGCCACATTCCGGTGAATCCCAAAGCATCGGTGCTCTCAAGAGCTCTTTTAGCCAACTCATGGGATTGTGAGGTTGACAAGTGTTCATGAGTACCTACACAAAACAAATACAAAGGAAAAATGGTGTGTGCATGGTATATGTACACATCATCTGTTAGGATGTGCATGTGCTTGTGTTTGTTAGCACAAAATATCCAATGCTCAAATAAATTTGAGGCATGGTGTAGGAATATGTCATCCATCATGCAATTATAGTTATTATGCTCAACATGATTGGGACGCAATTTGTAGCAAGTATGTGGCACAAGCATTTTATTCATGTCAATGGCAAGCATATTGTGCACACAAAGATGGCAATCATGCAAAGTGTAGGATGGAACACAATATCCTAATATGTATGAGGAAAATAAGGGGGTCTCCTCATGTGCAATTGCGGGAGCATAATACGGAGAATATGTACAACATCTCAAAAAATGCATATCCGAAGCTAGGTGTCAAGGCATGTCATATGAGAGTTACTGCGCAAATGATGCAAAGGAAGCATGGCAATATCATCACAAGAAAAACCAATGCCAATAACCATGGGTTTGTTATCTATGCCATATGAGCAAATGGGATTTACTTTGATGGGATATGCATAGTCACTATGGTGATATTGCGAAGAGGCAATATGGAAAATTTCACGCATAGCATATGACAAGTCAAGAAGATTGTCAAACATGATGTGACCAATAGAGTTTTCACATGTTATCCTATGGAGTATAGCATCGCAACTAGGTAATTCGACATGCTCATCATCATATTCATCATAAATAGGGGGCACATCTAGGCATGAAGAAGACATAGCATGTGAAGTATCCATAAGGTGATCCACATCATGCAAGCAATCAATGTCAAGATAGTCCACTAGTAGGACAAGAGCATCACCTTCACCTATGTTACCTTTTTCATTCCACTCATGTGGTGTAGGTGAGGTGGGAGAAACCAACTCATGGTCGTCTTCATCATGATGGAACCTTGTGGGGGTGCATGATATTCCACCATGGCCATCGTCATTCCCGTTGGAGGGAGGGAACCGACAAGGGTCCGCGCGTCGTCATGCATGAGACCTTGTACCAAAGAAGAAGACACAATAGGAGTAGAGGTTAAGTTGTTAAAAATCATGGTCGCCTCAGGTGCCCTCTTAACTACCTCACTCACTAAATGTTGGGGCTCACTCCCTCCCTCTAGGTAGTTGCACTCATACTCACAAATGGTGGAGTCACTCATCTCACTCAAGTGGTGGGGGTTGTGGCTCTCCTCACATGGAAAGTATGGCAACTCATCATATATGGGGCTAGTGGTGTTCACACTCATCCTCTCATAGGAAATGCACTCAATGTCACATATGGTGGAGTAACTCATCTCACTCATGTGGTGGTGGATCTCCTCACATGGAAATTGGGGCATCTCGTCAGATGTGGGTATTGGAGAGATGTAGGTGCAAACGTCTCCATGCTCAACTCCTTTCGCCGCCATGGTTGAAGGGATAGTCCCATTCTCAACCGCCTCCTTGTCGTCGTCGTGGATACAGGCCGAAGATTATACATCATCACTTGCCTCCATGACCGAAGGGAAAATCCCATGCTCGGCCATCTTCCTTGGGATGCTTCCGAAGATGGAAGGGTCATCCATGCATGTAGTCGATCGCCTTCATCTTGGCATTGAAGCTTCTCCTTGGTGGTGATCTTCGTCTTCGCGCATTTTTTTCTTCGAAGATGTGCACCTTGAGCATCTACGCCATGACAATGATGAAGGGGAAGAATACTTGTAGTTGGCCACCATGTGTCGAAGTTGCTCCATGTGTGCCGCCATCATTTCTCTTTTCCGAGCTTCGTAATGTCGTATATCGATGGCGAGTCGATCCAGCTTTTGGGTGATGTGGTTGCTCATGTCGATGTAGTCATCGAAGACCGAAGATGACGTGCTTTGCCTAGCCATCATAAGACTCGAGCAAAGTTGAGGATGTTTCCCGTTTCACTCAATGTCAATTGAGAGAACAATGGAATTGGTACCGGACTTGTTCACTCACACCTACACCATAAAGCTTATCGAGTGGCTTGGTTAGGATAAATGGCACAAAATTCAAGTGAAATGAAGTCCAAGATATTGTAAATGTTCAAATAAATCCAATGGACTCAAAATGCAAATCAAGTGATCACAAATATAGAGGAGGGTAATAGAGAAACACACATGGGGGGAGAATGGGGCTTGTGCAACTATAGGTATGAGCAATACAAAATTGCCTAACGAAGACTAAGATCAGTTGCACAAACACAAGGAGAGACGCTAGCTTGATTGGACGTTTGGGCACGATTCACCACTTGGCACCAATCCTATTTTATGAAAGCAAAACGTTTCCTATTCCAGGTATCCTCATGCACACATATCTCTTTTCATGCTCAACTCTTTGCTTATAAGCTTATGATCTTTCCTTCTTGCTTAGAAGCTTTTTTTGAATCTTATCTGCCTATCCACTATTATTATTGAGCCTCAACCAACTATATGATACAAATATCACAATATATGCACGGGAGCAAGAAATCGCACTATATGATATTTCCAATGCTGCAACAATATGATATCGTATCACTATGGTGCACAAGTTTTTGCGAAGCCCGACAATACTCGGATAGCTAGTCTCAATAGGTATGAAGGTAATCGCAAAGATGGTGGGTCTATAAAGATGCAATGGCAAGTAAGGTAGAGTATATGAAGGAATGTATAGCTTCGTCATACTTAACCTTTCACAAAGTCGGGAGTAACCGGCCTTGCTTCCGGTTGAAGATGGTCTCAAAAGATGAATGGTCGTCGTCGATGTCGAACGTCGGTAGTCGATGTAGAACATGGACCGGTACAATTCATTGGTGGTTGATGATGAATTAACCATCGCTAAGTAGCCTAAACACCTTAGGAGACTCAAATCACAACTCAAGCAACCACAAATCAAATAGGAACCAAAATGGGTTAGGTTGCGGAAGTCTATGGTGGTAATGCGGATGATATGGTGGAGGGCCTAGGAAAAGTTGCCAAAATTGAAAATATTGGACGGTTTCAAATGATGGTGGAACTAGTTTTTTCGGATGGGGGTGTCAATAGCTACAAAACGAGCTAAAGAACGTCAAAATCGGAGTCTGAATGAATTAGTTATGGTCGAAACATTGAAATTGGAAAACTGAAACCTACACGGGCCGGATATGTGGGGAGTGAGGCCGGAAATCCGGGAAATAGTGTCCAGAATCGCCCGATTTTTATGCTCTAGGGCCCGAATGTCCGGCTAGAGGCCCGGATGTCCGGCCAGGGGCCTGGATGTCCGGCCTGACGATTCCAGATCAAGATCAGGGGCTCGGGAACTCGATTTGGGAAGGAAATTGGTGATTAAAAAGCCAAAATTTGATGGGGAAAAGGTGCAATTAGTGCCAGGGAACGCAAAGGGAGGTAGATCCACTTGCCAAACACCAAAATTTTTGGGGCTATTTTTATGGGGGAATTTTTGAAATTGGGACGAAATCAAACAAAATTACGCTAGAAAACGAAGGGGAGGACTCCATATTCATGAGAAACGTGGTTCTAGATACCATATGATACGGGGCAAGCCCGTTTGTGTCGATCTTTCAAGAATTGGAGGGGGATTCCACGTAGAACACAGGGAACAACAAGGAGAAATCACAAGTGGAAACACTCAAGAACAAGTCCAATCATACATCCAATAGACTCACCACACGCAATATCACAAAGGTACATGAACAATCAAAGGGAAATAGGATACGTAGTAGAGTTCATCCCAAATCCCATGGGGAGATGGATCCTTGATATCCCGGAGGATCTTCCCTCGAAAGGGGCCTTGACATCCACTATGGGATCTTCTCACATAGAGGCATCGACTCCATGGGATAGGTAGTGGAAGGAGCTAGGCTCAACTTACTAAAAGCTAAACAATTGCTAACACTAGAAATGAGGAGGAGGGGTCCTATTTATAGTCTTGGGGGAGTTGGGGGCGAGAGAGAGGGGATACATGGGCCTTTGGCTTGTGTCTGCCCGCACAGGGTCCGGATGTCCGGGGCTTCATGTGTGGCCGGATGTCTGGGGCGTGGGGGCCGGATGTCCGGGGCTCGGGCGCCGGAATCCTGCGTGGTTCTAGTCCTGGTGTGTCGGATATCCACGGCGAGGGGCTGGATTGCCGGGGCTGGCCGCATGTCCGGGACATGGCCGGATGTTCGGGCTCTATGGCTTGGCCGGCCTTGCCTTGGCCTTGGCTGGGTCTTTAGGCGCCGGATGTGTCACACCCTAAGTTTGTATCCTTGTCATGTTTGTATTTATTAAATTTGGAGCCAATTAAAACTTTTTCAATGCTTGTGCTAGTTTGAATTGTTTGCTTGTTGATTGTGGTATATGGCACTCTTAGATTCTATCCCTCCTCATATTCATCTTCCTTGACCCAAAGTTCTTGCTGAATGATCATGCCATGTGAATAGTGCCCAAAATTATTTTTATCAAATTTTGTTTTGACCAAATGGGATTTATTCCAATTAGGTTTTCAAAAAAAACCCTGAAATGAGGATTCCACTACAAGTCCTCAAATTGGGTGGATCCTTCCTCCCCAAAGGCTTTACTTCAAACCTACTATATATAAGACTTTCCAAAACCACCAAATATTAATTTTATAGATTATTTTTATATTTTCTTAATACCATAAATGTTTTTTCATAGGGAAAAATTACTTAAATGCCTTCAAAATATTTGAGAAACTTTAGGGAAACTCAGTGGACATATATTTTCCATATATACGAGTTTGAACATACGAGCATGTTCAAATCATGGGCAAGGCCCCTGAAAACCCATTCTGTCCAAATCAAACTTTTGGAATATTTGTATAATTCCAGGAAAATTCCAGCAAGTCAGCACCATCATAGATGATGATCTTGCAAAGTTTCATCTCAATCCAAGTTGATTTGATTCATCAAACCATTCCAAAACCCTCCAAGTCTAGATTCAAATTTGAGCAAGTTTACATTGTGAAGTTTCTCCCCTTGACGCCAAACTTTGTGGACATGTTCTAATAACCAAATGATGATGCTACACTAAGTTATCATCAAGGGTAATAGCTTAGCATAACTAGATCTACATAAACCTGATTCTATTAGTTTCTAGGGTTCACAAGGTTTCCATTGTCAACTGTGCTCATCTGAGCTCAAATCTGGTGATCCATCTCCTTTTTACCTATGATTTGACCCTGTTGAATATCTCAGTAAGTTGGTAAACCTATCTTGCCAAAACACCCATCCTACACCTTTTGGTGGAATGGTAAAGTACTTGTTTTTACCACTTTCACTCTCCCCCTTGCCTCCAAACTTTTAGCACACCCTCTTGCAGTGCCCAAGCCCCTCTAGTAAAAATCTCAAGTCCATAGGCCACACGAAGATGGGGTAAATTCCCCATTTTCACCTCTAGACAGCCCAGGCAGGAGCTCTCTCTCCCCTCTCCTCTTATTCTATCTCTCTCCCAGGGCATCCAATGCATTTTCCCCAAGCCTAGGCACCCCTAGATCCCCCCATACACCCTTGGCCATGCACAATACGCCGTTGGCATGCCGTGGCATGCCAAACGCGCGCTCTAGAGCATGCTACAGTGCCGATAGGCAGTGTAGCCATTGCCCACTACATGGCCCCGACCACCTCGAGCGCCCCCTCTCTCGGCAGATGGTCGGCCTCGACGTCCGCAACACGCCGCCCCTTGTTCCACCTCCTCTCTCTCCCTCCTCTGGCCCCTCGCACGCACCGCGGCTGCCCGAGCCGGCCAACCGCAGAGCTCACACGCGCGCACTCCCCCGCCTCTCTCCTCTCTCCCCTGGCCTAGACCAACCCCACATGCACCCCAGACTTGCTCCCTCCTTCTCCCGTGGCCTTTGGCCTCGGCCACGAGCTCGCGGGCACACCCAAACTCGGTGGACCAAGGGCCGCCTACTTAAGTCCCTCCTCGAGGCTCCTCTCCCGTCTGGCTTCTCTCTCCACTCCCCAGTAGACCCCCTGTGCACCCTGGAGAACTCCCGGAGCTTTTGTGCTCAAGATCAAGCTCAGGACCACCGCGGCGACCTCGTCGCTGATCTCCTGGTAGTGACCCCCTCCGGTCCCCATTTTGCTCCCACTGGTCTCCCCTTGCTCTCCTGACCCATTTCCCCCTCGACCCCGTCTTGTTTGCAGCTCAAAGAGGCCCCTGCGATCTCTCCCGAAGCGTCCTCCACCACGGGTGCTTGCTGCCGGCGACTGCGACCGCCTCCGGTGCTCCTTGGACCTCCAGTGGAATGGCGGGTCGACGCCGAGCATGTTCCCGCCTTTGGCTAGCCTCGCCATGCCCTGCATCGTCGCTGGTGAGCTCGCCGGCCTCCCTGTCGCGAGGTTGGAGATGACAGGCGGGGCCTGCCTGTCATCCTCACCTCCCTCCTCCTCCTCTCTCTATCGCTGGCCTTTTGGCCCTAGCCATCAGGTTTGAACGCGGGCACGCCCGCGCCGGTTCGCATGGGCTGGTTGGCCTCTAGGCCGGCCCACTTGCAGGCTGGCTTTGGCCCAGGGTCCCTTGCCCTTTTTCCTTTTTCTTTTCTGTGGGATTTTGCAAAAATCCCACAGAGCTCAATATTTATCCGATGCCCAATATTTTTCCACCACAATTCCTAGATTATTCAATAGAATTTAATAGTGCATTTTGTATAATTTCTTGAAATTTTTTCATGCACAGTTGTATTTTAAAAACCTATATTTAGGCATCTTTTGCCTATGATAAAAAGTTTTCAGAAATGTTTTCATAAAAAAATTATAAACAAATATTTTTAGTATTTATTAGAATAGGGTAGCATTTTTAATATTAGCTTGTGTGCTCTGTTTTTGTGTGATACTTATTTTTATCACTATTTATCGTGACGATAGATTGCTCTATTGATGAGGAGGTTGGAACCAAAGACTTTGAAGGCCCCGAACACTTTGTTGAGCCAGGCAAGCATCCCTTTGACCATATTAAGAAACCATTTTTATTGCATGTCATACAACACTTTACTTTCCTTATACTTGATCATGTGGAATAGTGACCACTTCGGTGGGTTGCTTCCGACACTTTTACCGTTGACGCTTGCATCGTGCATGAACCTACCACCTTATGAGGGTTATGCGGGTGGGTGTAGATAGGATGTTAGTAGTTTCTACGCTAGTTGGATGGGAATGTGCATGGTGATGGAAATAAAGAGATGATTTCAAAGACTTTTTGAAAACCCCGTCGGGTGACACTAATGCCCAAGGGAGATAATGATGAGTTGGGTGACCACTTGAGAAAGAAGTGGTGTACCGGAACAAGTTGAGACTATGTTTGAAAAAACGGAGAGTTTTAAGGTCTGTTGATCGTCCCAACCTTACATGCACAACCATGATACCCCTTATGGGATGGGTCTTTGTTGATTATCTTGGTGGGTACTGGCAAGGAGCCTGTATTACTTGTGGAAAGAGTGGCGTGGTCGCTCTCGATATGGGGTCGTGCCGGTATGGATGATCATGTGCTGTCTTCACACGCACTGAGCACACCATTGGTCCTCGCATGGATGATACAAGTGATGTACATCATGTGGGCTGGGAACCAATCGAGTGGACTATTTGTTTAGTATCGCCACGGGAAATGTATTGTTCGGGTGTTTACCTCGGTTATGTTATATACCGCGAGTCGTGGATGACATGGAAGTTCCCCGAGTCTTGTGGGTAAAGTGTGCAACCTCTACAGAGTGTAAAACTATTCAAATAACCGTGTCCGCGGTCATGGACAGTTGTAGGTCCTTCTTAAACTACGTCCGGATGTTTACGTAAACTTGGTCTTGACACAAGTCTGAAGACTTGATGTGATGAATGAACACGATATGTTCATCTCTGCTTATGATGATATTCGTAACTTGTTTATATGGATATTTGCCAACTGTTGATGCATGCTTACCTAGTTACTTGATCATGTCATTGCATTCCAAAATTAGCTTTCCGCAAATTATGTATTTAGTGCTATATCATGCATCATTCAAAGTACTCATTGGCTTGCCACTGGTTATTTAATTGGCCAGGCATGGTAGAATAGGAGTATGTTGAAGAGTTAGTTGGTGACGAACATGCGAACTAGGACGCTTCCCAGTTAGAATGCGTGTAGGTTAAGGCAGATGACATGGGTTCACACTTTCGATCAAGATTTCCGCTGCTTGTTCTATTTAAGTGTTTGGCCGTTATGGCCCTATCTATGTAAGACTAGACCTTCATGGTCTTTATTTGTGTAAGATGCTAAATGTGGATGTAAGACTCTTGTTATTCAGCTTCTGTGTGTTCAGCAAGCATTGATCTCTGGGATCACTCTACACGTGCATTCGGTGATCACGACTTATAAGTCGGGGCCCCACACAGCTGGTATCAGAGCCATCTTGACTGTAGGAAGTCCTTAGTTAGCATGGACATTAGTTAGGATAAAAACCGTTTTCAAAACTACACCTAGCACCTATGCTTAGGAATTCTACACTATTTATCTCTTCTATTCTTCACACCACAGTCTGCTGACTCTCCTCCTTTCAAACCTTTGTAGATGGCCATCGTACCCGAAGCCTTCCTGACGTCCGGCTTCCCCTTACTCCTTGGAGATAGCCTGGAGAAGTTCCAGTTTCGCCAACCACCCGTTTTCCTTTACCACAAGCTCTGGGTCGATACCGTCATGAAGGAGTGAAGGCAAACGAGTCCCCGACTAGTTGCTTCTTTGAAGGACCACGGATGGAGACCATGATACTCGCAGTCGAGTCAGCTGCATGCAAGGCACTCCTACACCTTCAAGACATCATTCCAGAGATGGATGATGAGTTGGCTACTCGCAACATTCCTTTCAGAAAGGATGATCTTGGCGAGAGTTGGACATTGGTTCCGACCCAGGAGGATGGCACACCACTCAGGTTCCAGACCTACTTCAGCCTCTTTGCTGATAGTCTAGTTCACCACTTGAATAAGGAGTCCGTGAAGTTCTGCGAGGAACTTCGCCACACCCGAGAGCTACTATGACAAGACAAGACGAAGCCAGACAATATCAAGAAGGATGGAGCCCTTGATGGACGACCAGCTGTCGCTTATTGAGGAGGAGTACCCCCAGCTAGAGATGCACCCACGCGTCGACATCGCATGAGTGCGAAGGAGTACCATGAGCTCTCCACCGACCCGCCAGCAAAGCGTCATCGGGATGGACCTCCTCGTTCTCCGACCCCTTTGACTGGGATGATGCCCATTCAGATGATGAACAGGAGGAAGACCCAGAGGAGCATGACTACGAGATCGAGCACTCCACCACCTGAGTCCGAGAACCCCTAGGGTAGGATCAGTCATGTACCTCTCATGCGAAGTCGAGTCCCTGTAATGGTTCATATGAAACCATGTGTGCTTATTGATTGTTTTGTTGTTTGTGTTCCAATGCAAGTCGTGCTTTTGCCTTAAGCAACATGTAAGCCACTCCATTGTCTATCCTAATATATGTTGATCTTTCGACCTATGTTTTACCACACTTGCACTCGACCAACCCCCTTAGGCGCGATTTTCCATTGTTGCTTTTCCTCTCATCTGTCCCAGTTGTTTGACTTGGCTGCTCCAAATAGGATGGTGACTGCTACCCGCAAAGGCTCCATCACCAACCCTGAGGCCAGCAACTCAAGCCAGCAATAGGGAGCTGGTGGGGCTGCTCACGCTGGAGGACACCAGGAGTAGCCACAATGTGACATTCCCCCGCCACCACCTCCGCTGGAGAACATGACCATAGCTAAGTTTCTCCAAGTTCTCTGGGAGGAGCGCCAGGCCAAAAATGCTGCTATTCAAAAGATGGTTCAGGCCCTTATGAACAACCAGCAGGAAGGCAGGACCGGCAATGGCCGCTCCACTCTGTTTCAGTTCATGAGGAATTCGCCCCCAACCTTCAGCGAGATTGCTGAACACTTGGATGCTGACGACTGGATCCGCACCATCGAGGACCTCCTCACACTGGTCAATTGCAATGAGGATCATGAGAAGGTGTTTTATGCCTCTCACTGCCTTAGAGGTACCGCCCGAGCTTGGTGGGATGGATTCAAGGTCATGCAAGGTCAGCATGTGATCACCTAGAATGACTCCAAGGAAGGATTCCGCACCGCCCACATTCCTTCTGGGATCATGGCTATCAAGAACACAGAATTTCGAGCGCTGAAGCAAGGAAGTGGCCCTGTCAAGGAGTATCTGCAGAAGTCCAACCTGCTGTCAAGGTATGCACCTAAAGATGTCAACACGGAGGCTGCCAAGAAGGAACGCTTCATGGAAGGACTTCAACAGACCCTGTAGTATCATCTCAATGTCTGCGACTGTCATATCTTCTTCGACCTGGTGAACAAGGCCCTCCTGCAGGAAGACAAGCATCGTGCCATAGACGACACTCGCAAGCGCAAGAACATCAACAAGAGTAACTCCAGCAACTAGAGGCCTCGCCCTTGGCAGCCAGCCCCAGCCAAGCCAACCTATCAGCCACAACAGGCTAGACCTCCTGTGCCTCGTCCGAGCTACCAGCCTCAGCAGTATGCCAAATCCAGGCTAGCTTACAACAACCCCAATAACAACAATGGAGACAGGAACTACAACAACAAGCCTGGGCAAATCGCTTGTTTTGGATGTGGTCAGCCAGGACACGTCTCTAGGCTGTGTCCCAACAAGACGCCAGATGCACCGCGCCCCAATGCGCCAAAACAAGGTCAAGGCCGTGGAGCACCCCCAAGCAACCCCGCTCCTCGGAACCAGCCCAACCATGGCAAGGGTCGTGTGAATCACGTCACCACAGAGGAAGCCCAGGAAGACCCGGACATCATACTGGGTATGTTCCTCGTCAACTCAATCCCAGCAACAGTATTGTTTGATTGTGGAGCTTCACATTCTTTTGTCACCCAAAAGTTTGCACTAGAGAGTGGCATGAAGCCTACACCCCTGGGTAGTCGTATGTTGATACAAACCCTAGGATCAGTTATGAAGTCTGTGATAGGTTGTAAGGGAGTTAATTTAACATCAACAAGGTAGATTTCCTAGCAGACCTTATCATCCTGAAGTTAGAGGGCTTGGAGGTGATCCTAGGCATGGACTGGTTAACCAAGCACCAAGGCTTATTAGACTATGCAAGGGGATTGTTACCATGACCAATAGTCAAGGAGTGGAAGTCAAGTATGTGCCCAACCCTGCCTCCAGTCAAGTCCCCCAGGCTAACTATCTATCGGGAATTGAATTGGATCAAGTGCCAATGGTATGTGAATACCGGGATGTGTTTCCTGATGAGTTGCCCGGAATGCCTTCTGACCGCGACATTGAGTTCATCATTGAGCTTATGACCAGATAAAGGCCCATCTAGAAGAAAGCCTACAGAATCAGATCCGAAGAGTTGGCTGAATTGAAGAAGCACCTGGCAGAGCAGCTCAAAAAAGGATTCATTCGCCCTAGTGCCTCTCCTTAGGGATCACCTGTTCTATTTGTGTCAAAGAGGGACGAGACTATCAGACTCTGTGTCGATTACCATTCTATCAATGAAGTCAAAATAAAGAATAAGTACCCACTCCCCAAGATTGAAGACCTGTTTGGTTAGTTGAATGGAGCCAAGGTGTTTTCCAAGATCGACCTTGGGTCTGGGTACTATCTGCTGAAGATCAGACCCCAAGACATTACAAAGATGACGTTTGTAACCCGGTATGGCCTGTATGAGTACACGATCATGTCGTTTGGGTTAACCAATGCCCCTTCCTACTTCATGTACCTCATGAATAAAGTCTTCATGGAGTACTTGGACAAGTTTGTTGTCGTCTTCATTTATGACATACTCGTCTTCTCCAAATCTAAAGAAGAGCATGAGCAACACTTGAGATTGGTCCTAGAAAAGCTTCGAGAGCACCAGCTTTATGCTAGGTTCAGCAATTCTAGCTGCATGAAGTTGGATTCTTGGGCCATGTGTTGACTGCATAAGGATTATTAGTGGATCCTGCCAAGATTGAAGCCGTGACTGAATGGCAAACCCCAACCACCGTGAAGGAAGTCAGGAGCTTCCTAGGACTCGTAGGACATTACCACAAGTTCGTGGAATGGTTCTCAAGCATTGCTCGACCCATGACCCAGCTTTTGAAGAAGGACAAGAAGTTCGAATGGACAACTAAGTGCGAGGAAAGCTTCCAGGAGCTCAAGAAGAGATTGACCACATCCCCACTTTTGGCCACCCCTGATATTCACAAGGAGTTTATGATAAATTGTGATGCATCAAGAACTGGGCTTGGAGGTATTATGATGCAAGAAGGCAGAGTTGTTGCATATCTATCCAGACAGCTACGACCCCATGAAGAGAACTACGCTACTCATGATCTTGAGTTGGCAACCATGGTTCATGCCTTAAAGACATGGCAACACTACCTTCTGGGGAAGTGATGTGAGATATACATAGACCACAAGAGTTTGAAGTATATTTAAACCCAAAGGGAGTTGAACATGAGGCAACGAAGATGGTTGGAGCTGATCAAGGATTACAACCTCGGTGTTCAATACCACCTCGGAAAGGCCAACGTGGTAGCAGACGCCTTAAGCAGAAAGGCTTGTTCCTTGAATGCTATGATTAAGAAAAGGCTACCCACCCTGTATGAAGAGCTTGAAAGCTTCAGCTTGGAACTAGTTAGGCCCGGGTTCCTCGCCAACCTCGAAGCAAAGCCTACCTTGATGGATGATATCAAAGAAGCTGAAAAGGGACACGAGAGCATTGAAGGCATCAAGAGGAAGATCAAGGCAGGTAAGGCCCAGGATTCTCAGTGTATGAGCAAGGAGTTGTATGGTTTGGGAAGCGCATCTATGTGCCCAACAAAGAGGGTCTCAAGAATCTGATCTTGCAAGAAACTCATGACACTCCATACTCCATCCATCCTGGAGGAACCAAGATGTACCAAGACCTCAAGGCAAGATTCTGGTGGCATGGCATGAAACGGGAGATAGGCACGTTCGTTGCTAAGTGTGACATATGCCAAAGAGTCAAGGCTGAGCACCAGTGACCCGATGGGCTATTGCAACCTCTCAAAGTGGCTGAATGGAAGTGGGACCAAGTCGGGATGGATTTCATCACCTGTTTACCAAGGTCAAGTAAAGGACATGATTCTATTTGGGTCATAGTCGACCACCTGACCAAGGTAGCCCATTTCATTCTCGTCAAGCCACCTATGATGGTAACAAGCTAGCCTGCCTTTACATCGACGGTATCATGAGCCTTCACGGAGTTCCTAAGGAGATCGTATCGGACTAAGGCACCCAGTTCACCTTGAGATTCTGGAAGATGTTTCAAGGCGCCATGGGCACCAAGCTCTCCTTCATCACTACTTTTCACCCCCAGACCGGCGGACAGACAAAACGAGTAAATCAGATACTCGAAAATATGCTCCACGCTTGTGTTTTGGCATATGGCGCCAAGTGGGAAGATTTCCTACCGTTTGTCGAGTTCTCCTACAACAATATCGATCAGTCGAGTCTTCAGATGGCACCATTTGAGGTGTTGTATGGACGCAAGTGCCGTACCCCACTCAACTGGTCAGAGACCTTAGAAGGATTAATTTTTGGACCAGACATCCTTCGCGAAGCCGAAGAGAAAGTTTAACTTGTCCAAGAGCGCCTTGAGACCGCCAAGTCAAGACAGAAGAGCTGCGCCGACTCCCACCACCGAGAAGTGAGCTTCTGTGTCTATGACCATGTCTACCTCCGTGTCATGCCTCTCAAGGGAACCAAGTGTTTCCATGTCAAAGGTAAGCTTGCACCAAGATACATCGGCCCCTTCAAGATCACCGCTACATGCGGAGAAGTTGACTACAAGCTATTGCTACCTTCCGAGCTATCGAATGTGCACAACGTATTTCACGTGTCACAACTCCGGAAGTGTCTTCAAGTTCCCAACCGCCCCAACCTCTACAAGGACATTAACCATCAAGCCATCGATCTTCAGCCAGACCTCACTTATCGTGAGAGGCCAGTTTGCATTCTGCATGAAGCTGAGCGCTGCACCCAGAGCCGCACCATCTAGTACTTCAAGGTTCAATGGAGCAACCACTCTGAAGCTGAAGCGACCTGGGAGCGTGAAGACTATCTTAGATCTGAGTTCCCTTATCTCTTTAGCGCTTAGCATAGGAATCTTGTAAGGGGGGTAGGTCTGTCACACCCTGTGTTTTGTATCCTTGTCATGTTTGGATTTATAAAATTTGGAGCCAATTAAAACTTTTTCAATGCTTGTGCTTGTCTGAATTGTTTGCTTGTTGATTGTGGTATATGGCACTCTTAGATTCCATCCCTCCTCATATTCATCTTCCTTGACCCAAACTTGTTGCCTAATGATCATGACATGTTAATAGTGCCCAAAATTATTTTTATCAAATTTTGTTTTGACCAAATGGGATTTATTCCAATTAGGTTTTCAAAACCCCCCTGAAATGAGGATTCCACTACAAGTCCTCCAATTGGGTGGATCCTTCCTCCCCAAAGGCTTTACTTCAAACCTAAGATATATAAAACTTCGCAAAACCACCAAATATTAATTTCATAGATTATTTTTATATTTTCTTAATACCAGAAATGTTTTTTCATAGGAAAAATTACTTAAATGCCTTCAAAATATTTGAGAAACTTTAGGGAAACTCAGTGGACATATATTTTCCATATATATGAGTTTCAACATACGAGCATGTTCAAATCATGGGCAAGGCCCCACAAAACCGTTTCTGTCCAAATCAAACTTCTAGAATATTTCTATAAGAAATATTCTCAGTAAATTCCAAGAAAAGTCTGGCAAGTCAACACCATTATAGGTGACGATCTTGCAAAGTTTCATCTTAATCCAAGTTGATATGTTTCATCAAACCATTCCAAAACTCTCCCTGTCCAGATTCAAATTTAAGCAAGTTTACATTGTGAAGTTTCTACCCTTGACCCCAAACTTTGTGGACATGTTCTAATCACCAAATGATGATGCTACACTAAGTGGTACATCAAGGGTAATAGCTTAGCATAACTAGATCTACCAGAACCTAATTTTGTTAGTTTATAGGGTTCGCAAGGTTTCCATTGTTAACTTTGCTCATTTGAGCTCAAATATGGTGACCCATCTCCTTTTAACCTATAATTTGACCCTGTTGAATATCTAGTAAGTTGGTAAACTTATCTTGCCCAAACACCCATTAAACACCTTCTGGTGGAATGGTAAAGTACTTGTTTTCACCACTTTCACTCTCCCCCTTGCCTCCAAACTTTTACCACACCCTCTTGCAGTGCCCAAGCCCCTCCAGTAAAAATCTCAAGTGCATAGGCCACAGGAAAATGGGGGTAAATCCCCCATTTTTACCTTTGGATAGACCTGGCAGGAGCTCTCTCTCCCCTCTCCTCTTATTCTATCTCTCTCCCAGGGCATCCAATGCATTTTCCCTAGCCTAGGCACCCCTAGATCCCCCTAGACACCCTTGGCCACGCACAAGATGCCATTGTCATGCCGTGGCATGCCAAACGCGCGCTATGGAGCACGTTACTGTGCCGACGGGCATTGTATCCATTGCCCACTTAATGGCCTTAACCACCTCGAGCGCCCCCCTCTTGCCAGATGGTCGGCCTCGGCGTCCTTAACACACAGCCCCTTGTTCCCCTCCTCTCTCTCCCTCCTTTGGCCCCCTCGCAGGCGCCGCAGCCACCCGAGATGGCCAACCGCGGAGCTCACATGCGCGCGCTCCCCCGCCTCTCTCCTCTCTTCCCCTGGCCTAGACCAACCCCACATGCACCCCAGACTCGCTCCCTCCTTCTCCCATGGCCTCTGGCCCCGACCACGAGCTCTCGAGCGCACCCGAGCTTGATGGACCGAGGGCCGCCTACTTAAGGCCCTCCTCGAGCCTCCTCTCCCCTCTGGCCTCTCCCTCCACTCCCAAGTAGACCCCTGTACGCCCTGGAGAACTCCTGAAGCTTCTGCACATGGGATCGAGACGAGGACCGCCGCGGCGACCTCATCGCCGATATCCTTGGAGCGACCCCCTTCGGTCCCCATTTTCCTCCCGATGGTCTCCCTTGCTCTCTTGACCCTTTTCCCCCTCAACCCCGTCCTGTTTGCAGCTCGGAGAGGCCCCAACGATCTCTCCCGAAGCGTCCTCCACCGCGGGTGCTTGCTGCCGACGACTCCGACCGCCTCCGGCGCTTCCTCGACCACCAATTGAATGGCGGGTCGATGCCGAGCAAGTTCCCGCCTCCGGCTAGCCTCGTCGTGCCCTGCATCATCGCCGGTGAGCTCGCTGGCCTCCTTGCCGCGAGGTTGGAGATGACAGGCGGGGCCCTCCTGTCGTCCTCATCTCCCTCTCCTCCTCTCTCTGTTGCTGGCCTTTGGGCCCTAACTGACAGGTTTGAAAGCGGGCGCGCGCGTGCCGGTTCGCCTGGGCTGGTTGGCCTTTGGGCCGGCCCAGTTGCAGGATGGCTCTAGCCCAGGGTCCCATGCACTTTTTCCTTTTTTTTCTGTGGGATTTTGTAAAAATACCACAAAGCTCAATATTTATCCAATGCCCAATATTTTTCCAGCACAATTCCTAGATTATTCCATCGAATTTAATAGTGCATTTTGTATATTTTTTTGAAAATCTTTCATGCACTATTTTATTTTAAAAACCTATATTTAGGCATCTTTTGCCTCTGTTAAAAAGTTTTCAAAAATGTTTTTAGTAACAAAATAATAAACAAATATTTTTAATATAGTTTTTAGTATTTATCAGAATAGGGTAGCATTTTTAATATTAGCTTCTGTGCTCTGTTTTTGTGTGATGCTTATTTTTATCGCTATTTATCGAGATGATAGATTTCTCTATTGACGAGGGAGTTGGACCCAAAGACTTTGAAGGCCCCGAAGACTTTTTTGAGCCAAGAAAGTAGCCCTTTTACTGTATTAAGAAACCATTTTTATTGCATGTCATATAGCACTTTACTTTCCGTTATACTTGATCATGTGGAGTAGTGACCACTTCGGTGGGTTGCTTCCGACACTTTTACCATTGACACTTGCATCGTGCATGACCCTACCACCTTATGAGGGTTATGTGGGTGGATGTAGATAGGATGTTAGTAGTTGCTACGCTAGTGGCATGGGAATGTGCATGGTGATGGAAACAAAGAGATGATTTCAAAGACTTTTCGAAAAACCCGTCGGGTGCCACTAATGCCCGAGGGAGATAATGATGAGTTGGGTGACCACTTGAGAAAGAAGCGGTGTACTGGAACAAGTTCAGAATGGGTTTTCGAAAATGGAGAGTTTTAAGGTCTGCTAATCATCCCAACCTTACATGCGCAACCACGATACCCCTTATGGGACGGGGCTTTGTTGATTACCTTGGTGGGTACTAGCAAGGAGCCCGCATTACTAGTGGAGAGAGTGGTGTGGTCGCTGTCGATACGGGGTCATGCCGGTATGGACGATCATGCGCTATCTTCACACGCACCGGGCACACGGTTGGTCCCTGCATGGATGATACGAGTGATGTACATTATGTGGGTTGGGTACCAATCGAGTAGACTCTTTGTTTAGTATCGCCAGGGGAATGGCATTGTTTGGGTGCTTACCTCGATTATGTTATATACCATGAGTCTTGGATGACACGGAAGTTCCCCGAGTCTTGTGGGTAAAGTGTGCAACCTCTGTAGAGTGTAAAACTATTCGAATAGCCATTTCCACGGTCATGGATAGTTGTTGGTCCTTCTTAAATTATTTCTGGATGTTTTCGTAAACTTGGTGTGAGTGTGTGCGAATGACAAAAAGGATGGTACTTGAGACAAGTCTAAAGACTTGAAGTGATGAATGAACACGAGATCTTCACCCATGCTTATGATGATATGCGTAACTTGTTTATATGGATATTTGTCGACTGTTGATGCCCTAGTTACTTGATCATGCCATTGCATTCAAAAATTAGCTTTCCGCAAATTACCTATTTAGTGCTATATCATTCATCATTATTTCCTTGTACCACAACTTGGGTTGCTTGCGAGTACATTCAAACTACTCATTGGCTTGCCACTGGCTATTTAATTGGCTAGGCATGGAAGAACATGAGTATGTTGAAGAGTTTTTTGGTGATGAACATGCAAACTAGGACACTTCCCAGTCAGAATGCCCGTAGGTTAAGGCAGATGGCATGGGTTGAGGCTTTCGATCAAGATTTCCGCTGCTTGTTCTATTTAAGTGTTTGGCCCTTGTGGCCCTATCTATGTAACACTAGACCTTCATGATCTTTATTTGTGTAAGACGCTAAATGAGGATGTAAGACACTTGTTATTCAGCTTCTGTGTGTTCACTAAGCATTGATCTCTAGGATCACTGTACACGTGCATTAGGTGATCACGACTTATGAGTCGGGGTCCCCACAGGATGTCCGGGCCATGGTTCGGATGTTCGGCCACTGTAGACTTTGCATGCCTCCACTTGATGATCTTCATCGCCCATCTTCATGGGGGCTTGGCCTTCACCCCAAGTATCTCCGAGGCGCCTTCATGCTACCTAAGCATGTATAGCATTTCCTCCTGAGGTAGCATCATGGTCTCAAGTGAATTGAACGGAGAGGTACTTACGAGCGATTTCACCTTGTGTTCAATGGCATTTGGGGCTTGGGGAGTAGTCCGAGTGTACATGGTGATGTTCGTAGGATGCTCCACATCACTAGTTTTACAATTTGTACAAATTGCTACGTTCTATTATATCCATTGTTGTTGCTACCATGCTACTAAAACTTTGTTGCAGAAACAAATCTAGGCATGGTTGAGTTGAGAACTCAACTGGTAAGACTAATAAATATTCTTTGGCTCCCCTTGTGACAAATCAATAAATTTGTGTGAAATACTACCCTCAAAGACTGTTACGATCCCCTATACTTGTGGGTTATCAAGACCCTTTTCTGGCACCGTTGCCGGGGAGCATGGCTCTATTTATTGTGTTCACAAAAGATTTCTATTGTCATCATGAAGAATCTGAAATACGCTAAAACTAAGATCGTACCCTCTCGGATGAGGGCAGATAAGAAACTACCATCTAGCTATGCACTTGATTCACCTTTTTTTTGAGTAAGCTTGAAACACCACCACATGCTATTAAATCTGATATGTCGCAAGTAATTGATGACACTACTTCAGCTTTGAATAAAAATTATGATGATTCTACTACTATGATATATGAAACTGAACATGTGCCAATAGGTGATCTGCTTGATGTTATGGATGGGGAGATAGCTAGAGACTTTCTTACTTGTAATGATTGGGATGATTTAAAGAAATTGCTATGTAAGCTGAAAGACAAATCTATGATGCAAAAAATGAAACATAATCCTAAATTTGCTACTTCTCCTATATGTGTTATTGATTATGATTATGGATTCTCTATTGATCCTGAGCTGATTCCTATAGTAAGTCCATTTCTTTTCATGGTTATGAAACTAAAACTGTTGTGGAACACCTTACTAAATTGCATGATGTTGGTACCTTGTTTGCTCATGAGGAAAAGAATCAGTACTTTTACGTACCTAAGATGTTTTCCTTTCTCACTAAAAGATGATGCTAATAATTGGTTCCTTTCAATTGCTCATGGTTGTGTTCGTATCCCCCGGGATATAATATGTTACTTTACTCAAAATTATTTTTATGCTCATAAAAAACAAACTGATTTACACGAAATATTTAACTTTGTGCAAAGAGAATAAGAGAATATCCCTCAGCTTGGGGGATGCTTCTCCGACTACTTAAAGCTTTGCCTAATCATGCTATTAAGAAAAATGAAATACTTGATATCTTCTATGAGGACTAAGTGTTGCTTCTAGGGACTACCTAGATAGTTGTGCTGGTTGTGTTTTCAGGGATCGAACCATTAGCCAGGCTGAAGAACTATTAAATAATGTTTTGAAAAATCCCAATGATTGGACACTTCCTGAACCACTGTGGGAACCTATTCAGAAGAAGAGAAGTATTCTATTCCCCAGTCTAGATGATATGCAAGAAGCCAAGTGATCTATGAAAGAAAAGGGTATTAAGTTTCAAGATGTCAAGCATTTGCCACCTATTGAAGAATACATGGACTTGATATCCCTATATAGGTAGTAGAGGTAAATTGTCTTTGTAGATTTGATATAAGTGATATACCTTATACTAAGACCCCTAGTCAATGCATCGATGAATTTGATAATTACATTGTTAAGCAAGAACATTTTAATAATCATGTTAAGGATCAATTACAACATAAGGCTATGACGATTGATCGCTTGAGTGACTTGATGTTTGAAATTGCTAATGATGTTTAAGATTTAGGTAAACACTCATCCATGGTCCAAACTCAGTTAGAACAAGTTGCTAAGTCACAAAATGATTTGCTTGCTGAAATAAATAATAAACTGGATGATCATGATATTAGAGTTGTGACTAGAGGGGGTAGAAGGACACAAGAACCTATTAATCCCGAAAGACATCCTGTAAGAATTGAACAGGACTCTTAAAATATTAATCGTCATATCAAGAATTGAACAAGACTCTTAAAATATCCTACAAGAATTACACCTAGTCCATCTAAGAAGAAATATAAAAATAAAAATGATAGGACTTTGCCTACTTCCACTGAGTTTTTCGTAGAGAAGCCTCCTGAGAATCATTAAGATGTTTCAATTTCTGATGCTCACACCCAATCTGGTAATGACATTCACCTAGTGATAATGAAAATGATGATGCTAACTAGATAATGATAAAGAATTTGGTAATGATGTAGAAATAAACGTGTTGCTGATCTTGATAACCCACTTAAGAATAAACATTATGATAAGAAAGATTTCATTGCTAGAAACATGGTAAAGAAAGAGAGGCAAGGGTTCAAAAACCCATGCCATTCCCTCGTAAGCCTTCTAAAAATAGGGATGAGGAATATTTTTAGCGTTTTGTTGAAATGCTTAGACCAGTCTTGCACACATGTTTGACTAATATTCTAAACATGCCTCCTTATCCAAAATATATGAAAGATATTGTCACTAATAAAAGAAAGATAACTGAAAGTGAGACTTCCACCATTCTTGCTAATTATTCTTTTGAGGGTGGTATACCGAAGAAATTAGAAGACTATAGGATCGAAAGTAGGTCTAGAGGGGGGGTGATTAGACTGCTTGATCAAATAAAAATTCTATGTTTTCTAGCAGATTTTAGCATTGTTTGCAAGTCAAGCACACCCTACAAATGCATGTCTACGAGTATAGCAGCGGAAAGTAAAGACAAGCATGAGTAGTAAAGGAAGGGTAAGAAGATTAAACACAATTTGTAGACACAACCTATGGTTCCGATAGGTGGTGCTATCGTACGTCCACGTTTATGGAGTCTTCAACCCGCAGAGAGTAACGGTCGCGAGAGTCCACGGAGGGTTCCACGAAGAAGCAACCTTGACTATACCATGATGGCCTACGTCCACGGAGGACTAGCCTAACTCGGGGTAGATCTTCACGAAGTAGGCGATCTCCTTGCCCTTAAAAACTTCTTCGTTCACTCCACACCACGAAGTAGGAGGCTCCCATGTGACACCTAACGAATCTAGGAGGTACCACCCTGCAAAAGGTAATAGGCTCGATAATGTCGATGAACTCCTTGCTATTGTGCTTCGAGATGATAGAATCCTCAACACTCAATCATTCTCTCACAGATTTGGCTTTGGTGGAAGTGATTGATTGGGTGGAAAGCAACTTGGGGAGGCTAGAGATCAAGATTCATATGGTTGGAATGGAATGGCATGATCTCAGCACATGAGTAGGTGGCTCTCTCTCAGACAATATGATGGGATAAATGGGAATCTGTTCTTAGTGATTCTCTTACATTTTGTGATGGTACGGAGTGGTGGTGGAGGGGTATATATAAGAATCTGCAATAATCCAACCGTTACACCTTAACTCGGTGACACCGATGTGTGAATCTCGATGGTACGGAGTTGCTCCAAAGGTAGCAACTTTTGAATCTCGGATAGACCGATATAGAAATCTCGGCTGTATCGTTTAGGTGTCCAACGGTCAGAACCCAAATCTCGGTGATGCCGACCCAAAAACTCGGAGCTTCTAATTTTGTGAATCGAGGTAACAGAAAGTTGGCAAGCTGAACTCGGTGGCACCCAAGTGGGATCGGTTGCACCGATGTGCTAGGGTTTGGCAGGGTTCTGGGAATCGGTGGGACTGAGTGGATAGTGTTGGTTGCACCGATTTGCATGAATGGTTAGATAGAATTTTTGGGAGAGTTTGTGTGTGTTTTTGGTGATTATCACATGTGCACGTGGAGCATCTTGTTCACCAACAGTACCTTACCCCCTTTTGATAGTTTTTGGTTTTCCTATGGACTCAAAGTGATTTCTCACAAAGTAAAATGTAGAGTCCTCTTTGCTTGAAGCTTTTGCCAATCCAAATCCTTGCATCTAGGGATTTCTCCACAATCCTTTTTCCAACCCATCATTGAACTTTTCCTTAAATATGCTTAGTGAGAATATTAGTTCAATGATAGATATGTTATTATTAATGACCAAAACCACCAAGTGAGCAAATGTACTTTCAATCTCCCCCTTTTTGGTAATTGATGACAACATATAGATCAAACCTTCGAGATATGATATAATCAATGAATATAATCATCGCTTGGAGAAGTATGTGATAAGCAAGAGCTCCCCCTAAATTTGTGCATTATTTGAATTTTCTTTTGAATGCAAATGCACAATCAATTTCGTTCATGGGGCACTACTTCCATGTCACATACATCTTGGTGGTGTGCAAGAATAATAAGAATGAATATCCTAGCACAACACAATCAAGCAAAGTGAATGATCATATCATAAGCATCATAATGAGAGGAAATAGTAGCAACACACATCAAGTGTATGATCAAACACCAACAAAGTTTAACACATCTGAACCAAAAGATATCGAATGTTTTGAAAAAGCGATAAAAACCAACACTCTCTCTTTCTCTCGAAGCCCTAATGATCTATACAACTTCTCCCCCTTTGGCAAAAAGTTACCAAAAAGTCCAAAGGTATAGAGCTAAATGCTCTTCTGGGGCTGATCTCCTCTAGTAGATGTATTTGCAGTCGAGACAACGACATCAACGAAGACTTCTACATATGTCATGGATGGAGTTGGTGTAGCAACAGATGGAACTGGTGGAGCTGAGGGAGATGAAGTGGCTGTAGCTAGTGCTGATGAAGAAGGTCTCATCTCTGGAGCTTTCACTGTGGGAGTCTTGGCTCGAGTCCTGAACTGAGTGCTCGTCCTGAGAGGTGCACTATTCTAATCATGATCGTCATCATCGTCGTCATCATCAATAGAGTGAGGAAAAGGAAAATCATCCACTTCGTTCTTGAGCTCACTCAGAGTCATTGTGAGACCATCCATCTTGTTATTGAGACTATGAAACTTTTCATCAATAATCCTCGCAAGGCTCTCTTGGTTCTTCAGGATGTTAGTGATGTCCTTCTGCATGCTGAGCATTGAGCTGACGAGTAGATCCATATGCTCACTCCTAGCCATGGGAGGCTAAGCACTAGTGTCTCTCGCTGCCTCTACATGTGCCTGTGCTGCAGCTGATGTGGGATGATCTGGGTTCATCACCACAATGTTGTCTTCGAGCTCCGGCAAGAGTGGCAAATGTGGTCGATCAAGTGCAAAGATGTGCTTCTCCAACTTAGAATTGATAAGCATCTGGATATAGGGTGCATAGCAACATGAGCGCTTCTGATCAGCAGCAATCCTCAGCACAGTCTCCACAATCAAGTCCATCATTCTGAATCTCGTATGTTGATCTAGATGGAGCAGCATGTTGATGGAGTAGCCTCTGATCATCTTCTCATCTCCATACTTAGGCAACAAGGTGTGCCTTAAGATAGTGCTGATCGTGCATAGAGCAGCCTGGAGGAAATAGATTGATCCTAGCTTATGAGACTTCAGAAGTGCACCAGGAATCTCCTTGTACATGTTCTTCATCTCATTGTGGCTTTCCTTGGGATTAGAGTATACATCAATATCACCATCTTCCACCTCTGGGACTACTAAGATGGCTGCCCACTCATCAATTGTGTACTCATACCTGGCAGCTTCAGTCATCCACACGATTCTACCATCTCCATAGAAATGAGCAGTGGAGTAGAATTGCATGATCATCTCATCATTCCAGGCTGTGAACTCCTTGCCATCAAACTTATCAATTCCAATGCAATGAAAGTTATGTTGCACACTTGGGAAGTAATCTTCATTGTCTTGGATGTACTTCCAATCCACATATCTCATATCACTCACAATAGGGTTCTTGTCAAGCATTATAGTTTCATAGAAGTCTTGTTGTTCTTTTGTGTAGAATCTGTAGTCCATAGCAGTCTTCCTCCTCTATAAATATAGATCAACAACTCTCCAATCTCTCAGCCCTTCATCCTTCCTCTTCTTCATTTCCTCAGCTAGCAAGTGGATGGCATTATGCACTGGAAGGTGTGGCCTCATCTTTGTCAAAGTAGACATAGCATCCTCCTCTGGATCTCTGTATGAAGATCCCTTGTTCTTCTCAAAAGCTAGGATGTCTCTGGTAGTCCTCTTGGGGTTGGGAGCAGAGGGCTTCTTGGATCTAGGTGGCTTGCCCTTAGGAGCTGTTTGGCTAGGCATAGCATCAGACATCAGTTTCTTCTTCTTCTTGGGAGGAGCCTTTGCAGCTGGCTCTTCCTCCTCCTCCTCCTCAGCAGCAGCCTCTGTTGGGTACTCAAACATAGATGTAGGCCTTCCAGTAACATGAATGATCCTCTTTCTGCTCTTCTTCTCTCCAGCCTTCTTGGGCATGGATTTCTTGGGAGGCTCAATGGTCACGGTGCCCCTAGAGCTCTCAGGTACTGTCACTGTCTCTGAGCTGGCATACTCCTTCCTAACTACCTTCTTGGCAGAGGTAGCCTCAGCTGTGGGCTTCCTGGCAGCCTTGTCCTGCTTAGACTTTGGAGGAACTATATTAGGCGCAAAATCTTCTTCCTCCTCATATGAGTTGAGGTTCCTCCTTGCTCTGGTTGCTGCCTTGGTCAGGTCTGGTGAGCTGGGAACATCATCAAAAGAAGACGAGCTCTTGTCCGGACTAGAGCATGAATCTGTGTCAACACTTAGCTCCTTGAGGTCGATCTGACTGTCCTCTGACAGAGAGATCTCTGACCCTGTGAATAGAATATAGAGGAGTGGAAGGGTTGAGTCATCACAAAATGCAGAGATTTTTCAAAGATTGAACAAAGAAATTCTTCGATATATCACTCAGCAAAAAGGGATTTTGGTGTCACCGACTCAAAAAATTCGGTACCAACGCAGAGAACTCTTTATAGAAACTTGGCAGAAATTTTGGTCGCACCGAAAATTGCTACTCGGATTCACTGACCATCCTGAGTAGTCCAAAAAAATTGGTAGAGCCGATTTTTATGACTCGGTGTCACCAAGATTCGGTTATGCGGATGACTAGACCTAAAAATCATTCGTTCGCTAAGATAATTAGGTTTCTAGATGATTGAGAGGATTAGAATCAGTGAATTATCGATAAGAGTTACTCTAATGTGCATGAATCCGATTGGGAGCACAAAGAGGGTCTGATCCATACCCTAACTTGGTGAAGGATCCGCTAATGCGGTGACGGTGGTGAAGATTCCGTCGACGGCGGCGATTCGCAATGGTGGAGGCACATGGGGAGACGAAGGCGATGAATAGGCGTCCAGAGATGCATCTTAGGATTTGGAGGAAACGTACTTTTGCAGTTGAATTTCAAAAGTTGGGTCCGCCAGGTTATATACCCTTTGTTGTCAGTGACACCGGTTCTAAATTTTCGGTGTCATCGAGTTTCTCAACTGTCAGCTGACAGGGAACTCGGTGTAACCGAGAAAATGCAATCGGTGATACCGAGTGTGAAAACTAGATCAACCCTAGGCATTTGGTGAAACCGAGAATTTTGGATTGGTTCCATTGAGATGCACTTGGGAGGTTTTAATGGTCAGCGCTTTGTCGATACCGAACTCTAAGTGCTCCTCGCACAGACAGATCAAAAAGTACTTGTTCAAATTTTGTGATGCAACATGAATAGAATATGAGACGAGAAAGCATAGATAGCTAGAGATGGGTTGTAGGCATTCTTGTCTATCCAATTGGCAAAAACAAAACCAGAGTCCAAATAGCAACAATTGGATGTCCTCGAATGGACAAAGAAATGCAGACCAACATGCTCACACAATAAGATGTCGAATGAAATCATGGCAAAAATGCACATACATACTAGCATCTATCAAGCATTTTGGCGGTGACGTAGTCATCTATATACGAGTATATTGACTTAGGAGGCAAGTAAGAATACTTGATCATTGGTCATACTCATCGTTTAACCATGAGTGAGGTTACCACTTTTACATAAAGCTTGTTAATGTTTTCTCATTCTATGAGATGCTTTGACTCAGGTCTTACAGTTAATCTTGACATTACCCCTTGAGATGTATAAACTAACCTTGGGTTTTGTCAATGAAGAATTCGTGTAGGTGAAGTAGTGGTGGATGCTCAAAGTTGATGAAGATCACCATGAGTTGGGAGCATCCTTGTTGTTTCTTACTCTTCTCACCTACATGGGTTAGTCCCAACACACAAGAGACAAATACAAGGATATCTATGGACATGGAGTGCAAAGCATACATGATGATGTCCACGGATTTGTTGATTACCTTGTCCCTTGCTTAACTTTGAGGGAATGTTTGACTCCTTGAACTATTGCATAATCTTGATTTTGATTGCAACTAGTTCTTGCCAATAATGATTGTGAGTGAACTTCATTTGCGGTGTCACCCCACAAGAACTTCTCTAATTCTTCTTCTTGGGAACCACATCAAGTTGATGGGGTTCCTTTGTGTTGAAGTGGCACTTGTAGAAGTTGAGCTTGAAGTAGCCTTGGGAACCCACTTCACCAAAGTTTGGGATTCATCTTCATATGATTCAATGTCCTCTTGAAGCTTGTTCTTCCCCTTGAGCTAGTGGTCTTGTGGTAGAAGGTCATCTTGAGCATTTGTTCCCATGCGAAGAGTATTTTCATACTTCTACCTTTTAGGAACAAACTTGGGCTTGGGATATTGACCTTCTTCCCATTCAACTCCATCAGAGTTGAAGTAGCCAATGCCATGGTTCTTCCAGTATCCTCCATGATTGCGTACAACTTCCTCAAATTGCTTACACCCGACAAGACTCTTGTAGATACCTTTCTCTATAATCCCTTTCAAAAGTTCATTTTATTGCTCAAGTGTAACTTAGCTAAGAGAAGTGCTAGTGGGATCAATAGAACTACTAGAAGCAATATCATTGGATTTAACATTTTTATTGCTACTAGTTGAAGAACCTTTCTTGCCTTTCTTACTAGTTTTCTATCGTTAACTTGTGGAATGAATGTAGACAAGAGAAGTCGTTTGGATAGATAAGAGGAATTCTTCTTTCGAAGATCGTCATTGATAGCTTTAAGGAATCCATGCTCTTTCTCCAAATAGAGCTTCTCGAAGCGGAGCTTCTCATGTGTCCTTTCAAGCTCTGTATGATCTTGTAGAGTAGACTCATGAACTAACTTCAAAGTGTTTAGTTCTTCAGTTAGTCATTCTATTTCCAACTTATAATCATCACATGATTTATCTTGACTAGAGTGATTACTAACAAGTTCATCTTGACTAGCATTACTAGATTTGTCAAATAGAAAGTCATCATCTCCTAACAAGTCATCCTCATCAGTATTGAAATAAACATACTCGGGGTGTGATACCTTGGGACCTTTAGACATGAAGCAACTTCCACTCCTTTCATTTGAAGAATCAAATATATCGTAGGAGTCGGTCATCACTAGTGCAAGTCCGGCAACACCTTCATCTTGACTATAGCGGAGTTGGAGTGGTAGCTTCTCTCGGAGTGGTTGTCGGATACGACGCTGGTAACCAATTCACCAACATGAGCTTGATGTCTTCTTCTTGAATATCTCTTGGTGTACTTGTCCTTCTTCTCTGAGTCCATACTTTTCCTAGAGGGTCTTAGTTCATAACGACCATCTCTACTCCTTATATCTCTTTGAGGTGACTCATCTCTTGAACTACGTCTTCTTGGTGACTCTTCTTTCCTTTTGTAGCGAGCCGTGCACTCATTGGAGTAGTGTACGGGCTTTCCACACTTGTAGCAGTTTCGGTCATGACTTGACGGGCGCTTCTCTTCATATCTTGAGTTGGAGCTTTGATCTTTGCCTCTATTCTTGTAGAACTTGTTGAATTTGTTGACCATGAGGCTTATCTCTTCATTGGTGACAAGGTTGTTGGTTGCAGTTGCAGGAGCATCACATGTGGCTTTGTAAGCACCGCTAGACTTGTTGTGAAGCTGATACAGGGCAAGCCCGTGTGTGTCGATCTGTCACAAATTGGAGGGGGATTCCACGAAGAACACGAAAGGGAAATCAAAATAGGAAACACTCAAGAACAAGTCCAATCACACATCCACTAGACACACCACACACAAGATCCAAAAGGTATGTGAACAACAAAGGGAAATAGGATACATGGTAGAGTACATCCCAAATACCATGGGGAGATGGGGCCTTGATATCCCGGAGGATCGGTTTAAATCCTAGTTAGTTGAGCCTTATATAATGCTAGTGGAGATAGGGTGAGAGAGAGAGAGAGAGGATACATGGGCCTTTGGCCTGCGTCCGCTCGCACAGGGGCCGGATGTCCGGGCTAGGGGCTGGATGTCCAGAGCTTCATGGGGATGCTAGATGTCTGGGGCTGGGGCCGGATGTGCGGGGCTCAGGCGCATGGCTTCGCTCGAATCGGGACTCCTCACTCCGGATTTCTGGGCAAGGGCGCCGAATATTCGGCCGGTCTTGTGGCGCCGAATGTCCGGGGGTCGGCCAGATGTCTAGGCCCTGTTGCTTTGGCTGCAGCCTGCCCTTGGCGCCAGAGGGTTCTCCAGGGGCCGTATGTCCGGGGTGTAGGCCATATGTCTGGGGCCTGGGAGGTGGCTTGGCCTTCTTCCGTCGTGGCTTCCATGCTTCCCTCGCGGATGGTGTAGTTGTTCCAAGACACTTGCACTGCTCCTCGTCATCCATGAAGCTCCGACAATACCTATGTAGGCACACGACGGGAGTGTCAAGTAGTATATAATCCTCGAAGGGGTCAAGAGAACACATCTAAATGATATGATTCACCTTTATGTATGTGAAGTAGTTGTGGCACGTGTCACTTGCCAAACAAACTCTTGTCATGGTGATGTCCATAGGATGCTCCGCATCATCCCCTCCCCCTTGGGAAAGATCCGACCTCGGATCAAAATCCAGGTCACCATGGGAAGGAGATGGTGTCGCCATGTAGAAGTGGACGATCACCAAACGCTCATCATGATCAAGATCACAATGGGCACTCTCCAATGTCACACCAACTAGCAATTCTTTCAAAAGGAGCAAATACGACAAACACTTGAAAAAAATGTGGTTAGCATTAGTGCAAAACCAAGCATTCAAACAATTATACACCGAACAAGTGTCATAATCATGCATAACATATGGTGTGACAAGGGATTGTGTCATGGTAACTAAGCATACAAATTGAGCAGAAGAAATGCAATCATGGAAACAAGGATGCCTAGGTGAGGTAGGGATGCCAATGTGTGTGACTGTAGGATCGAAAGTAGCTCTAGAGGGCGGGGGGGGGGGGTGATTAGACTACTTGACCAAATAAAAGTTTTTCCTTTTGCCAATTTTAGTGTTTGCAGTTTTAGCATTCATGGCAAGTACATTTCACCCTAAACATGCATGTCTAAGAGTATAGCAGCGGAAAGTAACAACAAGCATGACTAAAAGGGATAGGGTAGGAACATCAAACGCAATTGTAGACACGATGATTTTTCCCATGGTTCCGATAGGTGGCGGTATCGTACATCCATGTTTATCAAGTCTTCAACCCATAGAGGGTAACGGTCGCGAGAGTCTATGGAGGGCTCCACCCATAAGGGTCCACAAAGTAGCAACCTTGACTATTCCATATGGCTTCCATCCACAAAGGACTAGCCTCACTATGGGTAGATCTTCACGAAGTAGGCGATCTCCTTGCCCTTGAAAACTTCTTGGTTCACTCCACAACATGAAGTACGAGGCTCCCAACCGACAGCTAACCAATCTAGGAGGCACCACCCTCCAAACGGTAATAGGCTCGGTAATGACGATGAACTCCTTGCTCTTGTGCTTCAAGATGATAGACTCCTCAACACACAATCACTCTCTCACAGATTTGGCTTGGTAGAAGAGATGGGATTGGTGGAAAGTAACTTGGGGAGGTTAGAAATCAAGATCCATATGGTTGGAGTGGAAGATCTTGATCTCAACACAAGGGTAGGTGGTTCTCTGTCAGAAACTGATAGGATAGGTATGGAATAGTATTGAGTGCTTCTCTTTCGAGTAGGTGGTGGTGAAGGGGTATATATAGAGATCCCCAAAAATCCAACCGTTACACACAAAATGACCAACTCGATGACACCGATGTGTTAATCTCGATGGTACCGAAGCGACCGAAAGTTGGCAACTTTTGAATCTCAGAGGGACCGATATACGAATCTCGGTTGCACTGATAAGGTGACTAGCGGTCAGATTTCCAATCTTGGTGACGCCGACTCAACAATCTCGGTGGGACCGAAGATGTGAATTTGCGTAACAGAAAGATAGCAACCTAAACTCGGTGGCACCGAGTATGGAATCGGTTGCATCGAAGTGGCTTGGGTTTGGCTGAGTCTGTCTAGGTTCTAGAACGGTGGCACCAGGATAGGAATGTTGGTTGCACCGATTTTGAATGTTTGGCTATAGGCAGACTTTGGTGGGAGAGCTTGTGGATGTTTTTGGTGACTATCAGTTGTGCACGTATGAACATTTTGTTCACCAACAAAACCTTACCCCCTTTTAATAGTATTGGGTTTCCTATGGACTGGAAGTGATTTCTCACAAATATAAAATGTAGAGTCCTCTTGCTTGAAGCTTGGCCAACCTATTTCCTTGCATCTTGGGGTAATTACACAATCTCCACAATCCTTTTGCTATCCCTATAATTGAACTTTTCCTGAAATATTCTTGGTGGGGACATTAGTTCAATGACTTATATGTTGTTATTAATTACCAAAACCACCAAGGGAGCAAATGTGCTTTCAATATCCCCCTTTTTGGTAATTGATGACAACATATAGATCAAAGCTTCGACAAAGATATAATCAATGAATATAATCGCCGCTTTGAGAAGTATGTGATAAGCAAGAGCCCCCCCTAAATTTGTGCATTGTTTTAAATTTACGTTTGAATGCAAATGCACAATCAATTAGGTACATGGGTCACTTCTTACATGTCAGATACCACTTTGTGGTGTGCGAGAATAATTAGAATGAACATCATAGCACAACACAATCAACCAAAGACGTAGGATCATCACACAAGCATTAAGATGATAGGAAATAGTAGCATCACACATTAAAGCGTATGATCAAACATCATCAAACGTGTATCTCAGGCAACCAAAAGAGTATCACAGCAACCAAAGGCAATTGTTTTTGAAAAAAAGCAACAAACACCAAACGCTCTCTCACTTGAAGCCTAAAGATCTATATACACTTCTGCCCCTTTGGCAACAAGTTACCAAAAAGTTCAAAGGCATATATCTAAGCGTTCTTGGTCTGATCTCCTCCGGTTGTTAATGAAGGAGTCGAGAGAACAACGTCGGCGAAGATCTCTGCAGATGTCATGGATGGAGCTGGAGTGGATACTGGAGGAACTGGAGTTGATGGAGCAGGAGTTGTGCTGACAGTAGCAAGAGCTCATGAAGAGGGCATCAAGTTTGGAGCAGGCACTTTGTCTGATCTAGCCTGAGTAGTGAACTGTGTGCTCGGCCTGAGAGGTGATCCATCATCATCATCATCATCATCATCATCATCATCATCTGAAGAAGAAGAAGAAGAAGAAGAAGAAGTGGAAGAAACCCAAGGGATGTGCACTGAGTCAACTTCCTTCTGAAGCTCTATGACTATCTTAGTCACCTTGTCCACCTTATCATTAAGAGTCTTGATCCTTGTTTCAAAGATCCTCACTAGACTGTTCTGGTTGTCCATAATTCCCTTAATGTACTTCTACATGTTTTGAGCTGATGAAATCAACACATCCATTTGCTCATTTCTGGATCTAGGGACTTGAGCACTAGTGGCTCAAACTGTCTCGACCTCTGCCTGAGTTGTAGCAGATGTGGGATGATCTGGGTCACCATGATGTTATCCTCAAGCTCTGGCTATAGGGGAAAATGTGGACAATCTAGAGCAAATATGTGCTTTTCCAACTGAGAGTTGATGAGCATCTGGATGTAGGGTGCATAGCAGCAAGAGCGCTTTTGATCAGCAACAACCCTCTTAACTGTCTCAACATTTATGTCCATAACTCTAATCCTAGTGTTCTATCAAGGTGGATCAGCATGTTGATGGAGTAGCCTCGGATCATCTTGTCATCTCCTGACTTGGGCATCAAGGTGTGCCTTAGAATGGTGTTCATGGTGTAGAGGCCAACTTGAAGAGAGTAGATGGATCTTAGCTTGTGAGATTGTAGTTTGTCTGTAGGGATAGGAGTATACATATCCTTCAAGGCATTGCGGCTCACCTTGGATTCCATGTAGACATCCAAATCTCCATCCCGAACCTCGGGGACTCCTAGAAGTGCAGCCCATTCATCAACAGTTGATTCATATCTTGCTCCTTCAGTCATCCATACAATCCTACCATCTCCATAGAAGTGTGAAGTGGAGTAGAATTGCATGATCATCTCATCATTCCATCCAGTAAGTTCTCTGCCAATGGACTCATCCAGACCAATGTAGTGGAAATTATCTTGGACACTTGGAAAGTAGTCCTCATTCTCCTTAATGAATTTCCAATCAACATATTCATATCACTGACTGTTGGGCTCTTGTCTAGCAACACTATCTCCTAAAAGTCATGTTGCTCTCTGGTGTAGAATTTGTAGTCCACAACAGTCTTCTTCCTTTGGGCATATGGATCTGTAGCTCCATGCCCTCAATCCTGAGTCTTTCCTCTTCTTCATATCTTCAGCAACTAGATGGCTGACATCATGTACTGGAAGATGTGGTCTAGCTTCATCAAGGTTGTCAAGTCATCATCATCTTCAACTCTGGAAGCAGTTCCCTTGTTCTTTTCAGAAGCTGGAATCTGCCTAGATGTCCACTTAGGATTTTTAGCAGCAGCCTTCTTGGATTTGGTTCTCTTGGATGTACCTGTCTTTGGCATAGCATCATCCATAAGTTTCTTGGCCTTCTTCTTGGGAGGAGCCTTCTCAACATGTTCTTCCTCCTCTTCCTCAAAAGCAGCACTAGCAGCCTCCTCTAGATCTTCATACATGGATGTAGGCCTGCCAATCACATGGATAATTCTCTTTCTGGCTTTCTTCTCCCCTGTATTCTTAGGCATAGACTTCCTTGGGGGATCCATGGATACTGTAGCCCTAACACTCTCATGTGCTTTGATACTTTCAGAGCTAGCATAGATTTTGATGACAACTCTCCTGGAAGAAGTGGCTTCAATAGCAGACTTCTTAGCAGCCTTTTCGTGCTTCTTGGCAAGAATATCCTCAGGGACAAAGTATGAATCCTCCTCATATGAATTCAACTTCTTTCTGGTCCTGGTAGCAGCTTTGGGAAACCCATGGGAGTTGGGGGTGCCTGGATCTAAAAATGAACTAGACTATGGGGTTGTACCTGAACTCATGTCAACTCCCTGCTCTGGTAAATTCTGACTGTCCTCAACATCTGACATACTGACCCTGTGAATAGAGTATACAAGAGTAGAAGAAGATGAGTCATCACAAAATGAGGCTGGTTTTTGAAAGTTTGAACAATAGATTTTTAAAGTTTTGCATTCTGTCAAATGAATATTGGTACAGCCGAAACAAAATTATTAGAGCTACCGAGACAGATTTCCTCCTTAGCTGAAACTTGCCACCCCTTTCGGTGAGACCAAAAGGTGCACTCAGTTTCACCGAGAAATTTCTTAGTACCCTAGATGTCCAAATCGGTGACATCGATTTGCCTGCTTCGGTTCCACCGAGATTCATTGGGCGGACGCTAAAACCCAAAAATTCCATGGTTCTCTAATCTACATGATTCCTTTTGTGGATAGAAGGCTTTCAAATACTGACAAGATATCATAGAAATACTAATGTGCAAGAATCATATTGGGAGCACAAAGGAGGTCGAATCCGTACCCTAGCTTGGCGACGGATCCACTACAGTGGCGAGGATGGAGAAGATTTCGTCGACAGTGGCGAGGATGGAGCACAGGGAGACAAGGGCGATGACCAGGGGTCTTGAAGACAGCAGCTTAGGGTTCTGAGGCGCAACGGTTTGAGGATGAATTTCAAAGTGTCGGGGTCCACAGTATATATACCCACCAGTGTGGGTGACTACTTGACCAAATAAAAGTTTTGCCTTTTTCCCAATTTTAATGTTTGCAGTTTTAACATTCATGGCAAGTCAATTTCACCCTACACACGCATGTCTAAGAGTATAGCAGCGGAAATTAACAAAAAGCATGAGTAAAAGGGATAGGGTATGAAGATCAAACGCAATTGTAGACACGATGATTTTTCCTGTGGTTCCGATAGGTGGTGCTATTGTACATCCACGTTTATGGATTCTTCAACCCATGGAGGGTAATGGTCGTGAGAGTCCACAAAGGGCTCCACCCATAAGGGTCCACGAAGTAGCAACCATGACTATTCCATATGGCTTCCGTCCACGAAGGACTAGCCTCACTATGGGTAGATCTTCACGAAGTAGGCGATCTGCCCTTACAAACTTCTTGGTTCACTCCACAACACGAAGTAGGAGGCTCCCAAGCAACACCAAACCAATCTAAGAGGCACCACCCTCCAAAAGGTAATAGGATTGGTAATGACGATGAACTCCTTGCTCTTGTGCTTCAAGATGATAGACTCCTCAACACACAATCACTCTCTCACAGATTTGGCTTGGTAGAAGAGATGGGATTGGTGGAAAGCAACTTGGGGAGGCCAGAAATCAAGATCCATATGGTTGGAGTGGAAGATCTTGATGTCAACACAAGGGTAGGTGGTTCTCTCTCAGAAAACTGATAGGATAGGTATGGAATAGTCCCGAGTGCTTCTCTTCCGAGTAGGTGGTGGTGAAGGTGTATATATAGGCATCCCCCAAAATCCAACCGTTACATACAAAATGACCAACTCGGTGACACCGATGTGTTAATCTCGGTGGTACCGAAGCGACCAAAAGGTGGCAACTTTTGAATCTCGAAGGGACCGATATATGAATCTCGGTTGCACCGATAAGGTGACCAATGGTCAGATTTCCAATCTCGGTGATGCCGACTCAACAATCTCGGTGGGACCGAAGATGTGAATTAGAGTAAGAGAAAGTTGGCAACCTAAATTCGGTGGCACCGGTATGGAATAGGTTGCATCGAAGTGTCTAGGGTTTGCCTGAGTCTGTCTAGGTTCTGGAGTCGATGTCACCAGGACAGGAATGTTGGTTGCACTGATTTTGAATGTTTGGCTATAGATAGACTTTGGTGGGAGAGCTTGTGGATGTTTTTGGTGATTATCAGTTGTGCATGAATGAGCATTTTGTTCACCAACAAAACCATACCCCCTTCTAATATTATTGGATTTCCTATGGACTCAAAGTGATTTCTCACAAATGTAAAATGTAGAGTCCTCTTGCTTGAAGCTTATCCAACCTATTTCCTTGCATCTTTGGGTAGTTCCATAATCTCCACAATCCTTTTGCCATCTCTATCATTGAACTTTTCCTGTAATATACTTGGTGGAGACATTAGTTCAATGAATTATATGTTGTTATTAATTACCAAAACCTCCAAGGGATCAAATGTGCTTTCAGTGTCACTAGAACAAGCATTTACGTAAGGTCATAGCACTCATGCACATAGAAATCAATGAAATGTCTACGGTAGGCAAAGGAATCAATCACAACACCAAAGAAAATGAATGTCTAGACACATGGGGCAAGTGCAAGACAATCCAAGCATAACATGCACATGGTGTAGTGAAAATAGTGAGGCGCTCAACACGATATAAAGAGCAAGTGTTCAACATGTGTGAGGCAATCAATTCAAGCATGTAGCAAGCAATGTGGCATGGACAATGTGAAGAATGGACATTGTTGCAACCAAGCATATGATAAGAGCAAGCAATCCACAAGTTGGGGGCAACACACAAAGTATATATGTCATGAGGCATGGAACAATGGCAATCATGAGTGAAAGCAATATCTCGAACATGTGTGCAAGTAAGTGGTCCAAGATGACCAATATGTGTCATGATACAAGCAACACAAGTGTGAAGATGCATAATATCCATGCTCAAGAAGGATGTCACCTCAAGAACGTGACCTTGTACATCTGTCACAATGCCGATGCGCAAGCGCAAGTGCGATGTAGAAAATCATCGGTGTAGCAAGGCTCACTCTAAAGAGCTCGAATCGTCAACTCATGTGAAGTGGCAATTGACATGTAGTCGAAGTATCCTACACATGCACAAAGAGAAGCAAATAATGTATGTGCATGGTAGATAAACACATCATCCATCATGATGGTTTTCTTCTCTTGCACATAACCGTTAGGATCAACAGTGACAAAATATTGTGGAACAATGGCTATATTCATGGCACTAGGAATATGGTGCAAAGAAGGAGGACAAGCATGCTTCACATGAAAGATATCAAAAGCTCCAATAATATGCGAGAAAGTTACGGGGCCAATCTCATTAGCAAGATCAAAAGCATTGTTGCACTCAATACATGGAAAATCATTATCACACACTGTGTTTGTATCACCTTGTTATGTTTGGATTTATAAAATTTGGAGCCAACTAAAACTTTTTCAATGCTTGTGCTTGATTGAATTGATGCCTGTTTGCTTGTTGAGTGTTGTTTATGGCACTCTTGGATTCTATCCCTCCTCATATTCATCTTCCTTGACCCAAACTTCTTGCCCAATGATCATGCCATGTGAATAGTGCCCAGAACTATTTTTATCAAATTTTATTTTTACCAAAAGGATTTATTCAAATTAGGTTTTCAAAACCACCTGAAATGAGGTTTGCACTACAAGTCCTCAAATTGGGTGGATCCTTCTTCACCAAAGGCTTTATTTCAAAACTACTACATATAAGACTTTTCAAAACCACCAAATATTTTTAAATATTACTTTTATATTTTATTTAAAGGCTTTTTATTAAGACCAGAATTTTTTTTTCATAGGGACAAATTATTTGAATGTTTTCAAAATATTTGAGAAACTCAGTGGATATATATGTTCCATATACATGAGTTTCAACACATGGGCATGTTCAAATCATAGGCAAAACCCCCAAGAACCTTTCTGTTCAAATCAAGCTTTTGGAATATTTCTATAATAAATATTCTCAATAAATTCCACGAAAATTCCACCAAGGCAACACTATCATAGGTGATGATCTTGCAAAGTTTCACCTCAATCCAAGTTGGGTTGCTTTATAAAACCATCCCAAAACCCTTCCTATCCAGATTCAAATTTGAACACCTTTACATTGTGAAGTTTCTCCCCTTAACCTAAAACCGTGTGGACATGTTCTAATCACCAAGTAATGATGCTACACTAAGTGGTGCACCAAGGGTAAAAGCTTAGCATGTCTAGATCTAGAGAAACCAGAATCTGTTGATTTCCAGGTTTCCACTAAGTCCCATTGTGAACTTTCATAAAATTCTCCCAAACTTGGTGATAAGCCCTACTTGTGACCACCCTTTGATCCTGTTAATTATCAAGGCATGTAGGATTCATCTACTGGGCCAAATCGCATCAAACACCTTCTGGTGAAATGGTCAGTCTCTGATTTCACCCACTTTCTCTCTTCCCCTTGCCTCCAAACTTTTAACACACCTTCTGGCAGTGCCCAAGCACCCCAGTGAAAATCCCAAGTCCTCAAGCCACTGGGAGATGGGTAAAACCCCCATTTTTACTCCTGGACAACCATGGCAAAGCTTTCTCTCCCCTCCCTCTTACTCTATTCCTCTCCTGAAGCATCCAAGGCGCTTTTCTCTAGCCTAGGCACCCCTAGACCCCCGTAGACACTCTTGGCCAGGCACGAGATGTCGTTGGCATGCCGTGGCATGCCAAACGCGTGCTCTGGAGCGCAACAGTGCTGACAGGGACTGTAGCCATTGCCCACTCCATGGCCCCAACCACCTCAAGTGCCCCCTTCTCGCCAGATGGTCGGCCTCGGCGTCTGTGCCACGCCACCTTGTCAAGCCCCTCCTCTCTCTCCCTCCTCTGGCCCTCCTTGCACGCACCGCGGCTGCCCGAGCCGGCCAACCACGGGGCTCGCACGCGCACGCTTCCCTGCCTCTCTCTCCTCTCCCCATCGGCCTAGACAAGCCCCACGAATGCCGCAGACTTGCCCTCGCCCCCTTTGATCGACCCTGGCCCCGGCCTCGAGCTCGCAGGTGCACTCGAGCTCGGTAGACCATCGAGAGCCTATAAAAGCACCTCCCGTGCCCCTCTCTCCCCTCTAGTCTCTCTCTCCACTCCCAACAACCTCCCTGTGCCCCCCTAGAGAGCCCCCGATGCCTCTGTGCTCATGATCAAGCCGAGGACTGCCGCGACCATCTCATCGTCGATCTCCAGGTATCTCCCCTCTCCGCCCCCATTCCTGCCCCGTTGGGTTCCCCTAAGCTCCCTGACCCATTCCCCTCCTTTCTTCACTTCATTTGGTGCGTAGAGTGACCAGCATGTCCTCCTCCCGAAGCTCCTCCGCTGCATCCATCTCCTCGTCGGAGACTCCGGGCACCTCCAGCCGCCCTTCCACCTCCAGCAGACCGGCGGCTCGACGTAGAGCCCGTCCCCGCCTCCAGTTCCCCTCGTCGTGCCTCCGTCCGCCGCCGGTGAGCCTCTCCCCCCTCTGCCTCGAGGTGGGAGAAGGATTTGATATGTGGGACCCACCTGTTGGCCTCTCTCTCCCTCTCCCACGCTCTCTCTCCCTCTCGCGGTCGCTTACGGCCGAACCCCGCGCGTCAGGTTTAAACCTGGCCGCGTGCGAGGCCGGCTGGCTGGCCAGCTGGGCCGGCCCAGCCACTGGCCGCCTCTGGCCTAGGGTCTCGTGGCCTCTTTCTTTTTCTTTTTTATGGGATTGTGCAAAAATCCCACAGAGCTCAATAAAAATCCTATGACAATAATTTTTGCACCTAAATTCCTAGGATATTCCCTAGAATTTAATAGTGCCCTTTTTGGTAAAATTTTGAAAACCTTTTATGCACTGTTTTATTTTAAAATCTATATTTAGGCAGCTTTTGCCTTTGTTAACTAGTTTCCAAAAATATTTTTCATAAAAAAATATTAAAAAACATTTTTAATATAGTCTTTAGTATTTATCAGAGTAGGGTAGCCATTTTATAAGTGGCTTGAGTGCTCTGTTTTTTGTGTGATGCTTACTTTATCGCTATTTATCACGATGATAGATTGCGCTATTAACGAGGGAGTTGGACCCGAAGACTGTGAAGACCCCGAAGACTTTGTTGATACAAGCAAGCAACCCTTTGACCATGTTAAGAAACTTTTTCATGCATGACATATAGCACTTGTTGTTTCAATGATTTTCCATGATGCGGAGATTCCCCTTCGGTGGGTTGCCTCCGATACTCGTACTGTTGACACTTGCATCGTGCATGACCCTACCACCTTATGAGGGTTTTGTGGGTGGGTGTAGATAGGATGCTAAGAGTTGCTACGCAAGTGGGATGGTATTTATGCATAGTGTTGGGAAGGAAGAAATGATTTCAAAGACTTTCCGAAAACCCCGTCGGGTGCCACTAATGCGTGAGGGATATGATGATGAGTGGGTGACCACTTGAGAAAGAAGTGGTGTATCGGAGCAAGTGAGTGACTGTGGTTTTCGATAACGGATTGGTGTAAGTTGCGACCATTATTCCAACCTTACATGTACGACCACGATACCCCTTATGGGATGGGGCTTTGTTGATTACCTTGGTGGGTACTGGCAAGGATCCCGCATTACGAGTTGCAGGAGTGGCGTGGTCACTCTCTATACGGGGTCATAACTGTATGTACGATCATGCGTTGTCTTCACACGCACCAGGCACACTGTTGGTCCCCTCTGGGATGGTACGATCTGGAGTGAGGCACATGTGATGTACATCGTGAGGGATGGGTACCAATCGAGTGGACTCTTTGTTTAGTATCTCTAGGGGAAGACATTGTTCGGGTGCTTACCTCGGGTATGTGATGTACCGCGAGTCGTGGATGACACGAAAGTTCCCCAAGTCTCGTGGGTAAAGTGTGTAACCTCTGCAGAGTGTAAAACTATTTGAATAGCCATGTCCATGTTCAAGGACAGATGGATGACTGCTCTTGTGCTACGTCCAAATGTTTTCACAAACTCGTGTGAGCGTGTTGGAGACAAAGATGGTACTTGAACTAAGTCCGATGACTTAGCATGACAGTTGAACTAAGTCCGATGACTTAGAATGATAAATGAACATGAGATGTTCAACCCCTGCTTATGATGATATCTATAACTTGTTCATATGGATATTTGCCAAACCGTTGAAGCATGCTTACTTACTTACTTGATCATGTCATTGCATTCAAAATTGGCATTCTGCAAATTACCTACTTAGTGCTACATCATGCATCTTTATTACCTTGTTCCACAACTTGGGTTGCTTGCGAGTACATTCAAAGTACTCATTGGCTTGCCATTGGTTATTTAATTGGCCAAGCATGGAAGAACAGGAGTATGTTGAAGAGTTTGTTGGAGACGAACATGCGAACTAGGACGCTTCCTAGTCAGAATGCCTATAGGTTATGGCAGATGGCATGGGTTCACGCTTTCGATCAAGACTTCCACTACTTGTTCTATTTAAGTGTTTGTCCCTTGTGGCCCTATCTATGTAAGACAAGACCTTCATGGTCTTTATATGTGTAAAACGCTAAATATGGATGTAAGACTCTTGTATTTCCGCTTTTGTGTGTTTAGTGAGCATTGATATCTGGGATCACTGTACACGTGTATTCGGTGATCACGACTTATGAGTCAGGGTCCCCACAAAGCTGGTATCAGATCCATCCTGACTGTAGGAAGCCCTTAGTTAGCATGGACGTTACTCAGGATAAAACCGTTTTCAAACCTACACCTAGCACCTATACTTAGGGATTATGTACTATTTTCTCTTCTATTCTTCACACAACACTCTGCCAATTCTCCTCCCTTCAAACCTTTGTAGATGGATGTCGTACCCGAAGCCTTCCTCACATCTGGCTTTCCCTTACTCATTGGGGATAGCCTGGAGAAGTGCCAGTTTCGCCAACCACCCATTTTCCTCTACCACAAGCACTGGGTCGATGCTGTCACGAGGGAGTACCACGTGGATGTGGTCGTGAAGGCAAATGACTCCCCGAGTAGTTGGTTCTTTGAAGGACCACGGATGGAGACCATGATACTTGCAGTCGAGACAGTTGGATGCAAGGCACCTTCGCACCTTCGAGACATCATTCCAGAGATGGTTGATGAGTCGTCTACTCGCTACCTTCCTTTCAGAAATGATGATCTTGGTGAGAGTTGGACACTGGTTCCAACCCAGGAGGATGGCACACCATAGAGGTTCCAAACCTACTTCAGCCTCTTCGTCGATAGTCTGGTTCACCACTTGATTAAGGAGTTCGTGAAGCTCCGCGAAGAACTTCACGACACCCGAGAGCTACTTCGGCAAGCCAAGACGAAGCCAGACAGGATCAAGAAGGACGGAGCCCCTAATGGGCGACCAGTTGTCGCTTATCGAGGAGCAGTACCCCCAGCTAGTGATGCACCTATGTGTCATCATCTCATGAGTGCGAAGGAGTAGCGCGAGCTCTTCATCGACCCACCAGCAAAGCGTCGTCGGGATGGACCTCCTCGTTCCCCGATGCCTTCAACCGGGAATGATGCCTGTTTAGATGATGAACAGGAGGAAGACCCAGAGGAGTGTGACTACGAGACCGAGCATTCCACCACCTGAGTCCGAGAACCCCTAGGGTAGGATCAGTAATGTACCCCACATGTGAAGTCGAGTCCGTGTAATGGTTCAGATGAAACCATGTGTGCTTGTTGATAGTTTTGTTGTTTGCGTTACGATGCAAGTTGCGCTTTTGCCTTAGGCAACATGTAAGCGACTCCATCATCTGCCTTAATATATATGTTGGTCTTTCGACCTTTGTTTTAACACACTTGCACTTGACCAACCCTCTTAGGCGTGCTTTATCGTTGTTGCTTTCCCTCTCGTCTGTCCTAGTTGTTTGACTTGGCTGCTCCAAACAGGATGGTGACTGCTAACCACAACAGCTCCTTCGCCAACCCTAAAGCTGGCAACTCAAGCCAGCAATAGGGGCTGGTGGGGCTACTCACGCTGGAGGACACCAGGAGCAGCCACAAGGCGACATTCCCCCGCCACCACCTCCACCAGAGAACATGACCATAGCTCAGTTTCTCCAAGTTCTCTGGGAGGAATGCCAAGCCAACAATGCTGTTATCCAACAAATGGCTCGGGCCCTTGTGAACAACCAGCAACAAGGCAGGAACAGCAATGGCTGCTCCACTCTGTCTGAGTTCATGAGGAATTCGCCCCCAACCTTCACCGAGACTGTCGAACCATTGGATGCTGATGACTCGATCCGCACCATTGAGGACCTCCTTGCACTAGTCAACTCCAATGAGGATCATGAGAAGGTTCTTTATGCCTCTCACTGCCTCGAGGGTACCGCCTCAGCTTGGTGGGATGGATTCAAGGTCATGCAAGGTGAGCGTGTGATCGCTTGGAATGACTTGAAGGAAGGATTCCGCATTCCCACATTCCTTCTGGGATCATGGCTATCAAGAAGAGAGAGTTTCGAGTGCTAAAGCACAAAAGTGTCTCTATCAAGGAGTACCTGTAGAAGTTCAACCTGTTGTCAAGGTATGCACCTGAAGATGTCAACACGGAGGCTGCCAAGAAGGAACGCTTCATCGAAGGACTTCAACAGACCCTGCAGTATCAGCTCATCGTCTGCGACCGTCGCACCTTCTTTGACTTGGTGAATAAGGCCCTCATGCTGGAGGACAAGCGTCGTGTTATAGACGACACTTGTAAGCGCAAGATGATCAGCAAGGGTAGCTCAAGCAACTAGAAGCCTCACCCTTGGCAGCCAGCCATAGACGGCTAGACCTCCTGTGCCTCGTCTGAGCTACCAGCCTCAACATTATGCCAATCCCAGGCCACCTACAACAACCCCAATATAAACAACGGTGGAAGAAACTTCAACAACAACCCTGGGCAAGTCGCTTGCTTTGGATGTGGTCAGCCAGGACACATCTCTAGGCTGTGTCCCAACAAGAAGCTAGATGCACCACGCCCCAATGCGCCAAACCAAGGTCAAGCCCATGGAGCACCCCCAAGGAACCCCACTCCCCGCAACCAGCCCAACAGTGGCAAGGGTTGTGTGAATCATGTCACCACAGAGGAAGCCCAGGAAGACCCAGACGTCATACTGGGTACGTTCCTCATCAACTCAACCCCAACAACAATATTGTTTGATTGTGGAGCTTTGCATTATTTTGTCACCCGAAAGTTTGCACTAGAGAGTGGCATGAAGCCTACACCCCTGGGTAGTCGTATGTTGATACAAACCCCGGGATCAGTTATGAAGTATGGGATAGGTTGTAAGGGAGTTGAGATTAAAATCAACAGGGTAGATTTCCTAGCAGACCTCATCATCCTGAAGTTAGAAGGTTTGGATGTAATCCTAGGTATGGACTGGTTAACCAAGCACCAAGGATTGTTAGACTAAGCGAAGAGGATTGTCACCATGACCAAGAGCCAAGGAGTGGAAGTCAAGTTTGTTCCCAACCCTGCCTCCACTCAAGCCCCTCAGGCTAACTATCTATCAGGAGTTGAGTTGGATCAAGTGCCGGTGGTATGTGAATACCCGGATATGTTTCCTGATGAGCTGCCCGGAATGCCTCCTGACCGCGACATTGAGTTCATCATTGAGCTTATGCCCGGATCAAGGCCCATCTATAAGAAGGCCTACAGGATGGGATCCGAAGAGTTGGCTAAATTGAAGAAGCAACTGGCAGAGCACCTCGGAAAAGGATTCATTCGCCCATGTGCCTCTCCTTGGGGATCACCTGTTCTATTTGTGTCAAAGAGGGACGAAACTATCAGACTCTGTGTTGATTACCATTCTCTCAATGAAGTCATGATAAAGAACAAGTACCCACTCCCCAAGATTGAAGACCTGTTTGATTAGTTGAAGGGAGCCAAGGTGTTTTCCAAGATCGACCTCAGTCTGGATACTATCAGCTGAAGATTAGACCCCAAGACATTCCGAAGATGGCATTTGTAACCCAGTATGGTCTGTATGAATACACAGTCATGTCATTTGGGTTAACCAATGCCCCTGCCTACTTCATGTATCTCATGAATAAAGTCCTCATGGAGTACTTGGAAAAGTTCTTTGTCGTCTTCATTGATGACATACTCGTCTTCTCCAAGTCTGAAGAGGAGCACGAGGAACACTTGAGGTTGGTCCTAGTGAAGCTTCGAGAGCACCAACTTTATGCCAAGTTCAGCAAGTGTGAATTATGGCTGCATGAAGTTGGATTCTTGGGTCATGTGCTGACTGCAGAAGGATTATCAGTGGATCCTACCAAGATTGAAGTCGTCTCTGAGAGGCAAACCCTAACTACCGTGAAGGAAGTCAGGAGCTTCCTCGGACTCGCGGGATATTACCACAAGTTCGTGGAAGGGTTCTTGTCATGGTTTTGTCACAGCAGATGTCCTAGGACTTAGATTCGAGGCCCTCGCTAAGGTGATGGACTCAAAGGGGTTCGTTGGGACGAAGGACACGAGTTTACCCAGGTTCAGCCCCTCAAGAAGAGGTAAAGGCCTACGTCCTGCTTGTGTTGTATTGACTGGAGTATCGATTACAATGGAGCGGATTCGCTTGACCTAGTTCTCGATTAGTTGGCTTCTGTCTAAGTCACCCTGGGTCTCGCCCTTATAAAGTCGGTCAAGACCATGGGTTACACAAGTCTCATACCGACTCTTCCAATGTATCCAACTCTATCTCTATGTCGTCTTGCCTTCCTGAGCAAGCCGACTCCAGGCGGCTTATCCGCCCGGGTCTTCATGCCTTCTTTGTCTGGGCCACGCCTTGGCCCATCTTGGTGAGCCGCTATACGTCTGGGCTTATGTCTCGAGGCCGATCCTTGGTTTGGCTTATGAGCCGCCAGGTATGACCCGACCCCACTTGTGCGGGTCTCACCACATAGTTATATCCCCAACATTAGGCCCTAGGTTGATTTGAGCTTGCTCATTTCAACCTTCCGTCTCACTTGGCGGCGAGTCTTGCTGAACCTTCCATCTCACTTGGCAGCGAGTCTTGCTCATTTTCACCTGAAAGTAAGACAAGGTAACCCGCCATGACATCATACCGGAGATATCAAAAAGATTCCTTGATGACTGCAACGGATCTTTCCACTATTAAATTGACGACCCAAAAATCGAGGAATCCGTCTCGGTCAATCAACTTCCGTCGCCTGGATTCTCGCACCCGTTTCCACCTTTTGCCTATTAAATGGGACCCGCTTAGGGTGGTCTTTCACTTCCTTCTCCGCTCGCCCTTCTTCTTCTTCTTCCTCCCATCACGTCACTCTAGAGCTTTCCTACCCCGACGAAGCTTTCGCGTCATCGTCACGTCAGGCCACTGCATCAACCTGATCGGGTCAAAGCACTGCCCGCGTCCATCGCGTCATCTCAGGTAAGTTCTTCTCCACCCCTAGATCTGTAGATTTTGGTAGGGTTTTCATGGAGTTCCTCCACCGTTAGAACACGAGCTCTTCGCAATGTTCGATAATATGTAGACCAATGAGCTTGATAATACCCCTTTTCCCATGCGGTAGATCGTAGGAAGTAGATAATAGCACAACACAGATCCGTGGTTGCCCCCTATACTGTCTTCAAATACAACTAGTTCTTCTGTTCTTCGCTAGATTAGAATAAACCTTCTTTTCTCTCTATTCTATAGATCCATAACTATGTAGATAGTCTATGAAACCTATTTTCCACACATAGTAATATTTGCTTTGCTTCGTTGCACATCTCACTCGCCATTGAACTTTCGACTCTCGGCTAAACTGCTCCGACAACTTAGCCTTAGAGAGCTTAAATTTCATCAGCGGTCTGTAGTCATTTGTCACCTTATGACTCGCCACGCATTATTACTTTGCACAGCTTTAAGACGCCACCATGCCTCATGCATGCAATTCTTGTAACTGGGTCGGCTGTGCCATTACCGAAGAGTTCTTGAAGGACTTCGTAGACAAAGGGTCATTACCAGCTAAAGATGTCATCCATTGGCGGGTTCCAGGAAATGAAAATAAACCCCTTCCCCAAAAGGGTGAAGTAGTTGTTTTCGTCGATGACCTTGTACACGATTTCATCCCGCCCGGTTCAAAATTCTTCTGGGACGTCCTTCTTTTCTTTAAGCTGCACCCTCAAGACATCACCCAAGACTTCATCTCAAACATATGCAACTTCCAAATCCTCAGTGAAGTTTACTTACAAGAAGAGTCATCCGTTGGTCTTTTCCATGAATTTTTGTACGCAAACCGTCAGACGGAGGTAAAAGCTGGTCCAAGCTTAGAGCTTGTTGGAATCCCAATTCAGAGAAGATGGGACGTGACCTTTCCGGCCGTTCGGATGTTAAGTCATCCCAAGGACTGGAATAAAACCTGGTTTTACTATAAAGACACCTCTCCAGAGGGAGAACATTCCTTGCCGAGTTATCCTCTGACCCGGCTCAAGACTTCAACCGAGCTCCCTGACCGGCTGTCAGCCACTAAACAAGTGAAGTATGCTCTGGCTCACGCAAGAATCAAGGCCCTTATGGCCAATGGTCTGACAGGGATGGATCTGATCCGTTGTTGGGTTTTCTTGGAAAGTCCTTCCTCTGAGCCGGCGAAGCCGCCTCATGTGCGAGTATATGGGTGATGATAATGGCCCCTCTGCTTTAACTCTACCACATTGTCGGAGGATAACATCGTGGCCGCCATCAAGAGCCTTGTTCATGAATCTGAAGGATCTTGCCACGCCATCGGATTAGCACCTTTCTGCCCCCAAACCCGGCCCCAGACGTAAGGGAGACTCTCGATCTCCTTACTTCCGTTTTTAACTATCCATCTATAATTTGCAGTCTTTTGACCTCTTTCGACGGCTTTCGCTTTTAGGCCAATTCCAACTTCTAGAAAAATAGGTACATTCCTCCCCCAAAGAAATCAAAGGAGAAAACTGACAGCCAAAAGAAGAAGACCGCACCTCAAGAACAACCAAAATTTAACGACTCAGAGGTAGAACTTGACTCTCTTGGTAGTCTCTTCATGCACCTTACTAACAATAATAATTCTCAGGACGAAACGGAGACAAGCCATGCCAACATTCCTAAGGTAACTTATGTTTCATCTGACTCAGAACATCTTGCACCACAGAAGATATGGCGGGTTGTCTGAAAGGTCCCACTTTCTCATCCTCTTGCTTACTTAGAACCCCACTTTTATTTGAAAAAGCAACATCAACTCTCCAGACGCCAGACCCGGAGTACCGGCTCCAACAACCTCATGACTGGGTTATCTCATTCCCCGGCTCAATGAAAACGGCCAGCGGAGGTATTTATTTCAATTGGCTTGAGTTTTCCAACCTTGCCTTTATAATTTGATCCTGTCTTATATTGCCTTAACTGTTTTCAGCAATCACCCCCTTCCTCGAGCGACTCTACAGCTACTGCTCGTCCGCCTCTAAAGATCAACCCAGAGTACGTGCCTTTCATGCTTGCATTCCATCCTTTGTTAGCCATAAAGTTTATGCCATGACCTTCTATGCTTTCCAGGGCTCAAGCGAAACGAAGAAAGACCGGCAGGTCTAACCCTACTCCCAAGGTTCGAGAGCTGGAGCCTGCAAAGACGGATTCTCCTGCACCACACGTTGATCCCTGTGCGGCCTCCTAGGACGCGCTTGAAGGAGCTCGTCACTCTGCCGAGCCGGCGGCCAATGATATGATTCCTAAGAGTCCTCCGAGGGCCAATTCTAAGCCGCCGAGCCCTGCACCGGCTGCTGACCATTCGGTTACTCCGGACGTCATCATTACTGGCATCGGCTTTCAATCTCCTCAACCTCATGTGTTAACAAAGCACACTGAGAAGACTAAAGCCTCCGAGGAGATGGACTTTGAGCTCCCCGCGCTAGAAAAGCTAACAGCCGACGAGCTTCACGCTGGTTATCTGAACTGCCTTTCCACAAGTCGGAATATGGAGCTTGTTAACTTGATGAAGAATAAATGTGAGGTACTCTTGCTTTCTTTTCCTTATACACGTACATAGCCCCCAAGAGCTGGTTTAGCATTTACCAATGGTAAGTCGGGTCTTTGAATCTTGTTATAAGTAAAAAACACTTAGCCTGTAGGCCTCAATAATCATCTTAAGACTTAAATATTGAGCCGACACTTTAGTGCGTAAGTAGTTGTTCAAAGAGCCATCTGGAGCCCCCAAGGGCCGGCTGGACTTGATAAAAGATGAGCCGGAACTTCCACATAGATAGATCAAAGAGTCATACGTAGTCCTCAAGGGTCGGCTTAACTTTGATGAAGATGAGCCGGGACTTTGGAATAGATAGACCAGAGAGCCAGATGTAGCCCCCAAGGGTCGTCTTAACTTGATCAAAGATGAGCGAGGACTTTGGTATAGATAGACCAGAGAGCCTGATGTAGCCCCCAAGGGTCGGCTTAACTTGATGAAAGATCATCCAGAACTTTCTTGTATCCTTTGCGAACAAATAGACATTATCCCCCAAGTGTTGAGCATATTGCTTGCAATCTGCTTGAAACTTGCCTTATATTATCTTACTCTTGATCATCTGATAATATACCATCCTGCGACTTAGCCCTCCTTTTGCTTTGTTATCTGTCACAAGAAGCTTTAAACAAGGCCGACTCTGAATTAACCGGCTTAAGGAGCAATCTAGCCACCTAGCAAGCCGCTCGAAGCGAAGCAAATGAGAAGTGTCAGCTCATAGCCGAGGAACTTACAAAAGTTAAAGCTGACTTCGTTGCTTTCAAGAAAACTGCTGAGACAGAACAAACCGCACTGGCTCAACGAGTAGACGATGCTGACCAGCGGCTCATGGTTGTGTCCAATGAGCTACACGCCTTGAAGCGTCACATTGCGAAGATGTCTGCCGCCATCTTTGGTAAGTACGAAATACTTAGCCAATACCCTTGTGTTAATACTTACACTGGCGACTTATAACTGAACATCTGTCTTATGCAGGTCCAAGGAGCCGGCAACTTGCTACCGACAGCTTGCTGCCTTTGAAAGCCGTCTATACTTTAACAGAGCAACTGTATTGCAGCGCTCTCTGCACAATCAAGGCAATGCTCTATAAGGATAACATCCCTTCAACTATGAAGGGAGTCATAGAATTGCTATCCACCTTTCGAAAACAAATCCAGGAGCTCAAAAAATCAGCCACCAGGAAAGGAGCCATCGCAGCCATAAGTCGGACGTTAGCTTTCGCCCCAGAGCTGACTCCCAAAGACATGATGGACGGGTTTCCATCAAAGAAGGATGATGGCTCAGAGTTCAAGGAGGCTGACTATGCCCGTTGCATGAAGGCTTCCAGAGTCCTCGGGTCAGTGTTAGCAGAGGAAGTGGACTTGTCAACATACCAGACGGCTTACAATGCCGAGCAGAAGAGAGTACGCAGCCCAACCTTTGAGGCCAAGGACTTAACGCCTGCACACTGTAAGCAACTCTTTGCTCCTGATCTTGACCCGTCCCCCCTCTTTGAAGAGGCAAACTTTGTGGCTTTAACCAACTACAACTGGGACGTGGATAATCACCAGATCATAGAAGTCAAAGACCCACCGTAGAGTGAGCCGCCATCCAACTGACGACATTGGTAACGTCGTGGATTAGACGGCCTTGTGACCCGCCATAGGGCGGTGTAAAAAACTTTGAGTCCTCACTTTTGAGCTCCGCAGTGAGCATTGTAATAGGCTTGTAGTAAACTTTGTCTTTCCTGAACCGTGCCATCGTGCACATATGAAATCGTCCGGCTTAACATATTACATCTGCCTTGTGCCTTCAACTCATAACAGATATTGTGGTGGCTCTTGGTAATTAACCAAACTTCGAGAATAGACTAATCTCACATTGTCAGGAGGACGGCTTAAGATAGCACCACCCAAAGATGATATATCTTTCCTGACTTGCTTTTTGTTTAACTCATGTGCCGATTCTTCTGAGCTGACTCGCCACTTAAAACTCCTTAGCAGTTCTCGGGACCCCGATCCTAAGTCATATGAATCCAGACTATAAATTATCACATCACTTTGCGGCCTCATGCATGGTAAGCTCCACGGCTGCAGCCTTACCTTAGCCTGGACCGTTTGCGTCTTTTGGCTCACGTATGTGAACATGTCGCTGGCAATAAAACGACAGAGAACCCGGGCCGGCATGACTAGCCATAGAACCCAAGTGGCACATCCGTATGGAAACAGGCATACGTAACCCAGCAATGCAGGTGTCGGCCTCAAGCGTGTGTAGACGAGTCATAGCAAGCTACAAGGACTCCATTACGCCGTGAGACATAAATGCCATCACTGCATGTAGACGAGTCGTAGAAGGCTACAGGGACTCCATTACACTGCGAGACATTTCCCCGAAGGGACAGACACAACAGCAAAGAAGGATACATGTCGGTCAATCAATGTGTCTGGAGCAGTAGCAAGTTACCATGGCTCGGTGGAAACACAAAGAGGCAGATGCCCGAAAAGAGTACTACTAAAGGCACACAACTAGGTGTCGGGTCCCATACATACCGTTGCACGTCACACGTACGCACGACATGCCCGATATGAATAGATACAACCATGGCATCACAACATAACCATACAACAACATGAGTTTTATTTAAGAGGCTCAGATGAGCCTTGCATAATATGTTCTTACAGATAGGGGTCACATGACCCGACACTCATGTCATACAAACCAAGCGGACGCATAAAGCTGTCTGAGTACAGACAGATGAAAGGGGTAAAAAGGCACATGGCGTGACTATCTACAGCCCGCCATAGGGCAACGGTCGTAGCTAGGACACCAGCTATTCGGCATCGTCAACATCTAGAAAGAACCAACCCGAAGGGTCCTGGGTCTCATCTGCAAAATTTATTAAGCAAACATGAGTACAAATGTACTCAGCAAGTCTTTAAAGCAGACCAAGGCTAACTATGCTCGTGTATTAAGAAAGGGCGAGGTGGAGTTTATGCCGCAATGCCAGCTTTGACTCATGGCTAGCCTACACTACTCAGTTTTAACCCTTAGTTACAATTTTAGATATCTCACACGAGTCCACTAACTCCATAGCAGTACACCACCATAGATTCACTTCCCTCTCCTGGGAGAGTGCCATCTACGGTACTCACACTTGTCTTGATATTTTTATGAGTATCCATTTGATTATCTATGAACAGCATAAGTTCTCCAAGTGGTCCATATCCGAGGACGCGGCTATTCGAATAGTTTCATACCCTGCAGGGGTGTACTTCTTCACACACGCTCTAGCCACTTATCGCTATGTGCTCATAAACCATGCACCTCGGCAACCTTCAAGCGGATGCCCAGCGAGGGAGTCGGCAATGACCGTCAATCACATAAGACCTCTAGTCCAGGCTATCGCCTATTTGAGGCTGAACCCGCATGAAAGTCCGGCCGAAGTTTCCGCTACGGCCCCAAACGATGTGCATAGGGTTCCCAAGCCCACCATTCGGGTGACCCTTGGTACACCGTGCCACTGCCTACCGCGTCATAACCCACCCCTAGGGTCAGCGCTACGCACAGCCTCCAGCATGCTATAAACACCAGAAACTAGTTGCAACTCCTGGACTCAGGAGTAAGCGAATGATAAGTCGAGAGGGGTCGAGTTACTGGAACCCAATGTGTGGTAGTAACTAGTCTTGGATCACAAACACGGAACTCAGTTCCTAAGAACGGTCCCAATGAGACAACCCTCTATGTGCTCCTACATACCCTCTCATCGCTACCTTTACCAAATGGAGTTCATCATAACATCATCACATCAGGCAACATTGTTTCACTTAGTTCATTACCCAGATGAATCCGACCTGACACAACCCTAAATATAGCAAGCATAGCAGGCAAAGTAAGCTAAGCACATCATGGCTCAAGCATCTACCAGGTATGCTAGGTTATAAGGTTTAGCTATTTACTGTGACAATGTCAGGTTATGCAACAGAATAGGATCATCTACCGTGTATGACTGACATGTGATCAATCGTCCTAATGCAATAAACAAGAGCAGAAGCGAGAGAGTAGGATGTTATCAGAATGATCAAAGGGGTTGCTTGCCTTGCTGGGTAGCGGAAAGGTTCCCTCCTTTGCCGGGATACTCGGGGGTATCCTCAGAAGTAGGGCCTACCACAGTGCAGATAAGAATCAATCAACACACGCAAGTGCAACAATATGATGCATGATCATGGCATGATATTATGTACGGATCAGCTAATGCAACTAGTGTTCATGTTGATTTGAAATGAATTTGAATATAGGTTCAAAATTGTTCTTCATTTCAAATTCCATTTACTAACCTATTAACAAATGTCAATGTTCACCTATTTAGATTGCTCTAACATGCAAGACAATAGCACCATTGGATTCATTGGATTTTTCTGATAAATTTTCATATATAAATTATTTTCATCTGACTTGCAGATTAATTTATATGAATTTTTGAAGTTTTGAATAATTTCTGGAATTATTTTTAAACTAGAAAATGAAATAATGACATCAGCCTGACGTCACTGTGACGTCAGCTGGTCAGCTGATCGGGCCAGAGTCAAACCTGACATGTGGGGGCCACATGTCAATGACTTAGACACTTAACTAAGTAATTAACTAAATCCTAATTAATTAACAGAAACTAGGCCCAGATGTGAGTGACAGATTAGGTTTAATTAATCTAATTAATTAATTTCTTAATTAACCTAATTAATAGGGCCTGGCCCCACCTGCCAGCGACCCAGGGTTAAACCCCTGTCGGTCAGACAGGTTGACTCGCCGGCGTTGAGCCGCCGGCGACGTCAGGGACGGCAGAGGGGGTCAGAATCCCTCCTCCAGCGACCAAATAGATGGCGGAGAGCACTGGGAGGGCCTATGCTCGACCGCGCGTCGATCTAGCTCCAAACCAGAGGCTGGGGTGGTCGGGATCGATGCCGGCATCGAGGGCAGCAGCGGCCGGAGCTCGGGCAAGCGGGGCGTGACGTCTACGGGGCACGGGAGAGAAGGGGGGAGAAGAGGAGGAGCACCAGCGGCTCACCGCGGTTCCAACAGAGGCGACGACGAGGTTGAAGGAGGTCCGGACGGGGCAGAATGTCGCGGCGGGGCTTCGGTGGCCGGCGGGGAGGAACGGCGATGGCGCGGCATAGAGAGGCTTCCGGCGTCTTGTGGGGTCACGGGGAGAATGAGGGATTCGCGGCGGTTCTCGTGGGCTACCTAGCGAGGCGAGGGGGCTCGTAGGGGGAGAGGGAGAGGAGAAGGAGGCTACGACGATGGCCTCGCACTGGCGCCCTCCCAGCCCTCTAGACCAGCAGTCAGGCAGGGAGGAGGTGGCCGGCGTGTGCCTGCGCGCGGCAAACGCACGCCCCTGTCCTCCTAGCGAGAGGACAGGGATGACTGGCCATGGGCCACGTGGGCTGGCCTGGCCTGGGCTTTTCTTTTTTTCTTTTTAGTTCTTTCTGTTTTCCATTTTCTGACATTTGTTTATTTTATTTTCACGTACAAATGCTAATTAATAATATCCCAAATATTTTATAAACTAAAGTTTGAATATTTCAAACTTATCTGAAAAGTTTCAGGATATTTTGAAAACAAAAATAATGATAGTGCTTTATTTAATGATTTGAGGAGCCTTATCAATTATTTTTGAATTACTTTGATTGTTCAAATAATTAGAATGGTCCTTGTTATAATCATGCCCAAATTTACCAGGCATAGGGAACATTTTTAGTGGGCATTTTGGATTTGTTGAATTTTCTCCAAATTTGAGTTGTTTTTATTCAAAGTTAGCTTGGGGTTTCTTTTTGTTCCCCATTTCATGTTAATGCAAAATGAAACATGATGCAAGCACAATACTATTCCTAGGACAACTAGCTAGGGTTGTGACAACTCACCCCCACTCAAAAGAATCTCGTCCCGAGATTTTGAAGTCGTCGGGAAGAGCACGGGGTACTCTAGTCGAAGACGATCTTCTCTTTCCCATGTCGCCTCCTTTTCCGAATGGTGTGACCACTGAAATTTAAGAAACTTGATGTTCCGATGCCGAGTGGTATGCTCAGCTTGATCAAGAATACGAACAGGGTATTCTCGATATGTAAGGATATCTTGGAGATCAAGTGCTATGTGGTCTACCTCACGGACAGGGTCCGAGAAGCAACACCTGAGTTGCGAGACATCGAAGACATCATGAACCTTGGAAAGATGCGGCGGAAGTTCCAATTGGTAGGCAACCTCTCCTCGTTTGGCAAGAATGCGAAAAGGTGCAGTGTAACGAGGAGCCAACTTGCCCTTGATACCGAATCGATGGGTACCCTTCAGAGGTGTAACCCGAAGGTAAGCCTTCTCGTCAACTTCATAGGTCACATACTTATGATGGCGATCATATTGGCTCTTTTGACAAGATTGGCCGGTTTTCAACTTTTCACGAATAATGCGAACTTGCTCCTCTGCATCCTGGATCATATCCGGACCAAAGAGTTGCCTCTCTCTCCAGTTTCTGACCAGTTAAGAGGTGTTCGACACCTTCGTCCATAGAGAACTTCAAAAGGGGCTTTTCCCAAGCTTGATTGAAAACTATTGTTATATGCGAACTCGGCAAATGGAAGACATTTCTCCCAGTTCATACCGAAAGATATAACACAAGCTCGGAGCATGTCTTCGAGAATTTGATTGACTCGCTCAACTTGACCACTTGATTGCGGGTGGAAAGCAGTGCTAAAGGATAGATGAGTCCCCATAGCAGTTTGAAAACTTTCCCAAAATCGGGAAGTAAAGATACTTCCACAGTCTGAGTTAATCTCCAAAGGAACACCATGAAGAGAAACTATTCGAGAAACATACAACTCTGCTAGTTGGCTAGCAGTTATACTTTCCCGAACAGGAAGAAAATGAGCCACTTTGGAAAGACGGTCGATGACCACAAATATAGCATTATTCCCTCTCTTGGTCTTGGGAAATCCGGTGATGAAATCCATACCGACCTTATCCCATTTCCATTCAGGAATAGCTAAAGGTTGAAGGGTGCCAGCAGGCCTTTGATGTTCTGCTTTCATGCGACGACAAACGTCACAGTTAGCAAAAAACTAAGCAATTTTTCTCTTCATCCTAGTCCACCAGAACCTATGGCGTAGGTCCTGATACATTTTGGTACTACCTGGATGAATTGTGAGAGGAGAATCATGAGCCTCCTTAAGGATCAACTGTTGTAGATGTTGTTTCTTCGGGATCACCAAGCGGTTCTCAAAGAAGACAACACCTCGATCATCTTCCGAGAAGCATTTAACATTGCCCTTCTTAATGTTTTTCTTGATCCGATATATCCTCGCATCATGCTTCTGGGCTTCTAAAATTCGATCCGTAAGAGTAGGTTTCGCCACCAGGATGGATAGGACTCCTCGAGGAACAATGTGAAGGTTTAACTTCCGAAATTCCTCATGGAGAAGTGGTTGAACTTGTTGTAACATCAGGTTGTTACAATAAGACTAACGACTTAGTGCATCGGCCATGACATTGGCTTTCCCCAGGGTGTAAGTTATCCCTCAGTCATAATCTACAATCAGCTCTACCCACCATCTTTGCCTGATATTCAAATCCAGCTGGGTGAATATATATTTTAGACTTTGGTGATCAGTGTAAATTTTGCAACGATTACCCAGAAGATAATGTCGCTAGGTTTTCAGTGCATGGACTACAGCTCCAAGCTCAAGATCATGTGTTGGATAATTATCCTCATGTGGACGCAGTTGTCGAGATGCGTATGCAATTACATGACGATCTTGCATGAGAATGCAACCTAATCCTTGTCGCGAGGCGTCGCAATAGATAACAAAGTCCTTAGAGAAAGCAGGTGCCACCAGAACGGGAGTAGAGGCCAGTCGTCTTTTCAACTCTTAAAAACTGTGCTCACATTGTGGAGTCCACTTGAACTTTTTTCTTTCTTGAGGAGTTCAGTCAGAGGTTTTGCAACTTTGGAGAAATTCTCGACAAAGCGGCGACAATAGCTCGCTAAGCCAAGGAAACTCTGGACTTGCTTAACCGATTCAGGTTGAGTCCAATCAAGGACGGCCTGAACTCTCTTGGGATTGATAACAATACCTTTACAAGATATCACGTGGCCCAGATAGGTTACTTTTGGCAACCAAAATTCACACATGGAGAATTTGGCATACAGGCGGTGCTCTGGAAGTTTCATCAATACCAATCTTAGGTGCTCGGCTTGTTCTTGTTCGTTCTTCGAGTAGATGAGTACATTGTTGAGGTAAACCACAACGAATTTATCCAAATACTCCATGAAGATCGAATTCATCAAGCGAGAGAAGTTGGCTGGGGCATTGGTTAGACCGAAGGACATGACGGTGTACTCGTATTGGCCATAACGAGTAACAAAAGCTGTTTTTGGAATGTCCCGGTTCCTAATTCTGATTTGATGGTATCCCAACCTCAAATCCATTTTGGAAAAGACAGAGGATCCAGCGAGTTGATCATACAAATCGTTGATCCTGGGAGCGGATACTTGTTCTTTATGGTGACCAGATTCACTGGCCGATAATCCACAACCATCCGATCCAAACCATCCTTCTTCTTGACGAAGAGGATGGGACAAGCCCAAGGAGAAGAACTGGGATGGATGAAACCTTTCAAAGCCTCATTGAGTTGGATCTTAAGTTTGACTAGTTCTAAGGGTGCCATCTTATAGGGTCTTCTGGCTATTGGGACAGTCCCTGGGATGAGCTCTATCACAATCTCAACATCTCTGACAGGAGGAATTCCTGGTAGTTCTTCTGGAAAGACATCGGGCAAGTCACAGACTACCGGAATATCTTCTAACTCTGGAAGAGGGCCAGCATTGAGGGAATAGAGTTGGCGTTTGGTTGTTCGAGTGGAGATATTAACTATCTCACCCGATGGATGTGTAAGTTGAACATTCCTAGAATGAGTATCAATCTTGGCATAGTGGGCTTTCATCCAATCCATACCTAGAATGATATTGATGTCCGAAGACTTGAGGGCTATCAAAGATGCTAGGAAGAACTAATCTATCCACCAAAATCTCATTATCATGGCTCACTCTAGAAGTTTGCCATTTTGAACCCAGAGTTTGCACTACTAAAGGAGTAGGAATCTCACAAAAAGACATGTTATGCAACTGTGCATAACTTTCTAAGATAAAAGAATGAGATGCCCCCATATCAAATAGAACAGATGCTGAATGACTATTAACAAGGAGCGTACCTAGGATAACATTGGGATCCTCAAGAGCTTCCTCTGCAGACACATAGTTCACTCGTCCATGAGCAGGAGTTGGCTTCACGAAGAAGGCTTTTCCTAGCTTTCCACGTCCAGCGGGCTTAACATTATTCTAGGGACACTCACGGGGAGCAAGATTTGCAGGCGGTCCTCCAAATGATCTGACTGGATGGTTGGGCTGAACTAGGCAAGGCGCCTGGAAGGATGGCCTCGCATTGTATTTTGGCGGCAGAGCTGCGTTGGGCACCCAGATCTGGCGTTTATTGGAGCGCGAGCCAGATGCAGGGTTGAAGTCACGGTTGTGCTTTCTCGTGGCCTCGTAATCAGTCTGTCCAGTCTCGGCATTGATAGCCTTGTTGACGAGAGCCTGGAAAGTGGCGCACTCATGCAGGCGTAGATCTCGGCGGAGCTCAGGGTTAAGTCCCTTGTGGAACCTAGCCTACTTCTTGGCATCCGTAGAAACTTCCTCAGGAGCATAGCAAGCAAGGTTTCCAAACTCGCGACTGTAAGCATCCACTAACAGTCTGCCCTGGATGAAGGCACATAATTCCTCTCTCTTACGATCCATCAGCCCTTCCGGGATGTGATGGGTATCAAATGCAGCACTAAACTCTGCCCAATTTGGTGCGGGGCCTGCGAGAAGCATGGCTTCAAAATTTTCCCACCATAGATTGGTGGGACCTTCCAGAAAGTAAGTTGCAAAGGTCACCTTGTTGGCCTCAGTCACATTGGCAACCCGGATCTTGTGATACATGCTAGTCAGCCAGTCATCCATGTCGAGAGGGTCAACCGAATGATGATATTTGGGTGGGCTCAGTCCGATGAAATCACCAAGTGATACGCCATCATTGAGGTCATTGCGGGGAGCACGTGTTGTGTTCTACTCGATTCTTTCCAACAGCCTATTGGTCTCCCTCTTATTCCTTTCAGCTTATAGCATTACTTCCGCCAGAGAAGGCGCATGTGGCAGATCCTCTTGCCTTGGCTGGCTTCCCTCGCCCTGCTCAGGGGCAGGCACGGGGTTATTCCTAGTTGCCACCATCCTAGGAAAACAAACCCACAACTTAATCATAGGGGACAACAAATCTAAGACACGAGATAAGGAATGTACTGGACAACATGGCATGCAGGGCAAACACCAATCAACATGGTAAACAACTACCATATGAACACCATGACTCAGACACACCATGACATGGTTCAGTACAATCCAAGTTGGAAAAAAACTACAAAGAGATGACACAACTCATCGGAGGCATTAAAAGCTTCCGATATATTATCTATCTACACCTCCGGAACTCCACTCTCAACCTCATCATAGCCCACAAGACACGCATGACTGTGGCGATACGATTACTACCATACTAGAACTAACATCCACGTACTCAAGCATCTCCATAGAATGCCTCATACAGGTTACCCCCATGACCTGGGAGCTGAATTTGAGGATCTAGAAAGACTCTAGCCTGTGATCCCTGGGAGCCATAAGGACACGGATGTGGCCTTGGTCCCCTTGTTGGCGGCAACAGCGGTCCTCGAAGAGGGGTGGTGCCTCCAACATCGGGCCAGTCTACGTGTGCTAGCAGATGAGTCCGCGATGGGGTCAGCATCTCCAAATCTCCATAGCCTGTCTGCACGACAGGTGCCAACTGCGTTAGGGCTGTCCAAAGACGTGCACGGGTGGCATAAAGCTCCATGCGAAGGGCATGTGCATCACGATCCCAGTTCTCCAACATCTGAGCGGTCACCTACAGCCTAGGGTCCTCATGGGAATGATCATAGTAGACTGCACTAAGATAACCATCCTCTCCTCCCATAGAAGCAGGAACATAGCAGAACTCGGTGTTCTGGAGCAAACCATGGTGAAACCTCATGATAGTCAACATGGTGTAAGTAGCCTCCTGAACTGCCATATCTATGGTGACACCTAATCCATAAGTCCAGTGAAGCAGCTCTGCAGCTCCAGGGTATGAAGGATAAATCTTGACGGTACACAGATACTGTCTTTGGTTGAAATCTTGATACTGTTCCTCCACAGTGTACTCTGGGTACCAACGCTATCTAGCCTCCATCATGACTCTAACCAACATGTCCGTGTGACCCGGTACATCGATGCACCTGGTCAGACGGACCACCTAATGGGAAGCACGAGGGGGCATCTGAAATAGAGAATGATGCAAAGACATTAGAGACTCTAGGAGAAATTGGATAGCATAACTGTTGTGATTGCTCAAAAAGGATTTTGAGACAACTACAAAAGATTGGAAAAGCATAACCACTCGACTTTCTAGACTCAAATCTCTTCTCCATCTGTTTAAAGCAGACCTAGGCTAACTATGCTCGTGTATCAATGAAGGGGGAGGTGGAGTTTATGCAGCAATGCCAGCTTTGACTCATGGCTAACCTACACTACTCTGTTTTAACCCTTAGTTACAATTTTAGATATCACACACGAGTCCACTAACTCCATAGCAATACACCACCATAGATTCACTTCCCTCTCCTGGGAGAGTGCCATCTACAGTACTCACACTTGTCTTGATATTTTTATGAGTATCCATTTGATTATCTGTGAAGAACATAAGTTCTCCAAGTGTTCCATATCTGAGGACGCGGCTATTCGAATAGTTTCATACCCTACAGGGGTGTACTTCTTCACGCACGCTCTCGCCACTTTTCGCCGTGTGCTCATAAACCATGCACCTCGGCAACCTTCAAGCGGATGCCTAGCGAGGGAGTCGGCCACGACCGTCAATCACATAAGACCTCTAGTCCAGGCTATCGCCTATTTGCGACTGAACCGGCACGGAAGTCCGACCGAAGTTTCCGCTATGGCCCCAAACGATGTGCGCAGGGTTCTCAAGCCCACCATTCGGGTGACCCTTGGTACACCGTGCCACTGCGTACCGCGTCGTTACACACCCCTAGGGTCAGTGCTACGCACGAACTCCAGCATGCTATGAACACCAGAAACTACTTGCAACTCCTGGACTCAAGACTAAGTGAATGATAAGTCGAGAGGGGTCGAGTTACCAAAACCCAATGTGTGGTAGTAACTAGTCTTTGATCACAAACACGGAACTCAGTTCCAAAGAATGGTCCCAATGAGACAACCCGCTATGTACTCCTACATAGCGTCTCATCGCTACCTTTACCAAATCGAGTTCATCATAACATCATCACATCAGGCAACATTGTTTCACTCAGTTCATCACCCAGATGAATCCGACCTAACACAACTCTAAGCATAGCAAGCATAGCAGGCAAAGTAAGCTAAGCACATCATGGCACAAGCATCTATCAGGTATGCTAGGTTGCAAGGTTTAGCTATTTACTGTGACAATGTCAGGTTATGCAATAGAATAGGATCATCTACCGTGTATGACTGACATGTGATCGATTGTCCTAATGCAATAAACAAGAGAAGGAGTGAGAGAGTAGGATGTTATCGGAATGATCAAAGGGGTTGCTTGCCTTGCTGGGTAGTGGAAAGGTTCTATCCTTCGTCGGGATACTCGGGGGTATCCTCAGAAGAGGGCCTACCGCAATGTAGATAAGAATCAATCAACACACGCAAGTGCAACAATATGATGGATGATCATGGCATGATAGCATGTATGGATGAGCTAATGCAACTAGTGTTCATGTTGATTTGAAATGAATTTGAATATAGGTTCAAAATTGTTCTTCATTTCAAATTCCATTTACTAACCTATTAACAAATGTCAATGTTCACCTATTTAGATTGCTCTAACATGCAAGGCAATAGCACCATTAGATTCATTGGATTTTTCTGATAAATTTTCGTATATAAATTATTTTCATCTGACTTACATATTAATTTATATGAATTTTTGAAGTTTTGAATAATTTATGGAATTATTTTTAAACTAGAAAATGAAATAATGACATCAGCCTGACGTCACTGTGATGTCAGCTGGTCAGCTGATCGGGCTAGAGTCAAACCTGACATGTGGGGGCCACATGTCAGTGACTCAGACACTTAACTAACTAATTAACTAATTCCTAATTGATTAACAGAAACTGGGCCCACATGTCAGTGACAGATTAGGTTTAATTAATCTAATTAATTAATTTCTTAATTAACCTAATTAACAGGGCCTGGCCCCACCTGCTAGCAGCCCAGGGTCAACCCCCTGTCGGTCAGACAGGTTGACTCGCCGGCATTGAGCCGCCGGCGACGTCAGGGACGGCGAAGGGGGTCAGAATCCCTCCTCCGGTGACCAAATAGACGGTAGAGAGCGCTGGGAGGGCCTACGCTCAACCGCGCGTCGATCTAGCCCCAAACCAGAGGCTGGGGTGGTCGGGATCGACGCCAGCGACAAGGGCAGTGGCGGCCGGAGCTCGGGCAAGAGGGGCGCGGCGTCTACGGGGCACGGGAGAGAAGGGGGAGAAGAGGAGGAGCACCAGCGGCTCACAGCGGTTCCAGCAGAGGCGACGGCAAGGTCGGAGGAGGTCCCGGCGGGGCAGAATGTCGCGGCGGGGCTTCGGTGGCCGACGGGGAGGAACGACAATGGCACGGTGTAGAGAGGCTCCCGGCGTCTTCTGGGGTCACAAGGATGATGAGGGGGTCACGGCGGTTCTCATGGGCTACCGAGCGAGGCGAGGGGGCGACTAGCGGGATGGCGGCGAGCTCGAGCAAAGCTCGGCTATGGCGGAGCAGGGGGAAGAAAGGGAGCGAGAGGGAGAGCTTGCAGGGGGAGAGGGAGAGGAGAAGGAGGCTACGGTGATGGCCTCGTGCTGGCGCCCTCCCAGCCCTCCAAGCCAACAGCCAGGCAGGGAGGAGGTCTCGCGAGGGGGCGGCTATAGTGCGACGACGGCGAGCTCGAGCAGAGCTCGGCTATGGTGGAAGAGGGGGAAGAAAGGGAGCGAAAGGGAGAGCTCGCAGGGGGAGAGGGAGAGGAGAAGGAGGCCACGACGATGGCCTCGTGCTGGCACCCTCCCAGCCCTCCAAGCCAGCAGCCAGGCAGGGAGGGCCCTCCAAGCCAGCAGCCAAGCAGGGAGGAGGTGGCCGGCGTGTGCCCGTGCGCAGCGAACGCACACCCCTGTCCTCCTGGCGAGAGGACAGGGATGACTGGCCATGGGCCACGTGGGCTGGCCTGGCCTGGGCTTTTCTTTTTTTTCTTTTTAGTTCTTTCTGTTTTCCATTTTCTGATATTTGTTTATTTTCTTTTCACGTACAAATGCTAATTAATAATACCCCAAATATTTTATAAACTAAAGTTTGAATATTTCAAAATTATCTGAAAATTTTCAGGATATTTTGAAAACAAAAATAATGATAGTGCTTTATTTAATGATTTCATGAGCCTTATCAATTATTTTTGAATTACTTTGATTGTTCAAATAATTAGAATGGTGCCTATTATAATCATGCCCAAATTTACTAGGCATAGGGAACATTTTTTGTGGGCATTTTGGATTTGTTGAATTTTCACCAAATTTGAGTTGTTTTGATTCAAAGTTAGCTTGGGGTTTCTTTTTGTTCCCCATTTCATGTTAATGCAAAATTAAACATGATGCAAGCACAATACTATTCCTAGGACAACTAGCTAGGGTTTTGACAGTAGTATAGGGTCTCTATCGAGATTAGCCGTCAATTCCTTTGAGCGGCCCAAGGTCTCTAAGCGAGATTAACTGACAGGAAGTGTGACGTCCCAGAAGAGACTCGGCAGGGCATGAGTACCCTGGTAGCCCGTAAACTGCCTCTCACGTGACATAAATCCATCATTTTAACCTTAAATAGTGTAGGGTCCTTAAGGATTAACTGCCTAAGAGTACGAACGGGACACATAGCGGAGAGTCGGTAGTAAATGGGAGAGTTTATCCTTGCTTTTCATAAGCCAGTCCTCACGTGACAAGAGCCGCCATTTTAACCTTAAACTAGTATAGGATCTCTATCAAGATTGGCCGTCAATTTCTTTGAGCCGGCTCAGGGTCTCTAGGCGAGATTAACTGGTAAGACTTCAGCGGGTCACCTAGCGGACCAGCATGAGCTTACACGCAGGTTTAACCCTCTTTGGCTTAAGAGCCGATCAAGAGGGTGTGTAAGCTAAACCCGGTGGGTTGGAAGCCCTCTCGACGATCATGTTGATGGAGTCAACTATTTGGCTTGAGAGCTGATCACTAGGGTTTGATAAGCTAAACCCGGAGGGTTGGAAGCCCCCTGATTGACCGTTTTTGCACAGGCTGAGATATGCGGAAGGGCAGAGGCCCCGGCTTGCAGGGATGCCAACTTTATTCATATATATATGATATGTACAATGAAGGTGTACAATGTCAAGTCTTGACAACTTAAGTATAATAAGGCCGAGATGTGCTATGTTCCACGACCGGTTGGTCTCCTGCCCAGAAGTGTGTGAGTCGTCTCGGATCTCAATGAGGTAATATGACCTGTTGTTGAGATTTGTGCTGACCACGAAAGGCCCTTCCCATGGAGATGATAACTTGTGTGCATCTGTATGATCTTGAATCAACCGCATCACTAAGTTGCCCTCTTGAAACGTCCGGCTCTTAACTCTGTGGCTGTGATAGCGACATAGGTCTTGCTGATAAATCGCCGATCGAGCTGCCGCCAGATCACGTTCTTCCTCCAAGGCATCCAACGCATGTTGATGCGCCGTTTCATTGTCTGCCTCAATGTAAGCCACCATTCGTGGCGAGTCATGACGGATATCACTTGGTAACACGGCTTCTGCACCGTAAACCATGAAGAAAGGTGTATGTAACATCCCAAAATTTCATTTTTGGAATGTTATGAAATATAGCTATGCATCCATCATCATCATTGCTTGAATGTATGTAATTGTTGAAATGCTCCTTCTAAATTTCTGAAACCCCTTTCTACTTATCCTAAGTTGCTTTCACCTATTTGTAAATCTTGGTAAAATGTTCAAAATAAGAGGGGAGTAACATGACACTCCACACCAGGGTCATGTTGGTGATATATTTGAACAATAAGAACCAGGGGGTCTTTTGAAAAATATTTGCAAAAGGTTTTAAAACCAAATAAGCAATTTCTGAAAATAATATTTTTTTCAAATTATTCAAATGACAGAATAAAAACGTTCAATAAATGTCATTTATTATTCTGTTAATTTTGATATATAATACTCCTATATTTAGAAATGTTTTGAATGCTTTTAAAGAGGTTTTACTGCTCTGACTATTAAAAAGAGTAACGGTTTTTGTAATTAAACGGGACGGCCCACGGGCAGTTACTCGCGAATTGATTACAAACCGGTCGACCGATGCGCATTCGCCGATCCCTCTCTCTGTGACATCTGGACCCACCCGACCGACCGTTCGCACTGCGCGGTCGACCTCTTCCTCGCGCGCGCGCCGCCGTCGTCGAGATTCCCTCGCCCTGGATCTCCCTCCTCTCTCCTCCCCGCATCCCCCGAGCACCCTTTAAGTAGTGGCTCTTCCCTCCTCTCTCCATTCCACCCGAATCCCCTCTCTCCCTCGCCGAGACGCCGCCCAAACGCCTCGCCGGAGCTGCTCCGACCACCGAAGCTCTCCACTGCTCCTGCCCGTCGCCTCGGTCGTCCTCGCACCTCTCCGACACAACCAATCGGCGCCGGAGGACCTCTGCCGTCGTCTGGACCTTTCCACTACCTCCCTCGACCATCGGAAACATTTCCCCGACCTCCTCCGACCACCGGCCACCGCCACCACTCGCCAGAGTTCTTCCTCCCTCTCCTGTAAGTCGTCGGACCTTCCCACATCCGTTCGATCTGGATCTGACGATCCAGATTATAACATCATAAGCCGCGAACCGGTATCCTCTTAGGTTCGGTTGTCCACTCGAATCACCCGCACACGCATGCTAGCATACAATAGGATCTTGCCACGTAGCCCTGGCCGACCGTTAGTTAGTTTTCCTTTCGGTTTTGTTTTTCAGAAAACAGATTGCATTCCAAATTTGTTTTGTTTATATCTTTTAATCTGTTTAATTTTTTGAGTTGATTCTTTTTGCAATAGCTCACATTTTTCATGTAGTTTCACCCTGTACCTTTAAATTTCAAATTCGACCTATAAAATTTGAATTTAGTCAAATTTTCTCAAATCATTCAAATCTGAATAACTAGAGTTTGAAAATAGATTTTGATATGAAACTTTTTGCTACTGTTTGGTCTTAGTTAGGACTATCTTCATGCTTAGTTTTAGGATTTTTAGGATGATTTTGATTAGTGTTCTAGCTATAAACAGATTCTGCCTATTAGTTAGTATAGTTTTATTGATTTAGTTTTTAGTTAGTTTAAATTAGATTTAGTTTTATTTTGTTTAGTAGGTGCTGTTGCTTGAACATTTAGTGTTTTACTTACTGCTAAAAAAATGTAAATTTGCTTAGTTTGTTTCTTTATTAACATAGGAATCACAACTTCTTTTCAAATAGGTTTAATTTGATTAAAACAACTAGTTAGTAATAGTTTTTCTTTCAACAAAGTTTTATATAATTTAATTCTGTTTTCTAAGACAAGTTTATTTGTAAATTCTTTCCTGTTAAGAACATGTTTTGTTAATAAATAATAAGTTTTCTTTTGCTCTTTTGTTAGTAAAACTATAATTGTTTCATATAGTGTTTATCAAAACTTTTAAAAACTTTACTAAAGTTTTTCCCAACAAACTTTAATGAAATTCAATTCTGTTATTAATAAAATATTTTATTGTTCCTTGTTGTCAACTATTGTTTTGTTATTACAAAACAGTTTTGTTATGTTAGTAGTGGTTTACCCATCACCTTTCTGAAAACAAAACCTTGTGTGTTTTCTTGTTTGTGATGTGTGCATTGTTGTGTCTTGATTGTTTACTAGTTCATTTTCTAATATTGTGAGTTACATTTTTTTGTTGTATGCCTATTGAGTGCTTGTTTGCCTCGTTAGATTATCCAGAGTGCGAAGCTTGTTACCTAGAGTCACTCACGTACGAAGATCATCAATCAGGCAAGTCACTTTGATCATCTTTACCCATGTTTTTATTGCATTAGTTCTTCCATCACCCCAATTGCATGCAAAGTACGTTAGTTGGAAACTTGGTCACATTGTTGTTGTATCATGTGGTAGGTACCCCCTCAACACTTGACACATTGGCCCCGGGAAACGTTGTTTTACATTTTGCTATGCTATTAGTAGACGGGGTTGGTTGTGTGATTCATGAGAGTTGAGAGAGTTAATAATTTCAAGACCTACATAATGATCAAGACTTCAAGACTCCGAGTTTTCAACATACCTCTGGGTGGATGATGGTTGAACGGCACCCTGGAGAAACCAGTGGATTTGCCTAGGTGTTGCTGGAGATGGCCAGTATTCACGCGGAAAGGTCCAGCTAGGCACAAAAAGATGGATCGATGCTTCAAAACCCAAGGCTTACCTGCACAGCCACAAGTCATTATGGGCTCTGGCTTGGTTGGATATCGTGGTGACCCTGGACAGGCGGTGCTACGAGATGTAGAAGAACGATAGGAAAGGATGGGCACCGACAGAGTCGCAGGGAAACCCTTTGGAAGACAATGTTTTGGTCATCCATTTCTCAAACACCCTGAAGTGCGAGAAATCAAATGGAGGTGACCAAATCTTGTGGGGAACGTGTGCAAAGCTCTCTAGAGTACTCAAACCTAATCGATTAGCCGTGTCCACAGTCATGGATGACTTGAGCCAAAGGAACTGAAACTTTCGGAACTCTCAGCACAATTAATATGATGATGTGGGTATTAATGACTTGGGTATGAGAATTGGTTGGTGGAACCATCTCATTAATCAACCAACTTAGTAATAATTTTTGCTTACCCCTCTCTTGATGTAGGAAAAATTGGCTTTACGCAAAAACTTACCACCCCACCTGCCATATAAGCATGTAGACTAGATGATTATCTTTTCACCCCTCTCTTGTGACTTTGCCGGCATATTCTATATGCTGACCTACATGGCTGCAACGTATCATGTTGCAGAGTACTTTTCCGACCAGGAGTGAGGACACGTTCTACGCTCGGTGAGATGCCCTTGGAGTCAGATGGACTCATCTACCTTCGACGCTTCCGCAAGACTTAGTTATTCTCATGAGTTGGCCTTCGGCCACTTTATTGTAATGATTATTGTAATAAAGGACTCGATATGAGATTTCATTAATATAATGTTGTGTGATTTCCCTTTGATATATACATTGATGTACCGTGTGTGTACCAGCATGATCTTGGGATGGTACGGAAACACCGGAGATTCGACCTTTCAGGTCGGGTCGCTGTAGAAAAGGTATCAGAGCACACGCTGATCGTAGGACGTAACCTCTAGGATTGGAAAGCCTTAGGATTGTATCTCTTTGTCTTTAAAATTCTTATACTCTCATCTACTCGTTTCTGACTCCTCTCCGATTATTTCAAAATTTATAGATGGCCACCTTCATCCCAGTGTTGATCACGGAGTTGTGCCAGCCTGACGCAACAATGCCCTTTGGTAAGGATCTGATGAGGATCGTCAAGGACGTGAGGATTGCTTTCCCGAGCATCACCGGGACTCCTATCATGTCATTTCCCCAAGATGGAAACTACAAGATCGAGGTGCACATCCCAGGGAAGACCTTTGGGAATCGGAAGGAACCCATCGACTTCAAGTTTGTGGCACCCAGCTGGATACTTGATAGAGACATGGCCGTTCATCGTGCTCTTGGACGTGTTCAGGAGGAATACAGAGGTGGAACCATTTCACCAGGACTCAGCGTGGTTTGTCGCAGGGATGTCCATGGAAACATCATAACCCCTCCCACTGCAGACACCACCATTTCCTATATCCAGACCTTGGAGACTCACATCAGAACTCTGGAGCTTCGAGTTCGTGCTGATACAAAGACAATCAAGAATCTGATGAACCGTGAGATTGACCTCGAAGCTGACATGCGGGAAGCCAACTATGAACATGAGTATGAAGTGAAGGATTTCTTAGAGAGGATCGACAAGCTGAACACTCGCATCGCCACTCTGGAGGAACAGATGGACATGGGTGAAAATCTTCATCCTGAGGGAGACTTGGCTCCTTTCATCAGCGACGATGATGACTATGAGGAGAGCACCACTGGAGGAGACTCAGTCACCATGTACTTCTGAGGAAAACATTAGTTATGCCCTCCATGTATCTTTTATTTTTCAACGTTAAAAAGCGTAGGTTGATGTGTAGTTTGATTGAGACTTGTATCTCGATGTTTGACATGGATTGAATAAATGAATGACTGTTGGTGTGATATGTTTGTTGCATTGCATATGGGTAGTGAAATTCTCCTTTTAGGCCCTTGTTCTATTCTAATTCTCACCCCTCTGAAAAACAGCAAGATGCCTCCACGACGTGAGTCCGATTTCACCTTCTCGCAAGAACTCACGCAACTCCTTCAGCAGCAGAATGCATTGATGCAGCTATTGATCCAGAATCAGACCAACAACCAGAAAAACAACCACCACCAACCACCACAGGCTATCACCTGTTTTCTGAGGTTGAACCCTCCAACTTTCTCCAGCAGCACTGAGCCCATTGTGGCAGATGACTGGCTCTGTAAGATGGAGAGAGAACTCGTCACCGCTGGATGTACTGATGCTGAGAAAGTGCGCTTTGCCGCACATCAACTAGAAGGACCAGTAGCTTCATGGTGGGAAAACTACACCACCACATATCCTATTGCGGATGTAACTTGGGAGCAGTTCAAGCAAGATTTCCGCACCGCACATGTTTCAGCTGGAGCTATGAGTCTGAAGAAGCACGAGTTTTGCAACTTGAGATAGGGTAACCGTTCTGTGGCCCAGTACGTGGACGACTTCAGCACATTGGCTTGTGATGCACCAGGAGACGTGGCCGATGATGCAGCCAAACGAGAGAAGTTTCTGGAAGGACTCAACGATGAGTTGAGCATGCAGCTGGTAGTGGATACCTTCAATAACTACCAAGAGCTGGTGGACAAGACCCTCATCTTGGAGGGTAAACAGCAACAAATCGAGAACCGCAAACGGAAGTACACTCAAGAGAAGTTTAACTCTAGAGCTCATCAGAAGCCCCGCTACTCCCCGTACTCAGGGAATACCGGATCAGGGACTGGTAAGTTTGGAAGGAACACTCATGCCATGCACAACCATGGAGGCCACAACCATGGAGGAAATGGGAATGCCCGTCCCAACCATGGCAACTTCAAGACTGACAATGGGAATGGGAACAACAACCAGCACCGTCACGCTCCTACTCAGAAGGATCTGAGCCACATCACCTGTTTCAAATGCCAGAAGACAAGGCACTATGCTACTAAGTGTCCCCAGAGCAAGCAGGGAAATGGAAATGGCAACAACAACGGCAACTCCGCAGCCAAGAAACCAAATCCGTTTTCTCGTGCCCCGGTGAACCACCTCGACGTGGAAGAAGTCTATGATCAACCCAAGACTGTGGTTGGTATGTTTTTATTGCATTCACGTCCTGTTACAGTACTTTTTGATTCCGGTGCAACTCATTCATTCATATCAAGGGTAGTTGTGGATAAATATGGTTTTCCCCCCAAAACCCTTAGTCAGCCCATTAAGGTCAGTTCCCCAGGAGGTATGATGATGGCAAGGATAGGATGCCATGCCCTGAAACTCAATATAGGAAACCATGTTTCCCACCGACCTCATCGTCTTAGAATCCCAGGGATTGGATGTAATCCTAGGCATGGATTGGATGACCAAGTATGAAGGAAATCTTGATTGCCTCAGCAAGTCTGTTTCACTCACCACCCCGGAGAACAAGAGGATTAAGTATGTATCCCGACGCACACGTATGAGTGCTCGGTTAAATTCCCTCACAGGAGTTGTTCAGGAGGAAGTACTTGTGGTAAAAGACTTTCCAGATGTATTCCCGGAAGAATTACCAGGCATGCCACCAGATAGGGAGATTGAGTTCCTAATAGAGCTACAACCAGGGACAGCCCCAATTTCCAAGAGACCCTATTGGATGCCCGCAAATGATCTAGTGGAAATCAAGAAGCAGATTAAGGAGTTATTGAACAAGGGGTATATTCACCCAAGTTCTTCACCTTGGAGAGCCCCAGTTCTTTTGGTGGAGAAGAAGGATAAAACCTTGAGAATGGTAGTCGATTATCGTGCCTTGAACGAGGTGACTATCAAGAACAAGTACCCTCTACCGATGATTAATGACTTGTTTGATCAGCTAGCAGGCGCCAAAGTATTCTCCAAGATCGATCTTTGATCAGGGTATCACCAACTGAAGATTCGTGAACAGGATATACCCAAAACAGCTTTCACCACAAGGTATGGCTTGTATGAGTATACTGTCATGTCCTTTGGTTTGACTAATGCTCCTGCCTACTTCATGAATATGATGAACAAGGTGTTTATGGAATATTTAGACAAGTTTGTCGTGGTGTTCATCGATGACATTTTGATATTCTCCAAGAACGAGGAAGAACACAAGGAACATTTGCGTTTAGTTCTGGAGAAGCTTAGAGAATATCAGTTATATGCCAAGTTCAGCAAATGTGAATTTTGGCTGACGGTAGTCGGATTCCTTGGACATGTTATTTCCGGAGATGGAATAGCAGTGGACCCCGCTAAGGTTGAAGCCGTCACCGAGTGGAAATCACCCACCTCAGTTAAGGAGATCCGCAGTTTTCTCGGACTAGCCGGATATTACCAGAGATTCATTGAGAATTTCTCAAAGATTGCCAAGCCCATGACAGAGTTGTTGAAGAAACAATCTAAGTATTTTTGGACTGAGGAATGTGAAGCCAGTTTCCAGGAGTTGAAGAAACGTTTGGTCACAGCCCCAGTGTTGATTTTGCCCAATATTCGGAAGGACTTCCAGGTTTACTGTGATGCCTCACGTCAAAGACTTGGAGGAGTACTCATGCAAGATGGAAAGGTTGTAGCTTATGCATCCAGACAACTACGACCTCATGAGTTGAATTATGCCACCCATGATTTGGAACTAGCGGCCGTAGTGCACGCACTCAAGACCTGGAGACATTTCCTTATCGAAAATAGTTGTGATGTTTACACTGATCATAAGAGCCTGAAGTATATTTTCACGCAGAAAGAATTAAACCTCAGACAGAGGAGATGGTTAGAGTTAATCAAGGACTATGACATGAGATTACACTACCATCCAGGTAAGGCTAATGTTGTAGCCGATGCCTTGAGTCAGAAAACTTATGTAAACACACTCACAGCGGGAGGATTACCCCAAGAGTTAGCCGATGATCTCAGAGAGCTCAAGCTAGAGATAGTCCCAAGAGGATATGTTGCCACACTGGAGATTCAGTCCACCTTGACCAAAAGAATTCGAGAAGCCCAGAAATCGGACAAGGAGATAGCTGAGATAAAGCAGAGAATGGAAGATGGTAAAGCTAAAGGTTTTCGTGAGGATGAACACGGAACTTTGTGGTTTGAGAACCACATCTATGTGCCCAATGACTCAGAGCTCAAGAAGTTGATACTTCAAGAAGCCCATGATTCCCCTTACTCGATACACCCAGGCAACACCAAGATGTATCTAGATTTGAAGGAAAGTTATTGGTGGACAGGTATGAAGAAAGATATTGCAGAACATGTTGCAATATGTGATGTTTGTCAGCGAGTGAAAGCGGAACATCAGAAACCAGCAGGGTTACTCCAACCTTTGCCGATACCCGAGTGGAAATGGGAAAATCTTGGTATGGACTTCATCACAGGATTACCCAGGACCCGTTCAGGTTATGATTCAATTTGGGTAGTGGTCGATCGCTTGACCAAGGTGGCTCATTTCATTCCAGTGAAAACCACCTATACCTGCGCTAAGCTAGCCAAGATATATATGACCAGGATCGTCTGTCTGCATGGAGTTCCGAGGAGTATCATGTCAGATAGAGGAACACAATTTACCTCAATGTTTTGGCATCAGTTACATGAAACTTTGGGTACGAGACTGGAGTTCAGTACGCTTTTCATCCGCAGACAGATGGCCAGACTGAGAGAGTCAACCAGATTCTGGAAGACATGTTGAGAGCTTGTGCACTAGACTATGGGTCTAGTTGGGATGGCAACTTACCTTACGCAGAATTCTCGTACAACAACAGTTATCAGACCAGTCTGAAGATGGCCCCTTTCGAAGCTTTATACGGAAGGAGGTGCAGAACACCATTGACATGGGATGGTGTTGGAAACCGACAACTTTTTGGTCCCGACCTTATCCGAGATTCTGAAGAGAAAGTCAGGTTGATTCGTGACAGACTCAAGATAGCTCAATCTCGACAGAAGAGTTATGCTGACAGCAAACGTAAGGAAGTGACGTATGAAGTGGGAGACCGAGCATATCTTCGTGTGTCCCCACTTCGAGGAATCAAGAGGTTTGGTGTTAAAGGAAAATTAGCACCCAGATTCATAGGCCCCTACAAAATTCTTGAATGTAGAGGCGAAGTTGCATACAAGATGGAATTGCCGGAAGGATTATCCGAGTTCATGATGTTTTCCATATTTCCCAGCTGAAGAAATGTCATGCTGAGATGACTGATATTCCTTTGAGAGACACAGTGCCCCTAGAGCCATACAACTTGACAGTGATCTGACCTACGAGGAGAAGCCTGTCAGAATCCTCGAGACTGCCAACAGAGTTACCCGCAGCAAAATCATCAAGTTCTGTAAGGTTTTGTGAAGTCACCACACCGAGGAAGAAGCCACTTGGGAACGCGAAGAAGATCTTCGTAGAGACCACCCGCACCTATTTTCTAGCCAACCCGAATCTCGAGGGCGAGATTCATCTTAAGGTGGGTAGGTTTGTAACATCCCAACATTTCATTTTTGGAATGTTATGAAATATAGCTATGCATCCATCATCATCATTGCTTGAATGTATGTAATTGTTGAAATGCTCCTTCTAAATTTCTGAAACCCCTTTCTACTTCCCCTAAGTTGCTTTCACCTATTTGTAAATCTTGGTAAAATGTTCAAAATAAGAGGGGAGTAACATGACACTCCACACTAGGGTCATCTTGGTGATATATTTGAACAATAAGAACTAGGGGGTCTTTTGAAAAATATTTGCAAAAGGTTTTAAAACCAAATAGGCAATTTCTGCAAATAATATTTTTTTCAAATTGCTCAAATGACAGAATAAAAATGTTCAATAAATGGAATTTATTATTCTGTTAATTTTGATATATAATACTCCTATATTTAGAAATGTTTCGAATGCTTTTAAAGAGGTTTTACTGCTCTGACTATTAAAAAGAGTAACGGTTTTTGTAATTAAACGGGCCGGCCCATGGACAGTTACTCGCGAATTGATTACAAACCGGTCGACCGACGCGCATTCGCCGATCCCTCTCTCTCTGACATCTGGACCCACCCGACCGACCGTTCGCACCGCGCGGTCGACCTCTTCCTCGCGCGCGCGCCGCCGTCGCCGAGATTCCCTCGCCCCGGATCTCCCTCCTCTCTCCTCCCCGCACCCCCCGAGCACCCTATAAGTAGCAGCTCTTCCCTCCTCTCTCCATTCCCCCCGAATCCCCTCTCTCCCTCACCGAGACGCTGCCCAAACGCCTCGCCCGAGCTGCACCGACCACCGAAGCTCTCCACTGCTCCTGCCCGTCGCCTCGGTCGTCCTCGCACCTCTCCGACACCACCAATCGGCGCCGGAGGACCTCCGCCGTCGTTTGGACCTTTCCACTACCTCCCTCGACCATCCGAAAAGTTTCCCCAACCTCCTCTGACCACCGGCCACCGCCACCACTCGCCGGAGTTCTTCCTCCCTCTCCGGTAAGTCGTCGGACCTCCCCACATCCGTTCGATCTGGTCAGATCCAGATTATAACATCATAAGCCGTGAACCGGTATCCTCTTAGGTTCGGTTGTCCGCTCGAATCACCCGCACACGCACGCTAGCATCCAATAGGATCTTGCCACGTAGCCCTGGCGTTAGTTAGTTTTCCTTTCGGTTTTGTTTTTCAGAAAACAGATTGCATTCCATGTTTGTTTTGTTTATATCTTTTAATCTGTTTAATGTTTTGAGTTGATTCTTTTTGCAATAGCTCACATTTTCCATGTAGTTTCACCCTGTACCTTTAAATTTCAAATTTGAACTATAAAATGTGAATTTAGTCAAATTTTCTCAAATCATTCAAATCTGAATAACTAGAGTTTGAAAATAGATTTTGATATGAATCTTTTTGCTACTGTTTGGTCTTAGTTAGGACTATCTTCATGCTTAGTTTGAGGATTTTTAGGATGCTTTTGATTAGTGTTCTAGCTATAAACAGATTCTGCCTATTAGTTAGTATAGTTTCATTGATTTAGTTTTTAGTTAGTTTAAATTAGATTTAGTTTTATTTTGTTTAGTAGGTGTTGTTGCTTGAACATTTAGTGTTTTACTTACTGTTAAAAAAATGTAAATTTGCTTAGTTTGTTTCTTTATTAACATAGGAATCACAACTTCTTTTCAAATAGGTTTAATTTGATTAAAACAACTAGTTAGTAATAGTTTTTCTTTCAAAAAAGTTTTATATAATTTAATTCTGTTTTCTAAGACAAGTTTATTTGCAAATTCTTTCTTGTTAAGAACATGTTTTGTTAATAAATAATAAGTTTTGTTTTGCTCTTTTGTTAGTAAAACTATAATTGTTTCATATAGTGTTTATCAAAACTTTTAAAAACTTTACCACAGTTTTTCCCAACAAACTTTAATGAAATTCAATTCTGTTATTAATAAAATATTTTATTGTTCCTTGCTGTCAACTATTGTTTTGTTATTACAAAACAGTTTTGTTATGTTAGTAGTGGTTTACCCATCACCTTTTTGAAAACAAAACCTTGTGTGTTTTCTTGTTTGTGATGTGTGCATTGTTGTGTCTTGATTGTTTACTAGTTCATTTTCTGATATTGTGAGTTACATTTTTTTGTATGCCTATTCAGTGCTTGTTTGCTTCATTAGATTATCCAGAGTGCGAAGCTTGTTACCTAGAGTCACTCACGTACGAAGATCATCAATCAGGCAAGTCACTTTGATCATCTTTACCCATGTTTTTATTGCATTAGTTCTTCCATCACCCCAATTGCATGCAAAGTAGGTTAGTTGGAAACTTGGTCACATTGTTGTAGTATCATGTGGTAGGTACCCCCTCAACACTTGACACATTGGCCCCGGGAAACGTTGTTTTACATTTTGCTATGCTATTAGTAGACGGGGTTGGTTGTGTGATTCATGAGAGTTGAGAGAGTTAATAATTTCAAGACCTACATAATGATCAAGACTTCAAGACTCCGAGTTTTCAACATACCTCTGGGTGGATGATGGTTGAACGGCACCCTCGAGAAACCAGTGGATTTGCCTAGGTGTTGCTGGAGATGGCCAGTATTCACGCGGAAAGGTCCACCCAAGCACAAAGAGATGGATGGATGCTTCAAAACCCAAGGCTTACCTGCACAGCCACAAGTCATTATGGGCTCTGGCTTGGTTGGATATCGTGGTGACCCTGGACAGGTGGTGCTACGAGATGTAGAAGAAAGGGAGGAAAGGATGGGCACCGACAGAGTCGTTGGGAAACACTTTGGAAGACCATGTTTTGGTCATCCGTTTCTCAAACACCCTGAAGTGCGAGAAATCAAACGGAGGCGACCAAATCTTGTTGGGAACGTGTGCAAAGCTCTCCAGAGTACTCAAACCTAATCGATTAGCCGTGTCCACGGTCATGGATGACTTGAGCTAAAGGAACTGAAACTTCCGGAACTCTCAGCACAATTAATATGATGATGTGGGTATTAATGACTTGGGTATGAGAATTGGTTGGTGGAACCATCTCATTAATCAACCAACTTAGTAATAATTTTTTGCTTACCCCTCTCTTGATGTAGGAAAAATTGGCTTTACGCAAAAACTTACCACCCCACCTGCCATATAAGCATGTAGACTAGATGATTATCTTTTCACCCCTCTCTTATGACTTTGCCGGCATATTCCATATGCTGACCTACATGGCTGCAACGTATCATGTTGTAGAGTACTTTTCGGACCAGGAGTGAGGACACGTTCTATGCTCGGTGAGATGCCCTTGGAGTCAGATGGACTCATCTACCTTCGACGCTTCCGCAAGACTTAGTTATTCTCATGATTTGGCCTTCGGCCACTTTATTGTAATGATTATTGTAATAAAGGACTCGATATGAGATTTCGTTAATATAATGTTGTGTGATTTCCCTTTGATATATACATTGATGTACCGCGTGTGTACCAGCATGATCTTGGGATGGTACGAAAACACCATAGATTCGACCTTTCAGGTCGGGTCGCTACAGTGTATAACCTGTTGATCTGTTGGGGGTGGTTTTGATGCTCCATAAGACGGGCGGAAACTCCTCCACCCAACAACCCGGCGTTCTCCGCAAAGGAACCATAAGCCGGGGTTTGATACCTCTCAAGATTCCTTGGCTAGCGCGCTCTGCCTGATCGTTTGACTATGGATGAGCAACCGCAGAAACATCAAGTCTGAAGTGTTCACTTTCATAGAATGCTTTCATAGCCCACTTGGATAGGTTTGTACCATTATTAGTGATGATGCCGTGAGGGTAACCAAAACAGTAGATCAGCTTTTTAATGAACTGAACCGCTGTGGCCGTGTCACACTTGCTAACCGGCTTAGCTTGTACCCACTTGGTGAATTTGCCAACCGCCACCAAGAGGTGGGTCTTCTTGTCCTTGGATCTCTTGAAAGGTCCGACCATATCAAGCCCCAAGATTGCAAACGGCCATGTAATTGGAATCATGCGCAAGTCTTGAGCCGGGACATGAGCACGCCGGCCAAACTTTGGACATCCATCGCACTTGCGGACCAAGTCTTCCGCATCCTTATGAGCCGTCAGCCAAAAGAAGCCATGTCGAAAGGCCTTGGCCACCAGGGATTTTGAGCCGGCGTGATGACCACAATCACCAGCATGAATTTCATTCATGATTTCCTTGCCCTCTTCAGGTGAAACACGCCAGTGACTCTGCACTTATGTAACTCACCATTGACTATTGCCATAGACTTAGACCGCCGGGTGATCTGCCTGGCAAGATTTTTTTCATCTGGTAACTCACCATGAGTCAAGTATGCCAAATAAGGCACAATCCAGTCAGGAATAGCATGTCGAGCCGCCACTAGCTGTCCCTCTATGTCAGGAATAGCCAAGTCTTCCTCTGAAGGTAACTTAACCTTCGAGTGATGTAGTACATCCAAGAAAATGTTAGGCGGCACCAGCTTTTGTTGAGAACCCAGCCTTGACTGGGCGTCAGCCGCCTCGTTCCTGTGACGATCAATATGATCCACCTAATAACCCTTGAAGTGACCAGTGATGATATCCACCGCCTGAGGATAAGCCATCATCCGCGGGTCCTTGGAATCCAAAGTGCCTAAAACTTGCTGGGCTACAAGATCTGGGTTGCCAAAGCATCTAACCCGTCTCAGGTTCATCTCCTTATCCACCCGAAGGCCATGAAGCAGAACTTCATACTTGACTGCATTGTTAGTACAAGGAAAAATCAACCTTAGCACATAACAGAACTTATAACCTTTGGGGGAAGTTTAGACAACCCCTGCCCCCGATCCTTCTAGTTCCCTGGATCCATCAAACAGGATTGTCCATTATGTGTTGTCTGGCTTCTCCTCGGTCGCCTGACATTCGGTCCAGTCATTTATGAAATCCACTAAGGCCTGAGACTTGATCGGAGTGCGAGGTACATATTTCAAATTGAGAGGTCCAAGCTCCAACGCCCACTTAGAAATTCTGCCAGTAGCTTCTGTGTTTTGAATTATATCTCCCAATGGGGTAGAGCTAACCATTGTGATCTAGTGCCCCAAGAACTAGTGCTTTAGTTTGCAATTGGCCATGAACACCCCGTACACCATCTTCTCCCAATGCGGATACCTTTGCTTGGATTCTGTCAGGACCTCACTAATATAGTAAACCGGCCTCTGGACCGGATATTCCTTCCCTACCTCCTTACGCTCGACAACGATTGCGGCGCTGACAACCCTATTATTAGCCACCATGTATAAGAGCAAAGGTTGTTTCTCAACTAGAGCGGCTAAAACCAGCGGCTTAGTAAGCTGCCTCTTAAGTGCCTCAAACGCTTCACCCGCCACCGTACTCCAGAAAAAGTTGTCCCTCTTTTTCATCATCTGATACAAAGGGATGGCTTTCTCACCAAGGCGGCTTATAAACCGGCTTAATGCAGAAATCCGTCCCGCCAGGCGCTGAACATCATTGAAGCATGCGGGCTCAGACAGGGAGGTGATAACTTTGATTTTATCCGGGTTAGCCTCAGTGCCACACTCAGATACCAGAAAAACCAAGATCTTGCCTGCCGGAACGCCAAAGACTCACTTAGTCGGGTTAAGCATCATCTCGTACACCCTTAAGTTGTTGAAAGTATCCTTCAGGTCGTCAAGCAGAGTCTCCTTCTTCCTTGACTTGATCACTATATCATCCACATTTGCATGAACATTGCGCCCGATTTGGCTGTGAAGGCAGTTCAGTACACAACGCTGGTAAGTCGCCTGGGCACTCTTGAGCCCGAAGGGCATAGACACATAGCAGAAAGCACCAAAAGGCGTGATGAAAGCCGTCTTCTCTTGGTCTTTGACTGCCATCTTGATATGATGATAACCAGAATAAGCATCTAGGAAGCATAAACTCTCACAACCCGCTGTTGCATCAATGATCTGGTCAATACGAGGGAGGCAAATGGGTCAGCCGGACAGGCCTTGTTAAGATCCATGTAGTCCACGCACATACGCCACGTGCTGTTTTTCTTGAGTACCAGCACCGGGTTAGCGAGCCACTCCGGGTGAAAGACCTCAATGATGAAACCCATCGCCAAAAGCCGGGCGACCTCTTCCCCAATGGCCTTGCGTCTCTCCTTATTGAACCGCCGTAGAAACTGTTTGATTGGTTTAAACTTAGGATCCACATTAAGGTGGTGCTCAGCAAACTCTCTCGATACGCCCGGCATGTCAGAAGGTTTCCACGCGAAGATGTCCCAATGCTCACGGATGAATTCGAGGAGCACGCTTTCCTAGTTGGGATCCATATTAGCTCCGGTAGTGAACTGCTGAGATGAGTCGCCCGGATTGAAATCCACCAATTTGGTATCATCCGCTGAAAATTTGAGGGGCGGGTCAACCTCTGTGGTGGGATTTTTTAGCGGACTCATGTCTTCCGAGTCAACGTTTGCTTTGTAAAATTTGAGCTCCGCCTCAGCAAAATTGGACTATGCATAAGCCGCATCTCCTTCCTCGCACTCAATAGCCGTCTCTCGATCACCATGCACCGTAGCCGTACCTTTTAGGCCTGGCATCTTGAGCGACAAGTACACATAACAAGGCCTAGCCATAAATTTGGCATAGGCCGGACGTCCAAATAGAGCACGATACGGACTTTTGATCTTGACCACCTCAAAACACAAGGTCTCCACCCTGTAATTGTGTTCGTCACCGAAGGCGACTTCCAAAGAGATCCTCCCCATTGGACAAGATGACTTGCCAGGCACCATACCGTGAAAAACTGTTGAGGACGGCTTAGGGTCCTTATCCAGCAGCTTCATCTAGTGGAAAGTGTCGTAGTACAAAATATTGATGCTACTGCCACCATCCATAAGAACCTTAGTAAATACGTAGCCTCCAACTTGGGGAGCAACTACCAACGCCAGCCGTCCCGGGTCATCAACACGTGGCAGGTGATCCTCCCGGCTCCAAGTTATATCATACTCAGACCACTTCAAGTATTGTGGTAGAGCCGGCCTGATCGCATTAACCGCCCGCTTGCGCAACTTTTGATCTCGCCTGTCAAGGCTGGTCGAAAAACATGATACTGACCCGAGCTGAGCTGCTTTGGATTACTCTGATATCTAGACTGGTTACTCTATTGCTGATTGTTGCCACCAGAGTGCGGATGATGTCCTCCCTGGTTGCCCTGGCCGTGATGGCCGGATCCTGAGCCACCGGACCCAAACCCGGCTCCTGACCCGCCTGGTCCTGAGTCGCCGAGCAAGCCACCATCGTTGTTATGCTGTCGTAAGCTGTAGTCCTTGAACTTTTGCATAACGTGGCAATTACCCCATGTGTGACCTAACGGTCTGTCGGGACGAGTATGCCCCGGACAAGGTTTATTGAACATCTCCTCTAAATTAAAAGGAGTCTTACCCTTATTAAAAGGCTGCTTGAACTTCCCGTTGCCCTTAACACAGTTGTTGCCGGTGCTGGCATTGGCCACCAGCTCTGACCCACCGTCTGGGTTCTTCCTCTTGTCTTGGTTACCATTGCCTGTCGCACCCTTTCCATTGTTATTCTTCTTACACTAACCAGGCTTCTCTTCATCAGAGCCCGGATCCTTCGTATTATCACAGTTAGTGTATTTCGTGAGAGCCTCCATGAGCTCCCCCATGTACTGACACGTGCTCATGAGCCGGCCGAGTTTCTGCTTCAAAGGCGTAAAGTGGCTATTCTTTTCCAGAATCAAGACCGCTTGAGCCGCCGTAATCTTCTCAGACCAGTGGATGATAGTCGAAATGCACCGGACCCAGTGATGAGCCGACTCATTTTCCTGCTGTACACAGTGATCCAAATCCACAATCGTCATGGGCTGCTTGCACGATGTCGGTGCAGACGTCCGGCCTGGGTGTGGATCCGCCGATTTTGTCGATGAAGACGTGGATTCCGCCGAAGGGAACCCGGAACCCGTACTCGATAGAGTCGGCATCAGGAGCCCAGGCAGCGTCGTCGATGTAGAGCTAGCCATGACGAGTTTCGTTCATCCTTCTGATCACGAATCCCTCGATCCCGGGAAGAGAGCCCTTTGAGAACTCAACACCACCGAGCGCTCGCCCCATGGTGGGTGCCAACTGTCGTGGTTTTGTCACGGCAGATGTCCGAGGACTTAGATTTGAGGCCATCGCTAAGGTGATGGTCTCAAAGGGGTTGGTTGGGACGAAGGACATGAGTTTACCCAGTTTCAGCTCCTCAAGAAGAGGTAAAGGCCTACGTCCTGCTTGTGTTGTATTGATTGGAGTATCGATTACAAGGGAGCGGATTCGCTTGACCTAGTTCTTGATTAGTTGGTTTCTGTCTAAGTCACCCCGGGTCTCGCCCTTATAAAGGAGGTCAAGACCACGGGTTACACAAGTCTCATACCGATTCTTACAACGTATCCGACTCTATCTCTATGTCATCTTGCCTTCCTGAGCAAGCCGTCTCTAGGCAGCTTATCCACCCGGGTCTTCATGCCTTCTTTGTTTGGGCCTCGCCTTGGCCCATCTTGGTGAGCCGCTATACCTCTAGGCTTATGTCTTGAGGCCCATCCTTGGTCTGGCTTATGAGCCGCCAGGTATGACCCGGCCCCACCTAGGTGGGTCTTACCACGGGGTTATATCCCCAACAGTTCTCGAGCATTGCCTGACCCATGACCCAACTTTTGTAGAAAGACAAGAAGTTCAAATGGACAACTAAGTGCGAGGAAAGCTTCCAGGAGCTCAAGAAGAAATTGACCACAGCCCCAGTTTTGGCCACCCCCGATATTCACAAGGAGTTTGTGATATATTGTGATGCATCAAGAACCAAGCTTGGAGGTGTTCTGATGCAAGAAGGCAGAGTTGTAGAATATCTATCCAGACAACTACGTCCTCATGAGGAGAACTACGCAACTCATGATCTCAAATTGGCAGCCGTGGTTCATGACTTGAAGACATGGCGACATTACCTTCTGGGGAAGCGATGTGAGATATTCATAGACCACAAGAGTTTGAAGTATATCTTCACTCAAAGAAAATTGAACACGAGGCAACGAAGATGGTTGGAGTTGATCAAGGATTACGACCTCAGTGTTCAATACCACCCCGAAAAGGCCAATGTGGTAGCACACGCTTTAAGCAGAAAGGCTTGTTCCTTTAATGCCATGATTAAGGAAAGGCTACACGCCCTGTATGAAGAGCTTGATAGTTTTGTCTTGGAACTTGTTGCACCAGGATTCCTTGCCAACCTCGAAGCAAAGCCTACCTTGATGGATGATATTAAATAAGCTCAGAAGGGACACGAGAGCATTGAAGGCATCAAGAGGAAGATCAAGGCAGGCAAGGCCCCAGGATTCTCAGTGGATGAACAAGGAGTTGTATGGTTTGGGAATCGTATCAGCGTACCCAACAAAGAGGACCTCAAGAATTTGATCTTGCCAGAAGCTCATGACACTCCATACTCCATCCATCCTTGAGGAACGAAGATGTATCAAGACCTCAAGGCAAGATTCTAGTGGCATGGCATGAAACAGGAAATAAGGACATTTGTCGCTAAGTGTGACATATGCCAGAGAGTCAAAGCTGAGCACCAACGACCCGTTGGACTTTTGCAACCTCTCAAAGTGCCTGAATGGAAGTGGGACAAAGTTAGGATGGATTTCATCACCGGTTTACCAAGGTCAAGTAAAGGACATGATTCCATTTGGGTCATTGTTGATCACCTGACCAAAGTAGCCCACTTCATCCCCGTCAAGACAACCTACAATGGGAACCAATTGGCCAACCTCTACAACAACTGGATTGTGAGCCTCCATGGAGTTCCCAAGGAGATTGTATCGGACCGAGGCACCCAGTTCACCTCAAGGTTCCGGAATAGCTTCCAAGAAGCCTTGGGAACCAAGCTCTCCTTCAGCACTGCTTTTCACCCCCAGACCGCTGGGCAAACAAAAAGAGTAAATAAGATACTCGAAGATATGCTCTGCACTTGTGTCTTGGCTTATGGAGCCAAGTGGTAAGACTGCCTACCGTTCGCCAAGTTCTCCTACAACAACAACTATCAGTCGAGTCTTCAGATGGCACCATTTGAGGTGTTGTATGGGCGCAAGTGTCGTACTCTCCTCAACTGGTCAGAAACCGGAGAAGGGTTAGTCTTCGGACCAGATATCCTTCGCGAAGCAAAAGAGCAAGTTCAACTCGTACAAGAGCGAGTCGAGACCGCCAAGACTAGGAAGAAGGGCTACGCCAACTCTCACCATCGGGATATGAGTTTCCGTGTTGGAGACCATGTTTACCTTCATGTCATGCCTCTCAAGGGAACCAAGCGTTTCCACGTCAAGGGAAAACTTGCACCAAGGTTCATAGGCCCCTTCAAGATCACCGACGGGCGAGGAGAAGTTGTTTATCAACTAGATCTACCTTCCGAGCTATCAGATGTTCACATAGTCTTTGATGTGTCACTTCTCCGGAAGTTTACAAGGACAGCGACCATCAAGTCATCGATCTTCAGCCAGACCTCACTTATCATGAGAGGCTAGTTTGCATTTTGGATGAAGCCGAGCGTTGCACCCGAAGCCGCACCATCAAGTACTTCAAGGTCTAGTGGAGCAACCATACTAAAGTTGAAGAAACCATGGAGCGTGAAGATTATCTTAGATCGGAGTTCCCTTATCTTTTTAGTGCTTAGCCTAGGAATCTCGGAGACGAGATTCTTATAAGGGGGGTAGGTCTGTCACACCCTATGTTTGTATCACCTTGTTATGTTTGGATTTATAAAATTTGGAGCCAACTGAAACTTTTTCAATGCTCGTGCTTGATTGAATTGATGCTTGTTTGCTTGTTGATTCTTGTTTATGGCATTCTTGGATTCTATCCCTCTTCATATTCACCTTCCTTGACCGAAACTTCTTGCCCAATGATCATGCCATGTGAATAGTGCCTAAAACTATTTTTATCAAATTTTATTTTACCAAAAAGGATTTATTCAAATTAGGTTTTCAAAACCCCCTAAAATGAGGTTTGCACTACAACTACTCAAATTGGGTGGATTCGTCTTCCCCAAAGGCTTTATTTCAAAACTACTACATATAAGACTTTTCAAAACCACCAAATATTAATTTTTAAGATTATTTTTATATTTTATTTAAAGGATTTTTCTTAAGACCAGAAATGGTTTTTCATAGGGAAAAATTATTTAAATGATTTCAAAATATTTGAGAAAATTTAGGGAAACTCAGTGGACATATATTTTCCATATATATGAGTGTCAACACATGGGCTTGTTCAAATCATAGGCAAAAACCCCCAAGACCCTTTCTGTTCAAATCAAGCTTTTGGAATATTTCTATAAAAATATCCTCAATAAATTCTAGGAAAATTCCAGCAAGTCAACACTATCATGGGTGATGATCTTGCAAAGTTTCTACTCATTCCAAGTTGGTTTGGTTTAGCAAACCATCCCAAAACCCTTCTTGTCCAGATTCAAATTTAAATAACTTTACATTGTGAAGTTTCTTCCCATAACCTCAAACCTTGTGGACATGTTCTAATCACCAAATAATGATGCTACACTAAGTGGTGCATCAATGGTAAAAGCTTAGCATGTCTATATCTAGACAAACCAGAATCTGTTGATTTCTAGGTTTCCACTAAGTCCCATTGTGAACTTTCATCAAACTCTCCCAAACTTGGTGGACCCCCGGGTGCCTATAAAAGAGCCAGCTGGCCCCCTCTCTCACCTATGGTCTCTCTCTCCACTCCCCAGCAACCTCCTTGTGCCCCCACAGAGCCCCCAATGCCTCTGTGCTCGGGAGCGAGCCGAGGACCGTCGCGGCCATCTCACCGTCGACATCCGGGTACCTCCCCTCTCCGGCCCCCATTCCTGTCTTGTTGCGTTCCCCTTAGCTCCCTGAACCATTCCCCTTGTTTCTCCCCTTCGTTTGGTGTGCATAGTGACCGACACGTCCTCCTCTCGAAGCTCCTCCACCGCGACCATCTCCCCGCCGGCGACTCCGGCCACCTCCGGCCGCCTTTCCACCACCAGGAGACCGGTGGCTCGACGCGGAGCCCGTCCCCGCCTCCAGCTCCCCTCTCTGTGCCTCCTTCCGCCACCGGTGAGTCTCTCCCCCCTCTTCCCCGAGGTGGGAGAAGGATTTGACAGGTGGGACCCACCTGTCGGCCTCGCTCTCCCTCTCTCACGCTCTCTCTCCCCCTCATGGTCGCTGATGGCTGGGCCCCGTGCGTCAGGTTTAAACCTGGCCGCGCGCGAGGCCGGCCGACCCAGCCACTGGCCGCCTCTGGCCGAGGGTCCCGTGGCCTTTTTCTTTTTCTTTTTTGTGGGATATTGCAAAAATCCCACAAATCTCAATAAAAATCCCATGACAATAATTTTTGCACCTAAATTCCTAGGATATTCCCTAGAATTTAATAGTGCCCTTTTTGTAAAATTTTAAAAACCTTTTTTGCACTATTTTATTTTAAAACCAATATTTAGGCATCTTTTGCCTTTGTTAACTAGTTTCCAAAAATCTTTTTCATAACAAAATATTAAACAAACATTTTTAATATAGTTTTTAGTATTTATCAAACTAGGGTAGCATTTTTATTAGTGTCTTGAGTGCTTTGTTTTTTTGTGTGATGCTTATTTTATCACTATTTATCGTGACGATAGATTGTGCTGTTGACGAGGGAGTTGGACCCGAAGACTTTGAAGACCCCGAAGACTTTGTTGAGCCAGGAAAGTAGCCCTTTGACCATGTTAAGAAACTTTTTCATGCATGACATATATCACCTGTTGTTTCGATGATTGACCATGATGCGGAGTTCCCCTATAGTCGGTTGCCTCTGATACTCTTACTGTTGACACTTGCATCGTGCATGACCCTGCCACCTTATGAGGGTTATGCGGGTGGGTATAGATAGGATGCTAAGAGTTGATACACAAGTGGGATGGGATTTATGCATAGTGTTGGGAAGGAAGAAATGATTTCAAAGACTTTTCGAAAACCCCATCGGGTGCCACTAATGCCCGAGGGAGATGATGATGAGTGGGTGACCACTTGAGAAACAAGTGGTGTACCGGAGCAAGTGAGTGACTGTGGTTTTTAAAAACGGATTGGTGTAAGTTGCGACCGTTATTCCAACATTACATGTACGACCACGATACCACTTATGGGACGGGGCTTTGTTGATTACCTTGGTGGGTACTGGCAAGGAGCCCGAGTTACTAGTGGCGGGAGTAGCGTGCTCACTCTCGATGCGGGGTCATATCGATATGTACGATCATGTGCTGTCTTCACAGACACCGGGCACACCATTGGTCCCCTCAGGGATGGTACGATCTGGAGCAAGGCTCGTGTGATATACATCGTGAGGGTTGGGTACCAATCAAGTGGACTCTTTGCTTAGTATCGCTTGGGGAAAGGCATTGTTCGGGTGCTTACCTCCGGTATGTGATGTTGCACGAGTCATGGATGCCACCGAAGTTCCTCGAGTCTTGTGGGTAAAGTGTCCAACCTATGCGAAGTGTAAAACTATTCGAATAGTCGTGTCCACGGTCAACGACAGTTGGATGACCGCTCTTGTGCTATGTCCAAATGTTTTCACAAACAGGTGTGAGTGTGCTGGAGACAAAGATGGTACTTGAACTAAGTCCGATGAATTAGAATGACAATTGAACTAAGTCCGATGACTTAGCATGGTAAATGAACATGAGATGTTGAACCCCTGCTTATGTTGATATCTATAACTTGTTCATATGGATATCTTCCAAATCGTTGAGGTATGCTTACTTACTTACTTACTTGATCATGTCATTGCATTCAAAATTGGCTTTCCGCAAATTACCTACTTAGTGGTACATCATGCATCTTTATTACCTTGTTCCACAAATTGGATTGCTTGCGAGTACATTCAAAGTACTCATTGGCTTGCCACTGGTTATTTAATTGGCCAGGCATGGAAGAACAAGAGTATGTTGAAGAGTTCGTTGGAGACGAACATGTGAACTAGGACGCTTCCCAGTCAGAATGCCTGTAGGTTACGGCAGATGGCATGGTTTCACGCTTTCGATCAAGATTTCCGCTGCTTGTTCTATTTAATTGTTTGGCCCTTGTGGCTCTATCTATGTAAGACTAGACCTTCATGTTCTTTAGTTGTGTAAGACACTAAATATGGATGTAAGACTCTTGTATTTTAGTTTCTGTGTGTTCAGTGAGCATTGATCTCTGGGATCACTATACACGTGCATTCGGTGATCATGACTTATGAGTCAGATTCCCCACAATCATATAGCAAGAAAGAGGCAACACATGGAGATATATGAAAATATGCAATATCAATCATGTGCACAACATGGAAATGGTTGTCATCAACCGCATAAAATGGGCACTTCAGTGATGCAACGTAAGCAAGCATAGTGATCATGTAGTGCAAACTTGTAGTGCGAATATGCATCATACTAGAGGAAATCATGTCATACGACAAATAGTGGACACAAATAATGCACATGACATATCGCGAGCACAAACACAAAGCAAGTTCAACGAGTCATCAAGGACATGGGGCACAAAGCAAACATGGCAATAGCAACTAGGATTACCAATCATGCAAATACACATAGTAGTAGTAGAATGGGGAATCATGGCTAAATGCAAGCAAGGGTCACAATTGCATTGCAAAGGCATAGAAATGAGTATATCATGCAAAGTGAACATGGCAGTATGGGCAAAGGATATATAATGGTATATAACCCATAGTCGTGTGAGAACCAAGTAGAAGAGGTGCGCGTAGTCCTTGCGCGAGGGGAATGGTTGGAGACACATTCCGATGAATCCCAAAGTATCGGTGCTCTCAAGAGCTCTTTTCGCCAACTCATGGGATTGTGAGGTTGACGTGTGTTCATGAGTACCTACATACAACAAAGACAAAGTAAAAATGGTGTGTGCGTTGTATATGTACACATCATCCGTTAGGATGTGCATGTTCTTGTGTATTATAGTTATGTGGTAATCCATCATGTTCTTGTGTATACAACAAAGACAAAATAAATTTGAGGCATGGTATAGGAATACGTCATCCATCATGCAATTATAGTTATTATGCTCAACATTATTGGGACGTAATTTGTAGCAAGTATGTGGCACAAGCATTTTATTCATGTCAATGGCAAGCATATTGTGCACACAAACATGGGGATCATGCAAAGTGTAGGATGGCACACAATATCCTAATATGTATGAGGAAACTAAGGGGGTCTCCTCATGTGCAATTGCGGGAGCATAATATGGAGAATATTTACAACATCCCAAACAATGCATATCCAAAGCTAGGTGGTCATGGCATGTCATATGAGAGTTATTGTGCAAATGATGCAAAGGGAGCGTGGAAATATCATCACAAGAAAAATGGATGCCAATAACCATGGGTTTTTCATCTATGCCATATGAGCGAATGGGATTTACTTTGATGGGATATGCATAGTCACTATGGTGAGATGGCGAAATGCAATATGTGAAATTTCACGCATAGCATATGACAAGTGTAGCAGATTGTCGAACATGATGTGACCAATAGAATTGTCACATGATATCCTATGGAGTATAGCATCACAACTAGGTAATGCAACATGCTCATCATCATATTCATCAAAAATAGGTGGCACATCTAAGCATCAAGAAGACATAGCATGTGAAGTATCCATAAGGTGATCAACATCATGTAAGCAATCAATCTCGAGATAGTCCATTAGAGGGACAAGCAAGAAATCTTCACCTATGTTACCTTTCTCATTCCACTCATGTGGTGTAGGTGATGTGGGAGAAACAAACTAGTGGTCATCTTCATCGTGATGGAACCGTGTGGGAGGTGAAACATCATCCACCATGGCCATTGTCTCGTCCTAAGGGAGGACGAAGTCGTCAAGGATTGGCGCGTCATTGTATATGGGACCTAGCACCAAAGGAGAAGACACAATATAGGTAGACCTCACATGCCTTATCAACTACCTCACTCACTCTATGTAGTGGTGGATCACTCACTCCATCTAGGTAGTTGCGCTCATAGTCACATATGGTGGAGTCACTCATCTCACTCCAGTGGTGGGGGTTGTGGCTCTCCTCATAGGCAAGGTGTGGAAACTCATCATATATGGGGCTAGTGGTGAAGTCACTATCACTCTCAATATTGTGGCAAAATTCTCTCAACTCATCACCAAACATCGCTGTGGTCGAAGGCAAAATCCCATGCTCAACCAACTCGTCGTCGTCGTGGATGAAGGCCGAAGATGGCACATCATCACTCGCCTCCATGACCGAAGGGAAAATCCCATGCTCGGCCATCTTCCTTGGGATCCTTCCGAAAATGGAAGGGACATCCATGCATGTAGTCGATTGCCTTGATCTTGGCATCGCAGCTTGTCCTTGGTGGTGATCTTGGTCTTCACGCACTTGTTTCTTCGAAGATGTGTGACTGGAGCGTCTATGCCGTGATGATGACGAAGGGGAACAAGACTTGTAGTTTACCACCATGTGTCGAAGTTGCTCCATGTGGGCGGCCACCATGTCTCTTTTCCGAGCTTCGGAGTGTCTTATATCTATAGCGAGTCGCTCGAATTGTCTGTTGATGTGGTTGCTCATGTCGATGTAGTCGTCGAAGACCAAATATGGTGTGCTTTGCCTGGCCATCACAGGACTCGAGCAAAGGTGAGTGGGATATGAGATAAACAATACCAAGATTCCATTCCCAAAGTTGAGGATGTATCCCGTTTAACTCAATGTGAATTGAGAGAATAGTGGAATTGGTATCGGACTTGTTCACTCACACCTATAACATAAAGCTTGTCGAGTGGCTTGGTTAGGACAAGTGGCACAAAATTCAAGAAAAATGTGAGTCAAGATATTGAAAATGTTGAGGAAGATTCACAAAATTGCAATGCAAAGCAAATAGATCAATAGCTATGGTGGCACTAGGAACACACACACGGATAGATAAATGGGATCTGCACAACCAAGGAATGAGCACAAATGTGATAAACTCAGGAAAAGCTCGTGTTGCATGGATACTAGAAGAGACAATAGCTCAATTGCTCAGATGAGCTGGGTATACGCTTGTGCACCAATGTATGAGAGTAAAAGTGTCGTCTTCAATCCCAATTATGCTATGTATGTATGATCCAAAGAGTATGAACTATGTAAAATGGCTGAATGCTATTTCTATTGCTTACAAGCTCTTTTGTATCTCCTCTTTTGCTTAAAAGCTTTTTCTTCTTTCTTTTGCTCTTTTTTTCTTTGCTTGATGCTCAGACCAAGATATGACACGAGTATGTTGGATATGCATGGGAGAGACTTATGGCACAATGTAGATGACAAGATGTTTACGTGCTAAAAGTAGCCATGCGGCATATGAGAAACACTACAGTGCACAAGTAACGTGGCCCAGCAATTCTCAACTCGCTAGTCTAAATAGGTAAGGTAGGCAATAGGCTCGAAGCGATCAAAGCAATGGCAAGGAAATAGACAGTGATGTCGTTGAGGGTACCGTCCTTGCTTATGGTTGAGGTGCCAAAAGACGAAGTGGCCGTTGTCGATGTCGAGGCCGAGGTGATGATGAGCGGAGGCGTTGTCGATGTAGAACAGTCCCTAATTAGCCAAAACACCTTAAGAAACAGAAACCGCAACTCAAAATCTCAAACAAAATTGGGTTAGGTTGGTGGACAAGCTATGCGGAAGTTATGGGTGGAGGCTTAGGCAAAGATGCCAAAATTTGAAAATTTTGATGGAGTCAAATGATGATGAATCCATTTTTCTGGGATGGAGAGTGTCAATAAGTACTAAATGAGCTAAAGAATATTAAAGTCGGAGTTCCGATGAATTAGTTATGGTCAAAACGGTAAATCACGGGAGGCTGAAATCCCAGTGGCTGGATATCCGGGACCTAACATCCAGAATGCGCCAAAGGTGAGCTCCACAAGCCGGATGTCGGGCTGGAGGGCCTAGATGTCCGGCCTTAGGCCCGGATGTCCAGCCAGGGACCCGGATGTCCGGCCCGACAGATCTAGATTGAGATTTGGGCCTCGGGAACTCAATTTGGGCGGAAATTTCGAGCTCTTGGGGTCAAAATTTATGGGGGGTCAGAAAAATTAGGAGGATTAGGTGGTGGGAAAGCTAGATCCACTTGCCAAACATGAATTCCATGGATCAAAATAAACAAAATCTCACAAGAGTCAACAAATCACAAAAAGTTTGGTGAGGATTTTTGAATTGGGATGAAATCAAACAAAATTAGGATAGAAAATGAAAGGGAGAACTCCAAATTCATGAGAAACGTGGCTTAGGTACCAATATGATACAGGGCAAGCCCGTGTGTGTCGATCTTTCATGAATTGGAGGGGGATTCCACAAAGAACATGAAGAACACGAAGGAGAAATCATAAGAGGAAACACTCAAGAACAAGTCCAATCACACATCCACTAGACTCACCATACACAAGATCCACAAGGTATGTGAACAACAAAGGGAAATATGATACATGGTAGAGTTCATCCCAAATCCCATGGGGAGATGGGGCCTTGATATCCAGATGATCTTCCCTTGAGAGGGGCCTTGACATCCTCTAAGGATCTTCTTTGGTGGAGGCCTTGGTCTCCATGGGAGAGGTAGAGGAAGGAGCAGACCTCAACTAACTAAGAGATAAACTATTGCTAACCCTAGAAATGAGGAGGAGGGGTCCCTTACATAGTTCTAGTGGAGATAGGGGGAGAGAGAGAGAGGATACGTGGGCCTTTTGCATAGGGGCTGGGTGTCCGGGCCAGGCGCCGGATGTCTGGGGCTTCATGGGGATGTCTGGGGCAGGGGCCGGATGTTCGGTGCTCGGGCGCCTAGCTTCACTCGAATCGGGACTCCTCGCACCAGATTTCCGGGCACGGGCGCCAAATATCTGGCCGGTCTTGTGGCGCCGGATATCCGGGGGTCGGCCAGATGTTCGGGCCATGTAGCCTCAGTTGCAGCTTGCCCTTGGTGCCAGAGGGGTCTCCAGGGGCCGGATGTCCAGGGTGTAGGCCGGATGTCTGTGGCCTGGGAGGTGGCTTGGCCTTCTTCTGTCATCGCTTCCATGCTTCCCTCGCGTATGGTGTAGTTGTTCCACAACACTTGCACTACTCCTCGTCATTTGTGAAGCTCCTACAATACCTATGTATGCACACGAGGGGAGTTTCAACTAGAATACCATCCTCGAAGGGGTCAAGTGACCATATGTAAAGGAGATGATTCACCTTTATGTATATGAAGTAGTTGTGGTACGTGTCACTTGCCAAACGGACTCTCGTCATGGTGATGTCCATAGGATGCTCCGCATCAGAAGCTCTTCCTTGTCCTTGAGTGTCATCTCATGAGCAATAATCCTTCCAATCACTTCCATAGGCTTGAGATCTTTGTAGTTGGGCATCATTTGGATCAGTGTGCACATAGTGTCATATCTATCATCCAAAGCTCAAAGTATCTTGATGGTGATGAATTTGTCGATCATTTCTTCGCTTCCTAAGTAGGCAATTTGATTGGTGATGAAAGCTAGCCTAGAGTACATCTCTATGACTCCTTCACCATCCTTCATCTTGAACTTGTCAAGCTAACTCTGAATAACATCCAACTTGGAATCTCTCACGGATTCACTACCGTCATGCATCTCAACCAAAGTATCCAAAATCTCTTTTGCATTCTCAAGATGATTGATTTTGTTGAATTCTTTGGGGCATAGGAAGTTGTAGAGAATGTCACATGCTTGAGCATTGTATTGCAACATCTTCAATTCTTTCGAGGTCGCTTCACGATCCGGTCCCCTTCCATCTGCAAAGAATTCACCTTGCAATCCAACACGAACAACAGCCCAAACGGTAGGGTTATGACCAAGAATATGCATTTTCATTTTGTGCTTCCAACTCGCAAAATTTGTGCCATCAAAGTACAGACATGTACGGTGATAATTCCCTTTGCTAGACACCACACTCTCCTAGATTGTGAAACCAATGCAATTGAGACCAATGCTCTGATACCACTTGTAGGATCGAAAGTAGGTCTAGAGGGGGGGTATTAGACTACTTGACCAAATAAAAATTCTACCTTTTCCCAATTTTAAGTGTTGGCAGATTTTAGCATTGATAGAAAGTCAAGCACACCCTACAAATGCATGTTTACGAGTATAGCAGCGGAAAGTAAAGACAAGCATGAGTAGTAAAGGAAGGGCAGGAAGATCAAACACAATTTGGAGACACGACAACTTTCCCCATGCTTCCTATAGGTGGTGCTATCGTACGTCCATGTTTATGGAGTCTTCAACCCACGGAGGGTAACGGTCACGAGAGTCCATGGATGGCTCTACCCATGGAGGGTTCCACGAAGAAGCAACCCTGACTATACCATGATGGCCTACGTCCACGGAGGACTAGGCTAACTCAGGGTAGATCTTCACGGACTAGGCGATCTCCTTGCCCTTACAAACTTCTTGGTTCACTCCACAACACGAAGTAGGAGGCTCCCAAGCGACACCTAACCAATCTAGGAGGCACCACCCTCCAAAAGGTAATAGGCTCAATAATGTCGTTGAACTCCTTGCTCTTGTGCTTCGAGATGATAGACTCCTCAACACTCAATCACTCTCTCACAAATTTGTCTTTGGTGGAAGAGATTGATTGGGTGGAAAGCAACTTGGTGAGGCTAAAGATCAAGATTCATATGGTTGGAATGAAATGGCATGATCTCAACACATGAGTAGGTGGCTCTCTCTCAGAAAATATGATGGGATAAGTGGGGATCTATTCTGACTGCTTCTCTTTCGAGTGAGTGGTGGTGGAGCGGTACATATAGGCATCTCCAAAAATACCACCGTTACACCTTAAGTGACCAACTCAGTGACACCGGTATGTGAATCTCGGTGGTACCGAGTTGCTCCAAAGGTAGCAACTTTTGAATCTCGGTGAGACCGATATAGAAATCTCGGTGGTATCGATTATGTGTCCAATAGCTAGAATCCAAATCTCGGTGATGCCGATCTAGAAACTCGGAGCTTCCAATTTTGTGAACTGAGGTAACAAAAAGTTGGCAAGCTGAACTCGGTGGCTCCATAGTGGGACCGGTTGCACCGATGTGCTAGGATTTGGCAGGGTTCTGGGAATCGGTGGGACCGAGTGGATAGTGTTGGTTGCACTGATTTTCATGAATGGCTTAGACAAAATTTGTGGGTGCTTTTGGTAACTATCACTTGTGCACGTGGAGCATCTTGTTCACCAACAATACCTTACCCCCTTTTGATAGTATTGGCTTTTCCTCTAGACTCAAAGTGATTTATCACAAAGTAAAACGTAGAGTCCTCTTTGCTTGAAGATTTTGCCAATCCAAATCCTTGCATCTAGGGGTTTCTCCACAATCCTTTTGCCAACACATCGTTGAACTTGTCCTGAAATATGCTTAGTCAAAATATTAGTTAAATGATATATATGTTGTTATTAATTACCAAAACCACCAAGGGAGCAAATGTCCTTTCAAAGACCCCGGGATACCTACTATACCTTGCTCCATTAAATGAAATTATGTTAAAACTGCTTTATATGATCTTGAAGCTAGTGTCAATGTTATGCCTTTCTCTCTTTATAAAAGACTTGATTTGAACAAGCTCGCACTTACTAAAATATCTTTGAAAATGGCTGATAAATCTATTGCTATACCTATTGGAATTTGTGAGGATGTACCCGTTGTTGCTACGAATGCTACTATTTTAACAAACTTTATTATTCTTTAGATGCCTAAGGACGAAAGCATGTCGATTATCCTTGGTAGATCCTTTTTAAATACTATAGGGGTTGTTATTGATTGCAAGAAAAGCAAGTTTACTATTCATGTTAATGGAAATTAGCACATGTATACTTTCTGAAGAAACAAGTTGTGGTTAGTAATATAATTCTATTGAGCAAAATGCCACAATTACTATTTGGGAGTTTAAATTTCCTCTTCCTATTGCAAAGAAGAAGTATGATATTCTTATTGTTAGGGAGATGAAAATCCGCATTGAGGTAACCTAGTGTTATATGAAGGTTCTTCAGTTTCATCTAAATCTAAAATAGTTGTTAATAAGACTTGGTCAACCTTATTAATGAGTCCTTTTTAAGAGGCATGTGGTCAATGAATTTAGTAAGCATAACTTTGTGTATCCATAGTTTACTCTTTGTTATTTGTTGTTTAAATAAAATAAAATTTCGTGATTATCCTGTTTTCTGAATTACCCATGCAATAAAAAGTTAACCAAAGTAAAAGTTCTTAGAATATTGAAAAATTTATACATGAATTTTTTAGAATAATTAAGAATTTTTGGAGCTAAAAACACCTAGGGGTACACCTGTTGTTGCCAAGGCAACAGGGCGCACCCCCCCCCTAGGGCACCCCAGGGTGCCTTGGGGGACTCACAGTGACCCCCTTTAAGCCCACCTCATTGCTTTCCTCTAGAAACAAATTCTAGTCGTTGTCTCCCTCGTGTTCTTCCTCCCAAACCTAAGATTTTCGATCTGTTTGCTTGGAGCTCCATTTCCGAAACTATTTTGAGGGATTGATCCTTGGTATGTGACTCCTCCTTTGCTCCAATTAGTTTTTTCTTTAGTGGATTATATTTTGCATATTTTTCTGCTCTTGGTGCTATTGAAAACCATATTTCATGTTGAATTCTTTGAGTTCCAAGTAGTTTGAATTCTTGATATGGCCTCTAGGCATCTCGATGAGTAGTTGCTGCCAATCTTACAAAGTTTTGTTGACATAATTTTGTGCTCCAAAAATTTCAAATTTTTTTTCCTAGGAAAATGAATATCTTTAGAAAGAGTTCTTCAAGGAGAAGGTCCTCTGATGAGTCGTTGAGCGAGAGCTCTCTACGACAAGCCTACGTTGAACCAACGAGAAGCTCAACATGAATTGCCGAAGCCAAATCGTGTCGGCGGCCATCTAATGTGTTGATGATTGGTGCTGGTGTTAAGGAAGAATTTGATCAATATATTTAGAATACTGAGCTCACCGTCTTCCTCGCAGATAAGTCTACTCAATATCACAACCTTACCCATTCATTCGCTCAAAGGTTTGAGTATCATTCCCGCACTTCTAGAGATTTATTTCATCTTTCTGATAGATCCTATGGTATGTCTCTAGAGTAATCATGTGATGCATAAAAAATTACATATTGGGGCACACTTATCAAACCGCAAAAAGCATATTGTGATATTTTTCTTAAGAGTCCATTGAGTGCCGAGGATAGAGTATTTACGCAAGCTAGAGTAAAAGGTATCCGCTTTCCCTCTATTCGCTAATTTGCATTGTTTAATGGAAAATGCATTGGGGGGGGAGGAAGATTGTAGTGCGTTGTGTGCCCTTGACTTGAGCATTATTCAGACTGCTTTAACGGGCAGTAAACTGTATAATCTTTGGGAAATTGTTGGCCTAAGGTTGAATCTGAACACGGGGGATGGTGACCCATATGGAGGAATTTATACCTCCCACGTAGCTGCAAGGCTAAGGGTCTCACCTCAACCCAATTATGCTATATTGACTGATAGTTACTTAGACTTTGAGGTAATGTAGTACCATGATTTTATTAAGGATAGAGTTAAGAGTTATTATGATGCAACCTAACATTTGACAAATACCGTATTGTCTCTGTTATTTTTCTTCTACCCGTCCTCTTTGATTTTCAAAGCAAACAAATATATTTCATTTATGATAACAAAGTGTATGAGTACAACACAGCAGTCGAGGCCACTCGGTTGGCTGAGGAGGAGGCATAGACCGCCTCCACGAGCTACCACTTTGATTATTACCCTAACCATGGATGGTGATTACCAAGATAGGCCAAAAGCCTAAGCTTGGGGGAGTACGTAGTTCTCATCGACACTACATTCATGTTCAGACATTTCATTTCAGTTGTCGGTGTTCATCCTCTTTCATTGTATATCGATGTTAGTTTTATTTTTACTTTCTTCTTGTGTGATTGAAAAACTTTGAGGATCTAAAAATATTATCACCTCTTTTCGGTTTTTCTTTCTTGTTCTATTAGTTTTTAATATTAAGAGAAAACCCAAAAAGATTTCTCGTTTCTTCTTGTACTTGTTGGCAGCTTTCCCGTGTAAATAGTTTTTCCCGCCTTTTGTTTTTCGTTCGTTAATTTGCTTTCTTGAGAAAAATAACTCAAAATTTCCAAAAATATTTCAGTGTGTTTCTCCGAAATTCTTTTCTTTTCTTTGAGTCCTCGAAAGGATAAGACCGCGATCGAAATGTTGAGTGGCTCTCATATGCTATATTGTGGACATAATGAAGACTCAATATTACCTTGTCTTCTCCTTTGTATAAACTGTTTCGTAGATTCTAGCTTAATCCACGGCACACTTGCACCATTATTATTTTTCACATCAGTCGGTCGTGCAAGTGAAATGCAATAATAATGTTATTTGATGAAGTGATCGTGGTAAAAGAAGCTGATATGAACTCTCTTGTTTTCTGTTTATGTAAATAACTTTAGCTCACTTGCTGTTGATTCAGCATAATATGAGTGAACATGTTTGTGATGAAAATTACATATCATAGTTGCTCATGACATGCTTAAATAGCTAGGAGTTGATAATAATTTATCTTGTGTGTCAACATACATTAAAATGGTCATGATGTAGTATTTTGGCATGGTATCCTCCTCCGAGTAATTCGAGTGGCTTGACTTGGCACATGTGCAAACATGTAGTTGAAACAAATCCAATGCAGCCTTCAGGATATTTATGTTCAGATTGTTTATATCGTACTCGTGCTAATATTCAATGTTAATTAGTCGCAATGCATGATCATGGCAGTTGTCGCTCTCTAGTTTGTCGCTTCTCAATCTATTTGCTAGCCTTCATCTTTACTAAGGGGGAATACTGCTTGTGCATCCAAAATCCTTAAACCAAAGTTGTTCCACATGAGTCCACTATATCTACCTATATGCAGTATTACCCTGCAGTTCCAAGTAAATTTGCATGTGCCACCTCTAAACATCGAATTAAATTTCTGTTTTGTGCCATGCTAAGCAGGTTATTCGGCTGTCATTGCATGAGAGAGGCTGGTAAAAAGGATGCCCAATCCTGCATAATCAAAATTAAATTAAACAAAAGTTTTGAGATAGTTGAAAGGTTCGAGGGCACTGCTGACCCGCAAGTATAGGGGATCAATCGTAGTCCTTTCGATAAGTAAGATGTCGAACCCCAACAAGGAGCAGAAGGAAATGATAAGCAATTTTAGCAAGGTATTCTCTCGAAATACTGTGAGTAACGGTAGTAGATAGTTTTGTAGCAAGATAATTCGTAACAAGTGACAAGTATTAGTAGTAGCCACTGTTCAAGAATTAATCTCATTAATCAGTTAATTAGCCAATTAATCGCTACTCATCAGGTGGACGAATCCAATAACACCTATTCAGCACATTAACTTGGCAGGCCGATTAAATGTTGTGCCACACCGATTAAATGGTCTATTACACTGATTAATCGCTTGTCATGCTGATTAATAATTGTTGGCACATAAACTCATGGGAAAATAAATCCCGATTATTTGGCCAAAACCCCCTCCCAACCCCTCCAGCTCATATAGAGCTAGGGTTTAGCCCTCCACTCTCCCCTCCCGCTCCTCTCATCCCCTGTCATCTTAGATGGCGACTAGCCAAATCCTTATCGGTGTGCTGCTGCTTCCCCTCCTCTCGTGTGAGTCTTCGCTTTCTCTTCTTCCTTTGTGTGCTGCTCCTACCCCTCCTCCTTCATGATCTACCACCTCTAGCAACCGACCAGTTCAGACGCCGTGTAGCAGCCGCCACCTTCCCTCTGATTGTCACTGTTGCATGGAAACCATCTCTCGGAGTAGCGTCCCAGGTCGTAATCAGAAAAAGTATTGTTGTATACATGTTTGTTGATGATTTTTATGCCCACATGGATGATTGTTGGTATATACATGTTTTCTATCTATGACAAAAGAAATTTTGCCATTTCCTTCATATTTACAATGTATATGTTTTCCCCATACAAAATTTTCTTTTATTGAGTTTAAAATTACACCAATTAATAGTCAACCGATTAATCTAGTTAATAGGCCGATTCAACGATTAATCACTACTACCAAGCTGAGTGAGTAGCTACTAGTTAACAATTTCCTTAACATTGGTAGTCAAAATTGTGCAGCAAGATAGCCCAATACTTTTTGGAGCAAAGTACAGTCCGGAAAGTACTCTTATATTAAGCAAGCGCTCCTAAGGACACATGTGAATTACTGTCTAGTCATGTTCATCATGTTGAGTTGATTCACGTTCGCTACTTTAATAATTTGGTATGTGTGATAGAGGCGAAGTTGTCCCTGTCTTTCGATGAGATGGTGGCTATCGTTTTTGGTGGAGTAGACTTTGACGATCCGACTACGAACGTGTGAGACGTCGCGCCTTAGCAATCGCTAAACCAACTCTGAGAGGTTATTGACCACGCCGGAGCACGATCAACCTGACCACGAGGGTCTATTTCCTGCACGCAAACGAAGAACAAGCAAGAAACTAAGATTGCAATCTGGATATTGCGAATATAAGAGGAAAGCTTTATTGATGAAGTGGGGTTCTGTGACGCCTTTGTCTGGTCGTGGAACACAAACGAAGAACGCGAAGTTGCTGCTATGGCGAACTTGTAATCTAAACAAAACCCAAACCTAAAACGAAGCCCTAAGGGCTGTATATATGGGGGAATAGAAGGGAATTTCGTGGCCCCTTGGAGGAGGGGTCCGAAACCGACCCTAAGTCAGTTTCCCCATACATACGGACTCTAAAAACAGCCTATAATATGGTATTTCGAAATTACATGGGCCTGGCCCAAAATTAAGGTGGCGCAGCACCTATATTAGCCTATGGACGAATTTTATAAAGTGGCATCATGCATATTTCGTCCAAAGCTTCCCACTCCCATTATGGTGGCTTCAATGTGCGAAAATCATCACTGGAAGCTCCAATGTTCTTCCCCGCGCGCGCACCTTCTCCTCCATGCTTGATCCCGCTCCAATGGTCATCCTTCTTATCCATGATAGGTCCTTCATTCATAAGTAAAACAAAAGTATCTAATTTAGGCAGCATCATATGTTCATGAATATTAGAAGGATTTCCAAGAAACGAAAGTACCTGGTAATTCAATTGACGTGCGCGAGCTCTAGTAATTGGTCATGTATGTATAGCAGTCGGGGTGGGTGTAACATTAGTAGGGATGTCCTCATCATCCTCCCCTTCTTGAACTGACGTCGTCCTCGACGGAAGCTCATCTTCCTCACCCAAATAAGGCTTCAAATCTGCAATGTTAAAAGTGGGGCTAACCCCAAACTCTGCAGGCAGCTCAAGTTTATATGCATTATCATTTACTTTCTCTAACACCTTAAAAGGACCATCAGCACGTGGCATTAGCTTTGACTTGCGCAAATCAGGAAATCTATCCTTACGCAAATGTAACCAAACAAGATCTCCAGGTGCAAAGACAACATGTTTTCTACCCTTATCTCCAGCAAGTTTGTATTTAGCATTCATACGCTCAATGTTTTCCTTAGTTAACTCATGAATCTTTAATATCAATTCAGCACGTTCTTTAGCATCAAAATTAACCTTCTCCGAAGACGGAAGAGGCAACAAATCAATAGGTGCACGAGGTAAGAAACCATACACAACTTCAAAAGGGCACATCTTAGTGGTAGAATGTAGCGAACGATTATAAGCAAATTCAATATGAGGCAAGCATTCTTCCCACATTTTCAGGTTATTCTTCAAAACAGCCCTAAGCATAGTAGACAATGATCTATTGACTACTTCAGTTTGGCCATCAGTTTGGGGGTGACATGTAGTACTAAAAAGCAGTTTAGTCCCCAACTTAGCCCATAAACATCTCCAAAAGTGGCTAAGAAATTTAGCATCACGATCGGAAACAATTGTATTTGGCACACCATGCAACCGAATAATTTCACGAAAGAACAAATCAGCAACATGAGCAGCATCATCACTTTTATGACATGGTATAAAGTGTGCCATTTTAGAAAATCTATCCACGACAACAAATATGCTATCCCTCCCCTTCTTTGTCCGAGGTAAACCTAAAACAAAGTCCATAGATATATCCTCCCAAGGAACACTAGGTACAGGTAAAGGCATATATAAACCATGAGGATTGAGTCGTGACTTAGCTTTTTGACATGTAGTGCAGCGAGCAACAAAACGCTCAACATCCCGTCTCATCTTTGGCCAAAAGAAATGTGTAGCAAGTACGTCCTCCGTCTTCTTCACGCCAAAGTGTCCCATTAATCCTCCTCCGTGCGCCTCCTGTAACAACAAAAGACGAACGGAGCTAGCTGGAATGCATAGCTTGTTAGCACGAAACACAAATCCATTATTAATAACGAACTTGTTCCATGTTCTCCCTTCTTTACAATTCTGCAACACGTCTCTAAATTCAGCATCATGCACATATTGATCTTTGATGGTCTCCAAACCAAATATTTTAAAATCAAGTTGTGAAAGCATAGTATAACGACGAGACAAAGCATCAGCAATAACATTGTCTTTACCCTTCTTGTGTTTAATGACGTAAGGGAAAGTCTCAATGAATTCAACCCATTTAGCATGTCTAAGGTTCAGTTTTGCTTGACTTTTAATATGTTTCAAAGATTCATGATCAGAATGTATAACAAATTCTTTGGGCCATAAATAATGTTGCCATGTTTCCAAAGTCCGAACAAGAGCATATAATTCCTTATCATAAGTAGAATAATTCAGACTAGGCCCACTTAATTTTTCAGAAAAGTACGCAACAGGTTTACCATCTTGTAGTAACACACCTCCTAACCCAATTCCACTAGCATCACATTCAAGCTCGAAAGTCTTATTAAAATCAGGAAGTTGGAGTAAAGGAGCATGTGTTAACTTATCTTTCAAGACCGTGAAGGCTTCTTCCTGTGCGGTACCCCAAGAAAAAGGCACGTCCTTCTTTGTAAGCTCATTGAGAGGCGCAGCAATGGTGCTGAAATTTCTCACAAAACGCCTATAGAAACCAGCGAGGCCAAGAAAACTCCTTACTTGTGTGACCGTTTTGGGCTGCGGCCAACTCTCAATAGCTTCGATCTTGGCTGTATCAACTTCAATTCCCTGTGGAGTAACAACATAGCCAAGAAAAGATACTCGGTCGGTGCAAAAGGTGCACTTCCCAAGGTTACCAAACAAACGTGCATCACGTAGCGCAGTAAAAACAGCACGTAAATGTTCCAAATGTTCCTCCAAAGATCTACTAAAAATCAATATATCATCAAAATAGACTACCACAAATCGTCCAATGAAAGCACGTAAAACCTCGTTCATTAATCTCATGAAAGTGCTAGGTGCATTAGTTAACCCAAAAGGCATGACTAGCCACTCATATAATCCAAACTTAGTTTTAAATGCTGTTTTCCATTCATCGCCCAATTTCATACGAATTTGATGGTATCCACTACGCAAATCAACTTTGGAGAAAATTGTAGAGCCACTTAATTCATCAAGCATATCATCTAGTCTAGGAATAGGATGACGATAACGAATAGTAATATTATTAATGCCTCTACAATCCACACACATGCGCGATGTACCATCCTTTTTAGGCACTAGAATAATAGGAACAGCACAAGGACTAAGGGATTCACGTATATAACCTTTGTCAAGCAGCTCCTGTACTTGACGCATAATCTCCTTTGTCTCCTCTGGATTGGTACGGTAGGGCGCACGGTTGGGTAGGGATGCACCGGGAATTAAGTCAATCTGATGCTCAATCCCGCGAATAGGCGGTAATCCCGGTGGCACGTCTTGTGGAAAGACGTCAGCGAACTCCTGCAAAATGTTAATGACAGCAGGAGGCAAAGAGGGAGGCATGTCCTCGAATGAAAATAATACCTCTTTACATACAAAAGCATAGCAAACATATGTAGCAACATCCAAATCATTAATATCAGATTTAGTAGCAAGTAAACATCCACTCTTCAATTTTATTTCAGATGCAACAGTAGATGATGGTTTATTATGCTTATGGTGTTGCTCAAATTCCTGTGCTACAATCTGATTTTCACTCTTATTTTTCTCCTGTTTTGCTTTACTAGCTCTAGCAATGTCATCTTTCATAATATGTTCGGGAGACATAGGAAGCAAAGTGATATTATGATCCTTATGAACAAGAGTATACTGATTTGTCCTACCATGGTGTACAGAATTTTTATCAAACTGCCATGGTCTACCAAGTAAAACAGAACATGCTTGCATGGGTACCACATCACAATCCACATAATCAGAATATGTAGCAATGCTAAAATGCACACGAACAGTACGTGTTACCTTAACCTTGCCACTATTGTTGAACCATTGGATGTAATAAGGATGAGGATGTGGTCTGGTGGATAGAGACAGCTTCTCCACCATCTCCATGCTAGCCAAGTTATTGCAACTCCCTCCATCGATGATGATGCGAACAGAACGCTCTTTCACAACTCCCTTTGTGTGGAACAAGTTGTGCCTCTGATTTTGCTCAGCGTGTGTAACCTGCACACTGAGAACACGTTGAGCAACTAAACTTTCATACCTGTCAGCGTAATCAGCAGCCATGTATTGTGTTTCTGGTTCTGCATCCTCGCCACCCTGTTCGTCACTTGCAATAAGTGCCAAAGTCTCCTCATCATAATCACTAGCGGACGCATATCCACCATCCTCAGTAACAATCATTACACGCTTGGAAGGGCATTCTCTCGCATAGTGACCTCCACCGTTGCAACGACGACATATAACCTCATGTGTTTGCCCTGTGGATGCAATAGATGAAGAAGAACTCTGTGCAGGCCCAAAAGGTGTGCTCTTCGCAGAGGGTGCAGTAGGAGCCTGTTGCCTGGTATCGCGATTAGAGTTGGAGGTTGAAGGAGGTGGTGTTGCAGCAGGACGTGCGGAAGCAGAGGAGGTACGTGGCGTCCATGATGAAGTACGGCCTGCAAAATTAGTAGTTCTCGCCATTGCCTGTCGATCCTGCACTTCACGTTCAGCTTTGCAAGCAAGATGAAATAAACGAGTGATAGTGTTATACTCCTTATACTCTAGAATAGTCTGAATCTCTCTATTTAATCCACCCATAAAACGTGCAAGCATAGCTTCATTCTCCTCAACAATACCACATCTAATCATACCAGTTTGTAATTCCTGATAATATTCTTCTACAGATTTTTTTCCTTGTCTTAAACGCTGCAAATTTTGAAGCAATTCACGTTGATAATAAGGTGGCACCCAACGATTTCGCATAGCAGTTTTCAAAGCAGCCCAAGTAGTTGGAATATTATCAGGGTGTATTCTACAATGTTCTGACCACCAAACACAAGCAAAACTAGTGAATGAACAAACAGCAGCAGCAACACGTCGATCCTCTGGAAAATTTTAAGCATGTAAAACGTTGTTCTGTTTCTAACTCCCATGTAAGATATATATCAGGAACATATCTACCCTCAAACGTCGGAATATTCAATTTAAGTTTAGGGAGATGGTCATGATCCCGTACCTGCGGGGGTGGTGCAGCCCTACCGTTACGGTTGTAGCCATGTGGTCGACCTGGTGCGTATGGTGGTGGTTGCCCATGGGGCGGATCTAGAGCAACCTCTCCCTCATCATCGAAATCACCATCATAATCTTCAACCTGCTCAACGACAGTAGCCGCACGAGCCACCGAAGTAGCAGCAGTATCAACAGTACCAGGATGTTGGGCGTGGCCGAGAGGCACACGTCGCGCTCGTCGTTCGAAAGGAATAGGAACTGCAGCTGGTGGAGGTAGACGGGCAAGCACCTCATTGAACTTGGCGTCCATCTTGGAGTCGAATGTCTTCTCCAAACCATCTAGCTTCTCCATGGCAACTCCAAAGTTGTTCACGAAGTCCTGTACCTGCTCAGCCATCATTTGCTGAAATTTATCATAGAGCGCTTTGTTGGTCATGCTCTCCCAGTCGATCTCGTCATTGTGTGATCCTGGCATGGTTAGCAGAAATAGGAAACACACAATATGAAACCTACAGACTGCTGGGACGTGGTGGTGGTGGTGGTGTGGCACAAATCCTTTAAGCGAATCTCAATTTCTTACCAGTTCTTACCCAGTAGCAGGCGGTGATCGGCAACCGTTGTAGCCAAAACTCTCAAAGCTTGGATAGAGCGATTGCCAGGTGGTGTCAAGCACACGGCGTAGAAGTATGTGGATCTGGGATGGCTTATAATATGGTAGCAAAAAGGGTCAGCAATAATCAATTCAGAGATGCAAGGTTGAATAAACGCTCAACGACGGTACTGTGCTGGTCCTAGGCTAGACCGTGCTAGAGACGCGAGCCTAAAACACCAACAAAAACACGACGATACACCTAAGCAAGGGAAAAGCACAATCGGATTTTTTTTTTTCGTTTTTTTCTTTTTTTTTTTTCGGCGCCTCTTTTTTTTTTTTTTTTCGGCGCCTCTTTTTTTTTTTTTTTTTTTTCAAAAACTCACTACAATGGCGAGTGTCTCAAAACTCTTGCCACGTCGTATAAGCAAGATGGGCACGAATTTTTCTTTTGGACTATTTTTTTTTTCTGGAGCAATCCGGGGCCTGCGACGACCCAAAAATTTCGACAAAAATCACTATGATAGCAAGTGTCTCAAAACGCTCCGGGGAACCTAAAATCAAGATAGGGAAAAAATATTTTCAGCCGAAATTTTTTTGGGCCAAAACGTGCTCTGCAAAGCGTGCCAGACTCTTTTTTTTTTTTTTTTCCGACACCTGTGCAGGTAGCAAAACACGGATCCGAAATCAAAAGGATCTCGAAACTAAACCTAAAACGAACTGGACTTGGATTGGTGAAGGATTTGTGGTGGTATATATGGACTCCAATGGAGAGTGATGATGGATGATGAGATATGGCAGCGGCGATGATGGTGGTGGTATATGGCAACTATGAAGATGATGCGGTGGCGGCGTGACAACCTGTGAAAAGAACTCGAAACTCTAAAGGACTAGACACTAAGACCAGCAACTCGACACAACGATGTAACCGCTAATTCAACAAAGCAAAATACTGAAAAGACTATGCAAAGGCTCAGATTGGTTCGGATATGATGATCTAACCCTAATTTTTTTTTGGCTTTTTCGTGGACTAAAGGTATGAAGAACAGATGCGATCTAAACTACGAAAACTGGTAAAATCTCACCGAGCAACCTGGAAATCTGATACCACTTGATAGAGGCGAAGTTGTCCCTGTCTTTCGATGAGATGGTGGCTATCGTTTTTGGTGGAGTAGACTTTGACGATCCGACTACGAACGTGTGAGACGTCGCGCCTTAGCAATCGCTAAACCAACTCTGAGAGGTTATTGACCACGCCGGAGCACGATCAACCTGACCACGAGGGTCTATTTCCTGCACGCAAACGAAGAACAAGCAAGAAACTAAGATTGCAATCTGGATATTGCGAATATAAGAGGAAAGCTTTATTGATGAAGTGGGGTTCTGTGACGCCTTTGTCTGGTCGTGGAACACAAACGAAGAACGCGAAGTTGCTGCTATGGCGAACTTGTAATCTAAACAAAACCCAAACCTAAAACGAAGCCCTAAGGGCTGTATATATGGGGGAATAGAAGGGAATTTCGTGGCCCCTTGGAGGAGGGGTCCGAAACCGACCCTAAGTCAGTTTCCCCATACATACGGACTCTAAAAACAGCCTATAATATGGTATTTCGAAATTACATGGGCCTGGCCCAAAATTAAGGTGGCGCAGCACCTATATTAGCCTATGGACGAATTTTATAAAGTGGCATCATGCATATTTCGTCCAAAGCTTCCCACTCCCATTATGGTGGCTTCAATGTGCGAAAATCATCACTGGAAGCTCCAATGTTCTTCCCCGCGCGCGCACCTTCTCCTCCATGCTTGATCCCGCTCCAATGGTCATCCTTCTTATCCATGATAGGTCCTTCATTCATAAGTAAAACAAAAGTATCTAATTTAGGCAGCATCATATGTTCATGAATATTAGAAGGATTTCCAAGAAACGAAAGTACCTGGTAATTCAATTGACGTGCGCGAGCTCTAGTAATTGGTCCTGTATGTATAGCAGTCGGGGTGGGTGTAACATTAGTAGGGATGTCCTCATCAATGTGGGTGGACCTCTGCTAAGGTATTGTTCTTACTTGAAGAAGAAACCCACTTATGATTACCTCCTCTCGCAAGCAGCTGCCACTATGAAAGAAGAATTAAGATAAATCTAACCATAGCATGAAACATGTGGATCCAAATCTGCCCCTTATGAAGCAACACATAAACCGGGGTTTAAGCTTCTATCACTCTCGCAGCCCATAATCTAGTTGTTACTACACAATGACTTCACTTAGTCCCATAACATGGTGTAATGTCGTGTATTAGACGTTCACACGACACCACCAAGAGAAGGAACAACATACATATCAGCAAAATATCGAATGAATACCAACTTCACATGATTACTTATAACAAGACTTCTCCCATATCCTCGGGAACAATATTAACTATTCACACCTCATCAACATGTTCGTGATCAGAGGTACAATATTGGTGATCAAGGATTTGAACATAATATCTTCCGCTAAGTAAACCAACAAGCATCAACTACAAGACATAAGCAACACTACTAGCAACCCCTGGATTTTGAGACAAAGATTGAATACAAGAGATGAACTAGGGTTTGAGATGAGATGGTGCTGGTGTAGATGTTGATGAAGATTGGTCCCGCATGAAGGAGGAAGCATTGGTGATGATGATGGCTTCGATCTCCCCTTCCCGGAGAGAAATTTCCCCGGCATAATCTCTCTCCCGGAGAGCAAAAGGGCCTTTGCCTAGGTTTCTGCCTCGAGATGACGGCGCTTCTCCCCTAAAGTATGCTTATGATTTTTTTCTAGGTCAAAACACACCATATAGGAGAAGAGGGGGGCATGAGACCTGCTGGGCCCCCACTAGCGAGTGGCCGTGCCCTGTTTGCGTGTGGCTAGCCGGTGGCCCCCCTATGGTATATTTTTGGCCTAATAATTCTTATATATTCCATAATAATTCTCCATGAAGCTTTAGGTCATTTGGAGTCTAGTAATATTTCGTGCCATTTTCTTGGTTTTCAGATCCAGAATTCCAGTTTCCAGTGATTTCCCTCTTTATGATATACCTTGCACATTCAGAGAGAAAAGGCATAAGAATTATATCATAATGAGGAATAATGGACAATAATAACATAAATATAAATAAGAATTCATGATGCATAATGGACGTATCAACTCCCCCAAGCTTAGAACTTGCTTGTCCTCAAGCGAAACCAAACTCGATAACAATTGCCACATAATTTCAGAGAGAGGTGTCTATAAAAATATAATACGGACATGAGGGCATCATGAATATTAAGACAGAAGCAAGTTTTTCATCATATAGCTTCTCAAAAGCAAGTATAAATGTATCCACAATATTGAAGTGTAAAGCATAAACATTATTGACAATCAACAAACTATGTTCTTAGTTATTGAGACAATCACAATTCATCATATTCCATAGAAGAGTCTATGTAAGAGCTTTCATTATAGCAAGTTGACATACTCAACTATCATTTAGTCTTCTATGATTGCTGGCACTCGTTGCATATTTTCGGAGCTAGTGTTTCCATCAGACACATAGGAAGATGAGGGATTCATAGTTTTTTCCACCCAACTTATTTATGTCGAGGATAATGTCGACAATAATGTTTCATGATCACCTACATTCTAATGGATATATATATCCAGATCTATCCTCAACACATGATGCTTGCCAACTAGAGAGTTGATAGGGTGGAGTAAGATTAAACTTTATTGACTCTTGCATAGAAGGGAATTCATGAAGATAAAAGATAGGCCCTTCACAGAGGGAAGCAGAGGTTGTAATGTGCTTTTAAGTTTTTGGATGTGCAAACTCTTAATGCAAAGGAACGTCACTTTATATTTCCATTTATTATAGCAAAATTTATTATGCACTCTGTCGCTTTTACTTCTTTGCCATCACAAGACCGTACAAACCTTGTTTTCCCTTGCAATAAGAGATCATACATATTTAAGAGCAAATTTTACTGATTGATGCACCGATGACAACTTACTTGAAGGATCTTATCACTGGTACCATTACGTTCTGTACATATGGTTTTTAACCCCTTTCGTAACATAGTTCTGAACCGTTGCCTTGCATGTGTGGGCGATAGGAGTGGAGTCATCCCACACGACACCGAAACATCGTCTATGATAGTGCGAGTGCCTGCTGACGATTCGCCTAACGTAAATGTATGTGAAGCATAGCCTATCGCACATGCCACACTTTGATGCTACGTTTGTGGTCAAGCACACACCCGAGACGATGGCACAGATATATTTGTGTGCGATACTTATTCGGATCGCATACACGAAATGTATGTCAACCGTCTCTTGATCATCCTACATTACACACACACGCAGGTTCGAAACAGTTTCTTCTATTAACGGCAAGCACACAAAATTACGATGTGCAAACGCGTGTTTGACAGTGCACACATCCCACATGCGCAAAATATGCGACGCTGTGTTGTAAAGCTGATAATTACACACACTATTATTCAAACTATCGTGTGTGAAATATCACCATCACACATAGTTTAATCGTTCTAGGTGTGTGCACTCTAATTTATTACCTAATAGATTATTTTCATTAATTTATTATTAGAATTGCAAATTTCAAAATTTCAATTATCAAATGTGGATTTCACATCCATTAATACATATCCAGATTACAATGGTTCAACAGCCAATGCATAAATCAAAAGCACAGTACATGTTCCATGGTTACATAGTTTGGTAGAAGATTAAATATGATGAACCACAATACATAGTACTAGAGGCAATAAAGCTGAAGAGAGAATTGTAAATGCTTTTGGCTTTCGATGGTGTTTAAGAAGCGGAATACCCATAATGTGCCCTCCTCAATGCCAAAGGTGCGCACAACTTTTGTCCAACCCCTTGTGATGATCGCCCGACTATCCTTCACCAACTTCAGGAAGACTTCTAGACCATTATCATGGTAGCATGAATTATATACTGTAACCTTCATTGCCTCCACATTGATCAGGTAGTTTGCTAGGTAATCTTGAGTAAATTCCTTCGAAAACCACTGAAAAGAGACAACTTTCAGGTATTCATGTCTAATAGAGTAACTTGTTCTGGGATGGAAAACAAGGCAACAGATTACTTACCATCGTAAATCTCACTGATGTCTTGGATAAAGTATAAATAAAGAGTTCAATTCCAACTAGATGTCTCTTATGCCTAACTATTTTTATTAGTTTCCTCACTTGATGCTTGTTCATGTTTATCTCATTGCCCCATATGCAAAGGGGGTCGAAGCATGAATCAGTACCGCTGATATATGTACCTACAAGAAACAAATAAATGTTAGATCATTATTTGCAATTGCAGAAATGATGAAAAATATTATAAGAAAATGGGAGATGACTAACCTCAATGGTAAAAAATAGCATCGCGCATCGTAGCCCTACATAAGCACATAGAAAGGCGTGTTAAATACAACATGGTTAACATCCACCAAAAATAGCAGATGTTAACTGAAAGACAATATCTCCGGTGATATTTTCATTGCAAGGAGTAGCGCGGTAACAAAGGGACAGATATTGGTGAAATTAAACTGGATGTGTTAATTTCAGAGTTCATACAACCTAACATAGTCATTAAAACTTGTACCGTGAAATAGAAATTGACACATTTAAATATCATGAGCTAGTTCGATCGGTGCACTAGAGTTTTTGGGCTCTCCAGTGCCCCTTAGTCATGCACGGGTATTAGTAGGCACTCTCGCGACAAGGCCTAGCAGGGAGCTTCTAGATGCAAATACAGGAAAATCAAGACCCACGACAAGACCTTGCCGGGATGGCCATCAAACCCTCAGGCAAGGCAAAGCCCCAACAGAACCCGGCAAGGCGAAGACCCAGTAAGGCGGAGCCCCGACAAGCCTCGCCAGCAAAGAGACCAGGTGTCGCCCCGCCTGGGCATGTGTCGCGGCGCCAGCAATGGAGGGGCTAAGCGGTGCCGATGGGACGGGCTCCTCTCCTGTCCCGTGGATAGACAAAGATGCCTGACGATGCATTAAATGCGCGTGTCCTACTCCATCAGTGTTAGGTATGATAGCACCGTAGCTCTGTACACCCCGTGTATGCACTGTATGCCACTTTTGGGATCCTCTTCTAGAGTATAAAAGGAGGCCCAGGGTGTTATAGTAGAGGACTTTTCGATCTTTTCGGACTCCTAGACTTGTGGAGCTCCTCTAGCCCGTTCTACATGAGTAGCAGCTGTATACTATAGCGCTCCCAGAACCTGAGCTAAAACACCCACAATACAACCAAGCAGGAGTAGGGTTTTACGCATCTCTACGGTCCGAACATGGATAAATCCCCACGCGTTGTTCATCAGATCTGCTCTCTGTGTGAGCCTTCTTCCCCGCCAAACTATAAAGGGATCCCTCCGATCCCATAGGTAGAGTTTCCCCAACATCTTTGGTGCTCCAGGTTGGCGTGCCAGTTCCTTCATAGTCATCATCACTATGGCCCCCAAGAAGAAAGGCCTTACGGTGGTTGGCCCATATGCATCTGCTATCCCTGCAGCTACACACACAGGCGACGGTGTAGACGTGGGTGGAGGAGCAGGAGGAGGTTCAGAACTTCCGGGACGCTCTAATGATCAAGGCCAAGGAAGCGGCGACGCCCGCCGCAGAGAGGCTCATGGCGGTGATGGGAACCCCCGTGTCGCTGGGTCTCAGGACGGAGTTGTACCGCCTGTGGCTGGTACGGTGAACTCTAGGGACGGAAGGGTTCCTTCGAAGATGCCCACGCCAATGCCTATGTCGCGACCTTCCTAGGATGTGCGTGAAGAGCAGCGCCATGGTGCCCATGGTTACCAATGTACGCACGGAAAAGCTCGTGCGCATCACTCCCAAGGTGCGCGGGACCAGCATGCTCGCCAGCATGCTGTTGGGAGTGGAGTGCCATTGTGGGACCGCGACGGAGCTCCTTCTAACGTGGTTAGGAGTCAGAGCACCTCGCGTTCCTCGCGTTGTTCGCTGCCAACCACGTGGGAAGAAGCAACGACACAGGCCCAACTACTCCTAAACTTCCCTGCTGCTGCGGAGAAGCTCAACGAGTGGAGAGGTACCATTCAGAGCCTCCTCAGCATAGCTGACAAGTTTCAGTCCACTGAGCCAGCTCATGCCAGTGGCGAGAAGGACGGAGGTGGTGCGACCATGGTGCAGACGCTTGCAATGGTTACTCGACGGCGTCGTCCGATCCACGGACTCGCCGCGATCAGCATCAAGTTCTTCGGGAACGAAGCAAGGAAGACACTCGAACTACAATCGAGCGGCGGTGGGAAGCGCGCCATCAGTCTGATAGGCGCGTGGGGCCCACTATTGACAAAACCACGCCAGGGTATCCTGTCAGCCTACCTTACGAGGTGGGTTGCCTAGCGTTTACCCGTGAGCTCCGGCAAGTCCATTGGCCCAACTCCTGCATGTTCAAGCCAGAGATCTCTGAGAAGTATGACGGTAAGACTCACCCGTCAGAGTTTTTGAGCATCTACACCATTGCCGTGCAGGCTGCCGGGGCTCATGAGGACAAGATACTCGCCAACTACTTCCCGTTGGTGCTTAAGACCAATGTCAGGTCGTGGTTGATGCACTTGCCGGAGGACACCAAGCTCCTGGTCAATAAAGCGATTTGCACATCATCCCCCTTAAGGAGGGCGAGACTTTGTGCAAGTACATTCAAAGGTTCAGCCGCATGCACCACAACATACAAGACGTTCATCCTGTCACTGTTATCAATGGGTTCCATCAAAACGTGCGCAACCTTAGGATGCAGGAAGGGCTGGCGTTGAACAAGGTCAGGGATGTTGCCGAGCGCTAAGCTCTTGCAGATAAATGTGCTCGGGCTAAAGAAGGGAGGAGGCTCCCCGGCGAAGACGCTGGCGCAAGGGTCGACTCTGAGGATGAAGACACCGCCACCCCAGCAAAGAAGGGGTGGCGGCGGACCAAGAAGTGCAATGGCAAGGCCGTGCTTGTCATCGAGGGATCCAACAACCTCGGTACCGCCAAGAAGGGCAAGGTTGATGACCCTGGCAAGTATGTTGTCGGGTGCACCTCGTGCCAGGCGATGGCGGCTGCCGACAAGCTGGAAGGCTCTGTCTAGCAGTATAGCAAGATCCATCACACCAAGGGACACGATCTCTAGGACTGTCGGCAAGTTGAGCACCACACCAAGAAGCCAAAAGCCAATTACGAGGGGCAAGACAAGGAGAAGGGCCAGGATGGTCCGCGGGGTTCCGGCAAGAAGCACGTTGGCCGAGGAGGTCGTCGTGGCAAGCCCAAACAACAAAAGACCAGCCTGCTCAGGGCCATGACAAGCAAGAGGGTGATTATGATGACGTCGAAGGGGACGACAAGTCCAACGAGCATGAGTTCCAAAAGGCAACAAAGATGATGTGCATCGAGGGAGGTGCCTCGTCGCATTCCTCTCACCGCCATCTTAAATAGTGGGCACGCGAGGTTAACACGGCGGAGGCGTCTATTGGTGCCCAGAGACCTATGAAGTGCTCCAACACTCCTATCATTTTCAACGCCGAGGACGACCCTGATCGCACAACTGCGGTCGGGTGCCTGCCGTTGTTGGTTTTGCCAACAATCCACAACCTCAAGGTGACGAAGATGCTAGTCGACAATGGGGCCAGCCTGAACCTGATCTCACCCGATGTCATCCAGAGGCCGCAAATTCCTGATGAAGATCTCGAGTCAATAGGCGCTTTCGAAGGGGTCAATAGAGGGAAGACTCAACCGAAGGGCAAGATCACACTACCGGTGACGTTTGGCTATGATATAAATTTCAGGAAAGAGAAGATCATTTTTGACGTTGCCAAGATCTCATTGCCATACAACAGTATCCTTGGCTGCTCAGCGCTGGCCAAGTTCATGGCGGCCACCTATTTTGCCTATAATGTGCTGAAGATGCCCGGGCACACTTATCTGCGCCGACCAACTCTACGAAGAGGCTATTGCACCACTTGCCGCCAAGGCACTTGCTCCTACCGCTGAAGCTCCCGGGGGGAAGAATACCGGAAAGGCCTCTGGTGCACATTCCGGCAAGCGCGCCTCCTTGGGGTGCTGCGCTCCCGTCGACAATGTGCCAGAGAGCTCTGCCGGCAAGAGCAAGAAGTCCAAAGCAGCTCCACCAGAGACTAAGAAGGTGCCCATCAAGGAGGATGGTACGGCAGGAACTTTGAACATAAGTTCCACCCTTGATGACAAATAGGAAAGCGAGCTCGTCGCCTTCCTGCGGGCGAATGTCAATGTGTTTGCATGGCAACCATATGATATCGCTAGTGTTCCTAGGAAGGTGATTGAGCACCACCTTGCCTTCTGTCCATACGCGCGACCCATCAAGCAGAAGGTCCGGAAGAAGGCTTTGGAGCAGCAATAGTTCATTGCCGAAGAGATCAAGAAATTAGAAGTACCTGGCTTGATCATAGGAGTACTTCATCCAACATGGTTAGCTAATCTAGTTGTAGTGCGCAAGGGGAATGGGAAATGGAGGTTGTGTATTGACTTCACAAACATCAATAAAGCCTGCCCCAAAGATCCCTTTCCCTTGCCGCACTTCGACCAGATTGTGGACACCACTGCCGGCTACGACTTGTTGTCTTTGCTTGACGCCTATTCAGGTTATCATCAGATTTTCATGGCCAAGGAAGACAAGGAGAAGACCGCATTTATCACAACATGCGGTACGTATTGTTTTTTGTATGACTTTTGGGTTGAAAAGTGTTGGTTCTACATTTGAAAGAGTTGTTCAGATTGGTTTTGAGCCCCAGCTACATAGAAATATGGAGGATTATATGGATGACATAGTGGTCAAAACCAAGGACAAGGCTATGCTCATATCAGACCTAGAAGAAACATTTGCAAATATGTGCAAGATCAACATGAAGCTCAACCCTAAGAAGTGTGTGTTCGGCGTCCCATCCAACAAACTTCTCGGGTTCTTTGTATCTAAACATGGAATTGAAGGAAATCCTGACAAAATCAAAGCAGTTGAGAAAATTGAAGCACCAAGACGTGTCAAGGATGTGCGTCGTCTTGCCGGCTGTGTTGCTGCTCTTACTAGGGTCATCTAAAAATCTGCTGAGGGCGCACTGCCTTTTTTTCAAAATCTTGAAGAAGGCAGGTCCGATGAAATGGACTCCAGAAGCGAAGGCAGCGCTGCAGGATTTGAAGAAGTACCTCTCCTCTCCGCCAGTCCTAGTCGCGCCAAAACCACAAGAGCCATTGCTGCTATATCTAGCGGCAACAAATCAAGTGGTGAGTGCTGCATTAGTGGCTGAAAGAGAAGTTGATGAAGAAGCAGCGGCAGTGGCAGAACCGCCAAGCAACAAGCCAGGACATTCCCCGGTAGGGTCTGGTGCCGACAAGGAAGAATCTGCATAGTTGAATGAGACAATTCAGAAGAAGAAGGTGGTGGAGTGCCCAGTCTATTTTGTCTATTCCCTTTTGCATGGGGCTAGGACAAGATACTATGGCATGCAAAAGTTGCTCTTCGGCCTCCTTATGGCCTCGAGGAAGCTGCCCCATTACTTCCAAGCACATGAGATCACCGTCGTCACCCGCTTCCCGCTGCAGCGGATTTTGCGGAACCCAGAAACTACCAACAGGATTGTGGAGTGGGCTTTGGAACTGTCAAGATTTGTTCTCAAGTTTGAAAGCACTTCGACCATCGAGAGCAGAGCCTTGGCGGAGTTCATTGCAAAATGGACCCCAAAGCCGGAAGAACAAGTTCTAGAGTCAACTCTCCTAGGATCATGTATTTTGATGGGGCTTTCTTGCTGCAAGGCGCCAGTGCTGGAGTGCTACTTGTCGCACCCACCGAAGAGCACCTCAAATGTGTGATTCAGATGCATTTTCCCTATTAGAGGTCAACGAACAATACTACTGAATACGAAGGGATGCCTGCCGGTCTCAGGATCGCGGCAGACCTTGGGATCAAGAAACTCATTGTCAGGGGTGATTCTTAGCTTGTCGTCAGGGAGGTGAACAAGGATTATCAGAGTCCATTGAATGAAGCTTATGTCGATAAAGTGAGGAAGTTGGAAGAACATTTTGACGGTCTGCAGATGTAGCATGTTTCGCGTGCCAAGAAAAGAGTTGTTGATGGCCTGTCAAAGTGTGTTGCCCTTAAGTTGCCTGTGGCACCAGGAACTTTCGTAATCGGACTGACTCAACCATTCATGACACCATCGACTGGAAAAGAGAAAAGAAAGTTGAGTTCCGACAAGTATTTCCCGGCAGAGCTCCCAGAAGCCACCAGCGAGGAAGTTGTCGGGGACAACGCCAGGCTTGTCGGAGAGCGTCGCGCTCTGGTAGAGCCTCATGCTCTTGGCGTGGAAGCGCACGCTCCCGTCAAGCTTGCCGGGGGACAACAGGATCTGACAAGACCTCGAGCCCTTGCCATTGAGACAAATGCTTCCCCGACAGAGGATATGCCTTTAGTCCTTGTTGTCGAGCACCAGGCTCCAGCATGGGCACAACACATCGTTCATTTCCTTCAAATAGGAGAACTCCATGAGGAACAAGAGGAAGCAGAGAAAGTAGCATGTCGGTCTAATATGTACCAGTTCATGGACAACATACTGTACAGAAACAGACCTAATGGTGTCAAACTCAAATGCATTTCTCGGGAGGATGGACTGGAGGTGTTGGCAGAGATACATGTAGGCATATGTGGCTCCCACATAGGATCAAGAGCACTTGACGGTAAGGCTTTCCGGCAAGGTTTCTTTTCACCCACCGCTCTCCAGGATGCGACTGCGCTAGTAACCAAGTGTGAATCATGCCAGTTTCATTTGAAGAAAATGCATCTACTAGCTCAAGCCTTGAAACAACCCCTCTCTCCTGGCCATTTTCGGTCTGGGGGCTCGACATCTTGGGCCCCTTTCCCCGCGCTGCCGAGGGCTTTGAGTACTTGTACGTTGCAATCGACAAGTTCACAAAGTGGCCAGAAGTGGAAGTAGTGAGGAATGTGACAGCACAGTTAGCCGTCAAGTTCTTCAAAGGACTAGTCTGCCACTTTGGTGTTCCCAATTGGATCATCACTAACAATGGCACACACTTCACGAGCCACACCTTCATGCAGTATGTCTAAGACCTTGGCAGCAAAATCTGTTCTGCTTTTGTTGCCCACCCGAGGAGCAACAACCAAGCAGAAAGGGGCAATGTTGAAGTGTTGCGAGGCCTCAACACAAGAACTTTCGACGAGCTGCGCAAGTGCAGAAGGCATTGGCTTGATGAGTTGCCGACGGTTCTTTGGTCAATCAGGACGACACCAAATCGAGCTACTGGCTAGACTCCCTTCTCCATAGTATATGGGGCGGAAGCAGTTCTCCCCACGGAAATCATATACGGGTCGCCTCGAGTGCTCACTTATGGTGAGCTTGAGCAAGAGCAGTTGCGGCAAGATGATGCGATGCTCCTTGAGGAAGACTGTCTTTAGACTGCTGTGAGAGCTACACGCTACCAGCAAGCTTTGCGCTGCTATCATAGCCGCAAAGTTAATGCCCGAAGTCTTGAGGAAGGCAACCTTGTTCTTTGGCGCGTTCAGTCCGCCAAGAATTCCAAGAAGTGGATGCCAAAGTGGGAAGGCCCTTATCGGGTAGTGCGAGTCACCAGGCCTAGCGCAGTCTGCCTAGAGACCGAAGATGTCATCCCAGTGAGCAACTCCTAGAATATCGAACATCTTCGTAAGTTCTACCCATGAGGCGCGGTTGCCGGGTCTCCCAGCAACCACCTTTGGTACAAGTCTTGCTGCTGAAGCATGTAATCCTTGGTACAAAGCCAAGCGGAAACCCTGTGCGTAGTTAAAAAAATCTAATTGTCCTACAAATCTTGTTGATTCTCATGTTTACTTATGTGCATGTTTGTTTGAGATATTGCATTGCGCTTGCTCCCAGCAAGAGCTAACAGACCGCCAAGGTTCCATATCCCTATTTTCTCTTCGTTCTTTTTCTCAAAAAGACAGAAGGTTACCTCACGTGCAACTTTGCCGGGGGAATGGTGGTATGGATACTGATAGGCGAAGTTCGAGAAAAAAAATCTTGCCAGAAGGAGTACGGCAACGAAAAGATAAGTTGCAAAACCCCAAGTGAATTCTTACTGTGAAATTATTTTCCTTGGCCGATTTCGACTTCTGTATGGAAAACCTGCATGCACAGGAACCTTGCCGTGACTGGCTGCGCCCTCAGTTTGTTCCCGGTCCGCTCAACGGCTTAAGTGGCTGCACCCGCACTCTTGCTTCGTTTCGAGTCTGCTCAATGACTCAAGGGGCTGCGCTCGCGCCCTTATTCTGTTTCGGGCATGATCAGTAGCTTAAGTGACTGGGCCAAGGACGCCAAGGTATCTTGTCGGAAGTGACATCGCCAGCAGACTGCTAAGGACCCATTCTTCAAAGTGCTCGCGATAGGGCTACACACGCCGGCAAGATTCTTCCAAAAAGGCGTAGGGAAAGTTCCATGCAAAGAATCAGTCTAACAAGGAAGATAATATACAGTTATTCAAAATAGGGTGAAATTTACATGAGATGTCGCCTTTTCCTAAGCACATCTTTATTTGACTTTCTCCCCTAGGGGATATTTGTTGGGACCCCAAATCCTAAGTCGTGATCACCGAATGCACGTGTATAGTGATCCCAGAGATCAATGCTCACTGAACACAGAGAAGCTGAATAACAAGAGTCTTACATCCATACATACCGTCTTACACAAATAAAGACCATGGAGGTCAAGTCTTCATAGATAGGGCTACAAGGGCTAAACACTTAAACATAACAAGCAACGGAAATCGTGATCGAAAGCGTGAACCCATGTCATCTGCCTTAAACCTACAAGCATTCTAACTGGGGAGCGTCCTAGTTCACATGTTCGTCACCAATGAACTCTTCACCGTACTCCTGTTCTTCCATGCCTAGCCAATTAAATAACCAGTGGCAAGCCAATGAGTACTTTGAATGTACTTGCAAGCAACCCATGTTGGAACACGGCAGCAACAATGCATGATATAGCACTAAGTAGGTATTTGGCAGAAAGCTAATTTTGAATGCAATGAGATGATCAAGTAACTTGTAAGCATGCATCAACATTTGGCAGATATCCATATGAACAAATTACATATATCATCATAAACAGGGGGTTTAACATCTCATGTTTAGTCATCACGTCAAGTCATCTGACTTATCTCAAGTATACCATCTTTGTTATCCACACACACACCACGTTTTTGTGAAAACAACTAGACATAGTTTAAGCAGCACCACCCAATTTCCCTTGACCATGGACATGGCTATTCGAATATTTTTACACTCTATAGAGGTTGCACGCTTTACTCACAAGACTCGGGGAACTTTCGTATCATCCACGACTCGTGGTATATCACCTACCCGAGGTAAGCACCCAAACAATGCCTTTCCCGTGGTGATACTAAACAAAGGGCCCACTCGTGGGTGCCATCCCTCATGATGTACATCACACATATCATCCATGAGGGCACGCAACGGTATGCCCGGTGCCTGTAAAAACAGCGCATGGCCTTCCAGTACGAGACGGCCCCATCTCGAGAGTGACCACTTCACTCTCGCCACTGGTAATGTGGGCCCTCTACTAGCACTAACCATAGTAATCAACAAAGCCCCATCCCATATAGGGGTAGAGTGGTCACACATGTAAGGTTGGGATGGTCGACAAATCTTAAATCTAATCTGTTTTCAAAAAAAAAACACACTCACTTGTTCCGGTACACTACTTCTCTCTCAAGTGGCTACCCAAATCGTCATCATCTCCCTCGGGCATTAGTGGCACCCAACGGGGTTTTCGAATAGTCTTTGAAATCATTTGTGTTTCCATCACCATGCATAAATCCGATCCCACTTGCGTAGAATCTACTAGCAACCTAACTACTCCCACCCACACAACCCTCATAAGGAGGTACGGTCATGCACGATGCAAGTACCAACAAGAAAGTATCGGGGGCATCCCACCAAAGTGGACACCACATCATCATGATCAATAAAACAAAATAAAGTGCTATATGCCATGCAATAAAAAGGGTTTATAGTCATGGTCAAAGGGCTGCTTGCCTAGCTCAACAAAGTCTTTTGGGTCTTCGAAGTCTTCGGGTCCAACTCCCTCATCAACAACGCAATATATTGTCACGATAAATACTAAAATCTATACTAAGAATATTTGCCTAAGGTTTTGGGGAGAAAAAGGTTTCTAAAACTAATTATAATAGAGGCTAAAAATGCCAAAAGGGGTTTTAAAATAAAATAGTACATATAACAAACTATTTTACAATTGGCACTATAAAATTCTACAGAATATTTCCACATTTATGGTGGAGAAATATTTGTCATAGGATTTATTTTTAACCCTATTGGATTTTTGGAAAATAGAGTAGAAAAAGAAAAAGAGAAGGGCTCTATGCCCTAGTCTAGAGCCAGCCAGCTGCTGGGCTGGCCAAGTGGCGAGCCAGGCAAGGCGCGCTGGCGCCCCCGCGCGCGTCAGGTTTCAAACCTGACGGGTGGGGCCCACTGGCCAGATAGAGAGCTATGAGAGGGAGAGGTGAGAGGCCGACAGGTGGGACCCACCTATCGGGTCCATCTCCCACCTCAAGACCGAGGGTGGAGGGACTCACCGGCGGTAAAGCGTAGCACGACGAGGGGAGCAGGGAGCAAAGATGGGCTCAGGAGGATGCCGCCGTTCGGGAGGTACTGGAGATGGTCGACGGGGAGTCACAGGTCGCCAATGACGATGTCCCGCGGTGGAGAAGCTTCGGGAGGAGGTCGCCGGGGCTGTCCCGTGCTGCAAAATGGACGGGGAATAGGGGGAACGCATCAGTGGTGTGAGGGAGGAGGAACCGGAGAAGAAAGAGGGTCGGAGGGGCTCGCTACATGGAGATCAACGGTAGCAATGCCACGGCAAGGTACAACTCGATCACGAGCGCAGGGGCTGCGGGAGCTCACTGCGTTGGTGCAAGGGCTCTATTTGGTGAGGAGAGGGAGACCAAAGGGGAGAGGAGGCTCGGAGGAGGCTGTAAATAGGCAGCCCGTGGTGTTGGGGAACGTCGCATGGGAAACAAAAATTTTCCTACGCACACGCAAACCTATCCATGGTGATGAGCATCTACGAGAGGGAGAGTGGATCTACATACCCTTGTAGATCGCTAAGCGGGAAGCGTTAAGAAACGCGGTTGGTGTAGTCGAACATCTTCGCGATCCAAATCGCCGAGCGTCCCGCGATCTCATCACGATCCGTCCCGCGATCCAATCACGATCCGTCCCGTGAACTCATCACGATCCGTCTCACGATCTTGATCACGATCTATCCCGCGAACTCATCACGATCCGTTCCGTGATCACATCACGGACCGTCTCGCAATCTCGATCACGGTCCTTCCGATCTAGCGCCGAACGGACGGCACCTCTGCGTTCAGCACACGTGCATCTTGATGACGATCTCCACCGTCTTGATCCAGCAAGAGGAGGTGGAGAGGAGAGAGAGTTCACCAGCAGCATGACGGCGCTCCGGTGATGGTGGTGGAGTGATTCTGGCAGGGCTTCGCCTAAGCGCTGCGAAAAACCGATCTAGAGGAGAAACTATGCACCGGTGGAACGGGTAGCACGTGGCCGGAAATTCTGTCCAAAAACAACCCAATCCACTAGTATATATAGGAGGAGAGGAGAGGAGAGGCAGCCAAGGCCTTTGGGTCGGCCGAAATAGGAGGTGGGAGCAATCCTACTTCACCTCCAATCCTAGTTGGAGTAGGATTGCCTCCTATTGGCTGATTTTCCACTTTTTGCTTTAGGACTTTCTCTCCTGCGCCATGGGCCTTTGTGGCTGTTTTCCCAGCCCACTAAGGGCTGGTTATTATTCTCCCACAGCCCATGGACCTCTTGGGGTCGAAATACCCCTCCCGGAGGTCCCCCGGTACACTACCGGCACTCCCGGTACACTACCGATACTCCCGGTACACTACCGATGAGCCCGAAACTTTTCCGGAAACCAAACTGGGACTTCCTATATATGAATCTTTACCTCCGGACCATTCCGGAGCTCCTCGTGACGTCCGGGATCTCATCCGGGACTCCGAACAACCTTCGGTCACCACCATACATAACTCTACACTACCGAAACGTCACCGAACCTTAAGTGTGCAGACCTTGCGGGTTCGAGAACTATGTAGACATGACCGAGACACCTCTACAGTCAATAACCAATGGCGGGACCTGGACGTCCACATTGGTTCCTACATATTCTACGAAGATCTTTATCGGTCAAACCTCTATGTCAAGGATTCAGTTAATCCCGTATAACGTTCCCTTTGTTCTTCGGTATGTTACTTGCCCGAGATTCGATCGTCGGTATATCCATACCTAGTTCAACCTCGTTACCGGGAAGTCTCTTTACTCGTTCCATAATACAAGATCCCGCAACTAACAATTAGTCACATTGCTTGCAAGGCTCATTGTGATGTTGTATTACCGAGTGGGCCCTGAGATACCTCTCCGTCACACGGAGTAACAAATCCCAGTCTCGATCCATGCCAACTCAACAGACACCATCGGAGATACCTGTAGAGCACCTTTATAGTCACCCAGTTACGTTGCGACGTTTGATACACACAAGGCACTCCTCCGATATCAGTGAGTTGCATGATCTCATGGTCATAGGAACATATACTTGACATGCAGAAAACAGTAGCAATAAACTGACACGATCATATGCTATGTTTGTAGTTTGGGTCTTATCCATCACATCATTCTCCTAATGATGTGATCCCGTTATCAAATGACATCTCATGTCCATGGCTAGGAAACCTTAACCATCCTTTGATCAACGAGCTAGTCCATTAGAGGCATACTAGGGACATGGTTTTGTCTATGTATCCACACATGCATTTAAGTCTCCGGTCAATACACTTATAGCATGGATAATAAACGATTATCATGAACAAGGAAATATGATAATAACTAATTTATTATTACCTCTAGGGCATATTTCCAACAGTCTCCCACTTGCACTAGAGTCAATAATCTAGTTCACATCACCATGTGATTCGCATTGTTATGAATCTAACACCCAATGAGTTCTGGGGCTCGATCATGCTTTGCATGTGAGAGAGGTCTTATAGTCAACGGGTCTGCGATATTCAGATCCGTGTGTACTTTGCAAATCTCTATGTCAAACCGTAAACACTGCTACCACACTCCACTTGGTACTATTCATAATGGCTGCTCCACTATACGTATCCAGATTGCTACTACTAGTCATCCGGATAGGTGTTAAAGCTTGCATCGACGTAACTCTTTACGACGAACTCTTTATCACCTCCATAATCAAGAAACATTTCCTTAGTCCTCTGGTTACTAAGGATAATTCCGACCGCTGTCCAGTGATCCACTCCTGGACCACCCTTGTACCCCTTGACAGACTCATGGCAAGGCACACATAGGTGCGGTACACAGCATGGCATAATATAGAGCCTATGGCTAAGGCATAGGGGACGACATTCGTCCTTTCTCTTTCTTCTGCCGTTGTCGAGCTTTGAGTCTCACACAACTTCACACCTTACAAATCAGACGAGAACTATTTCTCTGGCTGATCCATTTTGAACTCTTTCAAAATCTTGTCAAGGTATGCACTCATTGAAAGTCTCATCAAGCATCTTGATCTATCTCTATAGATTTTGATGCTCAACAATTAGGTAGCTTTATCCAGGTCTTCCTTTGAAAATCACTTTCCAAATAACCGTTTTATGCTTTCCAGAAACTCTACATTATTTCTGAACAACAATATGTCATCCACATATACTTATCAGAAATTCTATAGTGCTCCCACTCACTTTATTGCAAATACAAGTTTCTCATAAACTTTGTATAAACATCAAAACTTTGATCACCTCATAAAAGCGTATATTCCAACTCTGAGATGCTTGCTTCAGTACATGGAAGGATCACCAAAGCTTGCACACCTTTTAGCATCCTTAGGCCTGACAAAACCTTCTGGTTGTATCACATACAACCTTTCCTCAAGTAAACCATTAAGGAAACGATGTTTTGACATCCATCTGCCAGATTTCATAATTGAAAACACAGCAACTGCTAACATAATTCCAACAGACTTTTAGCATCGCTACGAGTGAGAAAGTCTCATCGTAGTCAACTCCTTGAACTTGTCACAAACATCTTTGCAACAAGTCGAGCTTTACAAATAGTGACATTCACCATCAGTGTCTGTCTTCATTTTAAAGATCCATTTGTACTCAACGACCTGCCGTCCAACGAGCAAGTCTACCAAAGTCTACACTTGGTTTTAATACATGGATCCTATCTCGGATTTCATGGCCTCCAACCATTTGTCGGAATCCGGGCCCATCATCGCTTCTCCATAGCTCGTAGGTTCATCGTTGTCCAACAACATGACCTCCAAGACAGAGTTGTCGTACCGCTCAAGAGCAGTACACATCCTTGTCGATCTACGAAGTTCGATAGTAACTTGATCCTGAAGCTTCATGATCATCATCATTAACTTCCTCTTCAACTAACGTAGGCTTCACAGAAACATCTTTCTGCGCTGCGCTACTCTCTGGTTGAACAAAGGTTTAACAACCTCATCAAGTTCTATCTTCCTCCCACTCAATTCTTTCGAGAGAAACTTTTTCTCGAGAAAGGACCCAATTCTAGCAACAAACACTTTGCACTCGGATCTGAGATAGAAGGCATATCCATCTGTTCTTAGGGTATTCTATGAAGATACATTTGTCCGCTTTGGGTTCTAGCTTATTATGTGAAAACATTTTCCACACAAGCATCGCAGCCCCAAACATTAAGAAATGACAGCTTAGGTTTCTATCAAACCATAATTCGCACGGTGTCATCTCAACGGATTTAGATGATGCCCTATTTAAAGTGAATGTAGTTGTCTCTAATGCATAACCCCAAAAATTATAGTAGTAAAACGATAAGAGACATCACAGTATGCACTATATCAATAGAGCATGACTATGATGTTCGGACACACCATCACACCATGGTGTTCCAGGTGGCGTTAGCTGTGAAACAAATTTCACGTTGTCTTAAGTTGTATGCCAAACTCGTAACTCAGATATTCACCTCCACGATCATATCGTGGTCATTTTTATCTTCTTGTCACGATGATCTTTAAACTTCACTCTGAATTTGCTTGAACCTTTCAAACGATTCAGACTTGTGTTTCATTAAGTAAATATACACTATATCTACTCAAATCATCAGTGAAGGTAAGAAAATAACGATATCCGCTGCACGCTACAAGACTCACTAGATTGCATACATCAACATGTATCATTTCCAATGAATCACTTACCCGCTCCATCCAACGGGGTCCTTTAGTCATCTTGCCCAAGAGGCATGGTTCGCATGTCTCAACCGATTCGAAATCGAATGAGTCCAAATATCCATCAGCATGGAGTTTCTACATGCGCTTTATACCAATATGACATTTAGCGGCAGTGCCACAAGTATGTGGTACTATCATTATTAACTTTGTGTCTTTTGACATCAATGTTATGAACATGTGTAATACTACGATCAAGATTTCAACAAACCATTCTCACTGGGTGCATGACCATTGAAGGTATTATTCATGTAAACAGAATAACCATTATTCTCTAACTTAAATGAATAACCGTATTGCAATAAACATGATCTAATCATGTTCATGCTCAACGCAAAACACCAAATAACATTTATTTAGGTTCGTCACTAATCCTGAAGGTAGAGAGAGCGTGCGATGTTGATGACATCAGCCTTGGAAACATTTCCAACACACATCGTCGCCTCACCCTTAGCTAGTTCTCCGTTTATTCCGTAGCTTTTATTTCGAGTTACTAACATTTAGCAACCGAACCAGTATCCAATACCCAGGTGCTACTAGGAGTATTAGCAAGGTACACATCAATAACTCGTATATCAAATATACTTCTGTCGATGTTGCCAGCCTTCTTATCTACCAAGTATCTAGGGTTGTTCCGCTTCAGCGACCTCTCACCTCATAATAGAAGCACTTAGTCTTGGGTTTGAGTTCAACTTTGGGTTGCTTCACTGGAGCAGCAACTGACTTGCTATCCATGAAGTTTCCCTCCTTGCTCTTGCCCTTTTCAAAACTAGTGGTTTGATTAACCATCAACACTTGACGCTCCTTCTTGATTTCTACCTTCGCGGTGTCAAACATCGCGAACAACTCAGGGATCAATACTTCTATCCCTGGTGTATTATAGTTCATCACTAAGTTCTAGTAGCTTTAGTGACAGTGACTTGGAGAACTATATCAATCACTATCTTATCTGGAAGATCAACTCCCACTTGATTCAAGCGATTGTAGTACCCAGACAATCTGAGTACATGCTCAACGATTGAGCTATTCTCCTTCATCTTACAAGCAAAGAATCTTGTTGGAGATCTCATATCTCGCAACACAGGCACGAGCCTGAGATCACAATCTCTGCTCCTAGAACATCTCATATGTTCCGTGACGTTCAAAACGTTTCCGAGCCTCAATTATAAGACGTAATGTATGACGCACTAAACTATCAAGTAGTCATCGAAACGTGCCTGTCAGATGTTCACAACATCTATAGACGACGCTAGAGGGGGTGGCGCACCGAGCGGTGCATTAAGGACATAAGCCTTCTGTGCAGCAATGAGGACAATCCTTAGATCACAGACCCAGTCCGCAATTTTGCTACCAACATCTTTCAATTCTATTTCTCTAGGAACATATAAAAATACAAAGGAGCTACAGCGCGAGCTAGTAATCTACAACATAATTTGCAAAGACACTTTGACTATGTTCATGATAATGAGTTCAATTAATCATATTACTTAAGAACTCCCACTCAAATTGACATCTCTCCGATCATTCGAGTGATACATGATCCAAATTCACCAACTCAAGTCCGATCATCACGTGAGTTGAGGTGGCTGCAATGGTGAACATCATTATGTTGATCATATCTACTATATGACTCATGTTCGACCTTTCGGTCTCTCATGTTCCGAGGCCATGTCTGTACATGCTAGGCTCGTCAAGTTTAACCCGAGTGTTCTGCGCGTGCAAATCTGGCTTGCACCCGTTGTATGTGAACGTAGAGTCTATCACACCCGATCATCACGTGGTGTCTCAACACGATGAACTTTCGCAACGGTGCACACTCGGGGAGAACACAGTTCATCTTGAAATTCAAGTGAGGGATCACCTTATAATTCTACCGCCGTACTAAGCAAAACAAGGTGCATAAAAGGATTAACATCTCATGCAATTCATAAGTGACATGATATGGCCATGAACTTGTGTTTAAGATCTCCATCTTCGAAACACCGGCATGATCTCCATCGTCACCGGCACAACACCATGATCTCCATCATCTTGATCTCCATCAATGTGTTTCCATTGGGGTTGTCACGCCCTGCATGCTTCTACTACTATTGCTACCGTAGCGACAAAGTAAAGCATTACATAGCGCTTAATGATTGACACGCAGGTCATACAATAATTAAAGACAACCCTATGGCTCCTGCCGGTTGCCATACTCATCGACATGCAAGTCGTGATAATCTATACATCACATGATCATCTCATACATCACATATATCTCATCATGTAATTGGCCATATCACATCACAACACACCCTGCAAAAACAAGTTAGACGTCCTCTAATTGTTGTTGCATATTTTACGTGGCTGCTATGGGTATCTAGCAAGAACGATTCTCACCTACGCATAAACCACAACGGTGATACACTAGTTTGCTTTTCAACCTGCTCAAGGACCGCCTTTGTCGAATCCGATCCAACTAAAGTGAGAGAAACTGTCACCCGCAAGCCATCTAGGCAACAAGTTGCATCGAGGGAACCGGTCTCTCGTAAGCGTACGAGTAATGTTGGTCCGGGCCGCTTCATCTCACAATCCCGCTGAACCAAAATACGACCAAGGGAGGAAGCAATCTAAGCATCAACGCCCACAAACCTTTTGTGTTCTACTCGAGATCTCATCGAACCATCAACCTAGCTCATGATGCCACTATTGGGGAACGTCGCATGGGAAACAAAAATTTTCCTACGCACACGCAAACCTATCCATGGTGATGAGCATCTACGAGAGGGAGAGTGGATCTACATACCCTTGTAGATCGCTAAGCGGGAAGCGTTAAGAAACGCGGTTGGTGTAGTCGAACATCTTCGCGATCCAAATCGCCGAGCGTCCCGCGATCTCATCACGATCCGTCCCGCGATCCAATCACGATCCGTCCCGTGAACTCATCACGATCCGTCTCACGATCTTGATCACGATCTGTCCCGCAAACTCATCACGATCCGTTCCGTGATCACATCACGAACCGTCTCGCAATCTCGATCACGGTCCTTCCGATCTAGCGCCGAACGGACGGCACCTCCGCGTTCAGCACACGTGCAGCTTGATGACGATCTCCACCGTCTTGCTCCAGCAAGAGGAGGTGGAGAGGAGAGAGAGTTCACCAGCAGCGTGACGGTGCTCCGGTGATGGTGGTGGAGTGATTCCGGCAGGGCTTTGCCTAAGCGCTACGAAAAACCGATCTAGAGGAGAAACTATGCACCGGTGGAACGGGTAGCACGTGGCCGGAAATTCTGTCCAAAAACCACCCAATCCACTAGTATATATAGGAGGAGAGGAGAGGAGAGGCAGCCAAGGCCTTTGGGTCGGCCGAAATAGGAGGTGGGAGCAATCCTACTTCACCTCCAATCCTAGTTGGAGTAGGATTGCCTCCTATTGGCTGATTTTCCACTTTTTGCTTTAGGACTTTCTCTCCTGCGCCATGGGCCTTTGTGGCTGTTTTCCCAGACCACTAAGGGCTGGTTATTATTCTCCCACAGCCCATGGACCTCTTGGGGTCGAAATACCCCTCCCGGAGGTCCCCCGGTACACTACCGGCACTCCCGGTACACTACCGATACTCCCGGTACACTACCGATGAGCCCGAAACTTTTCCGGAAACCAAACTGGGACTTCCTATCTATGAATCTTTACCTCCGAACCATTCCGGAGCTCCTCGTGACGTCCGGGATCTCATCCGGGACTCCGAACAACCTTCGGTCACCACCATACATAACTCTACACTACCGAAACGTCACTGAACCTTAAGTGTGCAGACCCTGCGGGTTCGAGAACTATGTAGACATGACCGAGACACCTCTACAGTCAATAACCAATGGCGGGACCTGGACGTCCACATTGGTTCCTACATATTCTACGAAGATCTTTATCGGTCGAACCTCTATGTCAAGGATTCAGTTAATCCCGTATAACGTTCCCTTTGTTCTTCGGTATGTTACTTGCCCGAGATTCGATCGTCGGTATATCCATACCTAGTTCAACCTCGTTACCGGCAAGTCTCTTTACTCGTTCCATAATACAAGATCCCGCAACTAACAATTAGTCACATTGCTTGCAAGGCTCATTGTGATGTTGTATTATCGAGTGGGCCCTGAGATACCTCTCCGTCACACGGAGTAACAAATCCCAGTCTCGATCCATGCCAACTCAACAGACACCATCGGAGATACCTGTAGAGCACCTTTATAGTCACCCAGTTACGTTGCGACGTTTGATACACACAAGGCACTCCTCCGATATCCGTGAGTTGCATGATCTCATGGTCATAGGAACATATACTTGACATGCGGAAAACAGTAGCAATAAACTGACACGATCATATGCTATGTTTGTAGTTTGGGTCTTATCCATCACATCATTCTCCTAATGATGTGATCCCGTTATCAAATGACATCTCATGTCCATGGCTAGGAAACCTTAACCATCCTTTGATCAACGAGCTAGTCCATTAGAGGCATACTAGGGACATGGTTTTGTCTATGTATCCACACATGCATTTAAGTCTCCGGTCAATACACTTATAGCATGGATAATAAACGATTATCATGAACAAGGAAATATGATAATAACTAATTTATTATTGCCTCTAGGGCATATTTCCAACACGTGGTCCATCGAGCTCGGGTGCGCCTTCGAGCTCGTGGCCAAGACTAGAGGCCACGGGAGGGGGGTGGGCGTGTCTGCGGTGTTGTTGCGGCACGTCCCCGGCTAGAGGGAGAGGAGAGAGAGGCGGGGGAGCACGCGTGTGCAAGCACGTGGTTGGCTGAACTGGCAGCGTCGGGAGCATGTGAGGGGAGGCCGCTGGAGGAGGAGAGAGGAGGGAGCCAACAAGGTGGCGTGCCACGGACGCCGAGGGCGTCTCGGCGGACATGAGCAGGAGGGCCTAGGTGGTCGAGAGCATTGGAACGAGGGCTGCTACAGTGTAGGAGCGCACTGTAGCACGCTCTTGAGCATGAAAATGGATGGCATGGCCATTGCCCATGCGCTCTGGGGTGTCCCACTTTGTCCAGAAGCTCCTTGGGGTTCCTGGGATGCTCCTTGGAAGCAAATGGTGTTTGATGGAGATCAGGGTAAGCAAATGGGCTTTGCTTGCCATAGGATTTGATAGGATCAAATGGTAATTAGAATTAGGCCTGATCACCAAGTCTGAGCTTGATTGAAGAAAGTTCTCCATGTAACTTTGTGTAGAAACCCTAGAAATCAATTGAATCTGGTTTCTATAGATCTAATTATGGTAAGCTAATCCCCTTGATGCACCACTTAGTGTAGCACCATAATTTGGTGATTAGGACATATCCACAAAGTTTGGGGTCAAGGGAAGAAACTTCACAATGTAAGGTTGTTCAAATTTGAAGCTGGACACGGAGGGTTTTGGAATAGTTTGATGAATCAAAACAATTTGGATTGAGATGAAACTTTGCAAGATCATCACCTATGACAATGCTGACTTGCTGGAATTTTCTTGGAATTTATTGATAATATTTATTATAGAAATATTTGAAAAGTTGGATTTGGACAGAAAGGGTTTTGAGGGGTTTTGCCCATGATTTTTAACATGACCATGTGTTGAAACTCATGTATATGGAAAATATATGTCCACTGAGTTTCCCTAAGTTTTCGTCAATATTTTGAAAGCGTTTAAATATTTTTTTCCTTATGAAAGACCATTTCTGGCCTTAAGAAAAAGCCTTTTAAGTAAATAGTAAAATAATCTTTGAAATTAATATATGGTGGTTTTCGAAAGTCATATATATAGTATTTTTGAAATAAATCCATGGGGGAAAAAAGGATATACCCAGTTTAAGGACTTGTAGTGCAAACCTCAACTCAGGGGTTTTTGAAAACCTAATTTGAATAAATCCTTTTTGTCAAAATAATATTTGATAAAATAGTTTTGGGCATTATTCACATGGCATGATCATTGGGCAATATGTTTGGTTCAAGGAAGATGAATAAGGAGAGTAGTAGAACCTAAGAGTGACAAACAAAGTCAACAAACAATCAAACAAGCAATAATTCAAACAAGCATGCACTCAAAAAGTTTTAATTTGTACCAAGATTTTGTAAATCCAAGCTTAACAAAGTGATACCAACACAAGGTGTGATAAGATTACACGAATAAAAAGATGGAAAGAGTAGAGAGACTACAAGAAGAAAAAGATGGAAAGAGGAGGCAAACTACAAGAAGAAAAAGATGGCAAGGGGCCTCCGACGAGAGCCTAGCACCTCCTGGACCATCATTGCAGGGAGGAGAGGGCCGGCATTGCGCAGAGGAGAAGAACAGCGCTGCGCTGATGAAAAGGAGGGAGGATCCCAGAAGCTGAAGTCCAATGGCCTGCCGGAAGATCTATCTAGAAAATGAGGCAGCGCCCGGGACAAGAACCCCCGACATGATTGTCTTGCCGGGAGGAGGGGAGGGATGAGGCTAATGATGATGGTGTGGCTATCGATCAGTCAGAGCTTAGGTCATCGTATTCCGACTTGACAGCCTGGGCCTCGGACTCATCGTCGCTTTCACCGATACCATCCTCGTCGATGTCGCTCGAGGATGAGCTTTTGGCGCCGCTCGAGCTCTCTTTGCAGCAGCTGAGGCAAATGCCTGAGCGCCCATAAATCTGGATGGAGAGCAGATTAGCCTCTGTCATTTTAAAACGATGGACATACCCTTCCTGGAGGGTGTGGGTGCGGGCGAAGGTCTTCGAGGTGCTCTTGAGGAACATGACGCGACTCACTGGGTTCTCGACGTCCACCCGCGTCGCGCCGTTACAACAACCATGCGCCCGTAACCACAGGACGGGCGGCTCGTCAAACTCTATCGCCCTGGCAAAGGGGCGAGGGAGGCGCAGATGGATCCAGACAGGACCAGCCAGTTCGAGGATGAACTCCAGAGCCGTCCCATTAGTGTGGGTCTCCTCAAGGAAGAGGCCCGGCATCGGAGGAGGAGGTAGTGCAGCGCTCCGCCTCCCCCGACCTCGGCCTCAACGACGACCACGACCCCTCGCGCCTCTTCCACCACGCGTGCTCGAGCCGCCCTCTGCCTCTATGGCTGAAGTGGTGGCATGATCCCAACAAGAACTCCTCCTTGGAGCTGAGGACGGTGGACGCCCTCGCCCCATGTTCATGTCTAAGGGCGAGCGCGACTCGAAGATTGTGAACACGTGGAAGCGCAAGCTATGGAGGTTCACATGCGAAGGAGGGAGGAAGGATGGATGAGCACTGCCCATGCTACCCCTCAATTTATAGGGGAAACACGGGGGCTGGCTCTCCCCTGCTCCAAGGGTCGCCGCCCACCTCCTCCAATAGCGGCGCGCTCGATCACGGGGCGAACAACAACCCCCCCGTTCCTCCAATCCATGATGCTGCAGTTACTGACTTTCCCAAGGCCTTAAGGCACGGCGCCCATTGCTGGCTTCCCGCTATGCATGTGGTGCGCATGGCGGAAACGACCTGATGCAGTAATTGAAAAATTGACGGCCGCGCCTTGCACGTATCCCACGTCCCACATTATGTGGGCATCGTGGGGAGGCATAGTAAGCACAATAATCACAACCACAAGGCCCTGCCATGCGTGCCCGTGTACTGTTTGGGCCTAGACCAACAATGCCACACACCGTTTGTGGCCCAGGCCCGGGGGCTCCTGTCGGTGCACTAGAGTTTTTGGCCTCTCAAGTGCCCCTTACTCATGCACGGGCTGTAGTAGCCACCCTGGTGACAAGTCCCGACAGAGAGCTGCTAGATTCAAATACAGGAAAATCAAGACCCCTGGCAAGACATTGTCGGGATGGCAGTCAAACCCTCACGCAAGGCAAAGCCCCGACAGAACCCAGAAAGGCGAAGCCCCGGCAAGCCCCACCAGCACAGAGGCCAGGTGTCGCCCCACCTGGGCACGTGTCGTGGCGCCGGCGATGGAGGGGCTATGCGGTGCCGATGGGACGGGCTCCTATCTCGTCCCGTGGACAGTCAGAGATTCCTCACGGTGCATTAAATATGATTGTCCTACTCCGTCGGTGTTAGGTGTGATAGCACCGTAGCTCTATACAACTTGTGTATGCACTGTACGCCACTGTTGGGAACCCCTTCTAGAGTATAAAAGGAGGCCTAGGGCGTTACATTAGAGGACTTTTTGATATTTTTGGACTCCTAGGCTTGTGGAGCCCTCTAGCCCATTTTGCATGAGTAGCAGTTGTATACTGTAGTGCTCCCAGAACCTGAGCTAAAACACCCACAATACAACCAAGCAGGAGTAGCGTTTTACACATCTCTGCGGCTCGAATCTGGGTAAATCCCCATGCGTTGTTCCTTGGATCTTCTCTCTATGCGAGCCTTCTTCCCCGCCAAACCATAAAGGGATCCCTCCTATCCCATAGGTGTCGTTTCCCCTGACAAGTTCATACTTGGTAAATCTTGAGGGGTAGTTGATGGGGTACTTCAACTCGGCCAGAGCCCGCACAAAGTCGTTGGCTAGGTGTTTCTGCTGGTCGCAGCGTGGATTAGTATCGCTAACATATGTACCTACAAGCACCAAGTAAATGTTAGAAGCTAAACTACAACTGAAAAAATGATGTAAACTACTATAAGATATTGGGATGTGACAAAGCTCGACGATAAACAAAATCGTCATGCATTATGAAACTGCGTAAGTACAAGGAAAGGCATGTCAACTACAACAGGGTTAACATGCACCAAACATTTCTGATGGTAAATGAAGGACATCATCTCTAGTGATATCTTCTTTGTGAAGAGTAGCACGACACCGAATGACAACATAAATATGGATATAATTTATCACTACAGCAGGCTTAATAGCAAACTAGCATAGGCATTATAAATTTTTAACTGGTATTGGTAAAATTGAACTGGACAGTTCATACTTGAAGAACGCACTGCGCATAACTGAAATGAACAACAGAAACCTAGCATGGAAATTTAAACGTGTACCATTGAAACTGAAATTGACACAGTTAAACATTGCTATACCAGCATTCATTAAATGAACTGGACAGTTCATAATTGGTACGTACCGGGGGTTAGTTGCTTTGGGATTTCATCAAGGTCAGAGCCCGCACCACGTTGGCGGCGTTGGCGGTGAGGTGTTCCACCAAGACGGCACACATAGCATTCACTGCGTCATTGACCGCCATAACCAACTCCTCGACCTCTGTGTGCTATATGGTTGGGCTTACATGGGGATGCTCGATGATAGGGGTGGGGATGTGGAGTCGTGAGGGTGGTTCACATTCTCCATCCGAGCTATCGGGCCTGGGCGATGATGGAGATCGGAGGTTACCTCACTAGATCGACAAGCGAGACTGGTGCAGAACGTATATTTGGTTGCAGGGGTAGCGGCGGTTTGGGCTGTGGTTAAAGCGGGGGGAGAGGGGTGGGGATTGGGGAATGTGATGGGTGCATATGGGGTGGGCGGAATAACTACTGAAATTGCGCGCCTATTGAAAATTTGGCAGCAAAACTCGAACCTTACGGGGAGGGAACACGCAATGCAGATGAAGCACATCAAATACCCATGTGCGAGAAAAGATAAAATTGGTGATCCTGTGTCAGAAAAAAATTCAAGTCTTCTCTCTCTCGTGCCATCAGATGCTTTGCAAACAATTTTTTGTAAGAAAACATTTGCCATTAAAGATGTATTATAAACACAAAGGCCTAGAAAATACACAAAAATGACTAAATACGATAAACGAGCCTGGAAATTGTGAACTATAGACAAGGTGCATTCTAGTGGGTATGTTGATCGTATAAAATAAATCAAGTTGAAAGGACCAAGAAAATATGGCTTCCCCTTGAAAACATGGCGATTTTCGCTACAGAAACCATGAAACTCCATAGGTGATGGTCCGGTTTATGAAGAGTGTCTATCACGACATTATCCATACCTCCTCAATTTTTTGCCGAATCACATTAACGTCATGCTCGGGCTTCACACGAGATAACATGTTCTTCAAGCATGTTTTCCATTTTTCTAGAGTTACAAAATAAATAAACGACACATCTCTGGTTGCCTCTTCCCACACATATCCTTTAAAATTGTATTAGTTTCCTATCAAATACATGAAAACTTATCCAATGACACAATTACGAATTTCGAGTCCTTTTTCAAGGCATTTTCATGTACAGAATGTTCTAACCTGAATTATAAGCACAAAGGACTTAGAAAGTACACAAAAGGGACCAAATATGATGAACGAGCCTAAAAATTGTGAAATCTGGACATAGTGCATTCTAGTGGGCGTGTTGATCGTATAAAATAAATATAGTTGAAAGGACCAAGGAAACATATGGGTTCCCCTTGAAAACATGGCAATTTTCGCTCCCCGAAACTTGAAACTCCATAGGTGATGGGCCGGTTTATGAAGAGTTTCTATCATCACATTATCCATACCTCCTCAAATTTTTACCGAATTATATTGAGTTCATGCCGGGGTACCACACGAGATAGCATGTTCTTCAAGCATGTTTTCTCATTTCCTATAGTTACAAAATAAATAAACGACACATCTATGGTTGCCTCTTCCCACACATGTATATCCTTCAAAACTGTATTAGTTTCCTATTAAATACATGAAAACCTATTCAACGACACAACTACGAATTTTCTAGTCCTTTTTGAACGCCTTGTCATTTACAAAATGTTCTAACCTGATTTATAAGCATAAAGGGCCTAGAAAGTACACAAAAGGGACCAAATACGATAAACGAGCTTGAAAATTGTGAAATTAGGACCTCGGTCATTCTAGTGGACATGGTGACCGTATAACAAAAATATAGTTGAAAGGACCAAGGAAAAATATGGGTTCCCCTTGAAAACATGGCGATTTTCGTTCCCCGAACCATGAAACTCCATAGGTGATGGTCCGGTTTATGAAGAGTGTCTATCACGACATCATCCATACCTCCTCAATTTCTTACTGAATCATATTGGGGTAATGCCTGGGCACCAAACGAGATAACATGTTTTTCAGGCATGTTTTCCAATTCTCTATAGTTACAAAATAAATAAAAGACACATCTCTGGTAGCCTCTTCCCACAGAAATCCTTTAAAATTGTATTAGTTTCCTATAAAATACATGAAGGCTTAATCAATGAGACAATTATGAATTTTCTAGTCCTTTTTGAATGCCTTTTCATGCACAGAATGTTCTAACCAGAATTATAAGCACAAATAACCTACAAAGTACATAAAATGGGGCAAAATACGATAAACGATCCTGAAAATAGTGAAATTTGGACATGGTCCATTCTAGTGCGTATGTTGATCGTATCAAATAAATCTAGTTGAAAGGTCCAAGGAAAAAGTATGGGTTCCCCTTGAAAACATGGTGATTTCCGCTCCCCGAACCATGAAACTCCGTAGGTGATGGTCCGGTTTATGAAGAGTGTCTATCACGATGTTATCCATGCCTCCTCAATTTTTTACTTAATCATATTGAGGTCATGCCCGGGCACCACACGAGATTACATGTTCTTCAGGCATGTTTTCCATTTTTCTAGAGTTACAAAATAAATAAACGACACATCTCTGGTTGCCTCTTCCCACACATATCCTTTAAAATTGTATTAATTTCCTATAAAATACATGTAAACTTATTTAATTACACAATTACGAATTTCGATCCCTTTTTGAACGCCTTTTCATGTACATAATGTTCTAACCTGAAATATAAGCACAAAGGACCTACAAAGTACATAAAATGGGACCAAATAAATAAACGAGCGTGACAATTGTGAATTTTGGACATGGTGCATTCTAGTGCGTATGTTGATCGTAAAAATTAAATCTAGTTGAAAGGACCAAGGAAAAAGTATGGGTTCCCCTTGAAAACATGGGGATTTTCACTCCCCGAACCATGAAACTCCATAGGTGATGGTCTGGTTTATGAAGAGTCTCTATCTTGACATTATCCATACCTCCTCAATTTTTTACCGAATCATATTGAGGTCATGGCCGGGCACCACATGAGATAAAATGTTCTTCAGGCATGTTTTCCATTTTCTCTATAGTTCTAAAACAAATAAACGACACACCCCTCATTTCCTCTTCCCATACATATCCTCTAAAATTGTATTAGTTTCCTATAAAATACATGAGAACTTATCCAATGACACAATTATGATTTTTTGAGTACTTTTTGAACGCCTTTTCATGTACAGAACGTTCTAACCTGAATTATAAGCACAAATGACCTAGAAAGTACACAAAAGGGACCAAATACTATAAATGAGCGTGGACATTGTCGAATCTCGACACGGTGCATTCTAGTGGGTATGTTGATCGTATAATAAAAATCTAGTTGAACGGACCAAGGAAATATGGGTTCCCCTTGAAAACATGGTTATTTTGCTTCCTGAACCATGAAACTTCATAGGTGATGGTCCCGTTTATGAAGAGTCTATCACGACATTATCCATGCCTCCTCAATTTTCTACCGAATCATATTGAGGTCATGCCTGGGCACCACACGAGATAACATGTTTTGAACACCTTTTCATGTATAAAAAGTTCGAACTTGAATTATAAGTAGTAAATGCCTAGAAAAGTACGCAAAAAATATCAAATATGGTAAACGATTCTGAAAGAATGTGAATTTTGGACACGTTACATTCTAGTGGGTACGTTGATAGTAGAAAAATAATAATGGAGAAACGACCAAGGAAATATGGGTTTCCCTTGAAACTTTGTGATTTGTTTGGGCAAACAGTTACTTTGCGAATGCCGTGTGCGTTCACCCCATTCGGCGGTGTGTTCTGATTGGCCAGAACACCAACCACACGGATCACGCATGCGCAATGTAGGATGCACCGCGATCGAACATCAATCCGAACTTCTCCCGTCACACCCGTATACTATACTTGGGATCTTAGTTCGTACATGCACTAAATTCTTTAATGGTAGTAATCACACACGGTTCATGTTTACAAACCGTTTCCTATGCGGACCCTCTACCCACAGTCCCCGACCCTCTCCCCCTTCTACCTCATTCGCATTGTTGTATACTTTCTCGTTCTTGACCTTGGACCGACCAAATCATTGAGCTCGACGACGCCTGTCGCAGCCGACTGCCGCCGATGAACGCAACCATAATGTCCATAGTGGAAGCACAAATCAGGCATTTGCAATTGAATCGAGCATTTACATGCTCAAATTGGTACAATGCATAGTTGGCGGAGTAATTTACAAAACATTAGCTCCCTATTAATTTTACATCAATATAATACATATGAATTGCGTGCGCACAAAAGTGCTACTGCCCCTAACGTCGACCCGGCACATACAACTGCCATCGTCCATTGATATCATGTCGTTCCTTGGCTCAGGAGGATAGGAAGGGTCAGCCTCGACGATGGCGGCCAATGAGACCCTGACCATTGTCAATTCTACAGCAATGGCCACATGTCCTCCCCCGACGTCTAGAGCTGCGTTGTCTTCCATCTAGGACATAAGCCTGCACCTAGTGTAGAGGACACTGACCCAGTTGTCCTTGCGGTGTTGTCGTTCCTGCTCCGCCGCCCACACCATCCAGCGCACTCTGCGCCGAGCCCGCAATATCGCCCGCTGGCGATTGCTAGCTGCATTCAAGTCGACCCTGGCTACCTTCTTGGCTTGCTCATGTCGTAATTCCTACCTCCTCTGGCTGTCATCGGGAGAGGTAGCGGCATGGCCATAGATCCTCAAGCCGACCATCGTGCACGCAGCCTCGATTCCGTCGTCGCCCAACTCGATCCCGTTGTCGATCATTGGGGGTTTAATGGTGTGTATGGTAATGTCCACTATGCAACTTTATTCTTGTAGACTTTGTTGGTCCTCCAAGCGTAGATTTTTGTAGGACAGTAGCAATTTTCCCTCAAGTGGATGACCTAACATTTACCAATCCGTGGGAGGTGTAGGATGAAGATGGTCTCTATCAAGCAACCCTGCAATCAAATAAAAGAAATCTCTTGTGTCCCCAACACACCAACACAATGGCAAATTATAGTGGTGCACTAGTTCGATGAAGAGATGGTGATACAAGTGGAATATGGATGGTAGATATAAGTTTTTGTAATCTGAAAATATAAAAAAGCAAGGTAGCTAGTAACAAAAGTGGGCAAAAACAGTATTTCAATGCTTGAAAGCAATGCCTAGGGTTCATACTTTCACTAGTGCAAGTTCTCTCAACAATACTGACATAGTTGAATCATATGTAAATCCGTCACGTGCAATAAAGAGTTCACTCCAATGTTCACGAGTACCCATTGGCTTGATTGTAAGATATGCATCACACAATTTCAGATTCATCAGGTTCAATCCAACACAAAGAACTTCAAAGAGTGCCCCAAAGTTTCTATCGGAGAGTCAATACGAAAATGTGTGCCAACCCCTATGCACAAATTCCCAAGGTCATGGAACCCGCAAGTTAATCACCAAAACATATATCAAGTGGATCAATAGAACACTCCATTGTCACCAAGGATATCTCGTCGCAAGAAATACATCAGTGTTCTCAAATCCTTTAAAGACTCAATCCGATAAGAAAACTTCAAAGGAAAACTCAATTGATCACAAGAAGATAGAGAACGGGAAACTCCATATGATTCATCTAAATTAATAAAGCTCGCGGTACATCAAGATCGTGTCATCTCAAGAACACGAGAGAGAGAGAGAGATTAAACACATAGCTACTTGTACACACCCTCAGCCCCGAGGGTGAACTACTCCGTCCTTGTCATGGGGACCGCCGGGATGATGAAGATGGCCTCCGGTGTTGGCTTCCCCTCCAACAGTGTCACACCCCATGTTCGTATCAATTTGTTATGCTTGGATTTACAAATTTGGAACCAATTAAAACTTTTGAGTGCATGCTTGTTTGAATTGTGCTTGTTTGATTGTTTAGTTGATTGTGTTTCGCACTCTTAGGTTCTACTCCTCTCCATATTCATATTCCTTGATCCAAACTTATTGCCCAATGATAATGCCATGTGAATAGTACCCAAAACTATTTTTATCAAAAAATTATTTTGACCAAAATGATTTATTCAAATTAGGTTTTAAAAAAACCCTGTGTTGAGGTTTGCACTGCAAGTCCTTAAATCAGGTGGATCATTTTTACCCAAAGGCTTATTTCAAACCTACCATATTTATGACTTCCCAAAACCACCAAATATTAATTTTAAAGATTATTTTACTAATTATTCAAAAGGCTTTTTCTTAAGGCTAGAAATGGTCTTTCATAGGGAAAACTTATTTAAATGGTTTCAAAATATTTGAGAAAATTTAGAGAAACTCAGTGGACATATATTTTCCATATATATGAGTTTCAAGACATGGTCATGTTCAAAATCATGGGCAAAACCCCTCAAAACCCTTTTTGTCCAAATCAAAATTTTGGAATATTTATATAAGAAATATTCTCAATAAATTCCAAGAAAATTCCACAAAGTCAAAACTATCATTGCTGATGATCCTGCAAAGTTTTATCTCAATCAAAAATGATTTGGATCATCAAAATGTTCCAAAACCCTCCCCTCCCTGCCCAGATTCAAAATTGAACAACTTTACATTGTGAAGTTTCTTCCCTTGACCCCAAACTTGGTGGACATGTTCTCATCACCGAATAATGGTGCTACACTAAGTGGTGCATCAAGGGGATTATCTTAGCATGACTAGATCTACATAAACCAGATTCTGTTGATTTCTAGGGTTTCACAAAGTTACATTGTGTACTTTCTTCAAAATTCCTCAAACTTGGTGTTTCACACTGTTTTTACCTCCTATTTCATCTTGTTAAATTCCATGGCCAAAAAACCCCATTTTCTTGCCACAACCTCCATCAAATACCTTCTGCATGTTTGGTAAAAACATGTTTCGACCACCTCTTACTATTCCCCTTGGCCTCAAACTTTTACCAATGTCTCTAGGGTTCCCCCTTCACCCGGAGTAAGAATCTCAAGCCTCATATCCATGGGTAAGTGGGGTGAAACCCCATTTTTACCCTCTGGAGAGCATTAAAATGCCCCTCTCTCCCCTCCCCTCTTATTCTATCATCCTCCCAGGGCATCCAATGCCTTTGTCCCCTAGCCTAGATACCCCTAGACCCCCTAGACACCTTTGTCCGCGCCCAGAACGCTGTTGGCATGCCATGGCATGCCATACGCACGCTTTGGAGCATGCTACAGTGCCGACAGGCACTGTAGCCATCGCCTACTACATGGCCCCTATGGCCTCGGGCCTCCCCCTCTCGCTACTTGCCCCCCTCGACATCTGCACCATGGCACCCTATCGGCCCCTCCTCCATTTCCTTCCAACGGCTTCGCTCGCACATGCCAATGCCGCCCGGTTTGGCAAACCCCGAGCCTCTCACGCGCAGGCTCTCCTCTCTCTCTCTTGCTCCTGCTCATCCTATACCTGCCCCATGAACACCCTAGACACACCCCTGTCTCCTCCCATGGCCTCTGGCCTCGGCTACAAGCTCGCCGGTGCACCTGCGTTCGGTGGACTCGCCCTTGCCTATATAAGGCCTCACGAGAGCCCCTCTTCTATCCTCCGGCACCCTCACACTCCCAATCGGCCATCCCAAGCCCCGTTTGAGCCCACCTCCCCGAGAAACAATCCTCGAGATCGATCAAGGCGCCGCCGCGGCGGAGCTCCATCGATCTCGAGAAACAGGCCCGCTCCAGCGCTCCTGTCACCTCCATCGGGCATGCAGCTAGCTCCTTGCCCATCCCCACCTCTCCTCCATCTGTCTTGAGTCAAGGATCACCGACTCTGACCCCCTCTCGAAGCTCCTCCGCCGCGGGTCTTCGTCGCTGGTAAGCCAGGGCACCTCCGGTCTTCCCTCCATCCCAAAGGAACGATGACTTGACACTAAGCCTGTTGCCACCTCCAGCTCCCCTTGCTACCGGTGAGGACCGCCAGCTCCTCGTCAGAGGTGGACGACGACCTGCCAGTGGGGCCAGGTCATTAGCCCCTCACACCCCTCCCGTGTCCCTCTCTCTCACTGGCCCACAGGGCCCGCCCGTCAGGTTTAAACCTGGTGCAGCACGAGCGCGTGGTTCGCCTAGGGCTGATTTGCTTTGGGCCGACCCAGCTGCGGCCAGATTTGGCCCAGGGTACAGTACCCCTTTTCTTTTTGTTTTTCTGTCTGTTTTCCAAAAATCCCACAGATCCAAATAAAAATCCTATGCCAAATATTTTTCCACCATAAATCTTAGAATATTTTGCAGAATTTAATAGTGCCATTTTTATAATTTGTTAAAAACCTTTTTCCTACTGTTTTATTTTAAAACCTATTTTAGGCATTTTAGCTTCTGTTATAAATAGTTTAAAAAACCTATTTCTCCCCAAAACCTTAGACTAATATTCTTAGGATAGTTTTTAGTATTTATCAGAGTAGGGTAGCATTTTAGTAGTAGTTTGTGTGCTCTGTTTTTGTGTGATGCTTATTGTTATCATTATTTATTGAGACGATAGATTGCGCCATTGACAAGGGAGTTCGACACGAAGACTTTGTTGAGCCGGGCAAGCAGCCCTTTGACCATGTTAAGAAACCACTTTTATTTCATGTCATACAACACTTTACTTCCGTTATATTTGATCATGTGGAGTAATGACCACTTCGATGGGTTGCTTCCGATAATTTTGCCGTTGACACTTGCATCATGCATGATCCTACCTCCTTAAGAGGGTTGTGCGGGTGAGAGTAGATAGGAAGCTAGTAGATGCTACGCAAGTGGGATCGGGATTAAGCATGGTGATGGAAGCAAAGAAATGATTTCAAAGCCTTTTCAAAAACCCCGTCAGGTGCCTCTAATGCCCGAGGGAGATTGTGATGAGTTGGGTAACCACTTGAGAAAGAAGTGGTGTATCGGAATGAGCGAGTGTGTGTGTTTTCGAAAATGGAGGGTTTAAGATTTGTCGACCGTCCCAAACTTACATGGACGACCACGATACCCCTTACGGGACGGGGCTCTATTGATTACTTTGGTGGGTACTAGCAAGGAGCCCGCATTACTAGTGGCGGGAGTGGCGTGGTCACTCTCGATACAGGGTCGTGCCTGTATGGACGATCATGCGCAGTCTTCACAGGCACCGGGCACATCGTTGGTCTCTGCATGGATGCTACATGTGATGTACATCATATGGGCTGTGTACCAATTGAGTGGACTCTTTGTTTAGTATCACCAGGGGAAAGGCATTGTTCAGGTGCTTACCTCGGGTATGTTAAATACCACGAGTCATGGGTGACACATAAGTTCCCCGATTCTTGTGGGTAAAGTGTGCAACCTGTGAAGAGTGTCAAACTATTCAAATAGCCGTGTCCATGGTCAAGGACAGTTGGGTGGTGCTGCTTAAGCCACGTCCAGATGTTTTAGCAAACTTGGTGTGTGTGCATGTGTGGATGACAGAAGGATGATACTTGAGATAAGAGTGATGACGTGATGTGACGAATGGACATGAGATGTTCAACCCCTGCTTATGATGATATATGTAACTTGTTCATATGGATATTTGCCAACTTTTAATGCACGCTTACACATAGTTGCTTGATCACGAAATTGCATTCAAAATTGGCTTTCTGCAAAATACCTACTTAGTGCTATATCATGCATTGTTATACCTTGTTCCACAACTTGGGTTGCTTGCGAGTACATTCAAAGTACTCATTCACTTGCCACTGGTTATTTAATTGGCCAGGCATGGAAGAACAAGAGTATGGTCAAGAGTTCATTGGTGACGAACATGCGAACTAGGACGCTTATCAGTCAGAATGCCTGTAGGTTTAAGTCAAATGGCATGGGTTCACGCTTTCGACCAACATTTCCGATGTTTGTTATGTTTAAGTATTTGGCCCTTGCGGCCCTATTTATGTAAGACTTGACCTCCATGGTCTTTATTTGTGTAAGATATTATGTAAGGATGTAAGACTCTTATTATTCAGCTTCTGTGTGTTCAGTTAGCATTGATCTCTAGGATCACTGTACACGTACATTCGATGATCACGACTTATTAGTCGGGGTCCCCACAGAGCTGGTATCAGGGCCATCCTGACTGTTGGAAGCCCTTAGTTAGCATGGACGTTAGTTAGGATAAAACCGTTTTCAAAACTACACCTAGAACCTATACTTAGGAGTTCTGCACTATTTACCTTTTCTATTCTTCACACAACACTCTGCTGACTCTCCTCCCTTCAAACCTTTTGTAGATGGTCGTCGTACCCAAAGCCCTCCTAGCATCCGGCCTTCCATTTCTCCTTGTGGATAGCCTGGAGAAGTGCCAGTTTCACCAACCTCTTGTTTTTGCCTACCACGAGCATTGGGTCCACGCCATCACGAAGGAGTATCACGTTGAAGTGTTCGTGAAGGCAAACGACTCCCCGCCCAGTTGGTTCTATGAAGGACCACAGATTGAGACCTTGGCACCCGCAGTTGAGACAGCTGCACGGAAGACGCTCACCCACCATCGAGGAATCATCCCAAGGATGGCCGACGAGCCCACTACTCGTTACCTACCCATTAGAGTGGACGACATCGGCGAAAGTCATACACTAGTCCCATCCAACAAGGATGGCGTACCTCTGAGGTTCCAGACCTATTTCAGCCTTTCTGCCGATAGTATGGTTCACAACCTAAGGAATCTGTGAAGCTTCGCAAGGAACTACACCACCTTCAAGAACTACTTCGCCAAACCACTGACATCTTGAACCAAGGACGAATAGAAACCTCTGGATTTTTGTCACATAATTCGGGTATGGCAAGCATGGGCATCATGCCAGAAGGAGTCCCAACAAGCTATCAAGTCTTCCTTCCTCTTGGGTAGGAAGCAGAGCACTCTACCACCTTAGTCCGAGAACCCCTAGGGTAGGATCAGTCATGTACCCCTCGTGTGAAGTTGAGTCCGTGTAATGGTTCATATGAAACCATGTGTGCTTCTTGGTTGTTTTGTTGTTTGTGTTCCGATGCAAGTCGTGCATTTGCCTTAGGAAACCTGTAACCGACTCCATCGTTTAGCTTATCTCAATATATGTGTTGGACCTTCGACCTTTGTTTTCCCACACTTGCACTCGACCAACCCCCTTAGGCACGCTCTTCCATTGTTGCTTTTCCTCTCGTCTATCCGAGTTGTTTAACTTGGCGGCTCCAAACAGGATGGTGACTACTACCCGCAACAGATCCTTTGCCAACCCTGAAGCTGGCAACTCAAGCCAGCAACAGGGAGCTGGTGGGACTGCTCAGGCTGGAGGATACCAGGAGCAGCCACAAGGCGACATTCCCCCGCCACCACCTCCACCGGAGAACATGACCATTGCTCAGTTTCTCCAAGTTCTCTAGGAGGAACACCAAGCCAACAATGCTGCTATTCAGCAGATGGCTCAAGTCCTTGTGAACAACCAGCAGCACTGCAAGAACGGCAATGTCCGCTCCACTCTGTCTGAGTTGATGAGGAATTCGCCCCCAACCTTCACTGAGACTGCCGAACCCTTGGATGCTGATGACTGGATCCAAACCATCGAGGACCTCCTTGCACTGGTCAAATGCAATGAGGATCGTGAGAAGGTGCTTTATGCCTCTCACTGCCTCGGAGGTACCGCCCGAGCTTGGTGGGATGGATTCAAGGTCATGCAGGGCAATCGTGTGATCTCTTGGGACGACTTCAAGGAAGGATTCCACACCGCCCACATTCCTTCTAGGATGATGGCTATGAAGAAGAGAGAATTCCGAGCGCTGAAGCAAGGAAGTGGCTCTGTCAAGGAGTACTTGTAGAAGTTCAACCTGTTGTCAAGGTATGCACCTGAAGATGTCAACACAGAGGCTGCCAAGAAGGAATGCTTCATGGAAGGACTTCAGCAGACCCTGCAGTATCAGCTTATCGTTTGCGGCTGTCATACCTTCTTCGACTTGGTGAACAAGGCCATCATGCTAGAAGACAAGCGTCATGCCATAGATGACACTTGCAAGTGCAAGATGATCAGCAAGGGTAGCTCCAGCAACCAGAAGCCTCGCCCCTGGCAGCCAGCCCTAGCCAAGCCGACCTATCAGCCATAGTAGGATAGACCTCCTGCACCTCATCCGAGCTACCAGCCTTAGCAGTATGCCAATCCCAGGCCAGTTTACAACAACCCAATAGCAACAAGAGCGATGGGAACTACAACAACAACCTTGGGCAAGTCACTTGGTTTGGATGTGGTCAGCCATGACACATCTCTAGGCTGTGTCCCAACAAGAAGCCAGATGCACCATGCCCCAATGCGCCAAACCAAGGTCAAGGCCGTGGAGCACCACCAAGGAACCCCGCTCCCTGCAATCAGCCGAGCAATGGCAAGGTTTGTGTGAATCGCATCACCACCGAGGAAGCCTGGGAAGACCCTAACGGCATACTGGGTACCTTCCTCATCAACTCAACCCCAACAACAATATTGTTTGATTGTGGAGCTTCACATTCTTTTGTCACCCTAAAGTTTTCTCTAGAGAGTGGCATGAAGCCTACACCCCTGGGTAGTCGCATGTTGATACAAACCTCGGTATCATTTATGAAGTCTAGGATAGGTTGTAAGGGAGTTGAGATTAACATGCACGGGGTAGATTTTCTAGCAGACCTCATCATCCTGAAGTCAGAAGGCTTGGATGTGAGCCTAGGCATGGACTTGTTAACCAAGCACCAAGGCTTGATAGATTGTGCCAAGAGGATTGTTACCATGACCAATATCCAAGGAGTGGAAGTCAAGTATGTTCGCAACCCTGCCTCCACTCAAGCCCATCAGACTACCTGTCTATCGAGAATTGAGTTGGATCAAGTGTCAGTGGTATGTGAATACCCGGATGTAATTCCTGATGAGCTTCCCAGAATGCCTCCTGATCGCGACATTCGTTCATCATTGAACTAAAGCCCGGATCAAGGCCCATCTATAATAAGCCCTATAGGATGGGATCCGAAGAGTTGGCTGAATTGAAGAAGCAACTGGCAGAGCAACTCAGAAAAGGATTCATTCGCCCTAGTGCCTCACCTTGGGGAACACCTGTTCTATTTGTGTCAAAGAGGGATGGAACAATCAGACTCTGTGTCGATTACCGTTCTCTCAATGAAGTCACAATAAAGAACAAGTACCCACTCCCCAAGATTGAAGACATGTTCGATCAGTTGAACGGAGCCAAGGTGTTTTCCAAGATCGACCTTAGGTCTGGGTACTACCAGCTGAAGATTAGACCCCAAGACATTCCAAAGATGGCATTTGTAACCCGGTATGGCTTTTATGAATACATGGTCATGTCATTTGGGTTAACTAATACCCCTGCCTACTTCATGTACCTCATGAACAAGGTCTTCATGGAGTACTTGGACAAGTTCGTTGTCATCTTGATTGATGACATACTCGTCTGCTCCATGTTTGAAGAAGAGCATGAGCAATACTTGAGATTGGTCCTAGACAAGCTTGGTGAGCACCAGCTTTACGCTAAATTCAGCAAGTGTTGATTCTGGCTCCATGGAGTTGGATTCTTGGGTCATGTGTTGACCGCAGAAGGATTTACAGTGGATCCTCCCAAGATTGAAGCCGTGACTGAATGGCAATCCCCAACCACCGTGAAGGAAGTCAGGAGCTTCCTCAGACTCGCGGGATATTACCGCAAGTTCGTGGAAGGTTCACGAGCATTGCGCGACCCATGACCCAACTTTTGAACAAAGATAAGAAGTTTGAATGGACAACTAAGTGCGAGGAAAGCTTTCGGGAGCTCAAGAAGAGATTGACCAGAGCCCTAGTTTTGGCCACCCTCGATATTCACAAGGAGTTTGTGATATATTGTGGTGCATCGTGAACCGGGCTTGGAGGTGTTCTGATGCAAGAAGGCAGAGTCATAGCATATCTGTCCAGATAGCTACGTCCTCATGAAGAGAACTACTCTACTCATAATCTTGAGTTGGCAGCCATGGTTCATGCCTTGAAAACATGGCGACATTACCTTCTGGGGAAGCGACATGAGATATATACAGACCACAAGAGTTTGAAGTATATTTTCACCCAATGGGAATTGAACACGAGGCAGCGAAGATGGTTGGAGTTGATTAAAGATTACGACCTTAGTGTTCAATACCACCCCAGAAAGGCTAACGTGGTAGCAGACGCCTTAAGAAGAAAGGCTTGTTCCTTGGATGACATGATTAACAAAAGGCTTCCCGCCCTATATGAAGAGCTTGATAGCTTCAGCTTGGAACTAGTCGCACCTGGATTCCTTGCCAACCTCGAAGCAAAGCCTACCTTGATGGATGATATCAAAGAAGCTCAGAAGGGACACGAGAGCATTGAAGGCATCAAGAGGAAGATCAAGGCAGGCAAGGCCTTAGGATTCTCTTTGGATGAACAAGGAGTTGTATCGTTTGGGAATCGCATCTGCATACCCAACAAAGAGGAGCTCAAGAACTTGATCTTGCAAGAAGCTCATGACACTCCATATTCCATCCATCCTGGAGGAACCAAGATGTATCAAGACCTCAAGGCAAGCTTCTGGTGCCATGGCATGAAGAGGGAAATAGGCACGTTTGTTGCTAAGTGTGACATATGCCAGAGAGTCAAAGCAGAGCGACAGCGACCCACTGGGCTATTACAACCACTCAAAGTGCATGAATGGAAGTGCGAGAAGGTCGGTATGGACTTCATGAAAGCACATTTGCTCCCTTGGTCGTTTTGCCAATTAATAACAACATATAAGTCATTGAACTAATGTTTCAACTAAGTATATTTCAGGACAAGTTTAATGATAGGGATGGCTAAAGGATTGTGTAATTACCCCAAGATGCAAGGAGATAGGTTGGCCAAGCTTCAAGCAAGAGGACTCTACATTTTACACTTTTGAGAAATCACTTTGAGTCCATAGGAAAGCCAATACTATTAAAAGGGGGTAAACTCTTGATGGTGAACAATATGCTCAAATTTGCATAATTGACAGTCACCAAAACATCCACAAACTCTCCCACCAAAATCTATCCAAAGCCAAATATGCAAAATTGGTGCAACCAACATTCCTATTCTGCTGCCACCGATTCTAAACCCTAGATAGACTCAGCCAAACCCTAACACTTTGGTGCAGCCGACACTGCAATCGGTGCCACCGAGTTGGGCTGCCAAGATTCTGTTATGCAAGTTCACATTTTCGGCCCGTCCGAAAATGGTGAATCGGCGCCACCGAGATTGGCAAATCTGACTGTTGTTCAACTTGTCGGTGCAACTGAGAATTGTATATTGGTCCCTCCGAGATTCAAAAGTTGCCAATTTTGGTCACTTCGGTACCACCGAGATTTACACATCGCTGTCACCGAGTTGGTCATTTTGTGTGTAACGGTTTGATTTTTTGGGATGCCTATATATACCCCTTCACCACCACCCACTCGAACAAGAAGCACACAGAACTATTGCATACCTATCCTACTCAGTTTTCTGAGAGAGAGCCACCTACCCTTGTGTTGAGGTGAATATCATCCACTGCCACCATATGGATCTTGATTTCTAGCCTCCCCAAGTTGCTTTCCACCAATCCCATCTCTTCTACCAAGCCGAATCTGTGAGAGAATGATTGTGTGTTGAGGAGTCTATCATCTTGTAGCACAAGAGCAAGGAGTTCATTGTCATTACCGAGCATATTACCTTTTGGAGGGTGGTGCCTCCTAGATTGGTTAGGTGTCGCTTGGGAGCCTCCTACTTCGTGTTGTGGAGTGAACCAAGAAGTTTTTAAGGGCAATGAGCTCGCCTACTTCATGAAGATCTACCCATAGTGAGGCTAATCCTTCGTGGACGGAAGCCGCATGGAATAGTCAAGGTTGCTTCTTCGTGGAACCCGCCATGGGTAGAGCCCTCCGTGGACTCTCACGACCGTTACCCTCCGTGGGTTGAAGACTCCATGAACGTGGATGTACGATAGAACCACCTATTAGAACCATGGGAAAAGTCACTGTGTCTACAATTGCATTTGATCTTCCTACCCTATCCTTTTACTCATTCTTGTTGTTACTTTCCACTGCTACACTCTTAGACATGAATGTGTAGGGTGTTACTTGATATTCTATGAATGCTAAAACTTGCCAAGAATTAAAATTCGTAAAAAGGCAAAAAAATTATTTGGTCAAGTAGTCTAATCACCCACCTCTAGACCTACTTTCCATCCTACAAGTGGTATCAGAGCTTTGGTTTCCATTGCATTGCTTTCACAACCTAGAAGAAGTATGGCATCTAGTCAGGGTAATTATCACCGTAGAGGTCCGTACTTTGATGGCACTAATTTTGCTAGTTGGAAGAACAAAATGGAAATGCATTTGCTTGGTCATAATCCTGCCATTTGGGTTGTTGTTCGTGTTGGCTTGCAAGGTGAATTCTTTGCGGATGGAAAGGAACCGGATTGTTACGCGACTGTGGATGAATTGAAGATGTTGCAACTCAATGCTCCAGCATGTGACATTCTCTTCAACTGCCTATGTCCTAAAGAATTCAACAAAATCAGCCGCCTTGAACATGCAAAAGAGATTTGGGATACTTTGGTTGATATGCACGACGGAACTGAGTCCAGGAGAGAATCCAAGTTAGATGTTCTTCAAGGTCAACTTAAGAAGTTCAAGATGAAGGATGGTGAAGGAGTCACTGAGATGTACTCTAGCCTAGCGCTCATCACCAATGAGATTGCCGGATTAGGAAGCGAAGAAATGACTGACAAGTTCATCATCAAGAAGATACTTCGAGCTTTGGATGAGAGATATGACACCGTGTGCACATTGATCCAAATGATGCCCAACTACAAAGATCTCAAACCAACGGAAGTGATTGTTAGAATTGTTGCTCATGAGATGACACTAAAAGACAAGGAAGAGCTTCACTACAAGTCTAGCGGTGGTTACAAAGCCACAAGTGATGCTCCCGCTACCTCAAGCGACAACCTTGTCACAAATGAAGACATAAGCCTCATGGTCAAGAAATTCAACAAGTTCAACAAGAATAGAAGCAAAGATCGCAGCTCCAACTCAAGACATGGAGAGAAGCGTTCATCAAGTCGTGACAAAAACTGCTACAACTATGGGAAGCCCGGACACTACTCCAATGAGTGCATAGCTCCCTACAAACGAAGAGAAGACTCACCAAGAAGACGAAGCTCAAGAGATGAATCACTTCGAAGCGAGAGAAGGAGTAGAGATGATCGTTCTGAACGAAGACCCTTAAGCAGAAGTAGGTACTCAGAGAAGAAGGACAAGTACATCAAGAGCTACCCAAGAACAAAGCATCAAGCTCATGTTGGTGAATGGGTTTCCGGCTTCGACTCTGACAACCACTCCAAGAGAAGCTATCACTCCAACTCCGAGTATAGTTAAGATGGTGTTGCCGGAATTGCACTAGTGAAAACCAACTCCTGTGATCTATTTGATTCACCAAATGAAGGAGGTGGAATTGCTTCATGGCTAAAGGACCCAAGGTATCTCACCCCTGAATATCTTGATTTCGATAGTGATGAAGATGATTTGCTTTACGAAGATGACTTGCTATGTGATAAAACTAGTAATGTTGATCATAATGAACTTTATATTTCTCATGCTAGTCAAGATAAGTCAATTGACGATGATAAGATGAAAATAGAAGAACTAACTAAAGAACTCAACACTCTTAAGTTAGGTCATGAATCTAGTGTTGAAGATCATAGAGAGCTTGTAAGAACTCATGAGCAGCTATGCTTCGAGAAGCTCAATTTGGAGCAAGAACATGAATTTCTTAAAGCTATCAATTACTATCTCCAAAAGAAAACTTCATATTATCTTGCCAAATGACTTCTCTTGTCTACATTCATGCCACAAGTCAAATCTAAGCAAACTAATAACAAAGGAAAGAAAGGTTCTTCACCTAGTAGCTACAATAAAAATGCTAAACCCAATGATGTTTCTCCTAGTAGTTCTATTGATTCCACTAATGATGATTCTCTTAGCCAAGTTACACTTGAGCAAGAAAATGCTTTATTGAAAGGGATCACAGAAAAAGGTATCTACAAGAGTCTTGAAGGGTACAAACAATTTGATGAGATTGTACGCAAGCATGGAGGATATCGGAAGAATCATGGTGTTGGCTACTTCAACGCAAATGGAGTTGAATGGGAACAAGGCCAATATACCGAGCCCAAGTTTGTTCGTCAAAAGGAGAAGGATGAAAATACTCTTCCCAAGGGGACAAACACTCAAGATGACCTTCCACCACTAGACCACAAGATCAAGGGCAAGAACAAGCTCCAAGAGGACTTTGACTCATATGAAGATGAACCCGAAGCTTTGGTGAAGTCAGTTCCCAAGGCTACTACAAGCTCAACTTCTACAAGTGCTACTTCAACACCAAGGATCCCCATCAACTTGATGTGGGTTCCCAAGAAGAAGAACTAGAGAGTTCTTGAGGGATGACTCCGCCAATGAAATTCACTCATATTTGCAATCAAAATCAACCCTTTGCAATAGATCAAGGAGTCACATAATCCCTCAATGGTAAGCAAGGGACAAGGTAATCAACGAATCAATGAACATCATTACACATGCTTTGCACTCCATGTCCGTAGATATCCTTGTATTTGTCTCTTATGTGTTGGGACTAACCCATGTAGGTGACAAGAGTAAGGAAACAACAAGGATGCTCCCAACTCTTGGTGATCTTCATCAACCTTGAGCATCCACCACTACCTCACCAACATGAAGTCTTCATCGATAAATCCAAAGCTTAGTTTATCCCTCTTATGGGGGGATGTCACATCAAGGGGGAGCTTTACTCTAATAATTGAGTCAAAGCATCTCTTAATATGTGACAACATTAAATGCTTTATGTAAAATTGGTAATCCCACTGTGCTTAAATGATGAGTATGACCTATGATCAAGTACTCTTACTTGGCTCCTAAGTCAAATACTCATATATAGATGACTTTGTCATCGCCCAAGTGCTTGTTAGATGCTAGAGTGTTTATGCATGTTTGCCATGATTTCATTTGACATCTTATTGTGTGAGCATGTTGGTCTGCATTTATTTTCTCATTCAAGGATATCCCACTATTGCTATTTGGCTTTTAATTTATCTTTTGCCAATTGGATATACAAGAATGCCTAGGACCACTTATTTAGCTATCTATGCATTCTCACCTCGTACTCTATTCATGATGCATCACTAAATTTGAATTAGTGCTTTTCGATCCCTCTGTGTGTGGAGCACTCGGAGTTCTGTATCGACAAGGACTGACCATTAAAACATCCCAAGTGCACCTTGGTGGAACCAACCACAAAATCTCGGTCTCATCGAATGCCTAGGGTTGATTTGGTTTCAAATCTCGGTACCACCGATTCCATCGTCTCGGTTACACCGAGTTTCCCTGTTAACTGACAGTTGAGGAACTCGGTGACACCGAAAAGTAAGAATCGATGTCACCGATAGTGGTGGGTATATAAGCTGTGCACCCCGACGCTTTGAAATTCAATCTCATTCGCCGTGCCTCAGAACCTTAAGCTGCCGCCTACGAGACCCCTGGTCATCACCCTTGTCTCCCTATGCTCCTCCACCGCTGGGACTCGCCGTCATCGACGAAATCCTCTCCCTCGTCGGTGCTGTAGAGGATCCACGCCAAGCTAGTGTACGGATTGAATCTCTTTTGTGCTCCTCGTCTGATTCTTGCACATTAGATTCAAGTTTGTCTATAATACACCCTTTGCACATATTCCTATCCACTCGAAATCTCCATAGTCTAGCGAATGATGAATTTTCTAGGGTTTTGCCGTCCGCCCGATAAATCTCGGTGGAACCAAAACAGACATATCGGTCTCACCGATGTGATCTTCTGTGTTGCTGAGAACTGACTTGGTGGAACCGAGTTCATCTTTTCGGTCCGACCGAAAAGGGTGCCAAGGTTCGGTTAAGTGAATCAGTTTGTCTTGGCAGCATCGAAAAATTTGTTTCGTCTGTACCGAAATTTATTTGACAGAATGCAAAAATCTTGAAAATTTATTATTCAAAATTTCAAAAACCAGCCTCATTTTGTGATGGCTCATCTACTTTTTCTCTCCTATACTCTATTCATAGGGTCAGTATGTCAGATGCAGAGGATAGTCAAAATTTGGCAGGGCATGGAGTTGACATGAGTTCAGGCACAAGCCCTGAGCCCAGTTCTTTTTCAGCTCCAGGCACCCCAGCTCTCATGGGTTGCTCAAGGCTGCCACCAGGACCAGGAAGAAGCTAAACTCTGATGAATAAGATTCCAACTTTATTTCTGAGGAGATTCATGCCAAGAAGCAAGAAAAGGCTGCTAAGAAGTCAGGAACTGAAGCTACTTCTTCCAGAAGAGTTGTCCACAAGGTCTATGCTAGCTCAGAGACTATCAAAGCACATGAGAGTGCTAGAGCCACAATTTCTATTGATCCCCCAAGGAAGGCAATGCCTAATAAGGCAAGGGAGAAGAAATCTAGACAGAGGATTATCCATGTGTTTGGCATGCCTACCTCCATGTATGAAGATCCAGAGGAGGCTGCTGGTGCTGCTGTTGAGCAAGAGGAGGAAGAACATGTTGGAAAAGCCCCTCCCAAGAAGAAATCCAAGAAGCTTATGGATGATGTTGTGCCAAAGACTGGCACTTCCAAGAGCACCAAGCCTACTTCCAAGAAAGCTGTTGCACAGAAGTCAAAGAGGACTACCATAGACATTCCAGCTTCTAAGCAGAACAAGGGCACTGCCTCCAGACTTGAAGATGATGATGACTTGAATACTTTGATGAAGCTCAGACCACATCTTCTAGTACATGATTCCAACCACTTAGTTGTTGAAGACATGAAGAAGAGGAAAGACTCGGGATTGAGAGCCTAGAGAGCCATAGATCCTTATGCTCAGAGGAAGAAAACCGTTGTTGACTACAGGTTCTACACCAGAGAGCAACATGACTTTTATGAGACAGTGGTGCTGGACAAGATCCCAGAAGTTAGTGATATGAGATATGTCGATTGGCAATTAATTAAGGAGAATGTGGACTACTTTCCAAGTGTCCAAGATAATTTCCACTGCATTGGTCTGGACGAGTTCATTGGCAGAGAGCTTACTAAATGGAACAACGAGATGATCCTGCAATTCTACTCCACTGCTCATTTCTCCGAAGATGGTACAATTGTGTGGACGACTGAAGGAGCAATGTATGAATCTACTGTTGAGGAGTGGGCTGCACTTCTAGGAGTTCCAGAAGCTCGGGATGGTGATCTAGATGTATACTCAGAATACAAGGCAAGTGTCGGGACCCCGATCCTAAGACATAAGAATCTAGCATGTAACGCATTGCATCACTTTGCGGCCTCACGCATGGTTAACTCCATGGCTACCACCTTACCTGGGCCGGGACCGTTTGCGTCTTTTGGCTCACGTATGCAATATGTCGCTAGCATTCAAACGTCAAAGAACCCGGGTCGACATGACTAGTCGTAGAACCCAAGTGGCACATCCATACAGGAACAGGCATACGTAACCCAACAATGCAGGTTTCGGCCTCTAGCGTGTGTAGATGAGTCATAGCAAGCTACAAGGACTCCATTACACCGTGGGACATAAATGTCATCACTGCACATAGATGAGTCATAGCAGGCTACAGGGACTCCATTACACTGCGAGACATTTCCCCGAAGGGACAGACACAGTAACAAAGAAGGATACATGTCGGTCAATCAATGTGTCCGGAGCAGTAGCAAGCTACCAAGGCTCAGTGGAAGCACAAAGAGTCAGTTCCCTGTAAAGAGTACTACTAAAGGCACACAACTAGGTGTCGAATCCCATACATATCGTTGCACGTCACACGTACGCACGACATGCCCGATATGCATAGATACAACTATGGCATCACAACATAACCATACAACAACACAACATTTATTTAGGAGGCTCATAAGAGCCAACATAGAGTGATATTACAAACAGGGGTCACATGACCCAACACACAAATCATACAAACAACACGCGGAAGCTTAACATGTCTGGGTACAGACATCTAGAAAAGAAGAAGGCTGAGGGAAGCCTGTCTAACTAGAAGGCCCTCCACAGGAACCAGACCTCTGGCTGGGATTCCCAAGCTAAATGATCAACATCGATCTTATCGAAGAAACCACTAGCAAGACCGGAGTCTCCTCTGCAAACACATAATTAAGCAACAGTGAGTACAGAGTACTCAGCAAGTCTTACACAGGAACTAACTACATATGCATCGGTATCAACAAGGAAGTTGTGGGGTTCAATGTAGCAAGCCAGCTTTGACTCGGTTGCTATCCTGTACTATGACTTTCATAACTTTGAAAAGTTTTGTGAAGCATACACGAGTCCACTAGCACCACAACAATACACCACCATGGATCCACTCCCGTCTTCCTATGAGAGTGCCATCCACGGTACTCACACTTATCTTGAAGCTTTTAGGAGTAACCTTTTAAATTGTCTATGAACCATATAAGTATACAAGTAGTCCATTTCCGCGGACGCGACTATTCTAATAGATTGATTACCCTTCAGGGGTGTACTTCGTCACACATGCTCTCGCCACTTACCGCCATGTGCTCATAAAAAGGCACCTCGACAACCTTCAAGCGGAAGCCCAGCGAGGGAGTCGGCCACGACCTGACTAACCACACAAGTCTCTCGTCCAGGTTTATCGCCTATTCGGGACTGAACTCGCAAGGAAGTCCGGCCGAAGTTTCCTCAATGGCCCCAAACGATGTGTACAGGGTTCCCAAGCCCACCTTGCTGGATGGTACTACGCTTGGTACACTAGGCCACAATACCTAGTTTGTCGCAAGCCCACCTGTACGCGGTGCCACTTGGCAGACTACTAGCATATCCTACACACACCAGAAACTAGTTGCAACTCCTGGACAGAGATCAAGTCGGTTAATAAGTCGAGAGAGTCAATTAAGGATCCCAATGTGCGGTAGTAGCTAGTCTTGGGCAACATACACAGGACTCAGTTCTTAAGGACAGTCCCAATGAGACAACCCGCCATGTACTCCTACACGGTCTCTCATCTCTACCTTTACCAAATTGTTTTCACAACTTAACTCTTATTATCAGAACAAGTTCAGTTCACTCCGGTTCATCACCTAGATGAATCAGACCTGACACAACTCTAAGCATAGCAAGCATAGAGGTTAAGGCACAACATAGCTCATGCATCTACCAAGTATGCTAGGTTGCATGGTTCAGCTATTTACTGTGACAATGACAGGTCATGCAGAGGAATGGGTTCAACTATCGGAACATGCAAAGTTGTAACGTTTTGTCCTCATGCAATAAGTGAGAGCAAGAGCGACAGAGTGGGATTGTATCGGGTATGATCAAGGGGGGGGGGTTGCTTGCCTCATAAGACGATTGCACGTTACCGCTCCTCAGATGGATTCTCGACCGTATCCTCCGCAACAGTGCCTAACACGAAGAACAACATCGAAGGGGGTACAAATCAATACACACCAAATGCCATAGTATCATGCATGAATATGTCATTGCAATATGAGGTGTTTGAACTAATGCATCTAGCAACAGATTTAAATGAAGTGGGTTTGAACTCAAGGTTCAAATTCAACTTCATATATGGATTCCATAATGCAATTGAACTAAAATGTCCATGTTCACCTATTTAGGTTGCTCTAACATGCATGAAAATGCTAAAGATGGATTCATTGAATTTTTTGATCAATTTTCATATATCAATTATTTTCATCCGGTTTACAGTTTATTTTCTATTAATTTTAGAAATTTCTATTAATTTCTGAAATTTATTTAAATCCAAAATTGAGATATTATGTCAGCCTGACATCACGATGACGTCAGTAGGTCAAAGGCGCCTGCCCAGGTCAAACCTGGCGGCTAGGCCCCATCTGTCATTGACTTATTACTCTAACAGTTTTTTAATTTAAACTAACTACTAATTAACAAGCTGGGCCCACATGTCAGCTTCTCAGGGTTAACTAACCTGGTGATTAGCCTTAAGCTAAAGCCTTAAGCTAATTACCTGACGAGGGGGTCCCACCTACAGGCTCAGGCAAAAGGCTCGTCGCCAGTGACCTCTAGTCGCGGCGGCGTCCGGGTTGCCGGCCATGGGAGCGGTGGCCGGGAGCACTGGGGTGAAGCCCTCGCTCGCACGCACCTGGGTGCTAGCTAGGGGCGCAGGGGGATGACGGAGCTCGCGGCTGCGACACCGGAGGCGGCGGCCGGAGCTCGGCCGAAATGGCACTAGGGCCTAGGGGGCACGGAAGAGCTGGGGAGAGAGGGGAGCTGGACGCGGCGGCTCACAGGGACTCGTTGGCATCGGGGCAAGCTCGAGGAGGCGCGGCGATGGGCTTGGTCCCGACGGGAGAGAGCACAGGAGAGAGGGGGAGCGAGAGAGGAAGAGCGGCAGGGAGAGGGAGACGGAGGAGAAGAGGGCCACGGTGATAGGGACGCTCGCGCTCCCAGGGGGCGCCACGGCTAGCAGCCAGGCAGGAGGTGGCCGGCACGTGGTGGCGCACCCTGCCACACGCCCCAATCCTCCTGGCGAGAGGTTGGGGGTGACTGGCAGCTGGGCCGGCTGGGCCAGCCCCTTCCTTGGCTTCCTTATCTTTTTTTTAAATTTGTTCTTTTTTACAATTTATGTTATAGCATTTATTTTATTTAGGCACTAAAATCTTTATAAAAATTATGAAACTTTTTTCTAGGCACCAAAGGAATTAATTCAAAAGCCTTGGCCAAGTTTCAAGTTTGTTTGAGATTTTAAAATGTTTGTAGCATTTTAAAACCCAAATCTGAATATTTAATGATTAAATTCAATACCCAAAATGACATTTTTAAAATATGCATCACCCCTGGTTTATGTTGCCACATTAAACCAAAGAAGATATACATTTTTCCAATGTCACTTTGGATCATTGAAAGGAAATATTTGGTTGAGCCTAATGAATTCAAATGGTGCTAGGGTTTTGAACATCCCCATTTCAAGTTTAAAATAATTTAAACATGATGCAATCACAACATAGATCCTAATGCATGCTAAGCTAGGGATGTGGCAACTCAATTGTAACACCCCGTTACGCCTGGCAGCATCTTCGTCCATAAAGAACTTCAAAAGGAGCTTTGCCCAGACTAGATTGGTAGCTGTTGTTATATGCAAACTCGGCAAATGGAAGACACTTCTCCCAATTCATTCCGAATGAGATGACAGAAGCTCTAAGCATGTCTTCGAGAATCTAATTAACTCTTTCAACCTGACCACTTGACTAAGGGTGAAAAGTAGTGCTAAAGGAAAGATGGGTTCCCATAGCATTCTGGAAACTTTCCCAAGATCGAGAGGTGAAAAGACTTCCACGGTCTAAATTGATTCCCAATGGAAGACCATGAAGGGACACTATTCGAGAGATATACAAATCTGCCAACTAACTAGCAGTGATACTCTCTCGGACAAGAAGGAAATGAGCAACTTTGGAAAGGCGATCAATAACCACGAAGATAGTACTATTTCCCTTCTTGGTCTCGGGAAATCAGGTGATGAAATCAATTTCAACTTTATCCCATTTCCATTCAGGAATAGCTAAAGGCTGAAGGGTGCCAGCAGGCCTCTGATGCTCTGCCTTCACGCGACAACAAACATCACAATTAGCAATGAATTGAGCAATTTCCCTCTTCATTCTGGTCCACCAGAACCTTTGGCGTAGGTCCTCATACATCTTGGTGCTGCCAGGGTGAATGGTGAGACGAGATTCATGAGCCTCCTTAAGGATCAACTCTCGAAGTTGTTGCTCTTTAGGAACTACCAACCGGTTCCCAAAATATACTACACCTCTATCATCAATGGAGAAACTACCAGCAATTCCCTTTTTAACATTATTCCTAATTGGGGTAATACCCGCATCATACTGTTTGCTTGTTATAATCTGATCCTCCAGAGTAGGTTTTGCAACCAAGGTTGAAAGGGATCCGCGAGTAACAATGTGAAGGTTCATGCTTGCAAAATTCCTTATGAAGAAGGGGTTGGCCTTGTTGTAGCATAAGATTGTTGCAATAGTTTTTATGACTTAATGCATCCGCCATGACATTTTCCTTGCCTGGGCTGTAAGTAATTCCTAAGTTGTAATCCGTAATCAGCTCCAACCATCGTCTTTGTTTGATATTCAGATATGGTTGAGTGAATATATACTCCAGGCTTTGGTGATCTGTGTAAATCTCGCAACGATTACCAAGAAGGTAATGTTGCCATACCTTGAGTGCATGGACTACTGCTGCAAGCTCCAAATCATGTGTTGGATAATTTTCCTCATCTGGGTGCAACTGTCGGGATGCATAGGCGATCACATGTCGGTCTTGCATGAGAACACATCCAAGTCCTTGTCTAGAGGCGTCACAATAGATTACGAAGTCCTTGGAGAAATCGGGTGGCACAAGCATGGGAGAAGAGGTCAAACGTCTCTTCAGTTCCTGGAAACTGTGCTCACATTGTAGGGTCCACTCAAACTTTTTATCTTTCTTAAGGAGTTCCGTCAGAGGCTTGGCAACTTTGGAGAAGATCTCCACGAAGCGGCGACAATAGCTCGCTAAACCAAGGAAACTTCTAACTGGCTTAACTATTTCAGGTGGAGTCCAGTCAAGAATGGCTTGAACTCTTTCAGGATTGACTGCGATGCCCTTTCCAGAGATCACATGACCTAGATAGGTCACTTCAGGTAACCAAAATTCACACTTGGAGAACTTGGCATGAAGGCGGTGCTCTCTGTGTTTTTCTAGCACAAGTCTGAGGTGCTCAGCATGTTCTTCTTCATTCTTTGAATAAATTAAAATATCATCGAGGTAAACCACGACGAATTTATCTAAGTACTCCATGACGATTGAGTTCATCAAACGGGAAAATGTTGCTAGAGCATTGGTTATTCCAAAAGACATGACTATGTACTCGTACCGGCCATAACGAGTGACGAACGCTGTCTTGGGGATGTCTCCATTCTTAATATTGATTTGATGGTAGATTAACCTCAAATCCATCTTGGAGAAAACTGAAGATCCAGCAAGTTGATCATACAAATCATTGATCTTGGGGAGCAGATACTTATTCTTTATTGTGACCAAATTGACAGGTTGGTAATCCACAACCATACGATCCGTTCCATCCTTCTTCTTCACAAAGAGGACGGGACAAGCCCAAGGAGAGGAGCTAGGTCGAATGAAACATTTTTGTGAGGACTCATCGAGTTGCTTCTTGAGCTCAGCTAATTCCAAAGGTGCCATCTTATAAGGTCTTCTGGAGATAGGAACAATTCCTGGAATGAGGTCTATCACAAACTCTACATCCCTGTCAGGCGGAATGCCTAGCAATTCTTCTGGGAATACATCCAGAAAATCTCTTACTACCGGTATATCTTCAAGCTCAGGAAGAGGGTTGGCATTGAGAGAATAGAGCTGACACTTTGCAACTCATGTTGAAACATGGGCTATCTTGCCATATGGATGCGTAAGCTGAACAGACCTGGTGGAGCAATCGATCTTGGCATGGTGAGCTATCATCCAATCCATACCCAATATGATATTAATATCTGAAGACTTGAGAGCTATCAACGAAGCAAGGAATACAAGTCTATCAACATGGATTTCATTTCCGTGGCTTATTCTTGTGGTCTGCCATCTAGACCCCGGAGTCTGGATTTCAAGAGCAGTTGGCATATCCTAGAATGACATATCATGCGACAGGGCATAGCCTTCCGAGATGTAGGAATGCGATGCTCTAGTATCAAATAGAACTGATGTTGGATGGCAATTGACAAGGAGCATTCAAAGGAGAACTTTTGGATCATCATTAGCTTCTTTGGTTGAGACGTGATTCACACATCCCTGTTCAATAATGGTTGGCTTGGCACGAAACACCTTGATTGGTGACTTATTGCGGTCAAGAGACTTTCTAGGCTGTTGTGAAACAACATTGGACTGAGTGCAATTGCGAGCGATATGGCCTGGTTCTCTGCACTTTTTGCAAATCACAGAAGTATGACGTGGAGTCGCATTGACACGCGGTCCACCCGAAGGTCTGGGTGGAGGATTTAGCTGACTTGGACGAGGCACCACACAGCATGGCCTCGATGCATATCTTGGAGGAAGCGATGAGTTCGGAACCCAAATCCGGCGCTTCTGAGATCTAGAACCGGAGGTAGAAGCCAAATGGCGGTTGTGCTTGCGAGATTCTTCATAGGTGAACTGAGCTATGTCTGCATTAATGGCCTTGTTCGCAAGAGCTTGGAAGGTGTCACAATGATGCAGGTGAAGATCACGACGCAACTTTGGGTTGAGACCCTTCCTGAATCTAGCTTGCTTCTTGGAATCCGTGGACACTTCTTCTGTGGCATAACGTGCAAGGTTCTCAAACTCTTGACTGTAAACATCTACAACCATCTTACTCGGGGTAAGGTTACAAAACTCTTCCCTCTTTCTGTCCATGAGACCCTGAGGAATATGATGCTCATGGAAAACCTCTGTGAATTCTTTCCAGGTAGGAATCTGGCCAGATGGAATTACAGCCTCATAGTTCTCCCACCATATACTAGCAGGAACCTCCAAGAAATATGTAGCATAGGTGACCTTGTCAGCCTCGGCAACGTTCGCGGAATGCAGCTTGTTTGTGATGCTATGGAGCCAGTCATCTGTATCGAGTGGCTCAATGGAGTGATGGAAGATGGGTGGGTACAGCATGATGAAATCACGGATGGTCACTGTTCTAGCACATTGATGTGCGGTGTTTTCCTGAATACGTGCCAACAAGCAATTTTACTCATGCTTGTGCTTATCAATGTCTAGCATGAACTGAGCCAACAAAGGTGAATCCGACAGAACTTTAGCATTTCTGGTACCACGTCTCTGGTCCTTCTTGCGACCAATGATAGCTTTGGTACTGTGGGACATCCAGATGATCAGAAACTAGGATTAGACATGGCGGCATACAAATAGATAGGAGGGAAAGCAGAAGCATTGATCTTCAAAGAAATCCTAGGGAGAAATTGGGCAGCACAATGGCTGCGAATGCTCAGAAATGAGACATCCTGCAAAAGATTTAGGTGCCACGATACCTTAACATGACCATCTCCAGATTCTCATTGAGCTAACAAGCTACACAGATAACACCCGAGGACTGGAAGCAACTCAGATCAACCATTCTTATAAGTCTACGGAATAGTAACATGAGATCCTAGTAGATAGATAAGAAGCCTAGTTCTTAATCCCCGTAGAAAAGGAGAGGGTGACTCAGAATTAGAATAACATGGGAAAAGGAGTAAAAAGAACCTTACGTTCCCATCCACAATCCGCCATGTACTCATACACGGCCTCTGATCGCTACCTTTACCAAATCGTTTTCACAACTTAACTCTCATTATCAGAACAAGTTCAGTTCACTCCGGTTCATCACCCAGATGAATCAGACCTGACACAACTCTAAGCATAGCAAGCATAGCAGGTTAAGGCACAACATAGCTCAAGCATCTACCAGGTATGCTAGGTTGCATGGTTCAGCTATTTACTGTAACAATGACAGGTCATGTAGAGGAATGGGTTCAACTACCGGAACATGCAAAGTTGTAACGTTTTGTCCTAATGCAATAAGTGAGAGCAAGAGCGAGAGAGTGGGATTGTATCGGGTATGATTAAGGGGGGGATTGCTTGCCTGATAAGACGATTACACGTTATTGCTCCTCAGATGGATACTCGACCGTATCCTCCGTAACAGTGCCTAACACGAAGAACAACATCGAAGGGGGTACAAATCAATACACACCAAATGCCACAATATGATGCATGAATATGTCATGGCAATATAAGGTGTTTGAACTAATGCATCTAGCAATAGATTTAAATGAAGTGGGTTTGAACTCAAGGTTCAAATTCAACTTCATATATGGATTCCATAATGTAATTGAACTAAAATTTCCAAGTTCACCTATTTAGGTTGCTCTAACATGCATGAAAATGTTACAGATGGATTCATTGAATTTTTCTGATCAATTTTCGTATATAAATTATTTTCATCTGGTTTACAGATTATTTTCTATGAATTTTAGAAACTTTTATTAATTTCTAGAATTTATTTAAATCCAAAATTGAGATATTATGTCAGCCTGACGTCACAGTGATGTCAGCAGGTCAAGGGCGCCAGCCCAGGTCAAACCTGGCGGCTGTGCCCCACCTGTCATTGACTTATTACACTAACAATTTTTTAATTTAAACTAACTACTAATTAATAGGATGGGCCCACACGTCAGCTGCTCAGGGTTAACTAACCCGGTGATTAGCCTTAAGCTAATCACCTGACGAGGGGGTCCCACCTGCAGGCTCAGGCGACGGGCTCATCGTCGGCGACCTCTAGTCGCGGCGGCGGACGTGTTGCCAGCCACAAGAGCTGCGGTCGGGAGCACCGGGGCGAAGCCCTTGCTCGCGCGCACCCGGGGAGCTAGCTAGGGGCGCAGGGGGACGACGGAGCTCGTGGTTAAGACGCCGGAGGGGGCTGCCGGAGCTCGGCCAAAACGACGCTAGGGCCTAGGGGGTGCGGAAGAGCTGGGTAGAGAGGGGAGATGGATGTGGCGGCTCACATGGACTCGTTGGCATCGGGGGCGAGCTCGAGGAGGCGCGGCAACGGCGGATCGACAGCGGCGACGGGCTCAGTCCCAACGGGAGAGAGCAGAGGAGAGAGGGGGAGCGAGAGAGGAAGTGCGGTAGGGAGAGGGAGAGGGAGGAGAAGAGGGCCACGACGACGGGGGCGGTGGCACTCCCAGGGGGCGCCACGGCTAGCAGCCAGGCAAGAGGTGGCCGGCGCGTGCCGGCGCGCCCCTGCCACACGCCCCAATCCTCCTGGCGAGAGGTTGGGGGTGACTGGCAGCTAGGCCGGTTGGGCTAGCCCCTTCCTGGGCTTCCTTATCTTTTTTTTAAATTTGTTCTTTTTTTGCAATTTCTATTATAGCATTTATTTTATGTAGGCACTAAAATCTTTATAAAAATTATGAAACTTTTTCTGGGCACGAGAGGAATTAATTCAAAAGCCCTGGCCAAGTTTCAAGTTTGTTTGAGCTTTTAAAATATTTGTAGCATTTTGAAACCCAAATCTGAATATTTAATGATTAAATTCAATACCCAAAATGACATTTTTAAAATATGCATCACCCCGGGTTTATGTTGCCACATTAAAACAAAGAAGATATACATTTTTCCAATGTCACTTTGGATCATTGAAAGAAAATATTTGGTTGAGCCTAATGAATTCAAATGCATGCTAGGGTTTTGAACATCCCCATTTCAAGTTTAAAAGAATTTAAACATGATGCAATCACAACATGGATCCTAATGCATGCTAAGCTAGGGATGTGACAGCAAGTCACAATGCCACGAAGGATATGTATACTCCTATCCCCGCAGACAAGGTGCAATCTCACAAGCTAGGATCCATCTACTATCAGCAAGCAGGCCTCCATACAATGAACACCATTCTGAGGCATACCTTGATGTCCAAGTTAGGAGATGATAAGATGATCTGAGGCTACTCCATCAACATGTTGATCCACCTTGACGGACATACCAGGATTAGAGTCATGGATTTGATTGTTGAGACAATCAAGAGGGTTGCAGCTGATCAAAAGCGCTCTTGCTGCTATGCACCCTACATCCTGTTGCTTATCAACTCTCAGTTGGAGAAGCACATTTTTGCTCTAGATCGTCCACATCTGCCCCTATAGGCAAAACCTGAGGATAATGTTGTGGTGATGGACCAGATCATCCCACATCTGCTACAACACAAGCAGAGGCAGAAGCAGTTCGAGCCGCTAGTGCTCAAGCCCCCAGATCTAGAAATGAGCAAATGAATCTTTTGATCTCAGCCATCCAGGGCATGTAGAAAGATATCAAGGGGATTCTTGACAACCAGAACAGTCTTGTGAGGATCTTTGAGACAAGGATCAAGACTCTTGGTGATAAGCTGGACAAGTTGTCGAAGAGAGTTATAGAGCTTCAGAAGGAAGTTGACTCCGTGCATATCCCTCGGGTCTCTTCTACTTCTTCTTCAGATGATGATGAGGATGGATCACCTCTTGGGCCAGGCACCCAGTTCACTACTCAGGCTAGATCAGCTATAGTGCATGCACTAGAATTGAGGCCCTCTTCATTAGCTCCTGCTACTGTTGGCACATCTCCTACTCCATCATCTCTAGTTCCTCCCACGGCCACTCCATCTCGCTCCATGACATCTATAGAGATATTCGCCGTCACTGTTCTCTCAACTCCTTCATCGACAACTAGAGGAGATTAGCCCAAGAACGCATAGATATATGCCTTTGATCTTTTTGGTAACTTGTTGCCAAAGGGGGAGAAGTGTATAAAGATCATTAGGCTTCGAGTGAGAGAGCGTTTGGTGTTTGTTGCTTTTCAAAACAATTGCATTTGCTTACTAGGATACTCTTTTGATTTGCTTGTGATACTCGCTTGATGATGTTTGTTCATACGCTTTAATGTGTGATGCTACTATTTCCTATCATCTTAATGCTTATGTGATGATCATTCATCTTTGGATGATTGTGTTGTGCTATGATATTAGTTCCAATTACTCTCGCACACTACCAAGTGGTATGTGACATGTAAGAAGTAACCCATGTACCTAATCGATTGTGAATTTGTATTCAAACGTAAATTCAAAAATAATTCACAAATTTAGGGGGAGCTCTTGCTTATCACATACTTCTCAAAGAAACGATTATATTCCATGATTATATCTTTGTAGAAGCTTTGGTCCATATGTTGTCATCAATTACCAAAAAGGTGAAGATTGAAAGCACATTTGCTCCCTTGGTGGTTTTGGTAATTAATAACAACATATAAGCCATTGAACTAATGTTTCCACTAAGTATATTTTAGGACAAGTTCAATGATAGGGATGGCCAAAGGATTGTGGAATTACCACAAGATTCAAGGAAATAGGTTGACCAAGCATCAAGCAAGAGGACTCTACATTTTACATTTGTGAGAAATCACTTTGAGTCCATAGGAAAGCCAATACTATTAAAAGGGAGTAAAGTCTTGATGCTGAACAACATGCTCAAACGTGCACCAGTGACAGTCACCAAAACAACCACAAACTCTCCCACCAAAGTCTGTCCAACGACATATATGCAAAATCGATGCAACCAACATTCCTATTCTGGTGCCATCGATTCTAAACCCTAGACAGAATCAGCCAAACACTAACACTTTGGTGCCGACACTTCACTTGGTGCCACCGAGTTGGGTTGCCAAGATTCTATTACGCAAGTTCACATTTTCGGTCCATCAAAAAATGGTGAATCGGCATCACCAAGATTGGCAAATCTGACCGTTGGTCACCTTGTCGGTGCAACCAAGAATTTTATATCGGTCGCTCCAAGATTCGAAAGTGGCAACTGTTGGTCACTTCGGTACCACCGAGATTTACACATCGGTGTCACCGAGTTGGTCATTTTGTGTGTAACAGTTGGATTTTTGGGGATGCCTATATATACCCCTTCACCACCACCCACTCGAACAAGAAGCACTCAGAACTATTGCATACCTATCCTGCTCAGTTTTCTGAGAGAGAACCATCTACCCTTGTGTTGAGGTCAAAATCTTCCACTCCAACCATACAGATCTTGATTTCTAGCCTCCCCAAGTTTCTTTCCACCAATCACATCTCTTCTACCAAGCCAAATCTATGAGAGAGTGATTGTGTGTCGAGGAGTCTATCATCTTGAAGCACAAGAGCAAGGAGTTCATCGTCATTACCGAGCCCATTACCTTTTGGAGGGTGGTGCCTCCTAGATTGGTTAGGTGTCGCTTTGGAGCCTCCTACTTCGTGTTGTGGAGTGAACCAAGAAGTTTGTAAGGGCAAGGAGATCGCCTACTTCGTGAAGATCTACCTTACTGAGGCTAGTACTTCGTGGACGTAGGCCACATGGAATAGTCAAGGTTGCTTCTTCGTGGAACCCTCCATGGGTAGAGCCCTCCATGGACTCTCACGACCGTTACCCTCCATGTGTTGAAGAATCCATGAACGTGGATGTACGATAGCACCACCTATCAGAACCACAGGAAAAATCATCGTGTCTACAATTGCGTTTGATCTTCCTACCCTATCCTTTTACTCATGCTTGTTGTTACGTTCCACTGCTACACTCTTAGACATGCATGTGTAGGGTGTTACTTGATATGATATGAATGCTAAAACTTGACAAGAATTAAATTGGGAAAAAGGAAAAAAATATTTTGTCAAGTAGTCTAATCACCCCCCTCTAGACCTACATTCGATCCTACACTTCATCATTGGATTACCCAGGTCTAGCAAGGGACATGATTCCATTTGGGTCATTGTCGATCACCTGACCAAGGTAGCACTTTTCATACCTGTCAGCACCACCGATGATGGAAGCCAGCTCGCAAACCTCTACATCAACCAGATTGTAAGCCTGCATGGAGTTCCCAAGGAGACCCTATCGGACCGAGGCTCCTAGTTCACATTTAGGTTCTAGAACAAGTTTCAAGAAGCAATGGAAACCAAGATCTCCTTCAGCACTACTTTTCACCCCCATACTAGTGGGCAAACAAAACGATTAAATCAGATACTCGAAGATATGCTCCGTGCGTGTGTTTTAGCATATGGAGCCAAGTGGGAAGATTGCTTGCCGTTTGCTGAGTTCTCCCACAACAACAACTATCAGTCGAGTCTTCAGATGGCACCATTTGAGGTGTTGTGTGGACGCAAGTGTCGTACTCCCCTCATCTGGTCAGAAACTGGAGAAGGATTAGTCTTTGGACCAGACATCCTCCATGAGGCAGAAGAGAAAGTTCAACTCGTCTGAGAGCGCCCTAAGACAGCCAAGTCAAGACAGAAGAGTTGCACTGACTCCCATCGCCGAGAAGTGAACTTCTGTGTTGGAGACCATGTCTACCTCCAAGTCATGCCTCTCAAAGGAACCAAAAGTTTCCATGTCAAGGGAAAGATTGCACCTAGATACATCAGCCCCTTCAAGATCACCGTGATGCGAGGAGAAGTTGCCTATCAACTAGAGCTATGTTCCGAGCTATCAGATGTGCACAACATCTTTCACGTGTCACAACTCCGAAAGTGTCTTCAAGTTCCAAACCGCGCCGACCTCTACAAGGACATCGACCATCAAGCTATCGATCTTCAGCTAGACCTCACTTATTGTGAGAGGCCAGTTCGCATTTGGGATGAAGCAGAGCGCTGCACCCGGAGCCACACCATCAAGTACTTCAAGGTCCAATGGAGCAACCACACTGAAGCTGGAGCAACCTAGGAGCATGAAGACTATCTTAGATCTTAGTTCCCTTATCTTTTTAGCGCTTAGCCTAGGAATCTCGGGCACGAGATTCTTGTAAGGGTGGTAGGTCTATCACACCCTGCGTTTGTATCACTTTGTTGTGCTTTGATTTACAAATTTTGGAACCAATTAAAACTGTTGAGTGCATGCTTGTTTGAATTGTGCTTGTCTGATTGTTTGGTTGATTGTGTTTGGCACTCTTAGGTTCTACTCCTCTCCATATTCATCTTCCTTGATCCAAACTTCTTGCCCAATGATCATGCCACATGAATAGTACCCAAAACTATTTTTATCAAAATATTTTTTTGACCAAAAGGATTTATTCAAATTAGGTTTTGAAAACCCCCTGAGTTGATGTTTGCACTCTAAGTCCTCAAATTAGGTGGATCCTTTTTCCCCAAAGGCTCTATTTCAAACATACCACATTTATGACTTCCCAAAACTAGCAAATATTCATTTTAAATATTATTTTACTAATTATTCAAAAGGCTTATTCTTAAGGTCAGAAATGGTGTTTTAAAGGGAAAAATTATTTAAATGCTTTCAAAATATTTGAGAAAATTTAGGGAAACTGAATGGACATATATTTTCCATATATATGAGTTTCAAGACATGTTCATGTTCAAAATCATGGGAAAAACCCTCAAAACCCTTTTCAAAATCATGGGAAAAATCATGGGCAAAATCATGGGCAAAATCATGTCCAAATCAAGCTTTTGAAATATTTCTATAAGAAATATTCTCAATAAATTCCAAGAAAATTCCAACAAGTCAACATTGTCATAGGTGATGATCTCGAAAGTTTCATCTCAATCCAAAATGATTTGATTCATCAAAATGTTCCAAAACCCTCCTTGTCCAGATTCAAAATTGAACAACTTTACATTGTGAAGTTTCTTCCCTTGACCCCAAACTTTGTGGACATGTTCTAATCACCAAATAATGGTGCTACACTAAGTGGTGCATCAAGGGGATAAGCTTAGCATGACTAGATCTGTTGATTTCTCGGGTTTCACAAAGTTACATTGTGAACTTTCTTCAAAATTCCTCAAACTTGGTGTTTCACACTATTTTTACCTCCTATTTTATCCTGTTAAATTCCATGGCTAGAAAACCCCATTTGCTTGCCACAACCTCCATCAAACACCTTCTGCATGTTTGGTAAAAACAATTTTTGACCACCTTTTACTATTCCCCTTGGCCTCAAACGTTTACCAATGTCTCTAGGGTTCCCCCTTCACCCAGAGAAAGAATATAAAGCCTCATATCAATGGGTAAGTGGGGCAAAACCCCATTTTACCCGCTGGACAGCAGTAAAACACCCCTCTCTCCCATCTGCTCTTATTCTATCATCCTCCCAGGGCGTCCAATGCCTTTGTCCCCCAGCCTAGATACCCCTAGACCCGCTAGACACCTTTGGTCGTTCCCAGAACGTCGTTGGAATGTCATGGCATGCCATACGCGCGCTCTGGAGCGCGCTACAGTGCCGACAGGCACTGTAGCCATCGCTCAGTTCATGGCCCTGGCGGCCTCGGGCCTCCCCCTCTCGCCACTTGCCCCCCCTCGACGTCCGAACCACGGCACCCTACCACCCGGTTCGGCCAACCCCGAGCCTTGCACGATCGGGCTCTCCTCTCGCTCTCTCTTGCTCCCGCTCATCCTAGACCAGCCCCAGGAACACCCTAGATGCACCCCCGTCTCCTCCCGTGGCCTCTGGCCTCAGACACAAGCTCATTGGCGCACCTGCATTCGGTGGACTCGCCCTCGCCTATATAAGGCCTCCCCAAAGCCCCTCTTCTATCCTCTCGCACCCTCGCACTCCCAATTAGCTGTCCTAAGTCCCGTTTGAGCCCCCTCCCCCCCTGAGCACCAGTGCTTGAGATCGACTGAGGCGCCACCGCGGTAGAGCTCCGTCGATCTCGGGACACAGGCCCACTCCGGTGCTCCCGTCACCTCCATCGGGCCCGCAGCTAGCTCCTTGCCTATCCCCACCTCTCCTTCTTCTGTCTTGAAGCAAGGATCACTGACTCCGACCCCCTCCCAAAGCTCCTCCACCACAAGTGTTCAGCGGCGGCAAGCCAGGGCACCTCCGGTCTTCCCTCCACCTGCACAGGAACGACGACTCGACGCTGAGCCTGTTCCCACCTCCAGCTCCCCTTGGCATGCCTTCCTTCGCCGCCGGTGAGGACCGCGAGCCCCTGGTTAGAGGTGGACGACGACCTGCCAGTGGGGCCAGGTCGTCAGCCCCTCACACCCCTCCCACGTCCCTCTCTCTCACTAGCCCGCAAGGCCCGCATGTCAGGATTAAACATGATGCGGCGTGGGCACCCGGTTCGCCTGGTGCTGGTTGGCTTTGGGCCCTCCCAGTTGCGACCAGATCTGGCCCAGGGCACATGAAGCCTTTGTTTTTGTTTTTCTGTCTGTTTTCCAAAAATCCCATAGATCCAAATAAAAATCCTATGCGAAATATTTTTCCACCATAAATCTTAGAATATTCTGCAGAATTTAATAGTGCCATTTTTATAATTTGTTAAAAACCTTTTTCCTACTGTTTTATTTCCAAACCTATTTTTGGCATTTTTAGCTTGTGTTATAAATAGTTTTAAAACCCTTTTTCTCCCCCAAACCTTAGACAAATATTCTTAGGATAGTTTTTAGTAGTTATCAGAGTAGGGTAGCATTTTATTAGTAGCTTTGTGTGCTCTGTTTTTGTGTGATGCTTATTATTATCGTTATTTATCGCGACGTTAGATTACGCCATTGATGAGGGAGTTGGACACAAAGACTTTGAAGACCCCGAAGACTTTGTTGAGCCAGGCAAGCAATCGTTTGACCATGTTAAGAAACCACTTTTATTGCATGTCATATAACATTCGTTATATTTTATCATGTGGAGTAATGACCACTTAGGTGGGTTTCTTCCAATACTTTTGCTGTTGACACTTGCATCGTGCATGCCCCTACCTCCTTATGAGGGTTGTGCGGGTGGGAGTAGATAGGATGCTAGTAGATGTTACACAAGTGGGATCGGGATTTAACATGGTGATGGAAGCAAAGAAATGATTTCAAAGCTTTTTCAAAAACCCCGTCGAGTGCCACTAATGCCCGAGGGAGACTGTGATGAGTTGGGTAACCACTTGAGAAGGAAGTGGTGTACCGGAATGAGCGAGTGCGTGTGTTTTTGAAAACAGAGTGTTTAAGATTTGTCGACCGTCCCAACCTTAAATGCACGGCCATGATACCCCTTATGGGACGGGGCTCTGTTGATTACTTTGGTGGGTACTAGCAAGGAGCCTGCACTACTAGTGGAGGGAGTTGTGTGGTCACTCTCGATAGGGGGTCGTGCCGGCATGGACGTTCATGCGTTGTCTTCATAGGCATCGGGCACACCGTTGGTCCCTCCATGGATGCTACGTGTGATGTACATTATGTGGGTTGTGTACCAATCAAGTGGACTCTTTGTTTAGTATCGCAAGGGGAAAGGCACTGTTCGGGTGCTTACCTCAGATATGTTAAATACCGCGAGTCGTGGGTGCCACGGAAGTTCCCCGAGTCTTGTGGGTAAAGTGTGCAACCTCTACAGAGTGTCAAACTATTCGACTAGCTGTGTCCACGATCAAGGATAGATGGGTGGTGCTGCTTAAGCCACGGCCAGATGTTTTCGCAAACTTGGTGTGTGTGCATGTGTAGATGACAGAGGAATGATACTTGAGATAAGTCTGATGACTTGATGTGATGAATGAACATGAGATGTTCAACCCTGCTTATGATGATACCTGTAACTTGTTCATATGGATATCTACCAATTGTTGATGCTTGCTTACACATAGTTGCTTGATCATGACATTGTATTCAAAATTGGCTTTCCGTAAAATACCTACTTAGTGCTATATCATGCATTGTGATACCTTGTTCCACAACTTGGGTTTCTTGTGAGTACAACCAAAGTACTCATTGGCTTGCCATTGGTTATTTAATTGGCCAGGCATGGAAGAACAGGAGTACGGTGAAGAGTTTGTTGGTGATGAACATGCGAACTAGGACGCTTCCCAGTCATAATGCCTGTAGGTTTAAGGCAGATGGCATTGGTTCACGCTTTCAACCAAGATTTCCACTATTTTTTATGTTTAAGTATTTGGCCCTTGCAGCCCTATCTATGTAGGACTTGACCTTCATGGTCTTTATTTGTGTAAGACGATATGTAAGGATGTAATACTCTTATTATTCAGCTTTTGTGTGTTCAGTTTGCATCGATCTCTAGGATCATTGTACATGTACATTCGGTGATCACGACTTATGAGTCGGGGTCCCCACAGGCAGGGTGCCGGAACAGGCTCCCGATTGGTATTTCGTGGTTGTAGAGGCTTGCGCCAGCGGAACGCCCCATCTAGGTTTCTTTTCGGAGGTTTGGGTATTTATAAGAATTTTTGGCATCGGTCTCACATCAAGGGAGTGACCGAGGGGGTAGGGCACGCCTAGAGTCTTCTGGCCTCGTCGTGCACTTCCTGGCCTAGCTCTTGTGCTTAGGTGGTCTCTTTTGGTCCATAAAAAATCACCATAAATTTTCAGCCCATTCTAAGAACATTTATTTCTGCACAAAAACATGACACCACGGTAGTTCTGTTGAAAACAACACCAGTCTGGGTTAGTTCTAAGCAAATCATATAAAAACCATATAAAATTGTTGTAAACATGGCACGAATACTTCATAAATTATAGATTCCTTGGAGACGTATCAGCATCCCCAAGCTTAATTCCTGCTCGTCCTCGAGTAGGTAAATGATAAAATAAATAATTTATTAAGTGTGAATGCTATCATAGTGCATAAATTTGATCAATGATAGTTCTAAACACTTTTTATAGCATCATTATATATCACAAACAGTAGTTGATCTCATAAAACGTCTCATGATGAAGTAACAAGCTATTCACATGTTAAAGTATAGACCATAGAGTTTCTTGAAAACTGACAAACTATGCTTTCAGTCACCAAGCAATTGCAATTCATCTTATTTTCAATAAGGTTCTATGTAAGAGCTTTGATTTAGAAAATTCCACATACTCGGCTATCATATAGTCTTCCATGATTGCTAACACTCAAATCATATTTTTAGAGCAAATGGCATCTGTCGAACACAGAGAAAGATAGGGGCTTATTGTTTTGCCTCCCAACTTATTTATCATATACGTAATTTTCAAAAATAATAATTCATGATCAAATATATTCGAATGGCCTTATATTCTTGGATATTTCCCCAACACATGATGCTTGCCAACTAAAGAATAATTGAGGTTGAACTAAGAAGGAATACTATTGACTCTTGCATAAAAGTAAATACATGAAAGTGAAAGATAGGCCCTTCATAGAGTCAAGCATAGGTTGTCATGCGCTTTTTAATTTTGGATGTGCAAACCCTTAATGTAAAGGAACGTCACGTTGTATTGCCCTTTGTGATAGCAACCTTTATTATGCAGTTTGTGGCTTTTATTTCCTTACCATCAGAAGTTCGTCCAACGCTTATTTTCCCTTACAATAAAACATCATACATATTTAGGAGAAATTTTTATTGCTTTTTGCACCGATGACAACTTACTTGAAGGATCTTATACAATCCATAGACAGATTTGGTGGACACTCATGGCAAGAAACTAGGTTTAAGGGTTTTGGGTGCACAACTAGTATCTCTACTTAGTACCAATTTTTGGCTAGCGAAAGATCCTAAACAAGCACCACATGTTGGAGGATCCATAATTTGCTTAAGTTTGAAAATGATTAATGGGGTTCACAATCATAGAGGATGTCCAAGATAGTATATTTATATGTGAAACCTCTCTTCCTTCAATATTCTTTCATGAATTGTTCAAGTGACCAATGCGGTGTTTGCTAACTTTCTATAAATTTTACCACCTATACTTCTTATATGTGAAGTCATTACTCCCCATGGGATAAGAATATAAAACATATATAATTTCAGATTTATGATATTAAATTCATTCAACCATTTACTCATAGGATATAAGTGAAGCACAAGAGCAAATGACAAAAGTACTCCAAAAAGATATAAGTGGAGATCAATGCATAGTCAAGTAGATAAATATTCATGTGAGGTCTCTCTATCATATAATAATTTCTGATTTTAAGTATTTTATTCAAATATAAAACTAAATAAAAATAGCACTCCAATAATAAAACATATCATGTGGACAAATAAAAATTTAGGCTGAACATAGGCTAACCGATAGTTGATGAAGAGACGTGGGATGCATAGCATTCCCAAGATTAGATGGTTGAGATTTATTTAAATATTTACTTGGGTTGCCTTGGGCATCGACAAGCTTGATCTTTTGTATCTCATTCAATCCTCTCATATCATGGTTTCACCTATTCTCAAAAACTTCATCCACACAAAACTCGAAAAGAACTCGTGAGATAGTTTAGTACACATAAGAATAAATCAACACTTAATGTACTGCCAAGAAAATTTAAAAATAATTTTCGCACATCATGTACTAATTACTATCATTTCCACAATTATATCTACCAATATAGACTATGGAAACTATAGGATAAGTAGATAACGAAACTATGACAACAATCTGTCCAAACAGAATAGTTTGTAGTAATATATTAAACTAGTGTACTTATGTAACGCAAAAAAATATTAAAATTTAGAAAATTCTAAGGAATTTATATGAAAAACCCGTGTAAAAATTTCAAAAACTTTCCATGTTCCAGTAAAATATGAAATTCAAACACTATAGCAAAAGTTTCTGTTTTTACACAGCACACATCAAAACGGGCAATGTAGGCAACCTAAGACAATTCCTGGAACTTTTTATTGAAAAAAAATATTATAAATAACACCTAATAGAGACCCACAAAATAAAATTATGCTCCAAGTAAAACACATATTATGGGATGAATAAAAATATCGCTCTAAGTAAGATATACCGATAGTGTTGAAGACGAAAGAGGGGATGCCTTCGGGGGAATCCCCAAGCTTAGGTACTTGAGACTTCCTTGTATATTACCTTGGGTTTATATTTGGAATCCTCAAGATTAGGTTCTATAACTTCTTATTCTCCTCATATCGGTGTCTCACCCAAAACTTGAAAACTTCAATCACACAAAACTTAACGAAACTTTTTGAGAACGGTTAGAATAATAAGTAAAGATCATTCACTTAGGCACTGTCAAGACAAGATTCATAATTTTTCTCACATAATATGTACTGTATTCTACCATTAACATAATTTATATCACTTAAAATAAGCTATGGGAACACTAAAACAAGCAAACTATGCATGTAAAAGAGAATCTGTCAAAAACAGAATAGTCTGTGAAGATCGGAACTACCACCATATTTTTGCAACTCCAATTTTTTTGAACAATTAGGAAAACGTATGAAATTTGTATATAAAGTTTTTGGAAAAATTTCAAAAAAATGGCGCTCCAGTAAAATCAGATAATTCATATACTGGACGCAAAACTTTATGTTTTTGTATAGAATCATAAAAGCATGTATCCACACTATCCCAAAGGCTTTTGTTGGCACTTTATCGAAATAAAATACACAAAACATGATTACTACAGTATCCATGTGAACATATAAAAACAGAAGGTAAAACTGTTGGGTTGTCTCCCAACAAGCGCTTTTCTTTAATGCCTTTTAGCTAGGCATGATGATTTCAATGATGCTCATATAGGAATGATAATTAAAACATGCAAGAGAGCATCATGAATCACATGACAAGCACACTTAAGTTTAACCCACTTCCTATGCATAGGGATTTTGTGAGCAACCAATTTATGGGAGCAAGAATCAACTAGCATAGGAAGGCAAGACCAGCATAACTTCAAAACTTTGAACACATAGGGAGGAAACTTGGTATTATTGCAATTCCTACAAGCATAAGTTGCTCCCTCATAATAGTTTTCAGTAGCATCATGATGGAATTAAACAATATAACTATCACATAAATCATTCTCTTCATGACGCACACGCATAGAATTTTTATCACTCTCCACATAAGCAATTTTTCTCTGATTCACAATAGTGGGAGCAAACTCAACAAAATAACTATCATGAGACATTTGATTAACATAACCACATTGAATATTAAAATCATGATAACAAGTTTAATGGTTGTCATTACTCTTTATAGCATACCTTTCATCACAATAATCATCATACATAGGAGGCATGCTATCATCATAATATTTTTGCTCATTGAAATTTGGGAGACTAAAAATTTCATCTTTATCAAAGATAGCATCCCCAAGCGTGTGGCTTTGCATATCGTTAGCAGCATGGATATTCAGAGAATTCATAATAGCAATATTTCTATCATGCTCATCACTGAAGGAATTTTAAGTATTTTCATTAATTCCTCCTCTACCAATTGAGCACAATTTTCCGAACCATCATTTTCACGAAAGACATTAAAGAGACGAAACAATTGATGTAACCTAAACTTCTTTTTTTGTAGTTTTCTTTTATAAAACCAAAATAGTGAAAAACAAGAGACTAGTATTGCAACATATAAAGATATATCTTCAACAACTCACCTCCCCGACAACGGCGCCAGAAAAGAGCTTGATGTTACTATGCAACTGTATTCTTGTAGACTTTGTTGGGCCTTCAAGCGTAGAGTTTTGTAGGACAGTAGCGATTTCCCCTCAAGTGGATGACGTAAGGTTTATCAATCTGTGGGAGGTGTAGGATGAATATGGTCTCTCTCAAACAACCCTGCAATCAAATAAAAGAAATCTCTTGTGTCCCCAACACACCCCCACACAATGGCAAATTGTATAGGTGCACTAGTTCGATGAAGAGATGGTGATACAAGTGCAATATGGATGGTAGATATAAGATTTTGTAATCTGAAAATATAAAAACAGCAAGGTAGAAAGTAACAAAAGTGAGAAAAAATGGAATTGCAATGCTTGAAAACAAGGCATGGGGTTCATACTTTCACTAGTGCAAGTTCTCTCAACAATACTGACATAGTCGAATCATATGTAAATCCCTCACATGCGATAAAGAGTTCACTCCAAAGTCACAAATAGCGGAGAACAAATGAAGAAATTATTGTAGGGAACAAAACCACCTCAAAGTTATCTTTTCCAATCAATTATATGAGCTATCCCTATAAGTGTCACAAACATCCCTAGAGTTCGTAATAAAATAACACAAGATACACATCAACCAAAACCCTAGTGTCACCTAGATACTCCAGTGTCACCAGGAGTACCCATGGGCTTGATTATACGATATGCATCACACAATTTCAGATTCATCAGGTTCAATCCAACACAAAGAACTTCAAAGAGTGCACAAAGTTTCTACCGGAGAGTCAAGACGAAAATGTGTGCCAACCCCTATGCATAGATTCCCAAGGTCATTGTTGGTGCACTAGAGTTTTAGGCTCTCCAGTGCCCCTTACTCGTGCATGGGAAATAGTAGCCATCCAGGAAGCAACGTCCAGTAGGGACTTCCCAGATACCAGCATGGGAAAATCAAGACTATCGGCAAGGTCTTGACGGGAGGCTATTGAACCCCCAGGCAAAGCAAGGCCTCGGCAAGGCAAGGCCCTGGCAAGGCGAAGCCCTGACAAGACCCCACCAACACACAACGCAGGTGTCAATCCACCTGGACACGTGTCGCAACGTCGACGTTGGAGGAAGCTAAGTGGCGCCATTGGGATGGGCTCCCGTCCCATCCCACTGACGGACAGAGATGCCTGACGGTGCATTAAATGCGTCTGTCCTACTCCGTCAGTGTTAGGTATGATAACACTGTAGCTCTGTACACCTTGTGTACACACTGTACGCCACCGTTGGGATCCCGTTTGAGTATAAAAGGAGGCGCAGGGTGATACGGTAGAGGACTTTTGGACTTTTCAACTTTTGCACTTCCAGGGACTGTGGGGACCCCGACTCATAAGTCGTGGTCAACGAATGCACGTGTATAGTGATCCCAGAGATCAATTCTCACTAAACACATAGAAGTTGGATAACAAGAGTCTTACATCCACACTTAACGTCTTACACAAATGATGACCATGAAGGTCTTAGTCTTACATAGATAGGGCCACATGGGCCAAATAGTTAAATAGAACAAGCAGCGGAAATCTTGGTCGAAAGCTTGAAACCATGCCATCTGGCTTAACCTACAGGCATTCTGACTGGGAAGCGTCCTAGTTCACATGTTCGTCACTAGCGAACTTTTCAACAAACTCCTGTTCTTCCATGCTTGGCCAATTAAATAACCAGTGGCAAGCCGATGAGTACTTTGAATGTACTTGCAAGCAACCCAAGGTGTGGAACAAGGTAATAATGATGCATGGTATAGCACTAAGTAGGCAACTTTTTTGGAAAGCTAATTTTGAATGCAAATGTCATGATCAAGTAACTTGTAAGCATGCATCAACAATAAGCAAGTATCCATATGATCAAGATACCGATATCATCATAAGTATTGGTTGAACATCTCATGTTCACTCATCACGCTAAGTCATCGGACTGAGTTCAATCCTGACACTAAGTCATCGGACTTAGCTCATGTGACCTCTTGTCACCATAACATCCATACTCACACCAGGTTTCACAAAAACAATCGAACATAGTCTAAGAAGGACCTCCAACTGTCCATGACCGCGGACGCGGCTATTCGAATTGTTTTACACTTTGTAGAGGTTGCACACTTTACCCACAAGACTCGGGGAACTTCTGTGTCTTCCATGACTCGGGGAACTTCTGTGTCTTCCACGACTCGTGGTATATAACATGCCTGAGGTAAGCACCCGAACAATGCCTTTCCCCTAGCGGTACTAAACAAAGAGTCCACTTGATTGGTACCCAGACCTCACGATGTACATCACATGAGCCTCGCTCTAACCATACCATCCATGAGGGGACCAATGGTGTGCCCGGTGCCTGTAAAGACAACGCATGATCGTACATACCAATACGACCCCGTATAGAGAGTGACCACACCACTCTCTCCACTAGTAATGCGGGATCCTTGCCAATACCCACAAAGGTAATCAAGAAAGATCCATCCCATAAGGGGTGTCGTGGTTGCGCATGTAAGGTTGGGATGGTTAGCAAACCTTAGAACTCTCCGTTTTTGAGAACACACACTCGCTTGCTCCGGCATACCACTTCTTTCTCAAGTGGTTACCCAATTCATCATATCTCCTGCGGGCATTAGTGGCACCCGACGGGGTTTTCAAAAGAAGTCTTTGAAAACATTTCTCTCCTTTCCATCTATATGCATAAATCCCATCCCACTTGCGTAACATCTATTTGCATCCTAACTACACCCACCCACATAATCCTCATAAGGTGGTAGGGTCATGCACGATGCAAGTGTCAACGAAAAAGTATCGGAGGCATACCACCGAAGGGGGGGGGACACCACATCATGATCAATCATCGAAACAATAAGTGTTATATGTCATGCATAAAAAGTTTCTTAACATGGTCAAAGGGCTGCTTGCCTGGCTCAACAAAGTCTCCGGGGTCTTCGAAGTCTTCGGGACCAACTTCTTCATCAACAGCGCAATATATCGTCGTGATAAAATAATGATAAAAATAATCATTACACAAAAACAGAGCAGTCAAGCTACTATTAAAAATGCTAACCTATTATGATAAATACTAAGGACTATCTTAAAAATGTATGTTTAATATTTTACTATGAAAATATTTTTAAAAACTATTAAACAGAGGCACTAAATGCCAAATACGGATTTTTAATAAAAACAGTACTAAGAAGTTTTTCAATTTTTTTACAAATAGCACTAATATATTCTATGGAATATTCTAAGAATTTAGGTGCAAAAATTTTTGTCATAGGATTTTATTTAGGCTCGGTGAGATTTTTGCAAAATCCCAAAGAAAAGAAAAAGAAAAAGAAAACGGAAAAGCCACTGGGACCTGGGCCAGAGGCTGGGCCGGCCCCGCTGGCCAACCAGCCGGCCTCGCGTGCGGCCAGGTTTAAACCTGATGCGCAGGGCCCAGCCGTCAGCGACCGCGGGGGAGAGAGAGTGTGGGAGAGGGAGGGGAGCTGCTCACCGGTGGCGGCATAGGGCACGACGACGACGGGCGATGGTGGGCACGGGCTCGGGGAAGAGTCATCGGTCTCCTGGAGGTGGATGAAGGCCGGAGGTGGCCGGAGTCTCCGGCGGCGAGCACCCACAGCGGAGGTGGTTTCAGGAGGTGGTCGCCGGGGCCGATTCAGACTTCAAAGAGGACAAGAAGGAGGGGGGTCGCATCAGAGGGCAAGGGAGGACCAACGAGAGAGAAATAAGGGCCAGAGAGGCTCCATACCCGGAGATCGACGGGGAGATGGCCGCGGCAATCCTCGGGTCGATCCCGAGCATAGGGCCTTAGGCGGTCTTCGGAGCGCGTAGGGGGGTTATTGGGGAGAGTAGAGAGAGAGGCTAGAGGGTAGAGAGGGGTCCGGGGGGCCCTTCTATAGACGTGGACGAATCCACCAAATGCTGGTGTGCTGGCGAGCTCGTGGCCGAGTCTAGTGGGCACGGGGGGAGACGGGGGTGAGTCTCGGGCGCTCCTGGGGGTGGTCCACGACGAGCGGGAGCAAGGGAGGGAGAGGGGAGGGCGCGTGTGCGAGCTCGCGCATTGGCCGGCTCGGGCGGTGTTGGGCACGCGCGAGAGGAGGTCGCAGGAGGAGGAGAGAGGAGGGGGCCGACAGAGTGGTGTGTCACGGACGCCGAGGGACACGTGGGGAAGGCTGAAGGCTATCGGGGCCGGCCATCGGGTGGCGGCTACAGTGCGGGAGCACACTGTAGCACGCTCCAAAGCGTGTGTATGGCTGGCATTGTTGTTGCCTGTGCGCTCTAGGTGCCCCACCTAGTCCACTAGCACTTGGAGGGCCTGGACATGCTCTTTGGATGCCTTAGAGGCCAAGTAGGGCTAAGGAGAAAAGAAAGGGAAAGGGAAAAATAGAAAAATATGTTGTCCGGGGTGAAAATAGGGGTTTTACCCCACCTCACTATGGCCGAATGGCCTGGGACTTTTACTGGAGTTGAAATGTATCCATGTGAGGTTGTGGTAGAAAGTTGGGGGCAAGGGTAAAAGAGAAGAGGGTGAAAATGGGGTGTTTACCAAATCACCAGAAGGTTTTCGGTGGTGTTTTTGTCAAGAATATGTTACCATCTTAATGTGATACTTACTAGGGTCGAAGGCTAGGTAGAAATGAGAGGTTTCACCAAGTTTGAGCCCAAGGGGAAAAAGTTGACAATGCAAAATTTGTTAAACCCTAGAAATTTGCAGAACCAGGTTCCTGTAGATCCATTGATGCTAGGATTTTACCCTTGATGCACCACTTAGTGTATCATCACCATTTGGCAATTAGAGCATGCCCACAAAGTTTGAGGTCAAGGGGGAACACTTCACAATGTAGAGTTGCTCAAATTTGATTTTGGACAGGAATGGTTTTAGGATGGTTTGATGAACCAAACCAACTTGGATTGAGATGAAACTTTTCAAGACCATCACCCATGATAGTGTTGACTTGCTGGAATTTTCTTGGAATTTATTGATTACATTTCTTATAGAAATATTCCAAAAGTTTGGTTTGAATAGAAAGGGTTTTGAGGGGTTTTGCCCATGATTTGATCACTCCCTTGTGTTGAAACTTTTATATATGGAAAATATATGTTCACCCAGTTCCTCTAAATTTTCTTAAATATTTTCAAAACTTTTAAATAATTTTTTCCTAAGAAAAACCATTTCTGACCTTAAGAAAAAGCCTTTAAATAAAATGTGAAAATACTCTTTATAAATAATATTTTGTGGTTTTGGGAAGTCCTATATATAGTGGGTTTGAAAGAAAGATTTTGGGAAGGAAGAATCCACCCAATTTGAGGACTTGCAGTGCAAACCTCAATTGAGGGGGGGTTTGTAAACCTAATTTGAATAGATCACTTTTAGTAGAAACAAAATTTGATAAAAATTGTTTTGGGCACTATTCACATGGCATGATCATTAGGCAAGAGGTCTGGAACAAGGAAGATGAGACATGAAGTGGAATAGAACCTAGTAGTGCCAAATAACACAATCATCAAGCAAGCAAACAACATATCAAACAAGCACAAGCACTTAATTTTTTTCAGTTGGCTCCAAAATTTATAAACCCAAACATATCAATGTGCTACAATCACAGGGTGTGCAAGACCTTCCCCCCTTACAAAAATATTGTCCCCGAGAATCCTAGTCTAAGCACTAAAAAGATAAGAGAACTCTGATCTAAGATAATCTTCACGCTCCCAGGTTGCTTCCGCTTCAGTGTGGTTGCTCCACTGGACGTTGAAGTCCTTGATGGTGCGGCTTTGGGTGCAGCGCTCGGCTTCATCTAAAATGCAAACTGACCTCTCACGATAAGTGAGGTTCGGCTGAAGATCGATGGCTTGATGGTTGATGTTCTTGTAGAGGTCGGGACAGTTGGGAACTTGCACACACTTCCAAAGTTGTGACACATGAAAGAGGTTGTGCACATCCGACAGCTCGAAAGGTACCTCTAACTGGTAGGCAACTTCTCCACGCATAACAGTGATCTTGAAGGGGCCGATGTATCTTGGTGTGAGCTTTCCTTTGATGTGGAAGCACTTGGTTCCCTTGAGAGACGTGATTCGGAGGTAGACATGGTCACCGACACAGAAGTTCATTTCTCGGCGGTGGGAGTCGACGTGGCTCTTCTGTCTTGATTTGGCGGCCTCCAAACGCTCTCAAACGAGTTGAACTTGCTCTTCAGCTTCGCGGAGGATGTCTAGTTCGAAAATTAATCCTTCTCCTGTCTGTGACCAGTTGAGGGGAGTATGGCACTTGGGTCCATACAATACCTCAAATGGTGCCATCTGAAGACCCGACTGATAGCTGTTACTGTAGGAGAACTCGGCGAATGGTAGGAAATCTTCCCACTTGGCTCCATATGCCAAAACACAAGCATGGAGCATATCTTTGAGTATCTGATTTACTTGTTCTGTTTGCCCGCCGGTCTGGGGGTGAAAAGCAGTGTTGAAGGAGATCTTGGTTCCCATAGCTTCTTGAAACATCTTCCAAAATCTTGAGGTGAACTGGGTGCCGCGATCCGATACAATCTCCTTAGGAACTCTATGAAGACTCATGATATGCTCAATGTAGAGGTTGGCTAGCTTGTTACCGTCATAGGTGGTTTTGACAAAAATGATATGGGCTACCTTGGTCAAGTGGTCGACAATGACCTAAATGGAATCAGGCCCCTTGCTAGACCTTGGTAAACCGGTGATTAAATCCATCCCGACTTTGTACCACTTCCATTCAGGCATTTTGAGAGGTTGTAGTAGCCCAGCAGGTCGCTGATTCTCAACTTTAACTCTCTGGCATATGTCACACTTGGCCACGAACGTGCCTATCTCCCGTTTCGTGCCATGCCACCAGAATCTTGTCTTGAGATCTTGATACATCTTGGTTCCCCTAGGATGGATGGAGTAGGGAGTGTCATGAGCTTGTTGCAAGAACAGGTTCTTGAGCTCTTCTTTGACGGGTACGCAAATGCGAGTCCTCAACGATACAACTCCTTGTTCATCCATCGAGAATCCTAGGGCCTTGCCTTCAATGCTCTCATGTCCCTTCTAGGCTTCCTTGATATCATCCATCAGGGTAGGCTTTTCTTAAAAGTTGGCGAGGAATCCTGGTGCAACTAGTTCCAAGCCGAAGCTCGCAAGCTCTTCATACAGGGCGTGTAGCCTTTCCTTAATCATGGCATTCAAGGAACAATCCTTTCTGCTTAAGGCGTCTACTACCACATTGGCCTTTCCGAGGTGGTACTGAACACTGAGGTCATAGTCCTTGATCAATTGCAACCATGTTCGCTGCCTCATGTTTAATTCCCTTTGAGTGAAGATATACTTCAAACTCTTGTGGTCTGTGAATATTTCACATCGCTTCCCCAGAAGGTAATGTTGCCATGTCTTCAAGGCATGAACCACGGCTGACAACTCGAGATCATGAGTTGCGTAGTTCTCTTCATGCGGTCATAGCAGTCTGGATAGATATGCTACAACTTTGCCTTCTTGCATGAGAACACATCCAAGCCCCGTTCTTGATGCATCACAATATATCACAAACTCCTTGTGAATATCGGGGGTGGCCAAAACAGGGTTGTGGTCAATCTCTTCTTGAGGTCCTGGAAGCTTTCCTCACACTTAGCAATCCTTTCAAACTTCTTGTGCTTCTTCAAAAGCTGGGTCATGGGTCGGGCAATGCTTGAGAATCCTTCCACGATCTTGTAGTAATAACTCGCGAGTACAAGGAAGCTCCTGACTTCCTTCACGGTGGTTGGGGTTTGCCATTCCGTCACGGCTTCAATCTTGGCAGGATCCACTGACAATCCTTCTTCAGTCAACACATGACCCAGGAATCCAACTTCATGCAGCCAAAATTCACAATTGCTGAATTTGGCATAAAGCTGGTGCTGTCGAAGCTTCTCTAAGACCAATCTCAAGTGTTCCTCATGTTCTTCTTCGGACATGGAGAGGAAAAGTATGTCATCAATGAAGACGACAACGAACAGGTGGGCCCCACATGTCGGGTCTTTATCCCACCTCGGCACAGGGAGGGGAGCTGCTCATCGGTAGTGGCATGGGGCACGGCGACGGCGGGCGATGGTGGGAATGGGCTCGAGGAAGAGTCGCTGGTCTCATGAGGTGGAATGGAGGCCAGAGGTGGCCGGAGTCGCCGGCGGCGAGCACCCACGTCCGAGGTGGTTTCGGGAGGTGGTCATCGGAGCCGATTCAGACTGCAAAGAGGATGAGAAGGAGGGGGGATCGCATCAGAGGGGCATGGGGGGATCAACGGGAGAGAAATGAGGGCCCGAGAGGCTAGGTACCATGAGATCGACGGGGAGATGACCTCGGCGATCCTCGGGTCAATCCCGAGCACAGGGCCCTTGGGTGGTCTTTAGACCACGCAGGGGGCTATTGGGGAGAGGAGAGAGGCCAGAGGGTAGAGAGGTGTCTAGGGGCCCTTTTATAGACGGCGATGAATCCACCGAACGCTGGTGCACCAGCGAGATTGTGGCCGAGGCCAGAGGGCACGAGGGGAGACAGGAGTGAGTCTAGGGCGCTCCTGGGGGTGGTCCACAACAAGCGGGAGCAAGGGAGGGAGAGGGAAGGGCGCGTGTGCGAGCTCACGCATTGGCCGGCTGGGGTGGCGTTGGGCACGCACGAGAGGAGGTCACAGGAGGAGGGGAGAGTAGGGGGACAACAGAGTGGCATGTCACGGACGCCGAGGGCGTCTCGGGGAACATGTGGGGAAGGCCCAAGGCTGTCAGGGCCGGCCATTGGGTGGCGGCTACAGTGCAGGAGCACACTGTAGCATGTTCCAGAGCATGCGTATGGACGGCATTGTCGTTGCCTGCGTGCTCTAGGGTGCCCCACCTTATCCACTAGCACCTGGAGGGCCTCGAGTTGCTCTTTGGATGCCTTAGAGCCTAAGTAGGGCTAAGGAGAAAAGAAAGGGAAAGGGAAAGATAGAAAAAGATGATGTCCAGGGTGAAAATAGGGGTTTTACCCCACCTCATAGTGGCCTGATGGCTTGGGACTTTTACTGGAGGTGAAATGTATCCATGTGAGGTTGTGGTAGAAAGTTGGGGGCAAGGGTAAAAGAGAAGAGGGTGAAAATGGGGGCTTTACCAAATCACTAGAAGGTGTTTGCTGGTGTTTTGGGCAAGAAGATGTTACCATCTTACTGAGATACTTACCAGGGTCAAAGACTAGGTATAAATGACAGGTTTCACCAAGTTTGAGCCCAAGGGGGAAAAAGTTGACAATGGAAATTTCCTAAACCCTAGAAATTTGCAGAATGAGGTTCCTGTAGATCCATTGATGCTAGGCTTTTACCCTTCATGCATCACTTAGTGTATCATCACCATTTGGCCATTAGAGCATGCCTACAAAGTTTTAGGTCAAGGGGGAAACTTCACAATGTAAAGTTGCTCAAATTTGATTCTGGATAGGAATGGTTGTGGGATGGTTCGATGAACCAAACCAACTTGGATTGAGATGAAACTTTGCAAGATCATCACCCATGAAAGTGTTTACTTGCTGTAATTTTTCCCGGAATTTATTCAGAATAGTTATTATAGAAATATTCCAAAAGTTTGGTTTGAACAGAAAGGGTTTTGTGGGGTTTTGCCCATGATTTGATCATGCCCTTGTGTAGAAACTTTTATATATGGAAAATGTATGTCCACTGATGTCACATCCCTAGCCAGCTCTCTTAGGACAGCATGTGTGTGCATCATGTAACATCCCAAATTTTGGAATGTTATAATAAATAGATAAATGATTGTTTGTTTGATTTAGTGTTTGAAACTGAGTGAAATTTGAAACTTTTTGACACTTTTTAATGAGAGGGAATAAAATGACTTTCCACTTTGTGTTTGATTTCAAATTCATCCAATTCCAAATCAGTTAGAGAAGATGACATGACTTCTTCATAATAAAACATTTGAAAAGTGAATTTGAAAACTATTTGAAATCTTTCTCTTGTGGAGTTCATTTCATATTTGGTTCCATTTTAAAGTTTGAAAGGATTCAAATTCCCTTGACCAAATTCTGAGAGGAGTAATATGACACTCCAAAACTCAGAAATTTATAAAACTCAGAAAAACTATTTTTGAAATATTTCATATTTGGTTCCATTTGAATCTTATTTGAAATTTATAAACCTTAGAAAAACTATTTTTGAAATATTTCATATTAGGTTTCAAAGCCATTTTTGAAAATTGGTTTTAAAAATTTATTTTTCTCCCAAAATAAAATACATGGAAAATAGGGTAAAATGATTCCCTTGAATGTAAAAACAGAGATAAATGAATTTGAAGACATTTTGGTATTTTCAAAATATTTTCTATGTATTTTATTTGTAACAGTAGCACTATTTGATTTTGTGAATTTTTCCGTGCTTTGCTTGACTCTGAAAATATGTTCACGTTGTAGGATATTTGTTTCTGATAATTTTAGTATATAAAACTTTTATTTTTGGATTTTAATTGATCCTCCAAATCTTTTTCCTTTTCTCTGTTTTTATAAAAAGGTACCGGCCTAGGAACCCTTCACCATATCCGAAATGATTCGGATCGGCCACTGATCCCCTTCCTGTTCTCTCTCTCTTTGGCGCGTGGGACCCACCGTCCGATCCCTCTCTCCCACGCTCACCTTCCTCCTTTGCCCTCTCCTTCCTTCCTCGCCGGAGCTGCCTCGGATCCACCGCGATCTCCCTCTCCCCTTGCGTATTCTTCACCCCAACCCCCTAGCTATAAATCCCGAGGCCTCCCTCACCCGTTCCGCCCCGACGCCCTCTCCCGCGTGCCCTCTACCTCGCCAATTCGCTCGCTGGAGTCCGACTGCGCTGCGATGCCATTGCCTCTCTACCGCTCCACCTAGACCTCCCCATTCCCGTCTGAGCCCTTCTACGAGATCGCGTCACTCTCCCGCATATCCCTATCCACTTCCTCGAGCGCCAGAGCCGCTGTGGCAACCTTGCCGACGACCACCAGAACACCACCGCCGCCCCTGAGCTCACCGTCGTCGTCTTCATCGTCCCTAACCGACGCCGAGGCCACCTTCGTGCTCTCCGTCGTCGTCTGCGTCGCCTGGTGCTGTTGCCGTTAGCAGAGACCCATCGGAGAGCTCGCCCGCATCAAACTGTCGCCGCCACTATCGCGGGACGTCGCCGGAGTTGACCTCCACCTTGGTGAGTCTCTCCCCACTGTTAGATCTTATTCCAACGACCCCGATTAGATCCCGCGTACCCCTTCAGTTCTTTTAAAAGAACCGACCGGTTTTCTGTTTAGTTATTATAAACTAAATCGTTTTTCTTTAAATTCTGGTCATCCGCTAGTCAGGCTAAACCGCACACAACATCAACCAACTAGAAAGCGCCACGTAGCACCCCCTCTTCGTTAGTTTAGATTTTCTTTTCTGTTTTCTGTTTTTAAAAACAGAAGAGTTCTGTTTTTGATTTCTTTATATCTTTTATGTTTTTAATTTTTTTAATTTGATTCTTTTTGCATTGTCACACAATTTGCATCTGGTTTCTCTATATCAAGTTTGACCATATTTGAATATTTTAATTTTGAATTCAAACAGATTTGCTTCAAACACTAATTTGTTTATTACTTGAGTTTAAAAATAGGTTTTGAGTTGATTATTTTTGCTACTTATCATTAGTGAATTTATTTAACAGTAGGTAGAATTTTTGAATTTTTAGAATATTTAATATTAGGGTTTCTAGCAAAACAGTTTCTGTTTTAGTTCTTTTTTAGGTTTATTTCTATCTCTTTCATTTTAAATTGTTTTGAATTATTTTCTTTTATGTTAGTTGGCAAATTTTACTTTTTTCTGTTAGTTAGTAGTAGAACTTCAACCTAATTTATTTTTATGTTATTTATTATTTTTTATAGCATGAAATCAATTATAGTTTCATAATAACTTGCAAATTGATTTCATTGCTAGTTGGATTTCCTATTTGAAATTATTTTCATAAAATGTTTTATAAGTTTTACTATCTGTTAACTTAGTTACTATATATTTTTGTTTTCTCTTATTTTAGTATTTTATTATTTTTCTTGTTGTTAAGTTTATTAGGCAAAAACTTATGTTGTTTAGAGTATTGTTTTTCTTAGTTCTTAGTTGTTCTTCGAAAGTAATTCTTTTTGCTAGTAAAATATTAAATAAAATACTTTTGTTATATTTTACTTTGTTTTGTTTTGTTACTTTTGAAAATAGGTTATTTGTAGGGAAAACTACACATGGTTGATTTGATGAAGTTTGGTTATTTTGACTTTCCTTCATCACAACCCTTTTGTGTTGCTTATTGATTGTTAGTATTGATTGCTAGTATGATTGCTTATATGAGTGCAATGTTTGATTATATAGAGTTTCATCGGAGAGTGACGAATAGTTCTATCAAGTAATTTTTGAGAGCGGTATTATCTTCATCAACCTTACCAGGAAAGTTCACTTTGACCATCTATTTCATACCTATGTTTTATTCCATGGAGTGGCATCATTCAACAAATCCCTCCAGTAGTGTTATTGAACTCCTTGTAGTTGAGTAGAATGCATGAGGTAGGAACCTACCACTTGTTACTAAAGCCTCGAGAACACTAGTTATTTTAATGCTAAGCTAAAGTAGACAGGGTATGGTATGAGTGTTCGTGAGTGGTGTGAGAAGGAGGACTCCACGTCAAAACGACAACTTCATGAAGGCATCTTCAAGTCCTAGATCTTCAAGACCTCAAAACTTCGAGACTCAAGAAACAAGTTTTCAATACACACAACTAGGTGAAGGATGGATTTGATGGGCACCCTGGAGTAACCAGTGGATGGCCAGGATGCATGGAGAAGCGCCATGACAACTTGCGGAAAGCTTCACCCAGACTCAAAGAGACGGATGAATACTTCATGTCGGAAGCTTACCTGTGTAGCCACAAGTCATTATGGGCTCTGGCTTAGTTGATATTTGTTGTGACTCTGGCTTGGCAGTTCTACGAGATGTAGTGGACGTTAGGATTGGATGGGCACTGACAGTAGTCCGGGAAAGACTCTGAAAGACCATGTTTCGTTCGTCCTATTCTCAAACACTCGGCAGTGCGATGACTTAAAAGGAGGGAACGAATCTTGTGGGTAAAGTACACAACACTCTGCAGAGTTAAACCTAATCGATTAGCCGTGTCCCCGGTTAGGACAATTTGAGCCTCTAGACTTGGATCTATCTCTAAACTCTCAACACTGGACTAATAATTAATTGTGGGCAACTTATGATACTTGTGGGCATTAAGACATCGATTGGAGGAACCATGTCATGATAGATAACTCTGTAGTGAAAACTCCTGATATTCCTTTTTTGTAGGAAAAGAAAATAAATTCAGCTTTTATACAAAAAATCAAACAGAGAGCCACAAAGCCTTACTGCATATAGAATAGTCTTAATATTCTGTTCTGCTATGGTGATCTTGCCGGTACATTCAATGTACTGACCTACACGCTACAACGTCTTATGTTGTAGATAAGTTCTACGACGAGTAAGAGTAAGATTCAGGGTTACGGTCTGCACTCAACCTATCGTTGGTGTTATTGGGACTCCACTCCTGTTGACTGTTTCCGCTGAGATTTTGAGGTATATATCAGTTTTACGTTATTTACATGTGATTGCACTTTGATATATACATTGATGTACTATGTGTGCCAGCATACTGATCTAGGGATGGCAGAGAAAACATAGAGGCTTGACTCATTTCGAGTCGGGTCGCTACACATCATGTTTCACTTGAAATGAGGATTAACAAAGAAACCCCAAATACGTCACTTGAATTAATTTTTTCCATGTTTGTGAAAAAACAACAAATCCAAAATTTCCATCAAAAATGTCCCCTATGTCTGAAAAATGTGGACATGAATATACCAGGGGTCATTCAAAATATTCGAATATTTATAGCATTTCAAAAAATAAATATTAAACCTACTCAAAATGCCAAATAAAGCATTATAAATATTTCAGTTTTCAAAATATTCTAAAACTTTTTATAGAAGTTTGAAATATTCAAACTAGGTTCTATAAAATATTTGGGATATTTTATACCTAGCATTTGTGCCTAAAAATAAATAAAACAAATGTCAGAAAAATAAAAAAGAAACTGGAAATTTAAAAAAGAAAAGGACGAAGCACCTGGGCCGGCCCAGCTGGCCCAGCACCTTCGTCGTCCTCCTGGTGGCCAGGAGGACGGTGCGTGCTCGCCGTGCGCTCACGCCGGTGCTGCCACGCAGCCTCCTGCATGCCTACTTCCCCCGCCGCGCTGGCGAGCGGACGAGGACGCGCTGCCGTCCCCATCTCTCTCTCCCTCTCGCCATTTGCCCCCTAATTCTTCCTCTCCTCTGCCCTGCCATGGCCGACGGCCCCGCTAGCTCGCCGCCGTAGCTGCAGCCGCTCCCGCGCCTCCCTGAGCCGCGAGAGGCTCCGCCTCGTCGTCCCCGTCCTCTGCACCGAACCACGCATCGCCAGGAGCCCTGGAGCGATGCCCTCGAGCTCATCTTCCTCCTCGGACCCGAGCTTCGCCGCCGTTGATTCGTCGCCCTCGAGCCCTCCCCAAGCAAGCTCTCGTCGGCTCCGAGCCCGCTGTGAGCTCTAGGCCTTTTCCCCTGTCTTCCCTGGCCTTTCCCCCCTCTGTAGGCCCCGGTTATGTCGGCTACCGAATGCCCCACCGCACGAGCTCGTCGCCGGCGTTGCTCCGGTGACCAGATCTTCCATCCAAGGCCACCATCGAGCTCTTGGGGTCATGTAGGGCCCGTAGGTGCTAAGCCCCGGCCATGTGGTGCCCTGGTTCGTCGAGCTGGTGCTTGCCCGAGCTCCAACAGCAGCCGAGCTCGTCGTCGGCGTCGATCCCAGCCGTCTCAGCCTTTCAGAGGTGTCGGGGTAGACACGCGCGTGAGCCTAGGCCCGCCTGGTGCCCTCCGCTGTCCTTTTGGTTGCCGGAGGAGGAAACTCGACCCCTCCGCCATCTATGGAGCCACCGGCGGCTCAACGCCAGTGGGTTTGGCCGGCATTAACCACGGGGGTTTGACCCCTGGGACGCTTGCAGGTGGGGCCGGGCCCTATTAATTAGGATTAGGTTAAAAATTTAATTAATTAATTTAATTAAGTTAATGATCCACTGACCAGTGGGCCCTACCCTAATCTAATTAATAATTAGTTAATTAATTAACTCTGTTTTAGCTGGGTCACTGACCAGTGGACCCCATTGGTCAAGTTTGACGTGTCAACGGTCGGTTGACCAGCTGACGTCATGCTGATGTCAAGCTAATGCAATAATGCATTTTCTAAATAAAATTAATTCCAAAAACTATTTAAAATTTAGAAAATTCGTTGAAATTAATCTATAACTCAGATTGAAATAATTTATATGTCAAAATTTATTAGAAAAAATCAATGAATCCAATGGTGCTATTATCATGCATGTTAGAGAAACCTAAGTAGACGAACATTGACATTTACTAATAGGTTATCATATGGAACATTGACAACAGTTGCATTAGCTCATCCATACATGCTGCCATGTTATGATCATGCATCGTATTGTTGCACTTGCTGTGTATTGATTGCTATTTATCTGCATTGTGGTAGGCCGTGCTTCTGAGGATACCTCCGAGTATTCCAACGAAGGAGAAAACCTTCCCGCTTCCCAGCACGGCAAGCAACCCCTTTGATCATTCCGATAACTTCCCATTCTCTCGCTCATGCTCTTGTTTATTGCATTAGGACAAACGTTCTCTTGTCTGTCATGCACGGTAGATGAACCCATTCCTTTGCATGACCTGTCATTTTCACAGTAAATAGCTAAACCTTGCAACCTAGCATACCTGGTAGATGCTTGTGCCATGATGAGCTTTGCTTACTTTGCCTGCTATGCTTAGAGTTGTGTCAGGTTTGATTCATCTGGCTGATGAACTGGAGTGAAACAATGTTGTTCTGATGTGATAAGCTTATGATGAACCCGATTTGGTAAAGGTAGCGATGAGAGGCTATGTAGGAGTACATAGTGGGTTGTCTTATTGGGACGGTTCTTAGGAACTGAGTTTCGTGTTTGTGATCCAAGGCTAGTTACTACCACACGTTGGGTTATTTAATTGACCCGCTCGACTTATCAATCGCTTAGGTCTTGGTCCAAGAGTTGCAAGTAGTTTCTGGGGTTTTGAGTATGTTGGAGGCCGTGCGTAGTGCTGACCCTAGGGGTGGTTACGACGCGGTAGGAAGTGGCACGGTGTACCAAGGGTCACCCGAATGGTGGGCTTGGGAACCCCGCGCACATTGTTTGGGGTCGTAGCGGAAACTTCGACCGAACTTCCATGCGGGTACAGTCTCAAATAGGTGATAGCCTGGACTAGAGGTCTTGTCTGATTGACGGTCATGGACGACTCCCTCGCTTGGCTTCCGCTTGAAGGTTGCCGAGGTGCATGGTTTTACGAGCACACAGCGATAAGTGGCGAGAGCATGTGTGAAGAAGTACACCCCTACAGGGTATGAAACTATTCGAATAGCCGCGTCCTCGAATATGGACTACTTGGAGAACTTATGTTGTTCATAGATAACTTGATGGATACTGATAAAAATATCAAGACAAGTGTGAGTACCATGGATGGCACTCTCTTAGGAGAGGGAAGTGAATCCATGGTGGTGTATTGATGTGGAGTTGGTGGACTCGTGTGCAATATCTAAAATATATACAAAGAGTTAAAATTGTGTAGTATAGATTAGCCATGAGTCAAAGCTAGCATTGTTGCATAAACTCCACCACTCCCCTTGTTGATACGTGCGCATGAATAGTCTAGGTCTATTTTAATGACTTGCTGGGTACGTTTGTACTCACGTTTGCTTAATAAATGTTGCATATGAGACTCAGGAACCATCAGGTGGGTTCTATCTAGATGTCAACGATGTCGAATAGTTGGTGTCCCAGCTACGACCTTATGCCTTGTGGCGGGCTGTAGATAGTCAGGCCATGTGCCTTTTTACCCTTTTCAACTGTCTGTACTCAGACAGCTTTATGCTTCCGCTTGGTTTGTATGAACTTGCTTGTATGACTTGAGTGTTGCGTCATGTGACCCCTACCTGTAAGAACATATTATGTATGGCTCTTCTGAGCCTCTTAAATAAAAGTTTTGTTGATGTATGGTTATGTTGTGATGACATAGATGTATCTATGCATATCGGGCATGTTGTGCGTACGTTAGACGTGCAATGGTATGTATGGGATCCGACACCTAGTCATGTGCCTTTAGTAGTACTCTTTATGGGAAACTGCCTCTTTTTGCTTCCACCGGGCCTTGGTAGCTTGCTACTACTCCGGACACATTGATTGACCGACATGTATCCTTCTTTGCTGATGTGTCTGTCCCTTCGGGGAAATGTCTCGCAGTGTAATGGAGTCCCTGTAGCCTGCTACGACTCGTCTATGTGTAGTTATGACATTTATGTCCCACAGCGTAATGGAGTCCTTGTAGCTTGCTATGACTCGTCTACACACGCTTGAGGCCGACACTTGCATTGTTGGGTTACGTATGCCTGTTTCCATACGGATGTGCCACTTGGGTTCTATGACTCGTCATGTCGGCCCGAGTTCTCTGTCGTTTCATTGCCAGCAACATGTTCACATATGTGAGCCATAAGACGCAAATGGTCCCGGCTAAGGTAAGGCTGCAGCCATGGAGTTTATCGTGTGTGAGGCCGCAAAGTGATGTCATATGTTACAGTCTGGATTCATATGATTTAGGATCGGGGTCTCGACATCATTGGTATCAGTGCCTGACTGACTATGGGACTACCAAGCCAAACTGGTTGAAGTTGAGTCTACAAACACTATAGAAAAGTAGAGCAATTGATTGTGGAAGGGAACGTAAGGCTCTTTTTTACTTCTCTTCCCAAGTTATTCTATTCTGAGTCATTCTCATCTTTTCTACGGGGTTAAGAACTAGGCTTCTCATCTATTGCTTAGGATGAAGAGTTACTAACCATGGACTATTAGCTATCTTGTTTGCAAGTGAACTTCATACTTGAGTATTGTTGGTGTGACAAATGGTTGGAGAAGAGATTTGAGTCTGGATAGTCGAGTGGTTATGCTATCCAATCTTTTCCAGTTGTCTCAAAATCCTTTTTGAGCAATTACAACCATTATGTTGTCCAATTTCTGCTAGAATCTCTAACATCTTTGCATCATTCTCTGTTTCAGATGCCCCCTCGTCCTTCCTGTCACGTGGTCCCTCTGACTAGGTGCATCGATGTGCCGGGTCAGACGGTCATGTTGGTTAGAGTTATGATGGAGGCTGGTTACCGTTGGTACCCAGAGTACACAGTGGAGGAGCAGTATCAAGATTTGAACCAGAGCCAGTATTTGTGTACTGTTAAGATATATCCATCATATCGTAGACTTGCAGAGCCGCTTCACTGGACTTATGGATTACGTGTCACAATAGACATGGCAGTTCAGGTGTCCGCCTTCACCATGCTGACTATTATGAGGGTTCACCATGGTTTGCTTCACAACACAAAGTTCTGTTATGTTCCTGCTTCTCTGGGAGGAGAGGATAGCTATCTTAGCGCAACCTACTATGATCATTCTCATGAGGACCCTAGGCTGCAGGTGACCGCTCAGAAGTTGTAGAACAGGAATCGTGATGCATGTGCCCTTCGCATGGAGCTATATGCTACCCGTGCACGTCTTTGGACAGCCCTGACGCAGCTAGCACCTGTCGTACAGACAGGCTATGGAGATTTGGAGATGCTGAACCCATCACAGACTCATGTGCCAACACACGTAGACTGGCCCGATGTTGGAGGCATCACTCCTCTTCGAGGACCGCTGTTGCCACCAACAAGGGGACCGAGGCCACATCCGTGTCCTTATGGTTTCCAGGGATCGTAGGCTAGAGTGTTTCCAGATCCTCAGGTTCAGCTCCTAGACCATGGGGGTAACCTATATGGCTAATTCTATGACGATGCTTGAGTACGTGGATGTTAGTACTAGTGTGGTAGTAGTCGTATTGCCACAGTCCCGTGTGTCTTGTGGGATATGACTGAGGTTGAAAGCTGAGTTCCGGAGGTGTAGACAGATAATGTATAGGAAGCTTGTAATGCCTCCGATGAGTTGTGTTATCTCTCTGTAGTTTGTATTTCAGCTTGGGCTTGTACTGAACTATGTCATGGTGTGTATGAATCATGGTGTTCATATGGCAGTTGTTATTACCATGTTGATCGGGTGTTTACCCCTGCATGCCATGTTGTCCAGTACATTCCTTATCTCATTCTTTAGAGTTGGTGTCTTCCTTGTCTAAGTTGTGGGTTTGTTTTCCCAGGATGGTGGAAACTAGGAATAACCCCGTGCCTGCCCCCGAGCAGGGTGAGGGAAGCCAGCCAAGGCAAGAGAACCTGCCACAGGCACCCTCTTTGGCAGAAGTGATGGTTGAAGCTGAACGGAACAAAAGGGTGACCAACAGGCTTTTGGAATGTATTGAGCAGAACACAACACGTGCTCCCCGCAATGATCACAATGATTGTGTGTCTCTCAACGACTTTGTCAAGCTGTGCCCACCCAAGTTTCATCATTCGACCGACCCGCTCGACGCGGATGACTGGATGACCAACATGTCCCGCAAAATTCGAGCTGTCAATGTATTTGAGCCCAACAAGGTGACCTTTGCTGCTTACTTTCTGGAGGGACCTGCCAATCTGTGGTGGGAAAATTATGAAGCTATGTGTCCCCCAGGCCCTGCACCAACTTGGGCAGATTTCAGTGAGGCATTCCGTACACATCACACCCTGGAAGGGCTGATGCATCGCAAGAGACAGGAGTTCTAAGCTTTCACCCAGGGCAAAATGACAGTGGATGCCTATAGCCATGAGTTCGGCAATCTTGCTCACTATGCTCCGGAGGAAGTGTCAACCGATGTCAAGAAACAAGCTAGGTTCAGCATGGGACTTAGTCCTGAGCTCCGTCAAGATCTGCGCTTGCATGAGTGCACAACCTTCCAGGCTCTCGGCAACAAGGCTATCAATGCCGAAACTGGACAGACTGACTACGAGGCAACTACGAAGCACACCCATGACTTAAGCCCCACATCTGGCTCGGGCTCCAAGAAACACCGGGTGTGGGTGCCCAACACAGCTCTACCGCCAGGATATACCGTGAGGCCATCCTTTCAGGCGCCTCGCCCAGCTCAGCCCAACCCTCCAACCAGGACATTCAGAGGTCCTCCTACCAATGCTGCTCCCCGTGGCACCGTTGTCTACTACAAATGTGGAGAACCAGGACACTCCTCCCGTGAGTGTCCCCAGAACAATGCTAAGCCAGCTGGACATGGGAAGCCGAGAAAAGCCTTCTATGTGAAGCCAACTCCTGCTCGTGGTTGAGTGAACTATGTTTCTGCTGAAGAAGACCTTGAGGATCTTGATGTTATCCTAGGTACGCTCCTTGTCAATAGTCATCTAGCATCTATTCTATTTGATATTGGGGCATCTCATTCATTCATCTCAAAAAGTTATGCATAGTTGCATAACATGTCATTTTGTGATATACCTAGTCCTTTAGTAGTTCAGACTCCGGGTTCGAAATGGCAAACTTCTAGAGTGAGCCATGATAATGAAATTCTTTTGGATAGGCTAGTCTTCCTAGCATGTTTTATAGTCCTCAAGTCTTCGGACATCAATATCATCTTAGACATGGACTGGATGAAAGCCCACTATGCTAAGATTGATACTCACACTAGGAATAATCAACTTACACATCCATCGGGTGGGATAGTTAATGTCTCCACTCGAGCAGCCAAGAGCCAACTCTATTCCCTCAATGCTAGCCCTCTTCAAGAATTAGAAGATATTCCGGTAGTCCATGACTTTCCGGATGTCTTTCTAGAAGAACTGCCAAGAATTCCACCTGTCAGAGATGTAGAGTTTGTGATAGAGCTCATCCCAGGGACTGTCCCAATAGCCAGAAGACCTGATAAGATTGCACCCTTAGAACTGGCCAAACTTAAGATACAACTCGATGAGGCTTTGAAGAAAGGTTTCTTCCGTCCTAGTTCTTCTCCTTGGGCTTGCCCCGTCCTCTTCGTCAAGAAGAAAGATGGATCGGATCGGATGGTTGTGGATTATCGACCAGTAAATCTGGTCACCATAAAGAACAAGTATCCGCTCCCCAGGATCAATGACTTTAATGATCAACTTGCTGGATCCTCTGTCTTTTCCAAAATGGATTTGAGGTTGGGATACCATAAAATCAGAATTAGAAATGGGGACATTCCAAAAACGGCTTTTGTTACTCGTTATGACCAATACGAGTACACAGTCATGTCCTTCGGTTTAACCAATGCCCCAACCAGCTTCTCTCGCTTGATGAATTCGATCTTCATGGAGTATTTGGATAAATTCGTCATGGTTTACCTCGACGATATACTCATCTACTCGAAGAACGAACAGGAACATGCCGAGCATCTAAGGCTGGTATTGATGAAACTTCGAGAGCATCGTTTGTATGCCAAATTCTCCAAGTGTGAATTTTGGTTACCAGAAGTGACCTACCTAGGCTACGTAATCTCTCATAAGGGTATTGTTGTCAATCCCGAGAGAGTTTAGGCCGTCCTTGATTGGACTCAACCTGAATTGGTTAAGCAAGTTTGGAGTTTCCTTGGCATAGCGAGCTATTGTCGCCACTTTGTGAAGAATTTCTCCAAGGTTGCGAAACCTCTGACTGAACTCCTCAAGAAAGATAAAAAGTTCGAGTGGACTCCACAATGCGAGCATAGTTTTCATGAGTTGAAAAGACGCCTGACCTCTGCTCCCGTTCTGGTGCCACCAGACTTCTCTAAGGACTTTGTTATCTATTGCGACGCCTCGGGACAAGGATTAGGTTGCATTCTCATGCAAGATCGACATGTGAGCTTGCAGCTGTGGTCCACGCACTGGAAACTTGGCGACATTACCTTCTAGGTAATCGTTGCGAAATTTACATTGATCGCCAAAGTCTGAAATATATTTTCACCCAGCCGGATTGGAATCTCAGGCAAAGATGATGGCTTGAGTTGATTACAGATTACGACTTAGGGATAACTTACACCCCGGGGAAAGCCAATGTCATGGCTGATGCACTAAGTCGTCAGTCTTATTGTAACAACCTGATGTTACAACAAGTCAACCACTTCTCTATGAGGAATTTGGGAAGTTGAACCTCCACATTGTTCCTCAAGGATTCCTTTCCAACCTGGTGGCGAAACCTACTCTTAGGGATCAAATAGTAGTTATCCAGAGGTATGATAAGGGTATATCTCAGATCAAGGAGAATATTGCTAGCGGAAACGCTAAAGATTTCTCCAAAGACGATCAGGGTGTTGTGTTCTTCCAAAACCAGTTGGTGGTTCCTGAGAGCAGTCACTTAAGACAGATGATCCTTAAGGCTCATGATTCTCCTCTCACAATTCATCCGGGTAGCACCAAGATGTATCAAGACCTACGCCAGACGTTCTGGTGGACTAAGATAAAGAGAGAAATTGCTCAGTTCGTTACTAACTGTGAAGTTTGTCATCGTGTTAAGGCAGAACATCAAAGGCCTGCTGGCACCCTTCAACCTTTAGCTATTCCTGAATGGAAATGGGATAAGGTCGGTAAGGATTTCATTACCAGATTTCCCAGGACTAAGAGAGGGAATAATGCTATCTTTGTGGTCATCGACCGCCATTCCAAAGTGTCTTATTTTCTTCCTGTTCGGGAGGGTATAACTGCTAGCCAGCTAGCGGAGTTATATGTTTCTCGAATAGTTTAACTTCATGGTGTTCCATTGGAGATTAACTCAGACAACATAAGTATCTTTACTTCCCGATTTTGGGAAAGTTTTGAAACCGCTATGGGGTCTCATCTGTCCTTTAGCACTGCTTTCCACCCGCAATCAAGTGGTCAAGTTGAGTGAGTCAATCAAATCCTCGAGGACATGCTCCGAGCTTGTGTTATATCCTTCGGTATGAATTGGGAGAAATGTCTTCCATTTGCTAAATTTTCTTATAACAATAGTTATCAATCAAGCTTGGGCAAAGCCCCTTTTAAAGTTCTCTATGGACGAAGGTGTCGAACACCCCTTAACTGGTCAGAAACCGGAGAGAGTCAACTCTTTGGCCCGGATATGATCCACGATGCAAACGAGCAAGTTCACATTATTCGTGAAAAGTTGAAAACAGCCCAATCTCGTCAAAAGAGCCAATATGATCGTCATCATAAGCCTGCGACCTATGAAGTTGACGAGAAGGCTTATCTTCGGGTTACACCTTTGAAGGGTACCCACCGATTCGGTATCAAGGGCAAGTTAGCTCGTCGTTACATTGGACCTTTTCACATTCTTGCTAAAGGAGGAGAGGTTGCCTACCAATTGGAAAGTCTGACGCATCTTCCAAGGTTCATGATGTCTTCCATGTCTTGCAACTCAGGTAGATGCTTGTGCCATGATGTGCTTTGCTTACTTTGCCTTCTATGCTTAGAGTTGTATTAGGTCTGATTCATCTGGGTGATGAACTGGAGTGAAACAATGTTGTTCTGATGTGATAAGCTTATGATCAACCCGATTTGGTAAAGGGAGCGATGAGAGGCTATGTAGGAGTATATATCGGGTTGTCTCATTGGGACCTTTCTTAGGAACTGAGTTTTGTGTTTGTGATCCAAGGCTAGTAACTACCACATGTTGGGGTACTTAATTGACCCTCTCGACTTATCAATCGCTTAGGTCTTGTTCCAGGAGTTGCAAGCAGTTTCTGGTGTTTATAGTATGCTGGAGGTCATGTGTAGCGTTGACCCTAGGGGTGGGTTACGACGCGGTAGGAAGTGGCACGGTGTACCAAGGGTCACGCGAATGGTGGGCTTGGGAACACTGCGCACATTGTTTGGGGCCGTAGCGGAAACTTCGGCCAGACTTCCGTGCGGGTACAGTCTCAAATAGGAGATAGCCTGGACTAGAGTTCTTGTGTGATTGACGGTCATGGCCGACTCCCTTGCTGGGCTTCCGGTTGAAGGTTGCCGAGGTGCATGGTTTTATGACCACACAGCGATAAGTGGCGAGAGCATGTGTGAAGAAGTACACCCCTGCAGGGTATGAAACTATTCGAATAGTCGCGTCCTCGGATATGGACTACTTGGAAAACTTATGCTCATCATATAACTTGATGGATACTCATAAAGATATCAAGACAACTGTGAGTACCATGGATGGCACTCTTCTTAGGAGATGGAAGTGAATCCATGTAGGTGTATTGATGTGGTGTTAGTGGACTCGTGTGCGATACCTAAAATCTAAACAAATATTTAAAATTGTGTAGTATAGGTTAGCCATGAGTCAAAGCTGGCATTGCTGCATAAACTCCACCACTCCCCTTGTTGATACCTGAGCATGAATAGTCTAGGTCTGTTTTAAAGACTTGCTGAGTACGTTTGTACTCACGTTTGCTTAATAAATGTTGCAAATGAGACACAGGACCCATAAGGTGGGTTGTATGTAGATGTCGACGTTGACGAATAGCTGGTGTCCCAGCTACGACCTTATGCCCTGTGGTGTACTCAGACAGCTTTATGCTTCCGCTTGGTTTTTATGAACTTGCTTGTATGACTTGAGTGTCGGGTCATGTGACCCCTACCTGTAAGAACATATTATGTACGGCTCTTCTGAGCCTGTTAAATAAAAGTTGTGTTGATGTATGGTTATGTTGTGATGCCATAGTTGTATCTATGCATATTGGGCATGTTGTGCGTACGTGTGACGTGCAACGGTATGTATGGGATCCTACACCAAGTCATGTGCCTTTAGTAGTACTCTTTATGGGAAACTGCCTCTTTGTGCTTCCACCGGGCCTTGGTAGTTTTTTACTGCTCCGGACACATTAATTGACCGGCATGTATCCTTCTTTGTTGTTGTGTCTGTCCCTTCAGGGAAATTTCTCGCAGTGTAATGGAGTCCCTATAGCCTGCTACGACTCGTCTACGTGTAGTGATGACATTTATGTCCCACAGCATAATGGAGTCCTTGTAGCTTGCTATGACTCGACTACACACGCTTGAGGCCGACACCTGCATTGTTGGGTTACGTATGCCTGTTTCCGTATGGATGTGCCACTTGGGTTCTATGACTAGTCATGTCGGCCCTGGTTCTCTATTGTTTGATTGCCGGCGACATGTTCACATTTGTGAGCCAAAAGATGCAAACGGTCCCGGCTAAGGTAAGGCTGCAGCCGTGGAGTTTACCGTGCGTGAGGCCGCAAAGTGATGTGATATGTTACAGTTTGGATTCATATGATTTAGGATCGGGGTCCCGACAACTGAGTTTCTCTAAATTTTCTCAAATATTTTCAAAGCTTCTAAATATTTTTTCCCTTAGAAAAACCATTTCTAGCCTTAAGAATCAGCCTTTAAATAAAATGTGAAAATAATCTTTAAAAATAATATTTTGTGGTTTTGGGAAGTCACTTCTGGAATCAGAAGATTTGCCATCTGCCACATCTTTGTCGTTTGCTAGCAGACAGCAAAGAGTGGCTTGGCCATCAGCTAGCAGAAAACAGACGGCAAAGATCTAGCAGACGGCAAAGGGTGGCTTTGCCATCAGCCACTTCATTGCCGTCTGCTAGCGGATGGCATAGAGCAAGGGGGGCCCACTTACAAGCCGCTTACAACTTAACCTAACGGCCCCCCTCTTTGTCATGTGCTAGCGGACGACAAACCTCCTTTGCCATTTGCTAGCGGACGGCAAAGAGAGGGGTTGACTGACGGTAGCACCCCACCCCATCCCGCCTCTCTCTCTCTCTTTCTGTTTCTCTCCCTCTCCTCCCGCCGCCCACCGCACGCACGCCATCGCCCTGTCGCCCAACCACCCCGCCGCTGCACCGGCCCATCGCCCCATCGGCCCACCGCCCCCCGGCGCTACCGCCGCCCGTCACCCCCGCCGCCACACGCCTGGGCCCCCTACGCCCCACCACCCCGGAACAATCTGCCGTGTCGCCGCCGCCCGTCGCCCGCCAGCACCGCCCGCCGCCCATGCCCGCCGCCCCACCGGTATGGCAGTTGCCCTACGGCCCTCCTACACCCCCTCCGTCCCTGCCACAAGATGCTCCCAGGCGCTTGAGGGCCCCTGTCCCCGCCGCCCGGCCGCCACAGCGCTCCCCGGCCCTCCCCGATGCTCCCTGCCCCTCCTCCAACCCTCCCCGACGCCCCCTGATCCGCCCCCTCTGGTAAGATCTTCCCGTTCCTCTTTTTTTATTTTTTTTATTTTAGTTTAGGTTTAGATTATATTATTAGATTAGTGTTAATTAGGTTAATGCTAATTAGGTTAGTGTTAGTTTAGGTTAGTGTAAGTTAGCTTAGTCTTAGGTTAGGTTTATTAGGTTAGTGTTAATGAGGTTAGTGTTAGTTTAGGTTTATTAGGTTAGTGCAAAAAGGAGAAGAAGAAGAAGATGATGATGATGAGGAGAAGAGGAGAAGAAGAAGAAGAAGAAGAAGAAGGAGAAGGAGAAGAAGAAGAAGAACAAGAACAAGAAGAAGAAGAGAGCCCCTGATCCCTAACACCACTAACCCCCAACCTCCAACGCCACCGACCACCGACACCACTGACCCCCGACCATCGACACCATCGACCCCCGACCGCCAACGCCACCGACCCCCGACACCACCGTCACCCCGACCCCCGACACAACACCCCGACACCCCGACACGGCACCCAGACCCCGACACAGCACCCCTACCCCGACCCGACACACCGACCCCGACACTACACCCCGGACACCCCGATCCTGAAAAAGGTGCTCTTCGGCCTTCCAGAGGCCGTCGGGTCATATATTTGTGAATTATGAGTTAGGTCATATATTTTTTGATTTTGTTATACAGAACATCATATTTATGTTGATCAGGTGGATTTAAATGTGGAGTTGTTTCGTTGCTGCGAGGGTCTGGTGTTGGATGACCTCCCCGTGCGTTCGACGAACTCCGCCCCTGCGTTCGTGGGTGAGCACAAATGACATCTCCTCCTGCCCCCTTCATTTCCTCTGTTCCGGTCTTCGTGCCGATGAAACTTGCTAGCTATAGGTGTCTTCAATCATCAGTATGCGTGACCACTATGCGTCTCCCATTCGAAAGGGTTACATCTATAAATATGCATTGATTCTTTCGAATTCTCCAACGTTATCCATGGACAGACCAAGTATGTGTAGATTGGGTTCGTTTCCCCATATGCTCTGCTCTGGATTCGATGTAGAATTTTGTCAGTGCCTCCATATTGTTCTTTGGGTACACATCCTCTTTTCTTATTGCCGAGACGTGTATCGGGAGAACAGCGGGGAGGTGCTGGTGAAATTGTGCGTCGGATCCGGAGCGGAGCATGGGAAACGAACCCAATCTACACATACTCAGGTGGGATTAGGACCTATCTTTACATACTAGCGTCTAGGTTGCATTGACGTAATAAAACTGACAAACTCTATTACCTGATGAATATGGTTTGCTGAATTATGTATATATTTTTTGTGCGTCCAGTAGCTAGGCAAGATGAGTGATTGTGGGTGGATGTACACCGGTCACACTAGTCAGAAAGACATGACCCATGAATGGATAACAAAAACCAAGGAGTTTGTGAGAGGCGCATTTGCAAATGTACAGAAAACAACTTGGTGCCCTTGTGTCGATTGCGACAACTGGAAGAACAAGTCAAAGTTTGAAATGATCAAACACCTACAAAAGTGGGGTTTTACGCCTAATTATACGGTCTGGACATTTCATGGTGAGTGTACCCAATGTGCCAGAGCTGAGGTGGTTCATCGTCGCCCTAACGAGCATGGTGCCGGGATCGAAGACATGGTGCAATACTTTGATGATGCTCGGGATTCGGATGATGAGAGGGAGGAATCTGCAAAGGCCTTTTATGAAATGTTGGAGTCTTCAAAACTTCCTCTCCACGAGCACACTAAGCTTTGTCAACTGGATGCCATCACGCAAGTAATGGCTCTGACGGCTCAGTTCAACCTGGGCAGAGAATGCTACGATGCGATGATGACGATATTTGGACGCTTTCTACCCAAAGGCCATGTATTGCCAGCAAACCTGTACCAGTCGGACAAAATCCTATGTGCACTTAAGATGCCCTATGAGAACATAGATGCCTATGAGAATGGATGTGCCATATTGAGGCTTGAGTATGCGGGCTTGAACTATTGGCCCATTTGTAATGCTTCCCGGTATGTTCTGGTAGACAATGGTATGGGTGAGAAGTGCCAGACCAAAATCCCCATTAATGTTCTTCGGTATCTGCCAATCATACCAAGACTTCAACGTATTTTCATGGTCGAAGAGATGACCAGACAAATGACGTGGCATAAATTGGGCAAAAGAACAGAACTAGATGCAGATGGGAATCCATTGTTGGGACACACTTTTGACGCTTTTGCGTGGAAGCACTTCGATGCATTACATAAGGATAAAGCAGCAGATCCAAGGCATCCTCGAGTTGCCATAAACACTCAGTGTGTTCAATGTGTATGGTATGACGGCAGCACAATACAGTTGTTGGCCTGTATTTGTCATTCCACTCAATCTCCCCCCCGGAGAGATTATGAAAAGAAAGAACATTTTTCTGACGTTGATAATTCTAGGTCCCAAATATCCGAGGAAGAATATGGATGTGTACATGCAACCGCTTAAGGATGAATTGCAAGAAGCCTCGGATAATGGGATCAAGACATACGACACCGCTACAAAAAAGAACTTCAAAATGCATGTGTGGTACATGTACTCAACGCATGACTTGCCGGCGTATGCCGTATTCGTTGGATGGTGTGTGCATGGAAGGTTTGTGTGCCCCACATGCAAGGCAGCTATTCAGTTCTGTTGGCTGCAGGCAGGTCGCAAGTTTTCTTGCTCCGACATGCATAGACAGTTCCTGGATCCTGACCATAAGTTCAGAAAAGACAAGAAGAATTTCATCAAAGGTAGACTTGTCAAAAACACTGCACCACCTGAGTTGACAGGCCAATAGATCCTGGATCCGATCAATGCTCTCGAGCCGGATCCAGATCGTCGAGGGTATTTCAAAGGGTATAATACGGAACACGCCTGGACTCACAAGATATGTTTGTGGGATCTGCCTTACTTTAAAGACCTCCTTTGCCCACACAACATCGAAGTGATGCACACTGAAAAGAATATCGTGGAGGCCCTTTTTGGTACATTGTTTGGCATAGAGGGGAAGTCGAAGGATAATGCTAAGGCTAGAGTCGATCAGGAGGCTCTATGTGATAGACCATTACAAAACATTCTACAACCGAGAGGAAATACGAACTGGAGGAAGCCAAAGGCATGGTTCAATCTTGGAAGGCTAGCTATGAGGGAAATGATCTTGTGGGTGAAAATGCAGTTGATGTTCCTCGATGGGTATGCAGTGAATCTAAAGAGTGGAGCAAGACTTGACAAATTGAAAATATTTGGTCTCAAGAGTCATGATTGGCACATATGGCTTGAGCGGGTAATGCCGGTGATGTTGCGTGGCTTTATCCCTGAGGATGAATGGCTAGTACTGGCAGAGCTGAGCTATTTCTTCTGTGCTCTTTGTGCAAAAGAACTATCGCCTGACGTGCTAGACGAACTAGAAGAGTTGCCGCCGGAGTTGATCTTTCCACCGGGATTAATTAATCCAATGCAGCATTTGATTTTGCATCTCCCGACTAAGGCAAGATTGGGGGGCCCGTGCAAAATCGTTGGTGCTTCGCAACTAAGAGGATGCAGAAGACGCTTCGAGAAAAATGTAAAAATAAATGTAGAGTTGAAGCATCGATGGCCGAGGCATTCATTACCAAGAAGGCGGCAAACTTCATGACAGCACACTACAAAGCCAAGAATCGTCATTTGCATAATCCGAAGCCTCGGTACAATGATGGCGACCATGAAAAATGTCGATCTAACCTTAGCCTATTCAAAGGGAAGCTCGCACCAGCCGGTGCTTTGAAAGCAATAGCGTTGGATGTCGAAGAATGGCAGACCATTTCGTTGTATATATTCAACAACCTAACAGAAGTGTAGCCATACATCAAGTAAGTTCTCGGTACATTCTTTCGCAACTTCTAATTCCTTTGAAATGCTCTTATTCCCGGATATGTGATACAGTCGATACGTCGCCAAATTCTCGGATGGAGCGGTGATCCAAAAGGATTCCATTGAAGAGTATGAGCTTCTCGCAAAGCATGGAGGCGGCTATCCCGGTTTCATCTCTTGGATCAAGCAAACGGTAATTTCCATTAATTAGATGATTTGATTTCTTTGCCTAGTTTGCGGCTAATGCAACCATCCTTTCGTATTAAACTTGTAGGCTAATGCTCCATCTCAGGTGGACCCATCTGACTTGGACCCATCTTGGACTCCGGTCGCCGAGCCTCGGGTCGACGAGCCTCGGGTTACCGAGCCTTCGTCCGAGGAGACTCCGGTCCCATAGTCTTCATCCCAGGAGACTCGGGTCCCAGAGTATTTGTCCCATGTGACTCCGGAGGCTAGTGGCCATGTTGATGGTGGCGAGGTCAACTTGTCTGAGGACACCTATAGCAAGGGCGATTTGGTTGAGGAGGGCAAGAAGCTCTACCAGCATGGTTGTACAAAGCTCCGGCCCATGCCGACGACCCGCGATCAGAGGTTGTCGATTGCGCCTAATGCGGAGAAGTAAGTGCATTTACTCTTTTTTAACCTTTTGCCTTCATGTTTCTTCAAATTAATATCGAATGTGTTGGCCTTGTCATACTGTAGGGGTTGGAAACATGAGCGTGGTGTCCGCAGGCCCAACCAGGTCCTTGGTGTGCTTCTTTGGCAACACTTCCTGGGAAAGGTCCAGTTGCCCGGTGAGGGTGAGGTTCCACAGGTAGCCCTGACCTAGGAGCTGTACATGGCTGCCCCAGCTCCGCCGAAGGATATGGTCGACGGTGCCTTGTGTGAGACGGTGGCTGACATTGTGATCCGTCGCTTTTGGGTAATTTCTCCTTTATTGAATTAAAAATCAACAACACCTAGTGATTGTACTACTCAGTGTTGTCTTGTTTGATTGCAGACCTTCTACAGGTGTCTTGAGGAACACGAGGCGAAAGCGGCTATTGTTCTCGAAGCCGAGTGCAAGCGCCTACTTCAAAACTTACGGCACGATGCTCGGGTGCAGGTTATTCGAGACTACTATGCCTCGACTAACATTAAGAGGGCCAAGAAGAAGTGCCGCAAAAATTATCTGAGTAAGGAGAAGTTAATGAAGGTAATTATCTATTCTTAAGGCCTTGTACTTAGTTTCCTTGATTTGATTCGTAGGCGTAGTGCTGAAATTTCTCTTGTCTAACATAGGTGCCCCCGAGATGGTGTGCGGATAGGATGGACTGTTGGGAGGCATTGGTGGATGAGTGGTGCTCTCCCGAGTGGCTAGCCGAACACAACAAGGACAAGGATAAGCATGCCCAAATGAGAGGTGTGCCACACCATCAAGGGAGCTCCAACCTGTTTGAGCACGAGGATCACTAGGTATGTGGTTTGCTTTATGATTCATGCAATTTCATTCTTCATGATAGCTTGAGCCCTTAACTAATATTTTGTTCCTCTCTTTTAGGCGCGAGAAAACAAGAAGGAGGTGCCACCTCTGTTCGACCTCTATGCCATGGCCCATATTGCCTCGTACAAGAAGGCCAAGGCATTCTCTGAGGATGACCTCGATCATCGAAAGACCTTCAGCAACATCTCCTCCCGCAAAAATCTCGGGAGGTACAGGATGAGGGGAAGGCAAGGAAAGGGGAGGACTTCAACCCAAGCCATAGTCCTTTTGATCCAGAGCTCGTGATGATATCTGGTGGCGGGAGGCTCCATGGCTCGATAGCCATTGGGGATGGACTGATACGTTGTCCTAGAACTCTCCCGGAGATCAAGAAGCGCCAGACAAGCTCTGATCCTGAGATAAGGCCTCATCCACGGCCAATGGAGCTCGCCATTGAGGCTAGGGCCCAGGAGCTTCTGGTAGAGGCAAATAGGCAGGCGACATAGAGGGAGAGGGACATGGAGGAGAGGATGGCTAGGCTGTTGGAGGAGGATAGGAACCAGAACGACGCGTGTCATCGGGCCCTATACGAGCTCCTCGTGGTAAGTTTCTCCTGCATATTAGCCAAATCATGCACGTAATGTTCGTTTCATCACTAACTAATATGAATGACTCGTGAAAAAAAATGTGCAGACCGTGTGCCAGAACAATGGTCAGACCCCTCCGTCGATGCCCCAGATTTGTATAGCACCCACTGTGAGTTTCATTTGAATGGTCATTAGTTACTAGTATTCACATTTGAGTTGCATCATGCTAAGGAGACATTGCAAATGATCTTTGGTGCAGCATGCCTCCCAACAAGCATCGACCGTTCCTTCTGTGTCTGCTGCAACCTCGACCGGTCCTTCTACATCTCACCCTCGCGCAAACCTGGCCGGTCCTTCACCTTCGTGATGATGGTAATTTTTCCCAAGTGTTTTGCTTAACAAATGCATACTTAGCTTAATAAATGACCTAATTAGCTCCAAAATAAGCTATACTTAGTTTATTTTCCTCAAAAATGACATAATAACCTTACTTAGCTCCAAAAGTATATATTCTACCTAAGATAGCTATAAAATGACCTATACTTAGCATTTTTTCCTCCAAACTGACTTGATATGCTTAGTTAGCTAGAAAATGGCATAACTACCTAGGATAGCTCAATCTATAACTAGCTTAGCTAGTTCATTTATGACATAATTAGCTCACTTATGTACAAAATGGCATAACTACCTAGGATAGCTCAATAATGATCTATAATTAGCTTAGCTAGTTCATTTATGACATAATTAGCTCACTTAGGTAAAAAATGGCATAATTACCTTGGTTTAGCTCCAAAATGACCTATACTTAGCTTATTTTCCTCAAAAATGGCATAATAACCTTACTTAGCTCCAAAATGATATATTCTACCTAGGATAGCTATCAAATGACCTATACTTAGCATTTTTTCCTACAAAATGACTTGATATGCTTAGTTAGCTAGAAAATGTTATAACTACCTAGGATAGCTCAATAATGATCTATAGCTAGCTTAGCTAGTTCATTTATGACATAATTAGCTCACTTAGGTAGAAAATAGCATAACCACCTAGGATAGCTCAATAATGATCTTTAATTAGCTGAGCTAGTTCATTTATGACATAATTAGCTCACTTAGGTAAAAATGGCATAATAACCTTGGTTTAGCTCCAAAATGACCTATACTTAGCTTATTTTCCTCAAAAATGGCATAATAACCTTACTTAGCTCCAAAATGATATATTCTACCTAGGATAGCTATAAAATGACCTATACTTAGCATTTTTTCCTACAAAATGACTTGGTATGCTTAGTTAGCGAGAAAATGGCATAACTACCTAGGATAGCTCAATAATGATCTATAGCTAGCTTAGCTAGTTCATTGATGACATAATTAGCTCACTTAGGTACAAAATGGCATAACTACGTAGGATAGCTCAATAATGATGTTTAATTAGCTGAGCTAGTTCATTTATGACATAATTAGCTCACTTAGGTAAAAATGGCATAATTACCTTGGTTTAGCTCCAAAATGACCTATACTTAGCTTATTTTCCTCAAAAATGCATAATAACCTTACTTAGCTCCAAAATGATATATTCTACCTAGGATAGCTATAAAATGACCTATACTTAGCATTTTTTCCTACAAAATGACTTGATATGCTTAGTTAGCTAGAAAATGGCATAACTACCTAGGATAGCTCAATAATGATCTATAGCTAGCTTAGCTAGTTCATTTATGACATAATTAGCTCACTTAGGTAGAAAATGGCATAACCACCTAGGATAGCTCAATAATGATCTTTAATTAGCTGAGTTAGTTCATTTATGACATAATTAGCTCACTTAGGTAAAAATGGCATAACCACCTAGGATAGCTCAATAATGATCTTTAATTAGCTGAGTTAGTTCATTTATGACATAATTAGCTCACTTAGGTAAAAATGGCATAATAACCTTGGTTTAGCTCCAAAATGACCTATACTTAGTTTAATTTCCTCAAAAATGACATAATAACCTTACTTAGCTCCAAAAGTATATATTCTACCTAGGATAGCTATAAAATGACCTATACTTAGCATTTTTTCCTCCAAAATGACTTGATATGCTTAGTTAGCTAGAAAATGGCATAACTACCTAAGATAGCTCAATCTATAACTAGCTTAGCTAGTTCATTTATGACATAATTAGCTCACTTAGGTACAAAATGGCATAACTACCTAGGATAGCTCAATAATGATCTATAATTAGCTTAGCTAGTTCATTTATGACATAATTAGCTCACTTAGGTAAAAAATGGCATAATTACCTTGGTTTAGCTCCAAAATGACCTATACTTAGCTTATTTTCCTCAAAAATGGCATAATAACCTTACTTAGCTCCAAAATGATATATTCTACCTAGGATAGCTATAAAATGACATATACTTAGCATTTTTTCCTACAAAATGACTTGATATGCTTAGTTAGCTAGAAAATGGCATAACTACCTAGGATAGCTCAATAATGATCTATAGCTAGCTTAGCTAGTTCATTTATGACATAATTAGCTCACTTAGGTAGAAAATGGCATAACCACCTAGGATAGCTCAATAATGATCTTTAATTAGCTGAGCTAGTTCATTTATGACATAATTAGCTCACTTAGGTAAAAATGGCATAATAACCTTGGTTTAGCTCCAAAATGACCTATACTTAGCTTATTTTCCTCAAAAATGGCATAATAACCTTACTTAGCTCCAAAATGATATATTCTACCTAGGATAGCTATAAAATGACCTATACTTAGCATTTTTTCCTACAAAATGACTTGATATGCTTAGTTAGCGAGAAAATGGCATAACTACCTAGGATAGCTCAATAATGATCTATAGCTAGCTTAGCTAGTTCATTTATGACATAATTAGCTCACTTAGGTAGAAAATGTCATAACCACCTAGGATAGCTCAATAATGATGTTTAATTAGCTGAGCTAGTTCATTTATGACATAATTAGCTCACTTAGGTAAAAATGGCATAATAACCTTGGTTTAGCTCCAAAATGACCTATACTTAGCTTATTTTCCTCAAAAATGGCATAATAAGCTTACTTAGCTACAAAATGATATAGTCTACCTAGGATAGCTATAAAATGACCTATACTTAGCATTTTTCCTACAAAATGACTTGATATGCTTAGTTAGCTAGAAAATGGCATAACTACCTAGGATAGCTCAATAATGATCTATAGCTAGCTTAGCTAGTTCATTTATGACATAATTAGCTCACTTAGGTAGAAAATGGCATAACCACCTAGGATAGCTCAATAATGATTTTTAATTAGCTGAGTTAGTTCATTTATGACATAATTAGCTCACTTAGGTAAAAATGGCATAACCACCTAGGATAGCTCAATAATGATCTCTAATTAGCTGAGTTAGTTCATTTATGACATAATTAGCTCACTTAGGTAAAAATGGCATAATAACCTTGGTTTAGCTCCAAAATGACCTATACTTAGTTTATTTTCCTCAAAAATGACATAATAACCTTACTTAGCTCCAAAAGTATATATTCTACCTAGGATAGCTAAAAAATGACCTATACTTAGCATTTTTTCCTCCAAAATGACTTGATATGCTTAGTTAGCTAAAAAATGGCATAACTACCTAGGATAGCTCAATCTATAACTAGCTTAGCTAGTTCATTTATGACATAATTAGCTCACTTAGGTACAAAATGGCATAACTACCTAGGATAGCTCAATAATGATCTATAATTAGCTTAGCTAGTTCATTTATGACATAATTAGCTCACTTAGGTAAAAAATGGCATAATTACCTTGGTTTAGCTCCAAAATGACCTATACTTAGCTTATTTTCCTTAAAAATGGCATAATAACCTTACTTAGCTCCAAAATGATATATTCTACCTAGGATAGCTATAAAATGACCTATACTTAGCATTTTTTCCTACAAAATGACTTGATATGCTTAGTTAGATAGAAAATGGCATAACTACCTAGGATAGCTCAATAATGATCTATAGCTAGCTTAGCTAGTTCATTTATGACATAATTAGCTCACTTAGGTAGAAAATGGCATAACCACCTAGGATAGCTCAATAATGATCTTTAATTAGCTGAGCTAGTTCATTTATGACATAATTAGCTCACTTAGGTAAAAATGGCATAATAACCTTGGTTTAGCTCCAAAATGACCTATACTTAGCTTATTTTCCTCAAAAATGGCATAATAACCTTACTTAGCTCCAAAATGATATATTCTACCTAGGATAGCTATAAAATGACCTATACTTAGTATTTTTTCCTACAAAATGACTTGATATGCTTAGTTAGCGTGAAAATGGCATAACTACCTAGGATAGCTCAATAATGATCTATAGCTAGCTTAGCTAGTTCATTGATGACATAATTAGCTCACTTAGGTAGAAAATGGCATAACCACCTAGGATAGCTCAATAATGATGTTTAATTAGCTGAGCTAGTTCATTTATGACATAATTAGCTCACTTAGGTAAAAATGGCATAATAATCTTGGTTTAGCTCCAAAATGACCTATACTTAGCTTATTTTCCTCAAAAATGGCATAATAACCTTACTTAGCTCCAAAATGATATATTCTACCTAGGATAGCTATAAAATGACCTATACTTAGCATTTTTTCCTACAAAATGACTTGATATGCTTAGTTAGCTAGAAAATGGCATAACTACCTAGGATAGCTCAATAATGATCTATAGCTAGCTTAGCTAGTTCATTTATGACATAATTAGCTCACTTAGGTAGAAAATGGCATAACCACCTAGGATAGCTCAATAATGATCTTTAATTAGCTGAGTTAGTTCATTTATGACATAATTAGCTCACTTAGGTAAAAATGGCATAACCACCTAGGATAGCTCAATAATGATCTTTAATTGGATGAGTTAGTTCATTTATGACTTAATTAGCTCACTTAGGTAAAAATGGCATAATAACCTTGGTTTAGCTCCAAAATGACCTATACTTAGTTTATTTTCCTCAAAAATGACATAATAACCTTACTTAGCTCCAAAAGTATATATTCTACCTAGGATAGCTATAAAATGACCTATACTTAGCATTTTTTCCTCCAAAAATGACTTGATATGCTTAGTTAGCTAGAAAATGGCATAACTACCTAGGATAGCTCAATCTATAACTAGCTTAGCTAGTTCATTTATGACATAATTAGCTCACTTAGGTACAAAATGGCATAACTACGTAGGATAGCTCAATAATGATCTATAATTAGCTTAGCTAGTTCATTTATGACATAATTAGCTCACTTAGGTAAAAACTGGCATAATTAACTTGGTTTAGCTCCAAAATGACCTATACTTAGCTTATTTTCCTCAAAAATGGCATAATAACCTTACTTAGCTCCAAAATGATATATTCTACCTAGGATAGCTATAAAATGACCTATACTTAGCATTTTTTCCTACAAAATGACTTGATATGCTTAGTTAGCTAGAAAATGGCATAACTACCTAGGATAGCTCAATAATGATCTATAGCTAGCTTAGCTAGTTCATTTATGACATAATTAGCTCACTTAGGTAGAAAATGGCATAACCACCTAGGATAGCTCAATAATGATCTTTAATTAGCTGAGCTAGTTCATTTATGACATAATTAGCTCACTTAGGTAAAAATGGCATAATAACCTTGGTTTAGCTCCAAAATGACCTATACTTAGCTTATTTTCCTCAAAAATGGCATAATAACCTTACTTAGCTCCAAAATGATATATTCTACCTAGGATAGCTATAAAATGACCTATACTTAGCATTTTTTCCTACAAAATGACTTGATATGCTTAGATAGCGAGAAAATGGCATAACTACCTAGGATAGCTCAATAATGATCTATAGCTAGCTTAGCTAGTTCATTTATGACATAATTAGCTCACTTAGGTAGAAAATGGCATAACCACCTAGGATAGCTCAATAATGATGTTTAATTAGCTGAGCTAGTTCATTTATGACATAATTAGCTCACTTAGGTAAAAATGGCATAATAACCTTGGTTTAGCTCCAAAATGACCTATACTTAGCTTATTTTCCTCAAAAATGGCATAATAACCTTACTTAGCTCCAAAATGATATATTCTACCTAGGATAGCTATAAAATGACCTATACTTTGCATTTTTTCCTACAAAATGACTTGATATGCTTAGTTAGCTAGAAAATGGCATAACTACCTAGGATAGCTCAATAATGATCTATAGCTAGCTTAGCTAGTTCATTTATGACATAATTAGCTCACTTAGGTAGAAAATGGCATAACCACCTAGGATAGCTCAATAATGATCTTTAATTAGCTGAGTTAGTTCATTTATGAAATAATTAGCTCACTTAGGTAAAAAATGGCATAATTACCTTGGTTTAGCTCCAAAATGACCTATACTTAGCTTATTTTCCTCAAAAATGGCATAATAACCTTACTTAGCTCCAAAATGATATATTCTACCTAGGATAGCTATGAAATGACCTATACTTAGCATTTTTTCCTACAAAATGACTTGATATGCTTAGTTAGCTAGAAAATGGCATAACTACCTAGGATAGCTCAATAATGATCTATAGCTAGCTTAGCTAGTTCATTTATGACATAATTAGCTCACTTAGGTAGAAAATGGCATAACCACCTAGGATAGCTCAATAATGATCTTTAATTAGCTGAGTTAGTTCATTTATGACATAATTAGCTCACTTAGGTAAAAATGGCATAACCACCTAGGATAGCTCAATAATGATCTTTAATTAGCTGAGTTAGTTCATTTATGACATAATTAGCTCACTTAGGTAAAAATGGCATAATAACCTTGGTTTAGCTCCAAAATGACCTATACTTAGCTTATTTTCCTCGAAAATAACATAGTAACCCTACTTACCTCCAAAATTATATATTCTACCTAGGATAGCTATAAAATGACCTATACTTAGCATTTTTTTCCTCCAAAATGACTCGATATGCTTAGTTAGCTAGAAAATGGCATTACTACCTTGGAGAAGAGGAGAGGAGAGGAGAAAAAGAAAGAGTAGATAAATTCTTCTTCTTGTTTTTCTTCTTCTTTTTCTTCATTTTCTTCTAGCTAGTCTTCTTCGTCTCGTAACTTTCATCTTTCCTAATTTGTAGATTTGCTATAGATGAGGAATCTTGCATTGATGGAGTGTACTATTCTACTTGTGCCTCCTTGTTTTTTATGGAAACTTGTTGGAAACTTGTTTTGGATATGTTTCTATGGATATGTTGTTGGAAACCATTGTATGTTGGATATGTTGTTGGAAACTTGTATGTTGGATATGTTGTTGGAAACTTGTATGTTGGATATGTTGTTGGAAACTTATTGTTGGTATGCTCATTGAAATTATTTTGAAACATATGTATATATATGTGAAATTCTGTCAAATGGAATGAATTTAAGAAAACACAGAAAAACAGGGGCTATATAGCCACTTTGCCATCTGCTGGCTGACGACAAAGAGCTTTGTTGTCAGCCAGCAGACGGCAAAGCTGCCACGTGGGAGCTACCTGTGCAACCTAGGGTAGCACTAGGCTGGCCTAGGTGGATTCTTTGCCGTCCGTTGGTATACTGCAAAGACCTAAGGTTCTTTGCCGTCGACCAGCGGACGACCAAGAACCCACCTAGGCCGGCAAAGAAACAGGTGCTTTGCCGTCCGCTGGCAGACGACAAAGAACCATAGGTCTTTGCCGTCTGCGAGCGGACGACAAAGCATGCCGTTAAGCCCTTAATGGACCTAAGTTGCTACATGTGTCGTCCATGCCCTTTGCCGTCTGCTGGCAGACAGCAAAGATGCAAAGGTCTTTGCCGTCTGCCAGCAGACGGCAAAGCACCCTTTACCGTGGCTTATTCAGCCAGACGGTTGGCCGTCTACTAGCGGACGACAAAACCTTTGTCGTCCAGCATGCATGCCTTTGCCGTCTGGGATGGCTGACGGCAAAGTACCTGATTCCTGTAGTGGTCCTATATATAGTGGGTTTGAAATAAAACTTTTGGGAAGAAAGAATCCACCCAATTTGAGGACTTGCAGCGCAAACCTCAATTCAGGGGGTTTTGTAAACCTAATTTGAATAAATCACTATTAGTAGAAACAAAATTTGATAAAAATAGTTTTGGGCACTATTCACATGGCATGATCATTAGGCAAGAGGTCTGGAACAAGGAACTTGAGATATGAAGTGGAATAGAACCTAGTAGTGCCAAATAACACAATCACCAAGCAAGCAAACAGCATAGCAAACAAGCACAAGCACTAAAAAAGTTTCAGTTGGCTCCAGATTTTATAAACCCAAACATATCAATGTGCTACAATCACAGGGTGTGATAGGGACCCTCTAGCACACACGCATGGCAGTGGTTTGCGGCACCCCTGTAGCAAGAACCCTAAGAACACTCTCAATACCACGAAGGAGGAGTAGGGTTTTACGCATCTATGCAGCCCGAACCTCGATAAAGATCACCGCGTGCATTTCATCAGACCGGTTCTTGGCACGACCTCTCCCCCGCTGAACTAAAAGGGATCCCCGTGATCCCATAGGTGTTCATTCCCACGACATCTTTGTCGCACCAGGTAGGGGGCGTTAGGTTGTGTGAACCTGTTCTGGTAATCAGCATGCCAATTCCTTCACGCTCATCATCGCCATGGCGCCCAAGAAGAGGGGCCCGACAGTAGCTGATCCATCTATGTCCGCCATCCCTGTATCTGCGTAGACAGGAGAGGGCGTAGATGCGGGTGGAGTAGGAGGAGGCAGCAGAGGTTCGGAACTTCCGTGACGCTTCGGTGATCAAGGCCAAACTAGCGGCGACGCTCGCCGCGGAGATAGCCATGACAGCGGCAGGAACCCCGGTGCCCCTGGGTCACAAGACGGAGCGGTACCGCCCGCGGGTGGTACGACTAACTCCGGGGATGGAAGGGTATCCTCCAGGGCACCCACGCCGGCCACTATGTCGCACTCTTCTCAGGACACGAATGGAGGGCCGTGCCAAGGCACCCACAATTCTTGGCATCCCCATGGGAAAGCTCCTACACATCCTTCCCAAGATGCGCGGGGCTAGCTTGCTCACTAACATGCAGGCGGGAGTGGCGTGCCGACGCAGGACTACGGCAGTGCTCCTTCTAACTCGTTTAGGAGTCAGAGCACCTCGCACTCCTCGCGCTATTTGTTACCGACCACGTTGGAGGAAGTGATGGCGCGGGTGCAGCTACTCCGAAACTTCCCACCAGCTATAGAGAAGCTCGATAAATGAAGAGCCAACATTCATATCCTTCTTAGCCTTGCAGATAAGTTTTGGTCCACTGAGCCGGCTCGTGCCGGTGGAGAGAAGACTGGAGGCGACGCGACCTCTGCACATTCTCCTCCACAACAACGACATTGGTCACCGACTCAACAGATCGAAGCTCACGATGGCTACTTGACGGCATTATCCAACCCATGGACACACCGCGATCAACATCAAGTTCTTCAAGAATGTGGCAAGGAAGACGCTCGAACTTCAATCGAGCAGCGGTGGGAAGCGCGCCTCCAGTCAGATAGGCATGCGGGGCCCACTATAGACAAGTCTGCGCCAGGGTATCCTGTCAGCCTACCTTACGAGGTGGGTTGTGCAGCGTTTACCCGTAAGCGGCGACAAGTCCAGTGGCCCAACTCTCGCAGGTTTAAGCCAGAAGTCCCGAAGAAGTATGACAGCAAGACTCATCCATCAGAATTCCTGAGTATCTACACCATTGTGGTGCAAGCTGCTAGGGGTCGTGACGACAAGATACTCTCCAACTACGTCCTGTTGGTGCTTAAGCCCAATGTTAGGTCGTGGTTGATGCACTTGCCAGAGGGGTCAATCGTCTCCTGGGCAGACTTGTGCCACGAGTTTGTTGGCGCCTTCACAGGAGGTCATCAAGCTCCTGGGCAAGAAAGTGATTTACACATCATCCTTCAGAAGGAGTGCGAAACTTTACGCAAGTACATCCAAAGGTTCAGCCGCGTGCGTCACAACATCCTAGACGTTCATCCTGCTGCTGTTATTAGCATGTTCCATCAGAATATGTGCAATTGTAGGATGCAGGAAGAGTTGGCGATGAACAGAGTCAGGGACGTCGCCGAGCTTTATGCTTTGGCAGACAAATGTGCTCGGGCTGAAGAAGGGAGGAGGCTCCTCGGAGAAGACGTCGGCGCAGGGGTCAACTCCAAAGATGAAGACATCGCTGCTCCGGCAAAGAAGGGCCGGCAGCAGAACAAGAAGCGCAAGGGCAATACCATACTAGCCGTCAAAGGATACGACAACCCCGGCGCAGCTAAGATGGGCAAGGTTGATGACTCGGGCAACGATGTTGCCGGGTGTGCCTCCTGCCACGCCCTAGCGGCCACGGCAAGCCAGAAGACTCCGGAAAGCAGTATTGCAAAATCCATCGCACCAAGGTCCACGATCTCCAAGACTGATGACAAGTTGAGTAGCTTGCCAAGAAGTAGAAGGCCAAGTACGAGAGGCGTGTCAGGACCCCGATCCTAAATCGTATGAATCCAAACTGTAACATATCACATCACTTTGCGGCCTCACGCACGGTAAGCTCCACGGCTACAGCCTTACCTTAGCTGGGACCGTTTGCGTCTTTTGGATCACGTATGTTATCATGTCGCTGGCAATCAAACGACAGAGAACCCGGCCGACATGACTAGTCATAGAACCCAAGTGGCACATCCGTACGGGAATAGGCATACGTAACCCAACAATGTAGGTGTCGGCCTCAAGCGCGTGTAGACGAGTCATAGCAAGCTACAAGCACTCCACTATGGTGTGAGACATAAATGCCATCACCGCATGTAGACGAGTCATAGCAGGCTATAGGGACTCCATTACACTACGAGACATTTCCCCGAAGGAACAAACACAACAACAAAGAAGGATACATGCCGATCAATCAATGTGTCTGGAGCAGTAGCAAGCTACCAAGGCCTGATGGAAGCACAAAGCGGCAGTTTCCCGTAAATAGTACTACTAAAGGCACACGACTAGGTGTCGAATCCCATACATACCGTTGCACGTCACATGTACACACAACATGCCCGATATGCATAGATACAACCATGGCATCACAACATAACCATCCAACAACTTTTATTTAAGGGGCTCAGACGAGCGTTGCATAACATGTTTTGACAGATAGGGGTCACATGACCCGACACTCAAGTCATACAAACAAGTTCATATAAACCAAGCGGAAGCATACGCTCTCTGAGTATAGACAGATGAAAGGGTAAAAAGGCACATTGCTTGACTATCTACAGCCTGCCATAGGGAGGTTGTAGCTGGGACACCAGCTATTCAGCATCGTCAACATCTAGAAAGAACCCACCTGATGGGTCCTGGGTCTCATCTGCAACATTTATTAAGCAAACGTGAGTACAAACATACTCAGCAAGTCTTTAAAACATACCTAGTCTATTCATGCTCATGTATCAACAAGGGGAGTGGTGGAGTTTATGCAGCAATGCCAGCTTCGACTCATGGCTAACCTACACTACACAATTTTTAGCTCTTTGTTTAGATTGTAGTTACCACACACGAGTCCACTAACTCCATGACAATACACCACCGTGGATTCACTTCCCTCTTCTGGGAGAGTGCCTTCCATGGTACTCACACTTGTCTTGATATTTTTATGAGTATCCATTTGCTTATCTATGAACAGCATAAGCTTTCCAAGTAGTCCATATCCGAGGACGCGGCTATTTGAATAGTTGCATACCCTACAGGGGTGTACTTCTTCACACTCTCTCTCACCACTTATCGATGTGTCCTCATAAAACCATGCACCTTGGCAACCTTCAAGTGGAAGCCCAGCGAGGGAGTCGGCCACGACTGTCAATCTCATAAGACCTCTAGTCGAGGCTATCGCCTATTTGAGACTGAAACCGCACGGATGTCTGGCCGAAATTTCCGCTACGGCCCCAAAGGATGTGCGCAGGGTTCCCAAGCCCACCATATGGGTGACCCTTGGTACACCGTGCCATTGCCTACCGCGTCGTAACCCACCCCTAGGGTCAGCGCTACGCACGGCCTCTAGCATGCTATAAACACCAGAAACTACTTGCAACTCCTGGACTAAGGACTAAGCGAGTGATAAGTCAAGTGGGTTCGAGTTACTGGAACCCAATGTGTGGTAGTAACTAGTCTTGGTTCACAAACACGGCATTCAGTTCCTAAGAACGGTCCCAATGAGACAACCCGCTATGTACTCCTACATAGCCTCTCATTGCTACCTTTACCAAATTGGGTTCATCATAATCTTATCACATTGAAACAACAATGTTTCACTCCAGTTCATCACCCAGATGAATTAGACCTGACACAACTCTAAGCATAGCAAGCATAGCAGGCAAAGTAAGCTAAGCACATCATGGCACAAGCATCTACCCGGTATGCTAGGTTGCAAGGTTTAGCTATTTACTGTGACAATGATAGGTCGTGCAAAAGAATAAGTTCTTCTACCGTGTATGACAGACATATGAGCATTTGTCCGAATGCAATACACAAGAGCAGGAGTGAGAGAGTGGGATTTTATCTGAATGATCAAAGGGGGGGTTGCTTGCCTTGCTGGGTAGCAAGAAGGTTCTCTCCTTCGTTAGAATACTCAGGGGTATCCTCAGAAGCAGGGCCTACCGCAATGCAGATAAATAGCATTCAATACACACAAGCACAATAATATGGTGCATGATGATGACATGGTAGCATGTATGGATGAGCTAATGCAACTAGTGTCCAAGTTAATTTGAAGCGTGTTTCAATATAGGTTCAAAATTGTTCTGCATTTCAAATTCCATATGCTAACCTATTAATAAATGTCAAGGTTCATCTACATAGGTTGCTCTAACATGCATGATAATAGCACCATTGGATTCATGGGATTTTCTGATAAATTTTCATATATAAATTATTTTCATCTGATATGCAGATTAATTTATGTGAATTTTTAAAGTTTTAAACAATTTCTAGAATTATTTTAAAACTAGAAAATGAAATATGACGCTAGCCTGACGTCACTACGACGTGAGCTGGTCGGCTGACCAGGCCAGGTCAAACCTGAACAGTGGGACCCACTGGTCAGTGACCCAGTCACTATCAGGGTTAAATAATTAGCTAATTACTAATTAGATTAGGTTAGGGCCAACTGGTCAGTGGACTATTAACTTAATTAAGTTAGTTTAATTATTTTTTAAACTAATTCTAATTAGAAAGGGGGCAGGGCCCACTGGCCAGTTGCCCTGGGGTCAAACCCCGTGGTCAGCATCGGTCGACTCGCCGGCGTAGAGCCGCCGGCGACATCAGGGACAGCGGAGGGGGTCGGATCTCCTCCTTTGGCGACCAAAAGGATGGCGGAGGGCACTGGGAGGGCCTGCGCTCGAGCGCACGTCGATCTAGCCCCAAGCCAGAGGCTGGGGTGGTCGCGATCGAAGCCGGCGATGAGCTCAGCGGCGGCGGCGGCTCGGGCAGGACCAACTACGGTGCTAAAGGGCACGGCAGGAGGAGCTAGAGGCGGCTACGGACCCCTGGACGCACCATGAGCACGAGCCCGCAGTCAGGTGTGAGTTGTGGCCGCTGTGGCCATGGCTACGCCATGACCGGCAGCGAGCTCCTCTCGTCTTTAGCGACAGGCGGGGCTAGCGGAGGGGAACGGTGTCGGGGCTAGGGGAAACGATCCAGGGCCTCACCAGAGGGTCTTCTGGCGCCTTGGCATGGTTGGGGACGCACGAGAGATGGCGAATCGGCGGCGTCTTCAGTCCGGTGAGGGAAGACCAGAGGAGAGAAGGGGGAGGAGAGAGAATGCAAGAGAGAGAACACATGGGACAGAGGGGAGGAGAAGAGGCCTCGGCGAGGAGGCCTCACGCTGGCGCTCTCCAAGCCCTCCAGGCTAGCAGACAGGCAGGGAGGAGGTGGACGGCGTGTGCCCGCGCGCGGCGAGCGCACACCCCTGTCCTCCTGGCGAGAGGACAAGGATGACTGGCACGGGCCAGATGGGCCGGTTCCCACCTATGCTTCTTCCTCTTTTTTTCTTTTTTTTCTATTGCTGACATTTGTTTTATTTCTTTTTCAGGTACAAATGTTTTGATAAAATATCCCAAATATTTTTTAATATCAAGTTTGAATATTCCAAACTCCAATAAAAAGTTTCTGGATATTTTGAAATATAAAGTATTGATAATGCTTTATTTGGCATTTTCAGCAGCTTTATTATTTATTTTAAAATTGCTATAATTGTTCAAATATTTAAAATGGCCCCTGATATATTCATGTCCATATTTATCAGACGTAGGGAACATTTTGTATTGTGATATTGAGTTTGTTGAGTTTTCACAAACTTTTAATTAATTTGATTCCAATGTGAGCTTGGGGTTTCTTTTAATCCTCATTTCATGTTGATGCAAAATTGAAATATGATGCACACACATGCTGTCCTATGACATCTAGCTAGGGATGTGACAACTCACCCCCACTCAAAAGAATCTCGTCCCTAGATTTTGAAGTCGTCTGGAAGAGCGCGAGGTACTCTAGTCGAAGACGATCTTCTCTTTCCCATGTGGCCTCCTTTTCAGAATGGTGTGACCACTGAACCTTGAGAAACTTGATGTTCCATTGCCGAGTGGTACGCTCAGCTTGATCAAGAATACGAACAAAGTATTCTCGATATGTAAGGTTATCTTGGAGATCAAGCGCTTCGTGGTCTACCTCACGGACATGATCCAAGAAGCAACGCCTGAGTTGCGAGATGTGGAAGACATCATGAACCTTGGAATGCGAAAGTTCCAATCGATAGGCAACCTCGCCTTGTTTAGCAAGAATGCAAAAAGGTCCAATGTAACGAGGAGCCAACTTGCCCTTGATACCAAATCGATGGGTACCATTCAGAGGCGTAACCCGAAGGTAAGTCTTCTCGTCAACTTCATAGGTCACAGCCTTAGGATGGCGATCATATTGGCTCTTTTGACGAGATTGAGCTGTTTTCAACTTTTCACAAATAATGCAAACTTGCTCCTCTACATCCTGGATCATATTCGGGCTAAAGAGTTGCCTCTCTCCGGTGTCTGACCAGTTTAGAGTTGTTCGACACCTTCGTCCATAGAGAACTTCAAAAGGGGCTTTGGCCAAGCTTGATTGATAACTATTGTTATATGCAAATTCGGCAAATGGAAGACATTTCTCCCAATTCATACCGAAGGATATAACACAAGATCGGAGCATGTCTTCGAGAATTTGATTGACTCGCTCAACTTGACCACTTGATTACGGGTGGAAAGCAGTGCTAAAGGATAGATGAGTCCCCATAGCGGTTTGAAAACTTACCCAGAATCGGGAGGTAACGATACTTCCATGGTCTGAGTTAATATCCAATGGAACACCATGAAGAGAAACTATTCGAGAAACATATAACTCCGCTAGCTGGCTAGCAGTTATACTCTCCCGAACAGGAAGAAAATGAGCCACTTTGGAAAGGCGGTCGATGACCACAAAGATAGCATTATTCCCTCTCTTAGACCTAGGAAATCCGGTAATGAAATCCATACCGACCTTATCCCATTTCCATTCAGGAATAGCTAAAGGTTGAAGGGTGCCAGCAGGCCTTTGATGTTCGGCTTTCACGCAACGACAAACGTCGCAATTAGCAATGAACTGAGAAATTTCTCTCTTCATCCTACTCCACCAGAACCGCTTGCGTAGGTCCTGATACATCTCGGTACTACCTGGATGAACTGTGAGAGGAGAATCATGAGCCTCCTTAAGAATCAACTGTCATAGATGTTGCTTCTTCGGGATCACCAAGCGGTTCTCAAAGAAGACAACACCCCGATCATCTTTCGAGAAGCATCTAACATTACCCTTCTTAATGTTTTTCTTGATCCGAGACATCCCGACATCATGCTTCTGGGCTTCTATAATTTGATCCGTAAGAGTAGGTTTCGCCACCAGGTTGGATAGAAATCCATGAGGAACAATGTGTAGGTTTAACTTCCGAAATTCCTCATGGAGTTGGCCTTGTTGTAACATCAGGTTGTTACAATAAGACTTACGACTTAGTGCATCAGCCATAACATTGGCTTTCCCCAGGGTATAATTATCCCTAAGTCATGGTCTGTAATCAACTCAACCCACCGTCTTTGCCTGATATTTAAATCCGGCTGGGTGAAAATGTATTTCAGACTTTGGTGATCAGTGTAAATTTTGCAACGATTACCCAGAAGGTAATGTCGCCAGGTTTTCAGTGCATGGACCACAGCTGCAAGCTCAAGATCATGTGTTGGATAATTATCCTCATGTGGATGCAACTGTCGAGATGCGTATGCAATCACATGGCGATCTTGCATGAGAATGCAACCTAATCCTTGTCGTGAGGCGTCGCAATAGATAACAAAGTCCTTAGAGAAATCTGGTGGCACCACAACGGGAGTAGAGGTCAGTCGTCTTATTACTCCTGACAATTGTGCTCACATTGTGGAGTCCACTCGAACTTTTTATCTTTCTTGAGGAGTTCATTTAGAGGTTTCGCAACCTTGGAGAAATTCTCAACAAAGCGGCGACAATAGCTCGCTAAGCCAAGCAAACTCCGAACTTGCTTAACCGATTCAGGTTGAGTCCAGTCAAGGATGGCCTAAACTCTCTGGGGATTGACAGCAATACCCTTACTAGAGATCACATGGCCCAGATAGGTCACTTTTGGCAACCAAAATTCACACTTGGCATACAGACGGTGCTCTCGAAGTTTCATCAATACCAGTCTTAGATGCTCGGCATGTTCCTGTTCGTTCTTCGAGTAGATGAGTATGTCGTCGAGGTAAACCACGATGAATTTATCCAAATACTCATTGAAGATCGAATTCATCAAGCGAGAGAAGGTGGCTGGAGCATTGGTTAAACCAAAGGACATGACGGTGTACTCGTATTGGCCATAACGAGTAACAAAAGTTGTTTTTGGAATGTCCCCGTTTCTAATTCTGATTTGATGGTATCCCAACCTCAAATCCATTTTGGAAAAGACATAGGATCCAGCGAGTTGATCATACAAATCGTTGATCCTGGGGAGCGGATACTTGTTCTTTATGGTGACCAGATTCACTGGCCGATAATCCACAACCATCCGATCCGATCCATCCTTCTTCTTGACGAAGAGAATGGGACAAGCCCAAGGAGAAGAACTAGGATGGATGAAACCTTTCTTCAAAGCCTCATCGAGTTGGATCTTAAGTTCGGCTAGTTGTAAGGGTGCCATCTTATAGGGTCTTCTAGCTATTGGGACAGTCCCTGGAATGAGCTCTATCACAAACTTAACATCTCTGACAGGTGGAATTCCTGGCAGTTCTTCTGGAAAGACATCCAGGAAGTCACGGACTACCGGAATATCTTCTATTTCTAGAAGAGGGCTAGCATTGAGGGAATAGAGTTGGCGCTTGGCTTTTCGAGTGGAGACATTAACTATCTCACCCGATGGATATGTAAGTTGAACATTCCTAGTATGAGTATCAATCTTAGCATTGTGGGCTTTCATCCAATCCATGCCTGGAATGATATTGATGTCCGAACACTTGAGGGCTATCAAAGATGCTAGGAAGACTAGCCTATCCACCAGAATCTCATTATCATGGATCACTCTAGAAGTTTGCCACTTTGAACCAGGAGTCTGAACTACTAAAGGAGTAGGCATATCACAAAAAGACATGTTATGCAACCATGCATAACTTTCTGAGATGAAAGAATGAGATGCCCAATATCAAATAGAACATATGCTGGATGACTATTGACAAGGAGCGTACCTAGGATAACATTAGGATCCTCAATGGCTTCCTCAGCAAAAACATAGTTCACTCGTCCACGAGCAGGAGCTAGATTCACATAGAAAGCTTTTCCCGGCTTCCCACGTCCTGCCGGCTTGGCATTGTTCTGAGGACACTCACGGGAGTAGCGTCCTGGTTCCCCACATTTGTAGCAGAACACGGTGGCACGAGGAGCAACATTAATAGGCGGACCTCCAAATGGCCTGGCTAGAGGGTTGGGCTGAGCTGGGAGAAGCTCCTGGAAGGATGGCCTCGTGGTGTATCTTGGCGGCAGAGCTACGTTGGGCACCCACACCTGGCGTTTGTTGGAGCCTGAGCCAGATGCGGGGCTGAAGTCACGGTTGTGCTTCCTCATGGCCTCATAGTCAGTCTGTCCAGTCTCGGCATTGATAGCCATGTTAACAAGAACCTGGAAGGTTGTACACTCATGCAGGCACAGATCTCAACGGAGGTCAGGGTTAAGTCCCTTGCTGGCATCAGATGAAACTTCCTCCGGAGCATAGCGAGCAAGATTGCCGAACTCTTGCGATCCACTCACAGTCTGCCCTGGGTGAAAGCACAAAATTCCTCTCTCTTACGATCCATCATCCGTTCCAGGATGTGATGGGTACGAAATGCTGCACTAAATTCTGCCACAGTTGGTGCGGGGCCGGCGGAACGCATGGCTTCATAATTTTCCCACCACAGATTGGCGGGTCCTTCCAGAAAGTAGGTAGCAAAGGTCACCTTGTTGGCCTCAAATACATTGCCAGCTCGAATCTTACGGAACATGTTGGTCATCCAATCATCCGCATCGAGTGGGTCGATCGAATGATGATACTTGGGTGGGCACAACTTGACGAAATCACCGAGTGACACGCCATCATTGTGATCATTGCAGGGAGCACGTGCTATGTTTTGCTCAATTCGTTCCAGCAATCTGTTGGTCTCTCTCTTTTTCTTTTCAGCTTCAAGCATCACTTCTGCCAAAGGAGGCGCATGTGGCAGGTCCTCTTGCCTTGGCTGGCTTCCCTCGCCCTGCTCGGGGGCAGGCATGGGGTTATTCCTAGTGGCCACCATCCTAGGGAAAACAAACCCACAGCTTAAACCTAGAGGACAACAACTCTAAGACATGAGATAAGGAATGTACTTGACAACATGGCATGCAGGGTAAACGGCCAAACAACATGGTAATAACAACTGCCATATGAACACCATGATTCATACACACCATGGCAAAGTTCAGTACAAGCCCAAGCTGAATACAAACTACAGAGAGATGACACAACTCATCGAAGGCATTACAAGCTTCCTAAACATTATCTATCTACACCTCCGGAACTAAACTCACAACCCGATTCATATCCCATAAGACACGTAGGACTGTGGCGATACAACTACTACCATACTAGTACTAACATCCACGTACTCAAGCATCGCCTTAGAATGCCTCATACGGGTTACCCCCATGACCCAGGAGCTGAACCTGAGGATCCGGAAACACTCTAGCCTGTGATCCTTGGAAACCATAAGGACATGGATGTGGCCTTGGTCCCCTTGTTGGAGGCAACAGCGGTCCTCGAAGAAGGGTGATGCCTCCAACATCGGGCCAGTCTACGTGTGCTGACAGATGTGTCCGCGATGGGTTCAACATCTCCAAACCTCCATAGCCTGTCTGCACGACATGTGCCAACTGCGTTAGGGCTGTCCAAAGACGTGCATGAGTGGCATAAAGCTCCATGCGAAGGGCACGTTCATCACGATCCCTGTTCTCCAACATCTGAGCGGTCACCTGCAGCGTAGGGTCCTAATGAGAATGATCATAATAGGCTGCGCTAAGATAGCCATCCTCTCCTACCATGGAAGCAGGAACATAACAGAACTCTATGTTCTGAAGCAGACCATGGTGAAACCTCTTGATAGTCAGCATGGTGTAGGTGGACTCCTGAACAGCCATGTCTATGGTGACACCTAGTCCATAAGTCCAGTGAAGCGGCTCTGCAGCTCCAGGATAGGAAGGATATATCTTAACAGTCCATAGATACTGACTCTGGTTGAAATCTCGATATGTTCCTCCGCTGTGTACGCTGGGTACCAACGGTAATCAGCCTCCATCATAACTCTAACCAACATGGCCGTGTGACCCGGTACATTGATGCACCGGGTCAGACGGACCACCTAACAAGAAGGACAAGGGGGCATCTGAAACAGAGAATGATGCAAAGACATTAGACACTCTAGCAGAAATTGGACAGCATAACGGCCGTGATTGCTCAAAAAGGATTTTGAGACAACTACAAAAAATTGGAAAAGCATAACCACTTGACTTTCTAGACTCAAATCTCTTCTCCATCTGTTTGTCACACCAACAGTACTTGAATACCCACATTCACTTGCAACAAGCTAGCTAGTGGTCCATGGTTAGTAACTCGGCGTCCTAAGCAATGTATGAGTAGCCTAGTTCTTATCCCCGAAGAATAGATGAGGATGAATTAGCATAGAATAACTTGGGAAGAGAAGTAAAAAGACCCTTATGTTCCCTGCCACAATCAATTCCCCTACTTTTCTATAGTGTTTCTATACTCAACTTTGACCGGTTTGGCTTGGTAGTCCTACAGTCAGTTAGGCTCTGATACCAATGCTATCGGGACCCCGATCCTAAGTCATATGAATCCAGACTTTAACATATCACATCACTTTGCGGCCTCATGCATGGTAAGCTCCACGGCTGAAACCTTACCTTAGCTGGGACCGTTTGCGTCTTTTGGCTCACGTATGTGAACATGTCGCTGGCAACCAAACGACAGAGAACCCAGGCCGACATGACTAGTCATAGAACCCAAGTGGCACATCCGTACAGAAACAGACATACATAACCTAGCAATACAGGTGTCGGCCTCAAGCGTGTGTAGACGAGTCATAGCAAGCTACAAGGACTCCATTACATCGTGAGACATAAATGCCATCACCGCACGTAGACGAGTTGTAGCAGGCTACAGGGGCTCCATTACACTGTGAAACATTTCCCCGAAGGAACAGACATAGCAGCAAAGAAGGATACATGTCGGTCAATCAATGTGTCTAAAGCAGTAGCAAGCTACCAAGGCCCGATGGAAGCACAAAGAGGTAGTTTCCTGTAAAGTGTACTACTAAAGGCACACGACAAGGTGTCGGATCCCATACATACCGTTGCACGTCACACGTACGCACGACATGCCTGATATGCATAGATACAACCATGGCATCACAACATAACCATACAACAACTTTTGTTTATGGGGCTCAGCCGAGCCTTGCATAACATGTTCTTACAGATAGGGGTCACATGACCTGACACTCAAGTCATACAAACAAGTTCATACAAACCAAGTGGAAGCATATGTTGTCTGAGTACAGACAGATGAAAGGGTAAAATGGCACATGGCCTGACTATCTACAGCCCGCCACACGGCATAAGGTCGTAGCTGAGAAACCAACTATTCGGCATCGTCGGCATCTAGAAAGAACCCGCCTGATGGGTCCTGCGTCTCATCTGCAACATTTATTAAGCAAACGTGAGTACAAACGGACTTAGAAAGTCTTTAAAACAGACCTAGTCTATTCATGCTCATGTATCAACAAGGGGAGTGGTGGAGTTCATGCGGCAATGCCAGGTTTGACTCATGGCTAACCTACACTACACCATTTTTAGCTCTTTGTTTAGATTTTAGTTATCGCACACGATTCCACTAACTCCATGACAATACACCACCATGGATTCACTTCCCTCTTCTAGGAGAGTGCCATCCACGATACTCACACTTGTCTCGATATTTTTATGAGTATCCATTTGTTTATCTATGAACAACATAAGCTTTCCAAGTAGTCCATATCCGAGGACGCGACTATTCGAATAGTTTCATACCCTACAGCGGTTTACTTCTTCACACACTATCTCGCAACTTATCGTTATGTGCTCATAAAACCATGCACCTCGGAAACCTTCAAGCGGAAGCCCAGCGAGGGAGTCGGCCACGGCCGTCAATCACATAAGACCTCTAGTCGAGGCTATCGCCTATTTGAGACTGAACCCGCACGGAAGTCTGGCCGAAGTTTCCACTACGGCCCCAAACGATGTGCGCAGGCTTCCCAAGCCCACCATTCGGGTGACCCTTGGTACACCGTGCCACTGCCAACCCCGTCGTAACCCACCCCTAGGGTCAGCACTATGCACGGCCTCCAGCATGCTATAAACACCAGAAACTACTTGAAACTCCTGGACTAAGGACTAAGCGACTAATAAGTCCAGAGGGGTCGAGTTATCGGAACACAATGTGTGGTAGTAACTAGTCTTGGATCACGAACACGGAACTCAGTTCCTAAGAACGGTCCCAATGAGACAATCCACTATGTACTCTCACATAGCCTCTCATCGCTAACTTTACCAAATCGGGTTCATCATAAGCTTATCACATCGGAACAACAATGTGTCACTCCAGTTCATCACCCAGATGAATCAGACCTGATACAACTCTAAGCATAGCAAGCATAGCAGGCAAAGTAAGCTAAGCACATCATGGCACAAGCATCTACCAGGTATGCTAGGTCGCAAGGTTTAGCTATTTACTGTGATAATGACAGGTCATGCAAAAGAATAGGTTCTTCTACCGTGTATGATAGACATATGAGAATTTGTCCTAATGCAATAAACAAGAGCAGGAGCGAGAGAGTGGGATGTTATCGGAGGTGCGAGCTGTGGCCGCTCTGGCCACGGCTACGCCATGACCGGCGGTGAGCTCCTATCGGCTTCAGCGACAGGCGGGGCTAGCGGAGGGGAACGGCGTCGGGGCTAGGGGGTAACAATCCAGGGCCTCATCGAAGGGTCTTTTGGTGCCTTTGCGTGGTCGGGGACGCATGGGAGATGGAAAATTGGCGGCGTCTTCAGTCCGGCGAGGGAAGAATAGAGGAGAGGAGGGGGAGGAGAGAGCGCGCGAGAGAGAGCGCGCAGGGGAGAGAGGGGAGGAGAAGAGGCCACAGCGAGGAGGCCTCGTGCTAGCGCTCTCCGATCCCTCTTGGCCAGCAGCCAGGCAGGGAGGAGGTGGCCGACGTGTGCCCGCACGCGGCGAGCGCACGCCCTGTCCTCCTGGCGAGAGGACAGGGATGACTAGCATCGGCCAGATGGCCCGGTTCCCCTTGGGCTTCTTCCTCTTTTTTTCTGTTTTTTTCTATTGTTGACATTTGTTTTATTTCTTTTTGAGGTACAAATGCTTTGATAAAATATCCCAAATATTTTTTAATATCAAGTTTGAATATTCCAAACTCCAATAAAATGTTTCAGGATATTTTGAAATATAAAGTATTGATAATGCTTTATTTGGCATTTTCAAAGGCTTTATTATTTATTTTTAAATTGCTATAACTGTTCAAATTTTTAAAATGGCCCCTGATATATTCATGTCCATATTTGTCAGACATAGGGAACATTTTGTATTGTCATATTGAGTTTGTTCAGTTTTCCCAAACTTTTAATTAATTTGATTCCAATGTGAGCTTGGGGTTTCTTTTAATCCCCATTTCATGTTGATGCAAAATTGAAACATGATGCACACACATGCTGTCCTATGCCATCTAGCTAGGGATGTGACAAGGCAAGACAAGGTGATGGGCCATGATGGTGCCGAGGGGTCTTGCAAGAAGCATGTTGGCCGAGGAGGTCGCCGTGACAAGCCCAAGCAACAAAAAGACCGGCCAGCCCAAGCAAGAGGGAGATGAAGATGATGTCGAAGAGGATGACGAGTCCAATGAGCATAAGTTTCAGAAGGCTACAGAGATGATGTGCATAGAAGGAGGAGCCTCGTTGCATTCCTCTCATCGCCAACTTAAACAGTGGGCACGCGAGATTAATGCTACAGAGCACTCTATCAGCACACAGACACCTCGAAGTTGTCCAACACTCCTATCACCTTGATCGCATAACTGCGGTCGGGTGCTTACCGTTGTTGGTCTTGCCAACAATCCACAACCTCAAGGTGATGAAGATGTTGGTCAAAGTGGGGCCAGCCTGAACCTGATCTCTCCCAATGTCATTCAGAGGCTGCAAATTCCTGACGAAGATCTCGAGCCGACATGCGCTTTCCAAGGGGTCAACTCGGGAAGGACTTAGCCGAAAGGCAAGGTCACACTGCCGGAAACGTTTGGCAGTGATATCAATTTCAGAATGGAGAAGATCGTTTTTGACGTCGCCAAGATCTCATTGCCATACAACGGCATTCTTGGCTGCCCGGCACGGGCCAAGTTCATGGAGGCCACTCATTTCGCTTACAACATGCTGAAGATGCCTGGGCTAATGAGCGTCATCACCATTAACCCCGACAAGAAAAGCGCACTTATCTGTGCCAACCAACTCTACCGGGGGACAGCTCCAGCACCAGTCGCCAACGCACTTGCTCCTGCCCCTGAAGCTCTCGGGGGAAAGATTACCAGAGCCCGTTGATGGAAGCTTAAGTAAACATAGTGAGGAAGTTGGAAGAATGTTTTGATGGCCTGCAAATGGAGCACGTGTCATGTGTAGAGAACAACGTTGCCGATGGACTGACGAAATGTGTTGCCCGTGGAACCAGGAACTTTCATGCCCGAACTATCTCAACCCTCCGTGACACCATCAACAGGACAAGAGAAGAGAAAAAAGTTAAGTTCAGGCAAGTCTTTCCCGGCAGAGCTCCCCAAAGCCGTCGGTGATAAGGTTTCCAGAGGGAACAACAGGCTTGTCGGTGAGTACTGTGCTCCGACGCCCCCCCCCCGGCTCCTGCCATAGAATCATACACTCCCGCCAGGCATGCCGGGGTGCAACAAACTCTAGCAGGAACTCAAGCCCTTGCCGTTGAGACAAATGCTACCCTGACAGAGGTTATGCCTTTGGTCCTTGCTGTCGAGCCACAGGCTCCGGCATGGGTGCAACACATCGTCCATTTCCTTTAGACAGGAGAACTTCCCAGGGAACAAGAAGAAGCAGAGAGAGTAGCCCGCCGGTCTAATATGTACCAGTTCATACACAACATCCTGTACAGGAAAAGATTGAATGGTGTGAAACTCAAATGCATTTCCCGGGAAGATGGACTAAAGCTGTTGGCAGAGATACATGGAGGCATATGTGGCTCCCACATAGGGTCAAAATCCCTTGCCAGGAAAGCATTCCGTCAAGGCTTCTTTTGGCCCACTGCCCTCCAGGATGCAACGACATTGTTAACCAAGTGTGAGGCATGCCAGTTTCATTCGAAGATAGTAGATCAACCAGCTCAAGTACTTCAAACGATCCCTCTCTCCTGGCCATTTTTGGTTTGGGGGCTTGACATCTTGGGCCCCTTTCCCCGCGCTGCTGGGGGCTTTGAGTACTTGTACGTTGCGATCGACAAGTTCACAAAGTGGCCGGAAGTGGAAGCAGTAAGAAAGGTGACAGCACAATCCGCCATTAAGTTATTTGAGGTACTAGTTTGCCGCTTTGGTGTTCCAATAGGATCATCACTGACAATGGCACACAGTTCACGAGCCGCACCTTCACGAAGTATGTCCGATACCTTGGTAGCAAAATCTGTTTTGCTTTCATTGCCGACCCGAGGAGCAACGGCCAAGCGGAGAGGGCTAATGCGGAAGTGCTACGAGTTCTCAAGACAAGAACTTTTGATAGGCTGCACAAGTGCGGAAGGAACTGGATTGATGATTTGTCGACGGTTCTTTGGTCAATTAGAACAACACCAAATCAAGCTACACATGGGGCAGAGGCAGTTCTCCCCATGGAACTCATGTACAGGTCTCCTCAAGTGCTCGCTTATGATGAGTTTGAGCAAGGGGAGTTGCGGCAAGACGACATGATGCTCCTTGAGGAACACCATCTTCAGGCTGCTGTGAGAGTGCACGCTACCAACAAGCTTTGTGCAGCTACCACAGCCGCAAAGTTAATGCCAGAAGTCTTGAGGAAGGCGACCTTGTTCTTCGACGAATTTAGTCCGCCAAGAATTCCAACAAGTTGACGCCGAAGTGGGATGGCCCTTATCGGGTAGTACGAGTCACCAGGCCTCGTGCAGTCCGCCAGTGAGCAACTCCTGGAATATCGAACATCTTCACAAGTTCTACCGATGAGGCATGGTTGCCGGGCCCCACCTTTTGTACAAGTCTTGCCGCTGAAGCATATAAACCTTGGTACAAAGCCAAGCCCAGACCCTGTCTGTAGTTTAATAAAGATAAGTGTTCTGCAATCCAGATCGATTCTCATGTTTACTTATGTGCATGTTTGTCTCAGGTGTTGCATTCCACTTAATCCCGGCAAGGACTAATGGACAGCCAAGGTTCCATATCCATATTTTCTCTTCTTTCTTTTTCTGAAAGGACAAAATGACCCCTCACATGCAGCTTTGCCAGGGGGATGATGGTATGGATACTTATGAGCGACATCCCAAAAAAACTTGCCGGAGGAAGCACGGCAACAAAAAGATAAGTTGCAAGACCCCGAGATAATTCTTTCCGTATAGTTATTTTCCATGTGTGATTTTGATCTCTGTATGGAAAACCTGCACGCTAGGGAACCTTGCCGCGTTTGGCCGCGCCCTCATTATGTTTCGGGAACTACTCAACGGTTTAAGTGGCCGCACTCATGCTCCTTGCTTCGTTTCGAGTCCGCTCAAGGACTCAAGTGATAGCGCTCGCACCCTTACTCTCTTTCGAGAACGACAAACACTTCGAGCAGTGGTGACAAAAACGCCAAGGCGTCTTGCCGGCAGTAACACCGCCAACAGGCTGATAAGGACCCGTTCCTCAAAGCGCTCGCTGTAGGGCTACTCATGCTGGCAAGGCTTTTCCAAAAAGGAGTAGGTAAAATTAGATACAAGGAAAGAATCCAAGAAGGAAGATAATTCACAGCCATTCAAAATAGGGTGAAATTTACGTAAGATTTTTCCTAAGTACATCTTTATTTGACTTTCTCCCCTAGGGGAGATTGCAAGAAGAAAAAGATGGAAAGGAGAGCCGAGCTACAAGAAGAAAAAGATGGCGAGAGGCCCCCGGTAGAAGCCCGTCCTAACCCCTCTAGACCTGCACTGCACAGAGGAGCATGGGCTGCCAGATGGGCAGGCAAGAACGTGGCCCCTCCTGGACCAGCATTGCGTGGACGAGAGGGCCAGAGCGGGGGTAAAGGGGGATGGACCCCAGAAGCCAAAGTCCACGGGCCTGCCGGAAGACCCAACTGGACGATGAGCCAATGCTCGAGACTAATGTCCCCGGGAAGGTCATCCTGCCGGGAGGGGGAGAGGCGTGAGGCTGGCGGTGATGGTGCGGCCAGCGGTCAGTCCGAGCCTGAGTCCTCGGGCTCCGACTTGACTGCTCGAAGACTTGACTCATCGTCGATGTCTACACTACTGTCCTCCCCATCACTCTTGCCCGAGGACAGGCTGTCGGCACTGCTCAAGGTCTCTTTGCAGCAGCTGATATGGACGCCGACGCGCCCATAAATCTTGACGGAGAGCATATTAGCCTTCGTCATTTTCAAGCGAAGGACATGCCCCACCTGGAGGTTGTGGGCACGGGCGAAGGTCTTCTAGCTGCGCTTGAGGAACATGACGCAGTTCGCTGGGTAATTGAAGTTTACCTGCGTCGCACCGTTACAGCAACCAGCCACCCACACCCATAGGACGGGTGGCTCTTCGCCCTCCATCGCCCTGGCAAAGACGCGAGCGAGGTGTAGATGGCTCCGGAGGGTACCAGCCAGCTCGAGGACGAAGTCTAGCACCGTCCCCTCAGCATGGGTCTCCTCAATGATGAGGCTTGGCGTCGGTGGAGGAGATGGAGTGGCACTCTGCCTCCCCCGGCCTCGCCCCCCATGGTGGCTGCAGCCCCTCGCGCCTCCTCCACCACACGCGCTCGGGCCGCCTTCTGCCTCCGTGGCAGAAGCGGTGGCATGATCCAGACGAGAGCTTCTTCTTGAGCGAAGGACGGTGGTCACCCACGCCCCCTTTTCATGGCTGGGGCGGGTGCCGCTTGAAGGTTATGGAGACGTCGGAGAGCGAACGCTCGAGGTTTGCGCTCGGAAAGGCAAGATATGGAACAAAGATGGATGTGCTCTGCCCCTGCTTCCCCTCTATTTATAGGGGGAAGTGCGAGGGCGGCCTCTCCTCCACTCCAAAGGATGGCGCCCACCTCATCCAATAGCAGCGCCCTCGAACACGGGGCGAAGAGAAACCGCCCCGTCGCTCCAATCCATGACGCTACAGTTACTGCTTTTCCCTGGGACTTTAAGTCACGGGCGCCCATTGCTGGCTCCTCGCTATGCATGTGGCGTGCGTGACGGAAATGACCTGACGCTGTAATTAAAAACTTGAAGGCTGCATCGTGCACGTATCCCAAGGTCTTGCCAGGAGGGCTATTGAAACCCCATGCGAAGCAAGGCCTCAGCAAGGCAATGCCCCTGCAAGGCGAAGCCCCTTCAAGACCCCACCAGTGCACAGGGCAGGTGTCAATCCACCTGGACGTGTATCACGGCATCGACGTTGGAGGGAGCTAAGCAGCACCGATGGGACGGGCTCCCGTCCCATTCCACTAACGGACAGAGATGCCTGACAGTGCATTAAATGTGCATGTCCTACTCCGTTAGTGTTAGGTATGATAGCACTGTGGCTCTTTACACACCGTGTACGCACTATATGCCATTATCGAGATCCCCTTTAAGTATAGAAGGAGGCCCAGGGCGATACGGTAGAGGACTTCTCAACTTTTTGACTTTTGCACTTTTAGGGACCCTCTAGCACACACACGTGGCAGTGGCTTGCGGCATCCCTGTAGCAAGAACCCTAAGAACACTCTCAATACCACCAAGTAGGAGTAGGGTTTTACGAATCCATGCATCCCGAACCTGGGTAAAGATCCCCGCGTGCTTTTCATCAGACCGTCTCTTGGCACGACCTGCCCCCCCCCCCCGCCCCCTGCCGAATCGAAAGGGATCCCCATGATCCCATAGGTGTTCGTTCCCACGACAATCATGGAACCCCCAAGTTGATCACCAAAACATACATTAAGTGGCTCAATAGAACATCGCATTGCAACCACGGATAACCCATCACAAGACATACATCAAGTGTTCTCAAATGATTTAAAGACTCAATCCAATAAGAAAACAGCAAAGGGAAAACTCAATTCATAACAAGAAGATAGAGAGCGAAAAACTCCATATGATTCGTCTATATTAATAAAGCTCGCGGTACATCAAGGTCATGCCATATAAAGAACATGAGAAAGAGATCAAACACATATCTACTGGTACATACCCTCATCCCCGAGGGTGAACAACTCCCTCCACATCATGGAGACCGCCGGGATGACGAAGATGACCTCCGGTATTGGTTTCCCCCTCTAATAGGGTGCCGGAATGGGCTCCCGGTTGGTTTTTTATGGCTGTGGAGGCTTGCGGTGGCCGAACTCCACATCTAGGTTTCTTTTCGGAGGTTTGGGTATTTATAAGAATTTCTGTCATTGGTCTCATATCAAGGGGGTACCCGAGGGGCCCACAAACCCGAAGCACCCTCCATGGGGGGTAGGGCGCGCCCAGAGGGCTTGTGGTGTCCTCGTCTAGTTCCTGGCCCAACTCTTGTGCTTCGGGGGTCTCTTTTGGTCCACAAAAAATCACTGTAAATTTTCAACCCATTCCGAGAACTTTTTTTCTGCACAAAAAAACGACACCATGGTAGTTCTGTTGAAAACAGCGTCAGTCGGGGATAGTTCTAATCAAATCATTACAAAAACCATATAAATTTTTTGTAAGCATGGCATGAATACTTCATAAATTATAGATACATTGGATCCGTATCATGTGGCAACTAGCTAGGGGATCATTGACTCGTCGCCACCGGCCATCGTTGTGGTTATTTATAGCTAGCTGCTGCCAAGGGGGGTGGGCACTTTACAATTTACCGCTGTAGCTTGCACGTGCGCTTGCGTGGGAAGCATTTTCATAGTTTTTGAGTTCTTTTCCATGCACACATAATCACACATGAAACACATATAGCAACCGTATGCAATCGTGTATAGGGTCATAAATAAATATCACCACTCTTCGCTCTCCACCGTCTCTTTCACCTCTCGCACCCCCCAAATATGTCCTTCTTCTCCCCACTATCCTCGCCTCTACAAAATCCTCAACATTAGACATGTAATCCACGCGGAGGACCCCACTACGAAAGAGCATGCGGTTGAGGCAGGTACACGCTGCTAAGGGTCCGGAGGCCTTGGCGGAGGTACGCACTACTGATAGTCCGGAGGCCTTGGCAATGGTATGCGCTGTTGAGGGACAGAAGGCCTTGTTGGCAGTATGCACTTCTGAGGGCCCGGAGGCCTTGGCGGCAAAAGCAGAAGAGCTGAATTTTACATCAGATCGATTGCTGGCAAGTGATGTTCTGTGTACATAACACGCGGATGTGGCCTTCGAAAGGGCATCATGCACCGACCAGTCCGTAGTTGCCTTACTGCCTCACATGGATTTGGCCTTAGTAAGGGCAGCAGACTCCTTACTGCAGTCTCCTACTGCTCTAGCATAGCACTCAGCTCTTGATTATGTTGTTTACGACCGCTTTGTATATCTCCGTTGTAAGAGGGCCGTACACATGCAGTTGGTTGTGGACGGGAGTTTCCATGAGACCGGAGCTACCATGATGGGGTTTGAGCAGAGGAAAGTCCAAGCCTATAAAGTGTTCAAGAACACGGGCAATGCCAACCCGAAAGCGGATCCCACTTCCATAGAGAGGATGTTGCATGAGTGCAGAAGATATTTCTACATTGGCGAACCAATAGGCCAGGTGCACAACAACGACGATGAGTAGCTATTTCCATTTTGTTGTTTTCTGAACCTTGCTGATATGTAATGTCGCTATCATGTTCTTTAGTCGATTATGTAGGAGTGTGATCGATAATTTGTGCTATCACTTTCTGAATCTGGTGCTTATTACAACGAATCGTCTTTGTTATTTTCTGTCTTTCCACACAATTTAGATTACTGACCTGTTTGCTGGGCATCACACACATCTTGTTATGCCCAATTGTTTGTGTTATTTTGGCTCGTAAATTTCATCCGAGCGCACGGTATGCTGACTACCACACACATCTTGATCTATGCAACCATTTGTGTAGACAGCATAGATGTTGTGCAGACACAGCAAATCACGGTACACGCAGACAAAACTATGAAACCCATCGGTGATGATTTCATCAATCGCTGACATATTGTATACCAGCAAACTTTAGCCCACAACGCACACAGGTTATTAAAATCAATCATTTGTGTTACCTCTTGTGTTAGCACACGATTCTGATTATTGACTTATTTTCCTTCTATCGCACACTTCTTGTGATGTTAAATCGTTTGTTCGGCTATATCATCGCACGCAGTTTATGTAGTGAACTATTTGTCGTATATCTAGCACATCTTGTTATACTGAATCGTTTGTGTTCTGCTATTTATCACACATAGTTTGTAGTGATGAACTGTGTGCCCACTATTGCACACATCTGGATATGGGTAACATTTCTGTTATCTTCGCTAATCACAAATGATCCATAAGAATTAAATGTCTGCCGTAGATCGCGCACACAACTACTTTATGAATCGTATTTGATGGACCCGCCTTTGCACCCAGATCGTGCCATTAGCGACGGAGCTTGAATTATAACGTTTGCGATTCATGCATCGCACATAGTCTTTTCGAAGGTTCTCTGATTGATGTGTCACGTTAGCATCATTCTACAGTAAAGTATTCAATCCATAGGTAGGTATTGTGGACTCTCATGAAAATAAACTAGGTTTAAGGGGTTATCCATGCACAAGTAGTATCTCTACTTAGTGCGAATTTTTTTGTCTAGCAAAATATCTACTGCAAGCACCACATGTTAAAGGATCCAATACAAAATAACTTCTAAGTGAATGTAAATTATCATGATCATTACTTGTCTTCCATGACAAACGTCAACACTTGATCATTATATAATATACGATGGGTGCTCACAATCATAAAAGATGTCCAAGATAGTATTTATATGTAAATCTCCTCTCCTCTATCATAATCTTGCATAGATTGGATAAATGACTAAGGCTATGTTTGTTTACTCTCAACAAAATTTTATCACTTGTACTTTTTCTGCGTGAATTCATTACTCCCCATGGGATTAGCATAATATTTTATTTCAATGCTGTGATGATAGATGCATAAAATAAAAGAACACAAACTCAACTAACCTTTATTATATAACTCTTAGACTCGATTACAAGGATAGATAGATATTAAGAAAAAAATTCTAAGCAAAGTAAATCTGAAATTTTATTTCTCTAAATCATGAAATAACTAAGGATCGAACTAAGATATATGGTAATGGCGAAAGTGATAGTGATACGATATCAGGGCACCTCCCCCAAGCTTGGAACAAGCTTAGGGTGGCGACCATACACATGTACTTAATTGTTTTCCTTCTTGGGTGATGGTGGTGATGATGTGATCCTATTGGCTATGATGCCCCTTAGGCTACAGATCTTCTCATTGAGCTTATCAACCTCTCGCTTAAGATCAAGATTCTCCTTGCAAAGTTTGTTGGTGGCGATCATTGATCCTTCCCTCAAAGGGTGTTGTCTGAATCTGGCCTCCGCCAAATCCAACAAGGTTCGAACACTAGGGTGAGTGCGAGGATCTTAACCGGCTCAAAGTCTCAAGCTTGTCACCATACGGCCTAGCTACGACGAGCAAGTGCAAGCAAGGAAGAAACTGGAGTCAGATATTTACCCAGGTTTGGGCCACCTTGTTGTGTAAATCCTTACTCCTGCTTTGTGGTGGATTGGCCTCATGAGGAGGCTAAGGATGAACTAGTACATGGTGGGATGGCCTCACGAGGACCCTTGGTGGTGATGAACTAGCTCTACCCAACATGCCTTCTATGATGGGAGTTGGTGGCTATTTATAGGGGCCATGGTCCTCTTCCCTCATTGCATAGGTGAGAAGGAAGCCACAATGACCAAATTTGAAAGGGACATGAAGTACATCATATCTTGACTAAAGGTTATCTTCACCTACAAAGCTTGGGGGGTGACGGGGGTCGGTGATGACATCCGTCTACCGAGCTCGTGGTCTCGGCCTCGTTGCACCAGGAAGGATACCTTTGGGAGATTCCTTGGGAACCCATGTATTTGCTTGGCTCCTTAGAACAAAAGAGGAAAGTGTCCTCCTCCTGCGCCCGATGGCGCCCACCTGGCTTCCTTGTCAGAACACACGTCATCTCGGCCTCGGGAGGTTTGGCAGTTGCATAGGAATGTCCGCTCTTCGGGAGGTAGCCTGGGGGGATGCTATTCTTCGGAGGTCTTGACGCTGTCATCCTCGCGAGTTGGCTGGCTCTCGTGCGGGTCCTATCGCTGGGCCGTACCGGACCATTGTGTTGGACAACGCACTAGGATGTAGGCAGGCAAGTCTGAGTACCCCCAGCCCCAAAATGCCGAAAGTACCACCCGGTCCCATGGCGTGCTCGCCCTGGCTTCGAGATGAAGGCGAGGAGAAAAGGGTGAAGCATTGTGGGCCCCTAACCGCTTATGGGCTGGCAGGAGGCACCTACTGGGTTGCTAGACCCCTCCTTCTCTGCAAGGCCTCATGAACCGCCTCGAGTCGGGTCGATTCATAGCCTGCGCACTCCATTGGTCATCATTGCTCCTCCTCAATTGTCGTTGCCATCCTTCCATTCTGTCACCTCGGTCCCACACCCATGTGACCTGCCAGGGGAACCGAGGCGACAAGAGGCAGAGCCGCCCACGAGTTGAGTACAGCCCGTGGCACCCGAGGGGCTCAAGTCGGCTTTGGTCCCCACCATGCCTCGAGGACTGCAGTTGTGTGTCTCTTTCCGCCCGGGAGATAGTTCCATCCTTGCTTGCCTTCTTGTGTGTCTCTTTCCATTGCTGCCCACCTGCTTAATTGTAAAACCGCCATGTTCCCCTTTTCCTTCCTCCGATGGTGTCCAGGGGAGCGCTGCCGGTGCCCGAGCGCGAGCAGGGTCTTCTACGCCACCCCCGCCCCTAGGGTGCGGCAGAGGCCAAGCTTCCGATGTGGTGTAGTGCGTCGACGATGGACCACCACCGACGAGTAAGTGCGCCAGTGCCTTTGTTCTTCATGCACATCCTGTCTATCTTGTCGAGTCTGACCGTCGATCTTCTCTAGGGTGCTCACAGCCAAGAGGCGCATCCTAACATGCTCCAAGGCGAGGTGGACGCCCTCAGGAGCCAGCTGCTGGATGCCGAGGCTGCGCTTCAGGCTACGCTATGGGGCAAGGAGGATGCCGAGGCGGAGCTGGCGTCACTCAAGGCCTAGGTTGAGGAGGCCGCAAACGCCATCCAGGCGGTCAAGGATCACGCGACGCATGCGAAGATGATGGAGGCGCAACGCGCCAAGAAGTACCTGGACATTGCCTATCACGTAGACAACACGGTCCGCCGATTCGTTAGGGGGCCCCCATGTTGCCGCGTGCGCATGTTGACGGAGGCCAACTCATCTTCTTCCAGAAGGTGGAGGAGGCACTTGAGTCCTGCGTCTCCCAGGTGGACGAGGAGGTCGAGTCCAGCATGCATGATCTCCTGGAAAATGTGCTGACGCGCGTCTTCTCCAACCTGTGCCGCCATGCCCCCGCATTCGACCTATCCCGCATGATGCAGTCGGTGCCTGAGGCGATTCGGAGGCCCCTCAGGGATGAGGTGCATGAGCACATAGAGTCCCTGATCGAGCAGTTCGCTCCAGAGGCGCCATCCTAGGGGGCGGCAGCTTCGGCGACAAGTCCTCCAAGAGCCACGACGGAGACAGTGCTTCTTCTGCCTCAGCTTCTTCCCTTTTATCCCTGTTGCATCATGATCCATTTGACCCCTGTGTGGTGTTAAACGTTTGTATGATATCTTGCTTTTTTGTAGTAGTAGTTCGCCGCACCTTGAATATCCTTGTTTCCTTTGTGTGATTCTTGATTTCCTTTGCTCTCCTCTTGTGCCCCGGCCAATGGGGGCCTACGGCAAACAGCTCCTAAGGTTCTTGCTCCCAACACACGATGGAGGACTCAGGGCAGCAGTCCCCGTGCGCCTCCTCGCGCGTGTGCTCTCCTTGATGGGTTGTGGCTGTGCCCCGGGCCCTCCTCAGGGGGTGGCCTCCGGGGATCCGGAGTGGCCTCTTGGAGCCTGCTGCTCACTCAATTCTCTCGGGCTGGTGCCCTCGTGATGGTCTCGTTTGTGTAGCTCAGGCCACACCAGCAGTGAGCTCTTGGCGGTGGCACCGTGGTAGCCCAGCCCCCCTCCATGTTGCTTTTCCTCATCATAGCGTCCGAGCCGGTCCTGCGAGCCTGGCGAGAGGGCCGGTGTCCAGCACCGGTAGAGAGTTGCTCTGAGGCCTGCTCCGCGGACCTCCAAACAAAGATCCTGCAAGGAAGCCATCCTGATTCAAAATTATGCGCACACCCACCTGCATTTGGGCGCCCGGGCGTTACGCGAGAAGGGCGGGCCTCAAGGCCCTAAAGGGACGATGTGTGAGCAATATGCCCACGAGCCGGGGCTCGATGTCTGAACTTCCAGTGCTGTCGGGACGGACCCGAGCACCGATTCCATGCTTCGGCTGGGGGTGCAAGCCCCGTATGCATTTTGTCTTCTCCACAGCATGGAGAATGGGGTCCTCCACTGGGCGTGGGCGGGAGCCCTTCCCTCTACATCCATGACACGGCTCGTCGTGGGTTTCCACTTTGGGTGGTCTGGAGCGTGTACAGCCCCTAACTCATTATTACATGAGAGTGTCACAACGGTGATAAGTGGATGGTCACTCTAGGCACAAGGCTCAGGAGTTCCCAACTTGGTCTTCAGATGTTTCTGCATGTTTCCATGCGGGAGCGGCCTGTATACGAACACCATTGTACAATGTGTCGCCACAGAGGTGTTGTTGCATTCCCTTACGGCATAAACATGGACATTGTGTCGCACTCCGCACGTCTGTAAGGCCACGTCTGCGGCGGAGCCGATGTCCACCAGTTGCGTCTTCAGTGGCCGCATGCCCCTACGGCCCAAACATGAGTGGCGTATCATGCCCTGCATGTCCGTTGGGGCACGCCTGCATGGGGAGAGTTGTTGTTCATACCTTAGGCACGAGGCTCAGGAGCTCCTACTCTGGTCTTCAGATCATCCCGCACAATTCGATACGAGGGCGGCCCATGTGCGAGCACCATTGCACACCGCGTGGCAACATGATTGCTGGCGCGTGCCCTTACGGTCCAAACATGGGCGCCGTGTCGCGCCCCACACGTCCGTAAGGGTACGTCTAGGGGAGCCTCTATTTACCATTACGTGTTTAGTGGTTGCGTGCCCCTATAGCCCAAACATGAGCGATGTGTCACACCCCGTGTGTCCATACGGGCACGTCTGCATGGGACAAGTCATTAGTGAGCCGAGCCGTCTTATGTTCCTCCGCCCGCGACGATTCATTGAGGGGGCATGGCACTAAGGTAGATAACCAACATGGGTGGCCAGCCCGTGGGTTAGAGCTCGGGTGCCTAGATTTTTCAACAATTCACTACGAGGACAAATCCTACATGGACGTCATGCCCAGCCCCCACGCGAAACCATCGCGGGGCGGTCGTGGGGGCGTCCCAGCCCCCGGTAGTGGTGATGTACCCAAGCCTTTGTCTTATACAACAATATCATATCGAGTGGGGGTTATCCAAATCGGTTATGTATTTAACGGGCACATGCTCAAGGCGATACAACATACAAAAAATTGCTTGGCAAGGGCAGCCCAAAAGGTCACTTGGTGGCCGTGCCGCTATTGAAGTTGCTGGCTACTTGTCGACGCATGCCGTGGGGGTCCATCTATGTGCGAGGGGTTTGGACGGCGTCCTCATGCGTTGAGGGGCCATTGTGCCCTGGCACCTTGCGGGGCTTGCGAGACCTGCGCTTTCTGCTGCTTGTCGCCCTCGGGAGCACTGGACTCTCATGCTCTTGGCGCCTCGTGCCCATCCCTTTCTCATGGGGTCGTGCATTGTCGTGCGCCTCTGGATGTTTCCAGAGCACCTCCCCCGCCATGGCGACCGGTTGCGAGCCTTTCAGGTGGAAGCCCCCGACCAGTCTGGAGGGAGGCGCTGGGCGCGCCCTTCTATGCTGAAGGGGGAGGTGCCCCAGTTGTGGGCGTGGGATCGGAGGCACTGGCGATGGGGGATCTAGCCCCGAGGCGACTCTTGAGTAGGAGCAGCTGATGGCGGGCTGGAGGCTGGGACCCACGCACCACCTAGGATGATCGCGCGGGGATCTTGGAAGCCCCTAGCCCCGCCATCCTGCCCGTTGTCGTCCTTGCTTGGTGGTGGCGGCAGTGGAGGGAGGCCGGACCTGCCCTAAGTGTGGGCCTCCTAAAGATGACCGTGCCAAGGTTCATCGCGAGGCTCGCCTCTCCTATGACTCTTGCGAGGCCAGTCTTGCTCGTTTTGTCGCGGGTCGCGGTATTCCCAACGGCCACTGCCTTGGTTGTGACATTTTGGACGGTGGCCAAAGGGCTCATCGCAAAGCTCTCTTAGCTCCAGGCAGCTGCTGGTGTTGTGTGTGGTTGTTTAGTGGAAGACGTAGAATGGACGGCTGCCCCTGTGGGTCTCCTTCAGGCCTCGACCGCGCTTCACCTCGGGTGCGGCGGACAGCTTGACTGGCTCCTTACATTATGCCTCTTTGGCCTTGTCCTTCTTGTCCTCATGGTCTGCCTCCGGGAGAGCACGGTGAGAGACACAGCCTACCTCGGCCTTGACACACTTGTTTGCCAGATTGAACTTCGTGTGAAGTGCACGGACACCATCATCTGGTAGCATGCCCCGTCCCTCGCACACGTCCGTGCTGCGTGCGGCGGGTCACGGGGGCACACTTGGCACCTGGGCCCGCGGTCAACCTTTCATGGGGAAGGATGAGGCGGCACGTCGCGAGCCATATTACCTTCCCAAAGAGTGGGTGGAGGGGCGAGCGAGTGAGTGTCGGAGCTTCACTAGCGGCGTTGGTAGGCTCAGCGGCATGGCTGAGCTAGTTTTCGGAGTGGTCGTCATCCGGGTGGTAGCACAACCGCTTGCACGCCATGAGCTGCGCGGTTGGTGCGTTCAATGATCCGTAGCGAGAGTGAGAAGGTGACGCCACAGTAAGAATGGAGGATGGAGTGGCGGTGTAGCCGCTACACTGCTCACAGGGTGGTAGCGGCGAGCCCTGCCGCTCCTGAAGAATCGGGCTCTTTATGGTGTTCGCTGTCGGAGGGACGGAGCAGGGCTGGGCTCCGTGGCCCACGTGTGCTACCTAGGCGACGCGAGCGGCTCTGTGCTCGGCACGAACTTGGAGGGCATCGGCCCTGGGAGCGATGGAGTGGACAAGGGGTTGAACCGAAGAAGATTTCGACACGCCCCTACCTGGCGTGCCAAATGTCAGAATCGGGGCTCTGCAAAACCCAGGAAGGTTCGAATACTAGGGTATGTGCGAGGATATTAACCACTCAAAGTCTCAAGCTTGTCACCCTAGAGCCTATCTACGACGAGTACGTGCAAGCGTGGAAGAAAGCAGACTCAGAGATTTCACCAGGTTCGGGCCACCTTGCAGTGTAAAACCCTACTCCTGCTTTTTGGTGGATTGGCCTCACGAAGAGGCTAAGGATGAACTAGTACAATGGTGGGATGGCCTCATGATTGCCCTTGGTGGTGATGAACTAGGTCTACCCTACCTCCCTTCTATGATGGGAGTTGGTGGCTTTTTATAGGGGCCATGGTCCTCTTCCCTCACTGCACATGCAGGAAGGTATGCACAGTGGGCAGGGGACAGGAGGTAGATCCTATCCTGACCAAAGGTGGTCTTCGCCTTCAAAGCTTCGAGGGGTAACGCAGTGATGGGCTTGGCGATGACATCCTTCTTGCCGAGCTCGTGGTCTCGGCGTTGTTGCAAATAGAAGGAAACCTTTGGGAGATTCCCTAGGAACCCGCGTATGTCATTGCCTCCTTAAAACGAAAGAGGAAAATGTCCTCCTCCTGCACCCGCTGGCGCCCGCCGGGCTTCGTTGTCAAAACCCATGTCATCTCGGCCTCGGGAGGTTGGGCACTTGCATAGGAATATCGGCTCCTCGGGAGGCATCTTGGGGGGATGCCATTCTCCGGAGTTCTTAAGGTTGTCATTCTCACGAGGTGGGGGGCTCACATGAGGGTCTTGGCTTGAGGGTCTTGTTGTTGGGCCGTACCAGACCGTTGTCATGGGCCACGTATTGGGCCACAGGCACGCAAATAACCCTTGTTGGAATAATTCCCAAGAGGCAATAAATAAAGTGTTTATTATTATATTTCCTTGTTCATGATAATTGTTTATTATCCATGCTATAATTGTATTAATTGGAAACATTGATACATGTGTGGATACATAGACAAACACAATGTCCCTAGTATACCTCTAGTGAACTAGCTCGTTAATCGAAAGATGGTTAAGGTTTCCTAGCCATGGACATGAGATGTCATTTGATAACGGGATCACATCATTAGGAGAATGATGTGATGGACAAGACCCAAACTACAAACGTAGCTTATGATCGTGTCAGTTTATTGCTACTATTTTCTGCATGTCAAGTATGTGTTCCTATGACCATGAGATCATGCAACTCACAGATATCGGAGGAGTACCTTGTGTGCATCAAACGTTGCAATGTATCTGGGTGACTATAAAGGTGCTCTACAGGTGTCTTCGAGGGTGTCTGTTGAGTTGGCATGGATCAAGACTGGGATTTGTTACCCCGTGTGACGGAGAGGTATCTCAGGGCCCACTCGGTAATACAACATCACAATAAGCCTTCCAAGCAATGTGACTAAGTGTTAGTTACGTGATCTTGTATTAAGGAACGAGTAAAGAGACTTGCCAGTAACGAGGTTGAACTAGGTATGGAGATACCGACGATCGAATCTCGGGCAAGTAACATACCGAAGAACAAAGGGAACATCATACAGGATTAATTGAATCCTTGACATAGAGGTTTGAATGATAAAGATCTTCGTAGAATATGTAGGAACCAATGTGGACATCCATGTCCCGCCATTGGTTATTCACTGTAGAAGTGTCTCGGTCATGTCTACATAGTTCTCGAACCCGCAGGGTCTGCACACTTAAGGTTTGGTGACGTTTCGGTAGTATAGAGTTATGTATGGTGGTGACCGAAGTTTGTTCGGAGTCCCGGATGAGATCCCGGACATCACGAGGAGCTCCGGAATGGTCCGTAGTTAAAGATTCTTATATAGGAAGTCCTATTTTGGTCGCCGGAAAAGTTTCGGGCTCATCGGTAGTGTACCGGAGTGCCGCTAGTGTACCGGGAGACCTCCGGGAGGGGTATTTCGACCCAAGAAGCTTCATGGACTGTGGGAGGGTGAATATCAGCCCTTGGTGGGCTGGTGGAAACTCCCACACAAGGCCCATATAGCTGGAGAAGAAAACCCAATAGGAAAAGGTGGAAAAAAAGGCAAAATTGGGTGAATCCTAGTCCTACTAGGAGTGGAGGTGGACTCCACCTCCACCACTTGGTTTGGCCGAAGCCTCCAAGGCTTGGAGGCCAAGCTGCCTCTCCTCCTCCCTCCCTCCTATATATACTAGTGGATTTCTAGGGTTTTGCACTTTATTTTTCAGCAACGTGCAAACCCTAATCTCTAGTGCATAGTTTCTCCTCTAGATCGGTTTTCTGAAATGCTTAGGCGAAGCTGTGCCGAAATTGCTCCACTACCATCGCCGGAGCGCCGTCAGGCTGCCGGAGAACTCTTATTCCTCTCCACTCCATCTTGATGTATCAAGACGGTGGACATCGTCATCAAGCTGTACGAGTGCTGAACACGGAGGTGTCGTTCATTCGGTGCTAGATCGGAAGGATCGTGATCAAGTTCGTGAGACGGATCGTGATCAAGTACTTGGGACGGATCACGATCGGATCGCGGGACGGATCGTGATTGGATCGCGGGACGCACGGCGATTTGGATCGCGAAGACGTTCGACTACACCAACCGCGTTTCTTAACGCTTCCCGGTTACCGGTCTACAAGGGTATGTGGATCCACTATCCCTCTCGTAGATGCTCATCACCATGGATAGATCTGCATGTGCGTAGGAAAATTTTTGTTTCCCATGCAACTTTCCCCAATAGTGGCATCAAGAGCTAGGTCTATGTGTAGATGAGGTCTCGAGTAGAACACAAAAGGTTTGTGGGCGTTGATGCTTAGATTGCTTCCTCCCTTGGTCGGATTTTGGTTCAGCGGTATTGTGAGACGAAGCGGCCTAGACCAATATTACTCGTACGCTTACGAGAGACCGGTTCCCTCGATGCAACTTGTTACCTAGATGGATTGCGGGTGGCAGTTTCTCTCGAGTTAGATCGGATTCGACAAAGGTGGTCCTTGAGAAGGTTGAAAAGAAAATTACGTATCACCATTGTGGTTTATGCGTAGGTGAGAATCGTTCTTGCTAGCAACCCGTAGCAGCCGCATAAAACATGCAACAACAATTAGAGGATGTCTAACTTGTTTTTGCAGGGTATGTTGTGATATGATATGGCCAATTACATGATGTGATATATGAGATGATCATGTGATGTATAGAATTTCACGACTTGCATGTCGATGAGTACGGCAACCGGTAGGAGCCATAGGGTTGTCTTTAATTATTGTATGACCTACGTGTCAATCATTAAGCGCTATGTAATGCTTTACTTTATCGCTAAACGGTAGCAATAGTAGTAGAAGCATGCAGGGCGTGAAAACCTCGATGGCGACACGTTGATGGAGATAATGGTGTCATGCCGGTGACGATGAAGATCATGTCGGTGCTTTCAAGATGGAGATCTAAAGCACAAGTTCATGGCCATATCATGTCACTTATGAATTGCATGTGATGTTAATCCTTTTATGCACCTTGTTTTGCTTAGTACGACAATAGCATTATAAGGTGATCCGTCACTTAAATTTCAGGATAAAATTGTGTTCTCCCTAAGTGTGCACCATTGCGAAAGTTCGTCGTGTTGAGACACCACGTGATGATCGGGTGTGATACACTCTACGTTCGCATACAATGGGTGCAAGCCAGTGTTGCACGTGCAGAACACTCGGGTTAAACTTGACGAGCCTAGCATGTATAGACATGGCCTCGGAACACAAGAGACCAAAAGGTCGAACATGAGTCATATAGTAGATATGATCAACATAATGATGTTCACTATTGAAGCCACCTCAACTCATGTGATGATCGGATTTGAGTTGGTGGATTTGGATCATGTGACACTCAGATGACCTGAGGGATTTCAATTTGAATGGGAGCTTTAGTAATTTGATTAACTAAACTCATTATCTTGAACAATAGTCTAAGTGATCTTTGCATATTTATGTTGTAGATCAATGGCTCGCGCAGTACCACCCCTGAATTTTAATGCGTTCCTAGAGAAAGCTAAACTGAGAGATGATGGAAGTAACTTTGTTGACTGGGCCCGTAATCTGAGGATTATCCTCACGGCTTCCCAGAAATCATATGTCCTTTATGCACCGCTTGGTGACCAACCAGAAGACATGACCTCCGAAGACGTTAAGAACGCTTGGGAGGCACGTACTGGAGACTACTCAATAGTTCAGTGTGCAATATTTTATGGCTTAGAACCAAGACTTCAAAGACGTTTTGAACGTCATGGAGCATATGAGATGTTCCAAGAGTTGAAGTTCATCTTTCAGAAGAACGCCCGTATCAAGAGGTATGAAACCTACGATAAGTTCTATGCTTGCAAGATGGAGGAGAACGGGTCTATCAGTGAACATATACTCAGAATGTCTGGGTATTCAACTCGTCTAGCGGAGTTGGGAATTGCCCTTCCGCCAGAGGCGATTACTGACAGAGTTCTTCAATCACTGCCACCTAGTTACAAGAGCTTTGTGATGAACTATAACATGCACGGGATGAACAAGTCAGTCGCCAAGCTGTTTGCGATGCTAAAAGTCGCTGAGTCTGAAATCCAGAAAGAACATCAAGTGTTGATGGTCAATAAAACCACTAGTTTCAAGAAAAATGGCAAAGTCAAGGGCAAGGGCAAGAAGTGTAAAACCAAGAAGGATGGCAAAGCAGTTGCTACTCCTGCAAAGAAGCCCGAGCATGGACCCAAGCCAGAAACTGAGTGCTTTTATTGCAAGGGAACTGGTCACTGGAAGCAGAACTACCCCAAGTACCTGGCTGACAAGAAGGCGGCCAACGACAAACATGGTATATATGATATACATGTTATTGATGTGTACCTTACTAGCTCTCGTAGTAGTGCCTGGGTATTTGATACCGGTTCGGTTGCTCACATTAGCGACTCAAAATAGGAACTACGGAATAAACGAAGGCTGGCAAAGGACAAAGTGACGATGCGCGTGGGAAATGGTTCCAAGGTTGATGTGATCGCCATCGACACGCTCTCTCTTCGATTACCATCGGGATTAGTGATGAACCTGAATAATTGTTATTTAGTGCCTGCGTTGAGCATGAACATTATATCTGGATCTTGTTTATTGCGAGACGGTTACTCATTTAAATCAGAGAATAAAGGTTGTTCTATTTATATGAGTAATTTCTTTTATGGTAATGCACCCAATGTTAGGGGTTTATTCATATTGAATCTTGATAGTGATGACACACATGTTCATAACATTGATGCCAAAAGATGTAGAGTTGATAATGATAGTACCACTTTCTTGCGGCACTGCCGTTTAGGTCATATTGGTGTACAACGCATGAGGAAGCTCCATGCTAATGGACTTTTGGAGTCACTAGATTTTGAATCACTCGACACATGTGAACCATGCCTCATGGGCAAGATGACTAAAACGCCGTTCTCTGGAACAATGGAACAAGCGAGTGACTTATTGGAAATCATACATACTAATGTGTGCGGTCCGATGAATGTTATAGCGCGTGGTGGACATCGTTATTTTCTCACCTTCACTGATGACTTTAGTAGATATGGGTATATTTACTTAATGAAACACAAGTCTGAAACATTTGAAAAGTTCAAGCAATTTCAGAGTGAAGTTGAGAATCATCGTAACAAGAAGATTAAGTTCCTTCGATCTGATCGAGGAGGTGAATATCTGAGTTATGTGTTTGGCAGTCACTTAAGACAGTGTGGAATTGTTTCACAGTTGACACCGCCCAGAACACCACAACGTAATGGTGTGTCCGAACGTCGTAATCGAACCTTATTAGATATGGTTCGTTCTATGATGTCTCTTGCTGATTTGCCACTATCCTTTTGGGGTTATGCATTAGAGACAGCTGCATTCACCTTAAATAGGGCACCATCAAAATCTGTTGAGACGACGCCATATGAACTATGGTTTGGCAAGAAGCCAAAGTTATCGTTTCTTAAAGTTTGGGGATGTGATGCTTATGTCAAAAAGCTTCAGCCTGAAAAGCTGGAACCCAAAGTGGAGAAATGCGTCTTCATAGGATACCCGAAAGAGACAGTCAGGTATACCTTCTATCTCAGATCTGAAGGCAAAGTGTTTGTCGCTAAGAACGGAACGTTTCTTGAGAAAGAGTTTCTCTCGAAAGAATTGAGTGGGAGGAAAATAGAGCTTGATGAGGTTATTGAACCTTTACTTCAACCAAAAAGTAGCGCAGCACAGAAAGATGTTTCTATGGAACCTAAGAAGGTAGAAGAGGAAGTTAATGATGATGATCATGAACCTTCGGATCAAGCTTCTATTGAACCTCGTAGGTCGACAAGGCCGCGTACTACCCCTGAGTGGTACGGCAACCCTCTCTTGGAGGTCATGTTGTTGGACAACAATGAACCTATGAGCTATGGAGGAGCAGTGATGGGCCCGGATTCCGAGAAATGGTTAGAGGCCATGAAATCCGAGATGGGATCCATGTATGAAAACAAAGTATGGACTTTGGAAGTATTACCTGAAGGGCGAAAGGCCATTCAGAACAAATGGATTTTTAAGAAGAAGACAGACACGGACGGTAATGTCACTGTCTATAAAGCTCGACTTGTGGCAAAGGGTTTTTCACAAGTTCAAGGAGTTGCCTACGATGAGACTTTCTCACTCGTAGCGATGCTTAAGTCTGTCAGAATCATGTTCGCAATAGCTGCTTATTACGACTATGAAATTTGGTAGATGGATGTCAAAACAGCGTTCCTCAACGGTTTCCTTGAGGAAGAGTTGTATATGATGCAACCCGAAGGTTTTGTCGATCTAGAGAATGCTGACAAAGTTTGCAAACTCCAGCGATCCATTTATGGACTGGTGCAAGCATCTCGGAGTTGGAATAAGTGCTTTGATGAGGTGATCAAAGCGTTTGAGTTTATACAAGTTTACGGAGAAGCTTGTATTTTCAAGAAAGTGAGTGGGAGATCTATAGCTTTTCTAGTATTATATGTGGATGACATATTGCTGAGTGGAAACAATATAGAAATGCTAGAAAGCGTGAAGGAATATTTGAACAAGAGTTTTTCAATGAAGGACCTAGGAGAAGCTGCTTTCATATTAGGCATTAAGATCTATAGAGAGAGATCGAGACGCTTAATAGCACTTTCACAGAGCACATACCTTGATAAAATTTTGAAGAAGTTCAAAATGGAACAGTCCATTAAGGGGTTCTTGCCTGTGTTACAAGGTGTGAAGTTGAGTAAGACTCAATGCCCAGTAACTGCAGAAGATAGAGAAAAGATGAGTGTCATCCCCTATGCTTCAGCCATAGGCTCTATCATGTATGTGTTGGGGAACGTCGCATGGGAAACAAAAATTTTCCTACGCACACGCAGATCTATCCGTGGTGATGAGCATCTATGAGAGGGAGAGTGGATCTACATACCCTTGTAGATCGCTAAGCGGGAAGCGTTAAGAAACACGGTTGGTGTAGTCGAACGTCTTCGCGATCCAGATCGCTGAGCGTCCTGCGATCACATCACGATCCGTCCCGTGAACACATCACGATCCGTCCCGCGAACTCATCACAATCCGTTTCGCGATCTCGATCACGATCCGTCCCGCGAACACATCACGATCCATCCCGCGATCTCATCACGAACCGTCTCGCGATCTTGATCACGGTCCTTCCGATCTAGCGCCGAACGGACGACACCTCCACATTCAGCACATGTATAGATTGATGACGATCTCCACCGTCTTGATCTAGCAAGAGGGAGTGAAGAGGAAGAAGAGTTCTCCGGCAGCCTGACAGCGCTCTGGCGATGGTGGTGGAGCAATTCCGGTAGGGCTTCGCCTAAGCACTATAGAAATCCAATCTAGAGGAGAAACTATGCACTAGAGATTAGGGTTGCACGTGGCTGGGAAAAACTGTGCAAAACCCCTAGAAATCCACTAGTATATATAGGAGGAGGGGAGAGGAGCCTGCGCCCAAGGGGAGGGCCTCCCTTGGCTTCGGCCGAATTGGTGGAGGGGGAGTCCTCCTCCAATTGGGAGTCCACCTCTCACACGAGAGGTGGAACTTGGGGAGGACTCCACCCCAATTCGGTTTGGGCCTCTCTCCCCTATGCCTAGTCCACCTTGGCCGACCACACGATCCCACTAGGGGCTGGTGGGTCTCCACTTTGGCCCATGGGGTGGGTTGGCCCTACTCGTGGACCCCCAGGACCCATTCGTCACTCCCGGTACACTACTGAAAGTGCCCGAAATCTTTCCGGAGTTCAAACACCACCTTCCTATATATCAATCTTCATTTCCGGACCATTCCAGAACTCCTCGTGACATCCGGGATCTCATCCGGGACTCCGAACAACCTTCGGTCACCACCATACATAATTCTATACTACCGAAACGTCACCAAACCTTAAGTGTGCAGAACCTGTGGGTTCGAGAACTATGTAGACATGACCGAGAGACCTCTACGGTCAATAACCAGTGGAGGGACCTGGATGTCCACATTGGTTCCTACATATTCTACAAAGATCTTTATCGGTCAAACCTCTATGTCAAGGATTCAGTTAATCCCGTATGATGTTCCCTTTGTTCTTCGGTATGTTACTTGCCCGAGATTCAATCGTCGGTATCTCCATACCTAGTTCAACCTCATTACCGGCAAGTCTCTTTACTCATTCCGTAATACAAGATCTCGTGACTAACACTTAGTAACATTGCTTGCAAGGCTTATTGTGATGTTGTATTACCGAGTGGGCCCTGAGATACCATCTTCGTCACATGGAGTAACAAATCCCAGTCTTGATCCATGCCAACTCAACAGACACCCTCGGAGATACCTGTAGAGCACCTTTATAGTCACCCAGTTACGTTGCAACATTTGATACACACAAGGTACTCCTCTGACGTCAGTGAGTTGCATGATCTCATGGTTATAGGAACACATACTTTGACATGCAGAAAACAATAGCATAAACTGACACGATCATATGCTATGTTTGTAGTTTGGGTCTTGTCCATCACATCATTCTCATAATGATGTGATCCCATTATTCAAATGACATCACATGTCAATGGCTAGGAAACCTTGACCATCTTTGATAAACGAGCTAGTTCACTAGAGACATACTAGGGACAGAGTGTTGTCTATTTACCTACACATGTAATGTGTTTCCATTCAATACAATTATAGCATGGATAATAAACAATTTTCACGAACAAGGAAACATGATAATAACTAATTTATTATTGCCTCTAGGGCATATTTCCAACAGTCTCCCACTTGCACTAGAGTCAATAATCTAGTTCACATCACCATGTGATTCGCATTGTTATGAATCTAACACCAAATGAGTTCTGGGGCTCGATCATGCTTTGCATGTGAGAAAGGTCTTATAGTCAAAAGCGTCTGTGACCTTCAGATCCGTGTGTACTTTGCAAATCTCTATGCCAAACTGTAAACACTGCTACCACACTTGGTACTATTCCAAATGGCTGCTCCTACTATACGTATCCAGATTGCTACAACGAGTTATCCGGATTGGTGTTAAAGCTTGCATCGACGTAACTCTTTATGAAGAACTCTTTATCACATCCATAATCGAGAAATATCTCCTTAGTTTTAGTTACTAAGGATAATCTTAACCGCTGTCTAGTGATCCATTCCTGCATTACTCTTGTACCCCTTGACGGACTCAAGGCACACACAGGTGCGGTACACAGCATGGCATACTATATAGAGCCTATGGCTAAGGCATAGGGGACGACATTCGTCCTTTCTCTTTCTTCTGCCGTGGTCAAGCATTGAGTCTCACTCAACTTCATACCTTTCAAGGCAGGCGAGAACACTTCTCTCTGACTAATCCATTTTGAACTCTTTCAAAATCTTGTCAAGGTATGTACTCATTGAAAGTCTTATCAAACATCTTGATCTATCTTTATAGATCTTGATGCTCAACAATTAGGTAGCTTTATCCAGGTATGCTCAACAATTAGGTAGCTTTATCTAGGTCTTCCTTTGAAAAACTCTTTTCAAACAACCGTTTATGCTCTCTAGAAATTCTACATCATTTCCGAATAGCAATATGTCATCCACATATACTTATGATAAACTCTATAGTGCTCCCACTCACTTTGTTGCAAAATACAAGTTTCTCGTAAACTTTGTATAGACTCAAAAACTTTGATCACCTCATCAAAGTGTATATTCCAACTCCGAGATGCTTTCTTCAGTTCATAGAAGAATCACTGAAGCTTGCACACCTTTTAGCATCCTTAGGACTTACAAAACCTTCTGATTGTATCTCATACAACCTTTGCTTAAGGAAGGAAATGATGTTTTGGCATCCATCTGCCGGATTTCATAATTGAAAAATGCAGCAACTGCTAACTTAATTCCAACAGACTTTAGCATCGCTGCGAGTGAGAAAGTCTCATCACAGTCAACTCCTTGAACTTGTCGTAAAGTACTTTGCAACAAGTCGAGCTTTACAAATTGTAACATTTACCATCAGCGTTTGTCTTCATTTTAAAGATCCATTTGTACTTAACGACCTGCCGTCCAACAAGCAAGTCCACCAAAGTCTATACTTGGTTTTCATACATGGATCATTTCTCGGATTTCATGGCCTCTAACCATTTGTTGGTTTCCGGGCCCATCATCGCTTCTCCATAGTTCGTAGGTTCATGGTTGTCCAACAACATGACCTCCAAGACAGGGTTGTCGTACCACTCAGTAGCAGTACACATCCTTGTCGACCTACGAACTTCGATAGTAACTTGATCCGAAGCTTCATGATCATCATCATTAACTTCCTCTTCAACTGACGTAGACTTTACATAAACAACTTTCTGCGCTGCGCTACTCTCTGGTTGAAGTAAAGGTTCAATAACCTCATCAAGCTCTATTTTCCTCGCAGGTCGATAGTAACTTGATCCGAAGCTTCATGATCATCATCATTAACTTCCTCTTCAACTAACGTAGGCTTCATAGAAACATCTTTCTGCGGTGCGCTACTTTCTGGTTGAAGCAGAGGTTCAATAACCTCATCAAGTTCTATCCTCCTCCCACTCAATTCTTTCAAGAGAAATACTTTCTCGAGAAAGGACCCAGTTTTTAGCAACAAACATTTTATGCTTGGATCTGAGATAGAAGGTTCACCCAACTGTTCTTTAGGGTATTCTATGAAGATGCATTTGTCTGCTTTGGTTTCGAGCTCATTAGGTGAAAACATTTTCCACACAAGCGTCGCAGCCCCAAACATTAAGAAATGATAGCTTAGGTTTCTATCAAACCATAGTTCACACGGTGTCATCTCAACGGATTTAGATGGTGCCCTATTTAAAGTGAATGTGGTTGTCTCTAATGCATAACCCCAAAATTATAGTAACAAAACGATAATAGACATCATAGCACGCACCATATCCAATAGAGCACGACTATGACGTTCGGACACACTATCACACTATGGTGTTCCAGGTGGCGTGAGTAGTGAAACAACTTTCACATTGTCTAAAGTTGTATGCCAAATTCGTAACTCAGATATTCACGTCCACGATCATATCGCAAACATTTTTATCTTCGTGTCACGATGATTTTAAACTTCACTCTGAATTTGCTTGAACCTTTCAAACGATTCAGACTTGTGTTTCATTAAGTAAATATACACTATATCTACTCAAATCATCAGTGAAGGTAAGAAAATAATGATATCCACCGCACGCTACAAGATTCATTGGATTGCATACATCAACATGTATCATTTCCAATAAATCACTTGCCCGCTCCATCAAACCAGAAAACGGGGTCCTTTAGTCATCTTGCCCAAGAGGCATGGTTTGCATGTCTCAACTGATTCAAAATCGAATGAGTCCAAAGATCCATTAGCATGGAGTTTCTTCATACGTTTTATACCAATATGACATTTAGCGGCACTGCCAAAAGTATGTCGTACTATTATTATTAACTTTGTATCCTTTTGGCATCAATGTTATGAACATGTGTATTACTACGATCAAGTTTTAACAAACCATTCTTACTGGGTGCATGACCATTGAAGGTATTATTCATGTAAATAGAATAACCATTATTCTCTAATTTAAATAAATAACCATGTTGCAATGAACATGATTAATCATGTTCATGCTCAACGCAAAAACACCAAATAACATTTAGGTTCGTCACTAATCTGGAAGGTAGAGAGAGCGTGCGATGTTGATCACATCAACCTTGGAAATATTTCCAACACACATCGTCACCTCACACTTAGCTAGTTCTCCATTTATTCTGTAGCTTTTATTTCGAGTTACTAACATTTAGCAATCGAACCGGTATCCAATACCCATGTGCTACTAGGAGTACAAGCAAGGTACACATCAATAACACGTATATCAAATATACTTTTGTCGACATTGCCAGCCTTCATATCTACCAAGTATATAGGGTTGTTCCACTTCAGCGACCTCTCTTGTCATAATTGAAGCACTTAGTCTCGTGTTTGGGTTGCTTCACTGGAGCAGCAACTGACTTGCCATCCATGAAGTTTCCCTCCTTGCCCTTGCCCTTCTCGAAACTAGTGGTTATACTAACCATCAACACTTGATGCTCCTTCTTGATTTCTACCTTCGCGGTGTCAAACATCGTGAACATCTCAGGGATCATTAATTCTATCCCTAGCATTTTATAGTTCATCACCAAGTTCTAGTAGCTTTAGTGAAAGTGACTTGGAGAACTATATCAATCACTATCTTATCTGGAAGATGAACTCGCACTCGATTCAAGCGATTGTAGCACCCAGACAATCTGAGCACATGCTCAACGATTGAGCTATTCTCGTTCATCTTCTAGGCAAAGAATCTTGTTGGAGATCTCATATCTCGCAACACGGGTACGAGCTTGAGATCCTAATTTCAGCTCTTAGAACATCTCATATGCTCCGTGACGTTCAAAACATTTCGAAGCCTCAATTCTAAGCCGTAATGCATGATGCACTAAACTATCAAGTAGTCATCAGCACGTACCTGTCAGATGTTCATAACATCTACAACCGACGCTAGAGGGGTTGGCGCACCGAGCGGTGCATTAAGGACATAAGCCTTCTGTGCAGCAACGAGGACAATCCGCAATATTGCTACCATCATCTTTCAACTCTATTTCTCTAGGAACATATAAAAATTCAAGGGAGCTATAGCGCGAGCAAGTAATCTACAACATAATTTGCAAACACACTACTGACTATGTTCATGATAATGAGTTCAATTAATCATATTACTTAAGAACTCCCACTCAAATTGACATCGCTCCGGTCATCCGAGTGATTCATGATCCAAATTCACCAACTCAAGTCCGATCATCACGTGAGTTGAGGTGGTTACAATGGTGAACATCATCATGTTGATCATATCTACTATATGACTCATGTTCGACCTTTTGGTATCTTGTGTTCCGAGGCCATGTCTATACATGCTAGGCTCGTCAAGTTTAACCCGAGTGTTCTGCGCGTGCAACACTGGCTTGCACCCGTTGTATGTAAACGTAGAGTCTATCACACCCGATCATCACGTGGTGTCTCAACACGACGAACTTTCGCAACGGTGCACACTCGGGGAGAACACAATTTATCTTGAAATTTAAGTGAGGTATCACCTTATAATGCTATTGTCGTACTAAGCAAAACAAGCTGCATAAAAGGATTAACATCACATGCAATTCATAAGTGACATGATATGGCCATGAACTTGTGCTTTAGATCTCCATCTGGAAAGCACCGACATGATCTCCATCATCACCGGCATGACACCATGATCTCCATCATCTTGATTTCCATCAATGTGTCGCCATCGGGGTTGTAACGCCCTGCATGCTTCTACTACTATTGCTACCGTTTAGCGATAAGGTAAAGCATTACATAGCGCTTAATGATTGACACGCAGGTCATACAATAATTAAAGACAACCCTGGGACTCCTGCCAGTTGCCGTACTCATCGACATGCAAGTCGTGAAATTCTATACATCACATGATCATCTCATACATCACATATATCACATCATGTAATTGGCCATATCACATCACAACATACCCTGCAAAAACAAGTTAGACGTCCTCTAATTGTTGTTGCATGTTTTACGTGTCTGCTATGAGTTTCTAGCAAGAATGATTCTGACCTACGCATAAACCACAACGGTGATACATAATTTGCTTTTCAACCTTCTCAAGGACCGCCTCTGATACCACTGTTGGGGAATGTCGCATGGGAAACAAAAAAATTCCTACGCACATGCATATCTATCCATGGTGATGAGCATCTACAAGAGGGAGACTGGATCTACATACCCTTGTGGATCGCTAAGCAGGAAGCGTTAAGAAACGCGGTTGGTGTAGTCGAACGTCTTCGCGATCCAAATCACTGAGCGTCCCACAATCTCATCACGATCCGTCCCATGAACACATCACGATCCGTCCCGCGAACACATCACGATCCGTTTCGCGATCTCAATCACAATCCGTCCCGTGAACACATCACGATCCGTCCCGCGATCTCATCACGAACCGTCTCGCGATCTTGATCATGGTCCTTCCGATCTAGCACCGAAAGGACGGCACCTCCGCGTTCAGCACACGTATAGCTTGATGACGATCTCCACTATCTTGATCCAGCAAGAGGGGGTGGAGAGGAAGAAGAGTTCTCTGGCTGCCTGACGGTGCTCCGACGATGGTGGTGGAGCAATTCCAGCAGGGCTTCGCCTAAGCACTACAGAAATCCAATCTACAGGAGAAACTATGCACTACAGATTAGGGTTGCACGTGGCTGGGAAAAACTGTGCAAAACCCTAGAAATCCACTAGTATATATAGGAGGAGGGGAGAGGAGGCTGCGCCCATGGGGAGGGCCTCCCTTGGCTTCGGCCGAACTGGTGGAGGGGGAGTCCTCCTCCAATTGGGAGTCCACCTCTCACACGAGAGGTGGAACTTGGGGAGGACTCCACCCTAATTCGGTTTGGGCCTCTCTCCCCTGCGCCTCTGTCCACCTTGGCTGACCCCACCAGCCCACTAGGGGCTGGTGGGTTGCCACTTTGGCCCATGGGGTGGGTTGGCCCCACTGGTGGACCCCCGGGACCCACCCCGGGACCCATTCGTCACTCCCGGTACACTACCGAAAGTGCCCGAAATCTTTCCGGAGTCCAAACAACACCTTCCTATATATCAATATTCCTTTCCAGACCATTCTGGAACTCCTCGTGACGTCCGGGATCTCATCCGGGACTCTAAACAACCTTCGGTCACCACCATACATAACTCTATACTACCGAAACGTCACCAAACCTTAAGTGTGCAGACCCTGCGGGTTCGAGAACTATGTAGACATGACCGAGACACCTCTACGGTCAATAACCAATGGCGGGAACTGGATGTCCACATTGGTTTCTACATATTCTACAAAGATCTTTATCGGTCGAACCTCTATGTCAAGGATTCAGTTAATCCCGTATGATGTTCCCTTTGTTCTTCGGTATGTTACTTGCCCGAGATTCGATCGTCGGTATCTCCATACCCAGTTCAACCTCGTCACCAGCAAGTCTCTTTACTCGTTCCGTAATACAAGATCCTGTGACTAACACTTAGTCACATTGCTTGCAAGGCTTATTGTGATGTTGTATTACCGAGTGGGCCCTGAGATACCTCGCCATCACACGGAGTAACAAATCCCAGTCTTGATCCATGCCAACTCAACTGTCACCCTCGGAGATACCTGTAGAGCACCTTTATAGTCACCCAGTTACGTTGCGACGTTTGATACACACAAGGTACTCCTCCGGTGTCAGTGAGTTGCATGATCACATGGTCATAGGAACACATACTTTGACATGCGGAAAACAGTAGCAATAAACTGACACGATCATATGCTATGTTTGTAGTTTGGGTCTTGTCCATCACATCACTCTCCTAATGATGTGATCCCGTTATTCAAATGACATCACATGTCAATGGCTAGGAAACCTTGACCATCTTTGATCAACGAGCTAGTTCACTAGAGGCATACTAGGGACGAAGTGTTGTCTATTTACCCACACATGTAATGTGTTTCCATTCAATACAATTATAGCATGGATAATAAACGATTATCACGAACAAGGAAATATTATAATAACTAATTTATTATTACCTCTAGGGCATATTTCCAATAGTATGCAATGTTGTGCACAAGACCCGATGTCAGCCTTGCCATAAGTATGGCCGGAAGGTTTCAAAGTGATCTTGGAATGGAGCACTGGCAAGCGGTCAACAATATCCTTAAGTACCTGAAAAGGACTAAGGAAATATTTCTTGTTTATGGAGGTGATGAAGAGCTCATCGTAAAGAGTTACGTCGATGCAAGCTTTGACACTGATCCGGATGACTCTAAGTCGCAAACCGGATACGTATTTATTCTTAACGGGGAGCGGTAAGCTGGTGCAGTTCCAAGCAAAGCATGGTAGCTGATTCTACGTGCAAAGCGGAATATATCGCAACCTCAGAGGCGGCGAAGGAAGGTGTCTGGATGAAGCAGTTCATGACAGATTTGGAGTAGTGCCTAGCGCACTGAATCCAATGAACCTGTTCTGTGACAACACTGGTGCCATTGCTTTGGCCAAGGAACCAAGGTTTCACAAGAGGACCAGACACATAAAGCGACGCTTCAACTCCATCCGCGATTACATCATGGAGAAAGACATAAATATTTGCAAAGTGCACACGGATCTGAATGTTTCAGACCCGTTGACTAAACCTCTTCCAAGGGCTAAACATGATCAACACCAGAACTGCATGGGTGTTCGATTCATTACAATGTAAATCACATAGTGATGTGAACTAGATAATTTACTCTAGTGCAAGTGGGAGACTGTTGGAAATACTCCCTAGAGGCAATAAATAAAGTGTTTATTATTATATTTCCTTGTTCATGATAATCATTTATTATCCATGCTATAATTGTATTAATTGGAAACATGGATACATGTGTGGATACATAGACAAACACAATGTCCCTAGTATGCCTCTAGTGAACTAGCTCGTTAATAGAAAGATGGTTAAGGTTTCCTAGCCATGGACATGAGATGTCATTTGATAACAGGATCACATCATTAGGAGAATGATTTGATGGACAAGACGCAAACTACAAACGTAGCTTATGATCGTGTCAGTTTATTGCTACTGTTTTCTGCATGTCAAGTATATGTTCCTATGACCATGAGATCATGCAACTCACAGATATCGGAGGAGTACCTTGTGTGCATCAAACGTCGCAACATAATTGGGTGACTATAAAGGTGCTCTACAGGTGTCTCCGAGGGTGTCTGTTGAGTTGGAATGGATCAAGACTGGGATTTGTTACTCCGTGTCACGGAGAGGTATCTTAGGGCCCACTCGGTAATTAAACATCACAATAAGCCTTGCAAGCAATGTGACTAAGTGTTAGTTACGGGATATTGTATTACGGAACGAGTAAAGAGACTTTCTAGTAACGAGGTTGAACTAGGTATGGAGATACCGACGATCGAATCTCGGGCAAGTAACATACCGAAGAACAAAGGGAACATCATACGAGATTAACTGAATCCTTGACATAGAGGTTCGACCGATAAAGATCTTCGTAGAATCTGTAGGAATCAATGTGGACATCCAGGTCCCGCCATTGGTTATTGACCGTAGAGGTGTCTTGCTCATTTCTACATAGTTCTCGAACCCGCAGGGTCTGCACACTTAAGGTTTGGTGACGTTACGGTAGTACAAAGTTATGTATGGTGGTGACCGAAGTTTGTTCGGAGTCTCGGATGAGATCCCGGACGTCACGAGGAGCTTTGGAATGGTCCGGAGGAAAATATTCATATATAGGAAGTCCTATTTTTGTTGCCGGAAAAGTTTCGGGCTCATCAGTAGTGTACCGAGAGTGCCGGTAGTGTACCGGGAGACCTCCGGGAGGGGTATTTCGACCCAAGAGGCTTCATGGGCTGTGGGAGAGTAAATACCAGCCTTTTGTGGAGGAGTCCTCCTCTCCTCCCCACTTTGGTCAACCAAAGGGCTGGATTTTTGGCAGCCAAGACTCCTCCTCCTCTCCTCCTATATATACTAGAGGATTTTAGGATTTTTGGCAGCCTTGATGGGCTGGTGGAAACTCCCAGGCAAGGCTGATGTAGCTGGAGAAGAAAACCCAATAGGAAAAGGTGGAAAAAAGGCAAACTTGGGTGAATCCTAGTCCTACTAGGTGTGGAGGTGGACTCCACCTCCACCACTTGGTTCGGCCGAAGCCTCCAAGGCTTGGAGGCCAAGCTGCCTCTCCTCCTCCCTCCCTCCTATATATACTAGTGGATTTCTCGGGTTTTGCACTTGATTTTTCAGCCACATGCAAACCCTAATCTCTAGTGCATAGTTTCTGCTCTATATCGGTTTTCTACAGTGCTTAGGTGAAGCCCTACCAGAATTGCTCCACCACCATCGCCGGAGTGCCGTCAGGCTACCGAAGAACTCTTCTTCCTCTCCATTCCTTCTTGCTAGATCAAGACGGTGGAGATCGTCATCAAGCTGTACGTGTGCTGAACAAGGAGGTGCCGTTCGTTCGGTGCTAGATTGGAAGGATCGTGATCAAGTTCATGAGACGGATCGTTATCAAGTTCGTTGGATGGATCGTGATCGGATCGCGGGACGGATCGTGATTGGATCACGAGACAGATCGTGATTGGATCGCGGGACGGATCGTGATTGGATCGCGGGACACACGGCGATTTGGATCGTGAAGACGTTCGACTACACCAACCGCGTTTCTTAACGCTTCCCACTTAGCGATCTACAAGGGTATGTGGATCCACTCTCCCTCTCGTAGATGCTCATCACCATGGATAGATCTGCGTGTGCGTAGGAAATTTTTTGTTTCCCATGGAACATTCCCCAACAACCCCGGTCCCAGAATGTCAACATGTGTGTCTTACTCTCTAAGGCATTATTGGTGTCTACGTGCATACGTCGGTAAGGGGTAAATCGAGTATTTAAAGGTGTAACCTTGTTTGGCAAACTCGACTTTTTGAACTCCACGTGCATATCTCTAGGTTGAGGTAGATGTACTTCGTCTTCTTCATCACTTGAGGGTTCAATCCGTTTTAGATCGGCCTCTAATTCTTCCTCTATTGACCATGCATAAGGATCCACATCCCCATAGACTTGAGGATAGGCATTGAGATATGAAACATAGTTTTCCCCTTACGAATCTTGCGATGAGATATTGCTTCAAATCTGCTAGGAAAATAGCCTAAAACAAGAATATAGGAGAAACTTGTGATGCAGTGGTCAAAACATACATGAGTATATATAATGATTTTCCTAGGTTAGAAAACGTGTCTAGGAAGAAAACGAGACACATTAGGGCCCCACGAGGCAATAGGGCATGCCCAGGGGGGGTGGATGAGGCCTTTTTGCTCGTGCCCCCCTCATGGGTTCCCATGACTCGTTTTTTTTGTAATTTTTCTAAAATACCAAAACCATTAGAAAATAATTTTTTCGAATTTTTGATGTAGATTTACTTACCGTATCACATAGCTACCCCTTTTCCGCTTTGTGGGATGTTTCAGAAGGTCTCTCTAATGTGTTCTTCTAGAGTCATAACTTGGATAATGTTAGTTTCAACATTCAGGGGCATACCTAAGATATAGTGTTTAATTGTTTACTCATTTACCACTCTTGGATTTTTCCTTCAAAGTATTTAATCTATGTAGCACCAGAGCAATAGACCTCCCCAACGACATAAGGGCCTTCCCATTTGGAGAGAAGCATACTTGCAAAATATCTGAAACGAGAATTGTACAAAAGAACTAGGTCTTGTACATTCAATCCCCCGTTTTTGGAATCTCTTGTCATGCAATCTTTTAATTTTTCCTTAAACAACTTGGCATTTTAATAAGCTTGTGTCCTCCATTCATCTGATGAGTGCCATGTTTTAATTTTTTGCCTTAAACAACTTGGAATTTTCATAAGCTTGTGTCCTACATTCGTCTTAAACTTCCCAATTGTTAATATATATAGCCTCTTCTCACCAGCAAGTGTAAAATCATAGTTGAGTTCTTTAATTGCCCTATAAGCTTTATGTTCAAATCGAGAGGTAAATGACAAGCTTTTCTATAGACCATTTTGTAAGGGGACATTACCATGGGGTTTTTGTAAGCAGTTCTATAATCCCATAAAGCATCATCAAGTTTCTTAGACCAGTTATTTCTAGATCTATTAATAGTATTTTGCAAATTTCATTTTATTTCTTGATTGCTCAATTCAATTTGTCCACTAGACTGAGGGTGATAAGGTGATGAAATTCTATGCTAACATCATATTTAGCAAGAGGTTTATGGAAAGCACCATGAATAAAATGTGAACCATCCTCTGTCTTTAAATATCTAGGGACTCCAAACCTCGGGAAGATAATATACTTAAGCACTTTAATAGAAGTGTTATGATCAGCACTACTAGTTGGAATAGCTTCTACCTAATTAGTAACATAATCAACATCAACTAGAATATGAGTGTACCCATTAGAGGAAGGAAAAGGTACCATATAATCAAAGCCCCAAACATCAAATGGTTCAATAGCAAGTGAATAATTCATAAGCATTTCCAGACATCTACCAATGTTACCAATTCTTTGACATCCATCACAAGAAAGGACATACTTACGAGCATATTTAAAAAGAGTAGGCCAATGAAAACCGGATTGTAGTACCTTATGTGCAGTTCTGTCACAACATGGTGTCCCCCGTAGGCTTCCGAGTGGCACTTCCCTAGGATCGATCACTGTTGATGCTCAGGTACACAAAGTCTAATAACACCATCCACTCCTTCTTTACAAAGATGTGGCTCATCCAAAAAGTAATGTCATAAATCATAAAAGAATTTTTTCTTTTGTTGATAGGTGAAATTAGGTGCTATATATTTAGCTACAATGTAGTTAGCATAATCTTCATACGACGGAGTACTATGTGAGGTGTTTATAGCATGTCGGTGCATTAGGATAGGGGTACCTAGTGCCCTTGACTTATGCACATGCAGTTGTAGATGAACCCATCAACAAAAGTGCAAACCAAACAAGCATCTAAGACCAAGACTCCGGCAGAAGCTACCCACAACATACCAAGCAACGCCGGCAAGATCAATGCAATGGCCTAGGACGGCCCCAGAGTGCGCCAAGCACATCCCCGGTGCCTGCCAGGGATCGATGCGCGTACACCTTCAGGAAGTCCCGAAAAGCCATCCCCCGGCAAGCACGGGCCGATCGGCCACCGCTCCACCGCATCGCAACGCCAGTCTCTGGTCGATGAGGTGTCGAGCTCCAAGGTGGCTAAGTGGCTCTCACTAAGCACGTGGCGACACACTAGAAGACAGATTATGCCCCCTTGACACCCGTCCGGAGGCATATCCACATGTGGAATAGTTAGCTAGAGCGGTGGTAGAAGCTTGCGGGGATGCACCCCCGCACGCCACCTAGACTACATTTATGGTATTTTGTCGTGAGTGGCAAAGTTAGGTATGATATCACTGTTAGTTATCTAATCACCAGACAATGTCTGTTTTGCCATTGTGGTTGCCCCTTGAGCTATAAAAGGAGGCTCAAGGCAGCCTAGCTAAAGATTCAGACTTTTGGACACTTGTACTCACGTAGCACCTCCCCCGAAGGCAACCCTTGTCGGGTTTGTGCGCTGCGTGTTCCTCATGTTCCTATGATCAATCCACCAAAGCAGGAGTAGGGTTTTACGCTTCACAATGGCCCGAACCTAGGTAAAACACCAGCGTACCGATGACCATGATGTCTCACCATGTCCGCTCTTTGTGCATGTGTCCTCGCCCCTGTCGAACCACAAAGGGGATTACGACCACATAGGTGATCGACTGCATCATGCACCGACATCTTTGGCGCATCAGGTACGGGTGCATCATTTGTGCGAACTTGAGTTCTTGAGCAGAAACTCGATCTCCATCATCTTCTTCATCCATGGCTTCCAAGAAGAAGTCTGGCACGACCGCGCATCCCTCCACATCGAAGTCCCTCTCGCACACGCCTGCGGACTCTATTGGCACTGTGGCAGCTACAAGTGAGGCGGGTGCTGTCGGCGACATGGCTAGCGCAGGCGGCGCCACCGTCGTGTCCCCCTTGGCCGAAGTGGGAGCGGGGAATGTCGGAGAGGAGCAACAACAGCAAAAACCTGGCGAGCACAACCCTGGTGCCACAGGCGGAGGTAATGACCAGTCTCTAGCTCCCCACCGTGTTGATGGTCACATCTGCCACAACGACGCCAAATCCAGAGCAAGCCATGATCCCTGGCTGCGCCCATCACCCACGCGGCTACTAGGTGCACACCTCGTCCAGAACAAGATAGAGCACCGAGCGGGCCACAAACCCAGAGGCACGTCCTGCTCCATGTCGGATCAACCCAGCAAGCGTGGTGGGACGTCACGGTTCGCCTGTTTCACCATTCTGGACATGACATCATAAGCAATTGTGCGAGCCCAGCTGCTGCTAAACTTTGCACCAGCGGCTGACAAGATGGACGAGTGGAGAGCCACCATCCAGAGTTTGATCTCCTTCGTCGAATCCAACAAATTCTAGCATGCAAAGCGATCGCGATGTACGCGGACGATGACTTAGGCAGATGGTCACATCGAGGGGGCTATGCCAACGGTGCAGTCCCCTCCGCAACAATAGACTCAGAGGCTGCGACATCGAACTTCACATGCTAAAGATCTTGACGAGGCATCTATGGCCTTGTTCGTTCCACGCGATCACCGGGATCAGCGGCATGTCCTACAAGATCGGTGGAAGAAAGATGCATGCATCACCATAGAGCGACCCTAAGAAGGACAATGTCAGTCTGATAGGCGGAAAAGCCCAGGTACTGGCGACCCCGTGCCTAGTACTAGCGGGTATCTACCTTATGAGGTGGGGTGCCCTACTTTCACTCGCAAGCTGTGGGAGGTCCATTGTCCATCGGCCTAAGCTTTCCAGCCAGAGCTGACAAAGAAGTACGATGGAAAACTGAACCCGGGAGAAATCCTGGGCATCTACAAGATAGTCGTTCAAGCCGTCGGAGGAAGAGATGAGGAAGTGCTCGCCAACTATATGCCTTTGGCACTCAAGCCAAATGTGAGATCATGGCTGATGCACTTACCGGATAACTCATTTCATCATGGGCTGACTCGTGCAACGAGTTCGTAAGTGCCTTCATAGGTGGCCACCAGGAGCCAGGGCAGCCCAGCGACCTGCAAGTCCTTCCACAAAAGGAGGGAGAAACTTTGCAGAAGTACATCCAGATATTCAGTCGAGTGCATCACAACATTCGAGAGGTACACCCTGCAGTCGTGATTGCTGTGTTCCATTCGAACGTGTGCAACATCAGAATGTGGGCCAAGATGAATGTAAGACTCCCCAAGACCGTCAATGATCTCTACACATTCGCGGACAAGTGTGCTCGTGCTAAGGAACGCGACTACCTGGAGAGGAGGTTGGCATCAAAGTCGATTCAGATTACAACGACGATGCCCCTGGCCCAAAGGTGAAAAGCCAAAAGTGCAACAAGAAGCATAGGGGAAAGGCAGTGTTGGCCGTTGAGCGCTCCGATGATCTTAGTACATGCAAGAAGGCCAAGGCCGAGACCCACGGCAAGGGAGCTACCACGTGAGCTGATTGCCGAGAAGCCTATGCCGCTGAGAAAACTGGAAAATCCGATGGGCTATACTGCAAAGTCCATCGCACCAAGGGTCATGATCTCCAAGAATGCCGACAAGTTGAGCAGCTTGCTGAGAAGCAAAGGGCTGAATACGAGAAGCGTGACAAGTAGAAAGTCCAAGATGGTGCTACCGAGAAGAGCCGTAGCAGTATAGGAGGCCATCGTGGCAAGGCCTTGCAAAAGAAGGAAAAATCAGTCAGAGGCCATGAGAAGAAAGAAGCGGATGATATGAGTGATGATGACGATGACGAAGAGGATTACTGTGAATGAGAATTCCAGAAGGCAACTGAAGCCATGTGTGTTGATGGGGTGCATCTTTGCATTCCTCTCACCTCCTGCTAAAGCAGTGGGTGCATGAGGTCAACGTTGTGGAACCAGCTGCAGAGTCTGAAAGACCACTTAGATGGTCCCGCATGCCTATCATCTTTGATGAGGAGGACCATCCTGACCGCACCACTATGGTCGAATGTTTGCTATTGTTGGTCTCCCCAACAATCTCCAACCTCAAAGTCACCAAGATGTTAGTTGACGAAGGGGCGGGATTGAACCTAATCTCCCCGAAAGTGGTTGCAAGGCTGCACATCCCTGATGGGGAGCTCAAATCTACGGGTACATTCCAAGGATTCAACCCCGGTAGGAGCTGACCCAAGGGAAAGACCACTTTTCCTGTGACGTTGGCGAGGAGTTGAACTACCGGACTGAGAAGGTGGTGTTTGATGTTGTTGAACACCCTCTGCCTTAGAATGGAATTCTTGGTTTCCCATCTTTGGCAAAATTCATGGCCGTATCCCACTATGCTTACAACACTTTGAAGATGCGAGGGACCATTGGAATCATCTCCATCCCATATAACAAGAAGAACGCAGTCATATGCGTGGACATGATGTATCGGGATGCGGTAGCAGCTGAGGCTACAAAAGTCCTAGCTCCCGCCAAGGAATCCAAGAAAGCGAAGATGCCCAACATGAATACCGGCAAGGACTCCAGGAAGCGCGCCTCTCTAGAGTGCGCTGCACCTGATGATGACCTGTCGGAGAGTTCCGCTAGCAAGAAGTCCAAGCTCAGCTATCCTGATACGAAGAAGATCTCGACAGGGCTAGATGGCACTGGTGGTACATCCACCATTAGCACCACCCATATTGACAAATAGGAAAGCACGCTCATTGCCTTCATGCGGGCGACTGTTGATGTGTTTGCTTGGCAACCATCTGCCATCCCTGGTGTTCCTAGGGAGGTAATTCGGCACCACCTTACTGCCTGCCCTCATGTCAGGCCCGTCAAGCAAAAGGTTAGGAAGCAAGCTTTGGAGCGACAGTAGTTCATTGCCGAAGAAATCAAGAAACTCGAAGCAGCTAGTTTGGTTAGAAGAGTGTTGCATCTGACTTGGTTGGCCAACCCAGTCATGGTGCGCAAGGCAAATGGGAAATGGAGGCTCTGCATATATTTCAGTGACTTGAAAAAAGTGTGCCCGAAGGACCGTTTTTCCTTGCCGTGCATTGATTAGTTTGTTGATTCCACTTCCAGGTGTGACTTGCTTTCCTTCTTGGACACATACTCCGACTACCAACAGATATTCGTGACTAATGAAGATGGTAAAAAGACCGCGTTCATAACTCCATGTGGCACGTACTGCTTTGTACGTATGCCCTTCGAGTTCAAGAGCGTTGGTTCTTGTTGGGTTCTACCGTAGGAGCATCGCATGCGAATTAAAATTTCCTACATGCAAAACAGCCAAGAACATGCTACAAAGATGGATCATAGATCGTTACCACTAGACGTGCAGTGCAGTGCAACGGAAGTAGAGTTGGGGCAGCGCATTCGTGTGGTCCGTATCCTCCTCGTACGATCTCCCTCGAACAATCGTTCCGATCTCACTCGAACAGTCGGTCGCCGGATCCCACATACTAGTTCACCAGAGCGGCACTAGTGCACCACCTCTAACGGTATCCGTGCGTGCAAGAGGAACACCCGTGTGGTGGACTGCTAGGTCCGATCATACGGTCGACGGCAGAGAGTGGAGGTGGCTAGTTGCAACTCATGCAAATACCTAATGACGGTGTCAAAGCGATCAACCAGATGGGTTTGCCGCACCTCCACTATATATAGGCATTCGGCACGGGCTCAACTCTTGGGCCTTGCACGGACCCTAAAGCCCATGCATTCCTTCCCTTAATCGTGCGACCCTTTAGGTTCTCGTCCACTTGGTCGTGAGTCAGATAACATCCGACTTGACCGGTCGGTAGTAGACTCTAGCAGGACGTGCCGACTCCAAGTGTCCGATGAAGCTGGTTAGATGAACCTGTACTTCACACTTTTATTCCCTTTGCCACACGATATATGTTGTCATGCATAAGGCGATATGGTCAACCTTGTTGCAGCACGACCTCTTTCTCGTTCTGGTGAATCCGGCCAACATTCGAATTATCTCATAATCCTCATCGCATGGACATGCTTATCTAGGTCGGATCACTCGACGGGCCTAGAGTATATCTCTCCCGGTCGGAGGGGGAAATCCCATATTGCTCAGCCATGTCTCATACCATGGTCTGGACAAGCCCGAAGCCTAGCTTTGTAACTACCCAGTCACGGAGTAGCGTTTGGTCAGCCCAAAGCAAGTCTGTCACCATCCCGAGTACATGCGCCAGCTCAGGTCTTAGGACGTAGAATGTATGTCGTACTAGAAACTCACAGATGACTTATCGCTACGTCTCATAGTTGGGTCTATCCAACTTAGGCCTTATCTTGACTCGGATCCGACTATGTCGAATCCGACCAACCCTTTCAGAGTCCATATTATCCGGCTAGCATCCAATGCTACATGGTCAATGAGACCGAACCATCCACCGTGTCATATGCTAGTCTGACTAGTTGCGCTTCGACACAACCCTTTCGACTAGGGACCATTTAGGACAATTATCATACAATGCATAGTCTCACAAACAAGTCACGTACTTATTAATACACATCGCTGTTAATGTCCAAGGACTATCTTCATAAACACATAGGAAATATCATCATACATGATTGCCTCTAGGGCATATCTCCAACAGTTCTACCTTTGCCAGAGTCGTGCAGATTGGATTTGGACCTCGGTTGCAAAGAAACGTGGAAGCTTACATGGATGACATTAGTCAAGACCAAAGACGAAGCAAACCTCATACAAGACTTGGAAGAAACTTTTTGCAAACTTGCGCAAGATCAATTTGAAGCTCAACCCTGAGAAGTGTGTATTCGACGTCCCATCCGGCAAGCTGCTTGGGTTCTTTGTATCTCAACAAGGAATAGAAGCCAATCCCGACAAGATCAAATAATTTGAGAAGATACAGGCACCCAAGACCATCGATGACATTAGATGTTTGACCAGATGCGTTGTTGCATTGAGTAGGTTCATCTTGAAATCCGCTGAACGCGGCATGCCGTTCTTCAAGATTCCGAAGAAGGCGGGCTCGATAAAGTGGACACCAGAAGCAAAGGTAGCGCTACAAGATATGAAAACTTACCTTTCCTCCACTCCCACCTTGGTCACTGCTAAAATGCAAGAATCGTTGCTTCTATATTTGGCGGCAACGAATCAAGTGGTTAGTGCAACGCTGGTGGCGTAGTGCGAAGTGGATGAAGATGCAGCCATTGTGACTGATGCTATGGGGGACAAAATCGAAGCATCCACGGCAGGACCTGTGACATGCAAAGGGGAACTCAACAAGCAAGCGAAGGCAGTCCGAAGGAAGTGGCAAAGAAGAAAGTGGTGCAGTGACCAGTGTACTTTGTCAGCTACTTATTACAGGGAGCTAGGTCAAGGTACTCCGGAGTGCAAAAGCTTATCTTCGACCTCATCATGGCCTTGAGGAAACTGCACCCCTACTTCCAAGCCCACGAGATCACAGTTGTCAGCCGCTTTTCGTTGCAACGTATATTGAGGAACCATGAAGCCACTGGCAGAATAGTTGACTTGGCGCTAGAGCTGTCGAGTTTTGGATTGAAGTATGAGAGAAGTTCCACAATTCAGAGCAAGGCGTTGGCAGAGTTCATTGCAGAATGTACACCCACTTCAGAGACAATTCTCCTTAGCAAAGAAGCGCCCAAGGATCGGATCGTGTACTTTAACGGTGCTTTCTTGTGCTAGGGTGTCAGACCAGGCATGCTCCAGGTCGCCCCCAATGGAGGTGCCTCAAGTATGTGGTTTAGATGCACTTTACCTAGGAGGAAGCCACCAACAACACCGCTGAGTATGAGGGGATCCTTGTCGGACTCAGAATCACGATGGAGTTGGGAATCAAGAAACTGATCATCCGAGGAGATTCTCAGCTCGTGGTGAAGCAAGTCAAGAAAGATTATCAGAGCCTGTTGATGGAAACATACATGGAAGAAGTGAGAAAACTGGAGAAACACTTTCATGGATTGCAAGTAGAACATGTGCCAAGCACAGAAAACAACATCACTGATCATCTATCGAAGTGCGCCACGCAGAAGCTTCCTTTGGAACCAGGGACTTTTGTCCTCTGCCTCACTTAACCATCTGTATCCTCATCAGCGATGACCAAGAAAAGGAGAAAACTGAACTCTGACAAGCACTTGCTGGCAGAGCTTGCCGAAGCCGCTCATAGAGAGGTTGTCGGGGGAAGACCTGTTTTGGTTGGTGAGTAGCTCCCTCCCGCAGAACCCCAGGTTCTTACGGTCGAGGTAAGCGCTCCCATGGACAAGGAGATGCCTTTAGTCCTCGTTGTCGAGCCGTGGGCTCCAACCTAGGCACAACATATAGTCCACTTCATTCAAACAGGAGAACTTCTCAAAGAGCAAGAAGAAGCCGAAAAACTAGCTCGCCAGTCAAGTATGCACGAGTTTGTCGATGACATCTTGTATAGAAGATGACCAAATGGTGTGAAATTGAGGTGCATCTACCGAGGGGATGGACTAAAGCTATTGGCAGAGATTCACGGAGGCGTATGTGGCTCTCACATTGGATCATGGGTCCTTGCCGGAAAAGCCTTCCGGTAGGGTTTCTATTGGCCCATTATCGTCCAAGATGCAGCTGATTTGGTCACCAAGTGTGAAGCCTGCCAGTTCCACTCCAAGAATATCCATCAACCATCGCAAGCTCTCCAAACTATCCCTTTATCCTGGCCATTCTCGGTCTGGGGGCTCAATATTTTGGGCCCCTTTCCCCATGCTGTCAGGGGCTTTGAGTTCTTGTTCGTAGCAATCGACAAGTGCAGGAAGTGGCTTGAGGTGGAGCAAGTGAGGAAGGCGACAGTGCAGTGAGCTATCAAGTTCATGAAAGGACTGGTGTGCCGTTTTGGAGTTCCCAACAGAGTGATCACCGACAACAGCACCCAATTCATGAGTTGCGCCTTCATGCAATACATCCAAAGCCTTGGAAGCAATGTCTCCTTCGCCTTTGTTGCCCATCCAAGAAGCAACGAGCAAGTCGAGAGGATGAATGCTAAAGTGCTACAAGGACTCAAGACAAGGACTATCACATCCCTAGCTAGTTGTCTTAGGACAACATGTGTGTGCATCATATTTCAATTTTTGCATCAACTTGAAATGGGGATCAAAAGAAACCCCAAACATCTCATTTGAATCAAACCAACTTAATGTTTGTGAAAAACCAACAAATGCAAAATGCCCATCTAAAATGTCCCCTATGTCTGATAAATGTGGACATGGTTATACGAGGGGTCATTTAAATTATTTGAATAGTTATAGCATTTAAAAAATAAACAATAAAGCTTCTGAAATTGCCAAATAAAGCATTATCATTATTTCAGATTTCAAAATATCCTAAAACTTTTTACAGAAGTTTGAAATATTCAAACTTAACGCTATAAAATATTTGGGATATTTATTACATAGCAATTGTGCCATAAAATATAATAAAACTAATGTCAGAAGAATAGGAAACAAATCAAAAAGGGGAAAACAGAAAACCCACCGGTGAAGAAGAGGCCCAGCCCATGGGGAGCAGCAGCGTCATCTTCCTCCTGCCAAGAGGAGAAGCACGTGCGTGCCTCCACCCCAGCCGGCCGTCGCCACGCGCCCGGCCACTTCCTGCCTGCCTGGCCTCCTCCTCATCGCGCTGGCGAGGGGATAGACCCCACCTACCGCCTGGACCCTCTCCTCCCCGCCATTCCTCTCCCTCGCTTCTCCCTCTCTTCCCCCTCGCCATGGTCGAGCTCTGCTCGAGCTCACCGTCGCTGCCCGCGTAGCTAGAGCCCCCTGCCGCGCCCCAGAGCTCTGCCGCGCCCCCCTCGTCCTCCCCGTGGAGCTAGAAGCTGCCGGGAGCCCCTCTACGCCGAGCCCTCGCCGTTCTTCCCCGCTGGCCGCCGGAGCATCGTCATCGATTCGCCGTGGCCGGAGCACCCTCGAGCCTGCTAGACCTTTCTACAGCCTCCCTGTGAGCCCTCGATGCTTCTCGTTCTCCTGCCCGGTCTTCCCGTGCCCTCTAGTGCTGTAGCCAAACCTTCCCGAGCCACTATCGCCGCCGAGCTCGTCGTGGCCGTCGTCTCCGGCGACGCCAAGCCCCCAGACCAGCCCCAGTCGACGCAGACGAGCGTGGGCATCCTGTAGCTGCTTCTGGCACGCGAAACCGGGCCCTATGGCACGTTTCCGACCAACTCCGGCGGTCCTCCACCATGGGTTCGGTTGCCACCGGCCCTGCTCCGGTGGGCGCCGAGGTGGCCGGCCGGTTAGTGCTAACCAGCCCGACAAATTAAGCCATTAGCCGCTAACAGCGGACCCCGTAGAGGGTCAAACCTCTGGTTAGCGCAGGGAATTTGCCCCTGACGCTGACACGAGGGCCCCACCCTGTCAGGTTTGACCTGTCCGGGTCTATTGACCTAGTGACGTCACAGTGACATCAGGCTGACGCATTAGTTGAATTTTTAGTATAAAAACAAATCAGAAAATTCCAGAAAATGTTTAAACACTTCTAAAATACATATAAATTAATCTGTAAATCACATGAAAATAATTTATATATGAAAGTTCATCAGAAAAATCCAATGAATCCAATGGTGCTGTTATCATGCATGTTAGAGAAACCTATGTAGTTGAACATTGACATTTACTAATAGGTTAATATATGAAATATGAAACGGAGAATGACTTTGAACCTATATTCAAATTCACTTCATTTAACTTGGACAATAGTTGCATTATCTCATCCATACATGCTGCCATGTCATGATCATGCATCATATTGTAGCACTTGCATGTATTGATTGCTATTTACCTGCATTGCGGTAGGACCTGCTCTTGAGGATACCTCCGGGTATTCCAACGAAGGGGAAAACCTTCCCGCTGTCCAGCAAGGCAAGCAACCCCTTTGATCATTGTGATAACATCCCACTCTCTTGCTCCTGCTCTTGTTATTGTATTAGGACAAATGTTCGCTTGTCTGTCATACACGGTAGATGAAACTATTCTTTTGCATGACCTGTCATTGTCACAGTAAATAGCTAAACCTTGCAACCTAGCATACCTGGTAGATGCGTGTGCTATCATGTGCTTTGCTTACTTTACCTTCTATGCTTGCTACGCTTAGAGTTGTGTCAGGTCTGATTCATCTGGGTGATGAACTGGAGTGAAACAATGTTGTTCTGATATGATAAGTCGATAATGTATCCGATTTGGTAAAGGTAGCGATGAGAGGCTATGTACGAGTACATAGCGGGTTGTCTCATTGGGACCGTTCGTATGAACTGAGTTCCGTGTTTGTGATCCAAGACTAGCTACTACCACACATTGGGTTCCGATAACTCGACCCCTCTTGACTTATCAGACGCTTAGTCCTTTGTCTAGGAGTTGCATGTAGCTTCTGGTGTTTATAGCATGCTGGAGCCCGTGCCTAGCGTTGACCCTAGGGGTGGGTTACGACGCGGTAGGCAGTGGCACGGTGTACCAAGGGTCACCCGAATGGTGGTCTTGGGAACCCTTCGCACATCGTTCGGGGCCGTGGTGGAAACTTCGGCCAGACTTCCGTGCGGGTTCAGTCTCAAATAGGCGATAGCCTGGACTAGAGGTTGTATGTGATTGACAGTCATGGCCAACTCCCTCGCTGGGCTTTCGCTTGAAGATTGCGAGGTGCATGGTTTTATGAGCAAATAGTGATAAGTGGCGAGAGCGTGTGTTTAGGTGTACACCCCTGCAGGGTATGAAACTATTCGAATAGCCGCGTCCTCGGATATGGAATACTTGGAGAACTTATGTTGTTCATAGATAAATTAATGGATACTCATGAAAATATCAAGACAAGTGTGAGTACCGTGGATGGCACTCTCGTAGGATACGGAAGTGAATCCATGGTGGTGTATTGTTGTGGAGTTAGAGGACTCGTGTGCGATATCTAAAATTTAACCAAAGAGTTAAAATTGTGTAGTATAGGTTAGCCATGAGTTAAAGCTGGCATTGCTGCATAAACTCCACCACTCCCCTTGTTGATACATGAGCACAATTAGTCTAGGTCTGCTTTAAAGACTTGCTAAGTACATTTGTACTCATGTTTGCTTAATAAATGTTGCAGATGAGACTCAGGACCCATCAGGTGGGTTCTATCTAGATGTCGATGATGCCGAATAGCTGGTGTCCCAGCTACTACCTTATGCCCTGTGGCGGGCTGTAGATTGTCAGGCCATGTGCCTTTTTACCATTTCATCTGTCTGTACTCAGACGTCCTTAAGCTTCCGCTTGGTTTTTATGAACTTGCTTGTATGACTTGAGTGTCGGGTCATGTGACCCCTACCTATAAGAACATATTATGCAAGGCTCGTCTGAGCCTCTTAAATAAAAGATGTTGTGATGCCATAGTTGTATCTATGCATATCGGGCATGTTGTGCATACATGTGACGTGAAACGGTATGTATGGGATCCGACACCTAGTCATGTGCCTTTAGTAGTACTCTTTACGATAAACTGGCTCTTTGTGCTTCCACCGAGCCCTGGTAGCTTGTTATTGCTCCGGACACATTGATTGACCGGAATGTATCCTTCTTTGCTATTGTGTCTGTCCCTTCTGGGAAATGTCTTCCAATGTAATAGAGTCCCTGTAGCCTGCTTGTCCCTCCTGTTAGGTGGTCCGTCTAACGAGATGCATCGATGTACCGGGTCACACGGCCATGTTGGTTAGAGTTATGATGGAGGCTGGTTACCGTTGGAACCCAGAGTACATAGTGGAGGAACAGTATCGAGATTTCAACAAAAACCAGTATCTGTGTACTATTAAGATATATCCCTCGTATCCTGGAGCTGCAGAGTTGCTTCACTGGACTTATGGATTAGGTGTCACCATAGACATGGCAGTTTAGGAGGACGCCTATACCATGCTGACTATCATGAGGTTTCACCATGGTCTGCTTCATAACACAGAGTTCTGTTATGTTCCTGCTTCTCTGGGAGGAGAGGATAGCTATCTTAGCGCAGCCTACCATGATCATTCTCATGAGGACCCTAGGCTGCAGGTGACTGCTTAGATGTTGGAGAACAGGGATCGTGATGCACGTGCCCTTCACATGCAGCTTTATGCTACCCGTGCACGTCTTTGGACAGCTCTGACGCAGTTGGCACCTGTCGTACAAATAGGCTATGGAGATTTGGAGATGCCGAACCCATCGCGAACTCATCTGCCAGCACACGTAGACTGGCCCGACGTTGGAGGCATCACCCCTCTTCGAGGACCGTTGTTGCCACTAACAAGGGGACCAAGTCCACATCCGTGTCCTTACGGTTTCCAGGAATCGCAAGCTAAAGTGTTTCCAGATCCTCAGGTTCAGCTCCCGGGCCACGGGGGTAACATATATGAGGCATTCTACGGTGATGCTTGAGTACGTGGATGTTAGTACTAGTATGGTAGTAGCCGTATCGCTACAGTCCTGTGTGTCCTATGGGATATGACTGAGGTTGAGAGTTGAGTTCCGGAGGTGTAGATAGATAATGTATAGGAAGCTTGTAATGCCTCCGATGAGTTGTGTCATCTCTCTGTAGTTTTTATTTCAGCTTGGGCTTGTACTGAACTATGTCATGGTGTGTATGAATCATGGTGTTCATATGGCAGTTGTTATTACCATGTTGATCTGGTGTTTACCCATGCATGCCATATTGTCTAGTACATTCTTTATCTCATTCCTTGTGTCTTCCATGTCTAAGCTATGGTTTGTTTACCCAAGATGGTGGCAATTAGGGATAACCCCGTGCCTGCCCCCGAGCAGGGCGAGGGAAGTCAGCCAAGGAAAGTGAACCTGCCACACGCTCCTCTTTGGCAGAAGTGATGCTTGAGCCTGAACGGAATAAAAGGGAGACCAACAGGCTGTTGGAACGTATTGAGAAGAACCCAGCGCATGCTCCCCTCAATGATCACAATGATGGCATGTCTCTCGGTGATTTCGTCGAGCTGTGCCGACCTAAGTATCATCATTCGGTCGACCCGCTCGACTCGGATGACTGGCTGACCAGCATGTTCCACAAAATCCGGGCTGCCAATATATCTGAGGCCAACAAGGTGACCTTTGCCACTTACTTTCTAGAAGGACCCGCCAATCTGTGGTGGGAAAATTATGAAGCCATGCGTCCCGCAGGACCCGCACTAACTTGGGAAGAATTCAGTGCGGCATTCCGTACCCATCACATTCGGGAAGGGCTGATGGATCGCAAGAGAGAGGAGTTATGTTCTTTCACCCAGGGCAGATTGACAGTGGATGCCTATAGCCGTGAGTTCGGCAATCTTGCTCGCTATGCTCCGGAGGAAGTTTGAACTGATGCCAAGAATCAGGCTACGTTCTGCAAGGGACTTAGTCCTGAGCTCCATCGAGATCTACGCCTGCATGAGTGCACAACCTTCCAGGCTCTCGTCAACAAGGCTATCAATGCCGAGACTAGATAGACTGACTACGAGGCAACCAGGAAGCACAACTGTGACTTCAGCCCCGCCTCTGGATTGGGCTCCAACAAACGCCGGGTGTGGGTGCCCAACGCAGCTCTGCCGCCAAGATACACCGCGAGGCCATCCTTCTAGGCGCCTCACCCAGCTCAGCCCAATCCTCCGACCAAGACATTTGGAGGTCCTCCTGTCAACGCTGCACCCTATGCCACCGTTGTCTGTTACAAATGTGGAAACCAGGACACTACTCCCATGAGTGTCGTTAGAACAATGCTAAGCCGACCGGACGTGGGAAGCCGGAAAAAGCCTTCCATGTGAAGCCAGCTCCCGCTCGTGGTCGAGTGAATTATGTTTCTGCTGAAGAAGCCCTTGAGGATCCTTATGTTATCCTAGGTACGCTCCTTGTCAATAGCCATCCAGCATCTGTTCTATTTGATACCGGGGCATCTCATTCATTCATCTCAGAAAGTTATGCATAGTTGCATAACATGTGTTTTTGTGATATGCCTACTCCTTTAGTAGTTCAGACTCCTGGTTCAAAATGGCAAACATCTAGAGTGAGCCATGACAATGAGATTCTTGTGGATAGGCTAGTCTTCCTAGCATCTTTGATAGCCCTCGAGTCTTCGGACATCAATATCATCTTAGGAATGGATTGGATGAAATCCCACTATGCTAAGATTGATACTCATACTAGGAATGTTCAACTTACACATCCATCGGGTGAGATAGTTAGTGTCTCCACTCGAGCAGCCAAGCGCCAACTCTATTTCCTCAATGCTAGCCCTCTTCCAGAACTAGAAGATATTCCGGTAGTCCATGACTTTCCGGATGTCTTTCCAGAAGAACTGCTAGGAATTCCACCTGTCAGAGGTGCTGAGTTTGTGATAGAGCTCATCCCAGGGACCATCCCAATAGGCAGGAAACCCTATAAGATGGCACCCTTAGAACTAGGTGAACTTAAGATTCAACTCTATGAGGCTTTGAAGAAAGGTTTCAGCTATCCTAGTTCTTCTCCTTGGGCTTGCCCTGTCCTCTTCGTCAAGAAGAAGGATGGATCGGATCGGATGGTTGTGGATTATCGACTAGTGAATCTGGTCACCATAAAGAACAAGTATCCGCTCCCCAGGATCAATGACTTGTATGATCAACTCACTAGATCCTCTGTCTTTTCCAAAATTGATTTGAGGTTGGGATACCATCAAATTGGAATTAGAAACAGGGACATTCCAAAAACGGCTTTTGTTACTCGTTATGGGCACTACGAGTACACCATCATGTCCTTCGGTTTAATCAATGCCCAAGCCACCTTCTCTCGCTTGATGAATTCGATCTTCATGGAGTATCTGGATAAATTCGTCGTGGTTTACCTAGATGATATACTCATCTACTCGAAGAACGAACAGGAACATGCCGAGCATCTAAGGCTGGTGTTGATGAAACTTCGAGAGCATCATCTGTATGTCAAATTCTCCAAGTGTGAATTTTGGTTGCCAGAAGTGACCTACATAGGAAACGTGATCTCTGGTAAAGGTATTGCTGTCAATCTCGAGAGAGTTCAGTCTGTCCTTGATTGGACTCAACCTGAATCGGTTAAGCAAGTTTGGAGTTTCCTTGGCTTAGCGAGCTATTGTCGGTGCTTTGTCGAGAATTTCTCCAAGGTTGCGAAACCTCTGACTGAACTCCTCAAGAAAGATAAAAAGTTCGAGTGGACTCCACAATGCGAGCACAGTTTTCAGGAGTTGAAAAGACGCCTGACCTTTGCTCCCGTTCTGGAGCCACCAAACTTCTCCAAGGACTTTGTTGTCTATTGCGACGCCTCGCGACAAGGATTAGGTTGCATTCTCATGCAAGATCGTCATGTGATTTCATACGCATCTCGACAGTTGCGTCCACATGAGGATAATTATCCAACACATGATCTTGAGCTTGCAGCTATGGTCCATGCACTAAAAACTTGGCGATATTACCTTCTGGGTAATCGTTGCGAAATTTACACTGATCACCAAAGTCTGAAATATATTTTCACCTAGCCCGATTTGAATCTCAGGCAAAGAAGGTGGGTTGAGTTGATTACAGATTACGACTTAGGGATAACTTACACCCCGGGGAAAGCCAATGGCATGGCTGATGCACTAAGTATTAAGTCTTTTTGTAACAACTTGATGTTGCAACAAGGTCAACCACTTCTCTACGAGGAATTTTGGAAGTTGAACCTCCACGTTGTTCCTCAAGGATTCCTTTCCAACCTGGTGGCGAAACCTACTCTTACGGATCAAATCATAGAAGCCTAGAAGCATGATGTCGGGATATCTCGAATCAGGAAAAACATTAAGAAGGGTAATGTTAGATGCTTCTCGGAAGAAGTTCGGTGTGTTTTCTTCTTTGAGAACCATTTGGTGATCCCGAAGAAGCAACATCTACGACAGCTGATTCTTAAGGAGGCTCATGATTATCCTCTCACGATTCATCCTGGTAGTACCAAGATGTATCAGGACCTATACCAGAGGTTCTGGTGGACTAGGATGAAGAGATAAATTGCCTAGTTCGTTGCTAATTGCGACGTTTGTCGACGCGTTAAGGAAGAACATCAAAGGTCTGCTGGCACCCTTCAACCTTTAGCTATTCCTTAATGGAAATGGGATAAAGTCGGTACGGATTTCATTACCGGATTTCCCAGGACTAAGAGAGGGAATAATGATATCTTTGTGGTCATCGACCACCTTTCCAAAGTGGCTCATTGTCTTCCTATTCGGGAGAGTATAACTGCTAGCCCGCTAGCGGAGTTATACGTTTCTCGAATAGTTTCTCTTCATGGTGTTCCAATGGAGATTAATTTAGACCACGAAGCGCTTGATCTCCAAGGTAACCTTACATATCGAGAATACCCTGTTCGTATTCTTGATCAAACTTAGCGTACCACTCGGCGTCAGAACATCAAGTTTCTCAAGGTTCAGTGGTCACACCATTCTGAAAAAGAGGCCACATAGAAAAGAGAAGATCGTCTTCGACTAGAGTATCCCGCGCTCTTCCCGACGACTTCAAAATCTCGGGACAAGACTCTTTTGAGTGGGGGTGAGTTGTCACATCCCTAGCTAGTTGTCTTAGGACAGCATGTGTGTGCATCATATTTCAATTTTTGCATCAACTTGAAATGGGGACCAAAAGAAACCCCAAACAATTCATTTGAATCAAACCAACTTAATGTTTGTGAAAAAACAACAAATCCAAAATGTGGACATGGTTATACAAGGGGTCATTTAAAATATTTGAACAGTTATAGCATTTCAAAAATAAATGATAAAGCTTCTGAAATTGCCAAATAAAGCATTATCATTATTTCAGATTTCAAAATATCCTGAAACTTTTTACAGAAGTTTGAAATATTCAAACTTAATGCTATAAAATATTTGGGATATTTATTACTTAGCAACTGTGCCTGAAAATAAAATAAAACTAATGTCAGAAGAATAGGAAACAAATTAAAAAGGGGAAAAACAGAAAACCCACTTGGGCCTTACCTGTGAAGAAGAGGCCCAGCCCATGGGGGGCAGGAGCGTCTTCTTCCTCATGCCAGGAGGAGAAGCACCTGCGTGCCTCCACCGCAGCCAGCTGTGGCCACGTGCCCGACCACCTCTTGCCTGCCTGGCCTCCTCGTCGCGCTGGCGAGGGGATATACCCTAGCTGCCGCCTGGACCCTCTCCTCCCTGCCATTCCTCTCCCTCGCCATGGTCGAGCTAGAGCCCCCCTGCCGCGCTACATAGCTCGGCCGCGACCCCCTCGTCCTCCCCGTGGAGCTAGAAGCCGCCAGGAGCCCCTCTATGTTGAGCCATCGCCATTCTTCCCCGAGCCCGGTGGACCTCTCGGCAGCCTCCCTGTGAGCCCCCGATGCTCCTCCTTCTCCTCCCCGGTCTTCCCGTACCCTCTAGCGCTGTAGCCAAACCTTCCTAAGCGTCCGTCATCGCTGAGCTTGTCGTGGCTGTCGTCTCCGGCGACCCCGAGCCCCTAGACCAGCCCCACTCGACACGGACGAGCGTGGGCGTCCCGTAGCTACTTCCGGCGTGCGAAACCGTGCCCTGTGGCACATTTCTGGTGAACTCCGGCGGTCCTCCGCCGCGGGTTTGGTCGCCGCCGGCCCCGCTCCAGTGGGCGCCGACGTGGTAGGCCGATTATTGCTAACCAGCCCGGCTAATTAAGCCATTAGACACTGCTAGTGGGCCCTGTAGAGGGTCAAACCTCTGGTCAGCGTGGGGAATTAGCCCATAACGCTGACACGAGGGCACCACCCTATCAGGTTTGAACTGGCCGGGTCTATTGACCTACTGACATCACAGTGACATCAGGCTGACGCATTAATTGAATTTTTAGTATAAACACAAATCAGGAAATTCCAGAAATTGTTTCAAAACTTCTAAAATTCATATAAATTAATTTGTAAATCAGATGAAAATAATTTATATATGAAAGTTTATCAGAAAAATCCAATGAATCCAACGGTGCTGTTATTATGCATGTTAGAGCAACCTATGTAGTTCAACATTGACATTTACTAATAGGTTAATATATGAAATATGAAATGGAGAATGACTTTGAACCTATATTCAAATTCACTTCATTTAACTTGGACAATAGTTGCATTAGCTCATCCATACATGCTGCCATGTCATGATCATGCATCATATTGTAGCACTTGCGTGTATTGATTGCTATTTATCTGCATTGCGGTAGGCCCTGCTCCTAAGGATACCTCCAAGTATTCCAACGAAGGGGAAAACCTTCCCGCTATCCCAGCAAGGAAAGCAACCCCTTTGATCATTCCGATAACATCCGACTCTCTCGCTCCTGCTCTTGTTTATTGCATTAGGACAAATGTTCACTTGTCTATCATACACGGTAGATGAACCTATTCTTTAGCATGACCTGTCATTGTCATACTAAATAGCTAAACCTTGCGACCTAGCATACCTGGTAGATGCTTGTGCTATGATGTGCTTTGCTCACTTTGCCTGCTATGCTTGCCACGCTTAGAGTTGTGTCTGGTTTGATTCATCTAGGTGATGAACTGGAGTGAAACAATGTTGTTCTGATATGATAAGCTGATAATGAACCCGATTTGGTAAAGATAGCGATGAGAGGCTATGTAGGAGTACATAGTGGGTTGTCTCATTGGGACCATTCTTAGGAACTGAGTTCCGTGTTTGTGATCCAAGACTAGCTACTACCACACATTGGGTTCCTGTAACTCGACCCCTCTCGACTTGTCAGTCGCTTAGTCCTTGGTCCAGGAGTTGCAAGTAGTTTTTGGTGTTTCCAGCATGCTGGAGGTCATGCGTAGCGCTGACCCTAGGGGTCGGTTACGACGCGGTAGGAAGTGGCACGGTGTACCAAGGGTCACCCGAATGGTGGGCTTGGGAACCCTGCGCACATCATTTGGGGCCGTAGTGGAAACATCGGCCGGACTTCCGTGTGGGTTCAGTCTCAAATAGGCGATAGCCAGGACTAGAGGTCTTATGTGATTGACAGTCGTGGACGACTCCCTCGCTGGGCTTCCGCTCGAATGTTGCCGAGGTGCATGGTTTTATGAGCGTGTGTGAAGGAGTACAACTCTACAGGGTATGAAACTATTCGGATAGCAGAGTTATCGGATATGGACTACTTGGAGAACTTATGTTGTTCATAGATAAATTAATGGATACTCATAAAAATATCAAGACAAGTGTGACTACCGATAATGGCACTCTCATAGGAGACGGAAGTGAATCCATGGTGGTGTATTGTTGTGGGGTTAGAGGACTGGTGTGCGATATCTAAAATTTAACCTAAGAGTTAAAATTGTGTAGTATAGGTTAGCCATGAGTCAAAGCTGGCATTGCTGCATCAACTCCACCACTCCCCTTGTTGATACATGAGCATAGTCTAGGTCTGCTTTAAAGACGTGCTGAGTATGTTTGTGCTCACGTTTGCTTAATAAATGTTGCATACGAGACTCAAGACCCATCAGGTGGGTTCTATCTAGATGTTGACGATGCCGAATAGCTGCTGTTCTAGCTACGACCTTATGCCCTGTGGCAGGCTGTCGATAGTCAGGCCATGTGCCTTTTTACCCTTTCAACTGTCTATATTCAGACAGCTTTATGCTTCCTCTTGGTTTGTATGAACTTGCTTGTATGACTTGAGTGTCGGGTCATGTGACCCCTACCTACAAGAACATATTATGCAAGGCTCGTCTGAGCCACTTAAATAAAAGTTGTGTTGATGTATGGTTATGTTGTGATGCCATAGTTGTATCTATGCATATCGGGCATGTCGTGCATACGTGTGACGTGCAACGGTATGTATGGGATCCGACACCTAGTCATGTGCCTTTAGCAGTACTCTTTACAGGAAACTTCCTCTTTGTGTTTCCATCGAGCCTTGGTAGCTTGCTACTGCTCCGGACACATTGATTGACCGACATGTATCCTTCTTTGTTGTTGTGTCTATCCCTTTAGGGAAATGTCTCATGGCGTAATGGCGTCCCTATAGCTTGCTATGACTCGTCTAAACACGGTTGAGGCCGACACCTGCATTGCTGGGTTATGTATGCCTGCTTCCGTACGGATGTGCCACTTGGGTTCTATGACTAGTAATGTCGGCCTGGGTTCTCTGTCGTTTGATTGCCAGCGACATGTTCACATACGTGAGCCAAAAGACGCAAACGGTTCGAGCTAAGGTAAGGTTGCAGCCGTGGAGTTTACCGTGCGTGAGGCCGCAAAGTGATGTGATATGTTACAGTCTGGATTCATATGACTTGGGATCTGGGTTCCGACAAGGACTTTCAATAGACTGCGTAGAAGCGGCAAGCGTTGAATAGATGAGCTGCCGGTGGTTCTTTGGTCCCTCAAAATGACACCAAATCAAGCTACCTGCCAGACGCCCTTCTCCCTAGTGTATGGGGAAGTAGTACTCCCCACGAAACTCATATGCGGGTCATCTCGAGTACTTGCCTACGATGAAGTACAGCAAGAGCAGCTAGGGCATGACGATGCCATGCTCCTCGAGGAAGATCGTCTTCAGGCCGCCGTGCGTGCTGCACTTTACTAGCAATCCCTGCGCCACTATCATAGCCATAGGGTCCACGCTCGGAGCCTTGAGGAAGGCGACCTTGCCATTAGTCATGTTCAGTCCACCAATGGAACCAACGAATTGACAACAAAGTGGGAAGGACTTTACCAGGTAGCATGACTCAACAGACCTGGCGCAGTCCGTCTGGAGACCGAAGATGGCACCAAGGTTCTTAACTCATGGAATATTTAGCATCTTCACAAGTTCTATCTGTGAGGAGCGGCTGCCGGGCTCAGTCCCCGGCAGTCACCTTTTGTACAAGCCTTGCCGAACTTGCATGTAACCCTTTGAATGAACCCACGCGGAGACCCTGTGCAAAAATAATAAATCTAGGCATTGCATCATATCATCACATTGCATGTATATTATGCATTTTTATGATTGCAATGTTATCGCTTTTAATTTCTAGAGATTTGCTAGACTACTTGTTGAGCCTCCTTGTTGCGCATTCTCTCTTCGAGGGATAGAGGCCTCTCGCCCTACATGTTGATCACCAGGAAAACATAGAAGGAGGGCATAGAAACAAGGACGACGACCCAGTATACTCCATAAAGGGATACTGCCTAAAAAGATAAGTCTAATCGCATATCCCAATTTCTACGTTTTTTTCTCCCTTAAAGGAAACCCTTGCTCTCCTTTCGGCTGTGTGATAACCCACATTTATAGGGGATCACAACAGTTTTCGAGGATAGAGTATTCAACCCAAATTTATAGATTCGACACAAGGGGAGCCAAAGAATACTTGAGAGTATTAGAAGTTGAGTTGTCAATTTAACCACACCTGGAGATAAATATGTGCAGAAAAGTGATTAGTAGCATAGTAATGTGATAGGTTTGATAGTAGTGGCAATAGTAATAGTAGCGGTAACGGTAGTAGCAATGGTTTTGTAGCAGTGGGAACAGCAGCAACAATAGTAGTAACTTAGCAAGAACTGTAAATGGAAAGGTTGTAGGCACTGGATCGGTAACTCATTCGATGATATTCATCACGTAACATTCATAACCTAGGGCGATACAGAACTAGCTCTAGTTCATAATTGTAAGGTAGGGATGTATTCCGTAAATACTCATGACATCTTTCGTCCTACCCTCCAGCGGCAGCGGGGTCCATAAGGAAACTAAGATATATTAAGGCCTCCTTTTAATACAGAACCAGAACAAAGCATTAATACATGGTGAATACATGAACTCCTGAAACTACAGTCATCACCGCGAAGTATCCCAAATATTGTCACTATGATGTTGGCGGATCATAACACGTAATAGGTGCATATGACTAGGCAAGAGCAGATCAATAACATAGATATGATGACGATAACATAAATGGTTCAGATCTGAAATCATGACGCTCGGGCCCTTGTGACAAGCATTAAGCATGGCAAAGTCATAGCAACATCAATCTTAGAACATAGTGGATATTAGGGATCAAGCCTTAACAAAACTAACTCAATTACATGCTGAATCTCATCCTACTCCTGACCTACCAGCAAGCCTACGAAGGAATTACTCACTCCCGGTGGGGAGCATCATGGAATTGGCGATGGAGAAAGGTTGGTGATGACGAAGACCGAAGATTCCCCTCTCTGGAGCCCCAAATGGACGCCAGATCTAGCCTCCCGATGAATAACAAGAGGTGGCCACGGTTCCGTGTCGTGAAACACGATAATTCTTTCTCCCTGATTTCTCTCCCCAAATTTAGGAATTTATAATGGCGGAGGTAGGGCAAGTCGGGGTGCATGGCGCGCCCTGGTGTCTTGTGCCCAGCCTGGCCCCCCTCTCTGGTGGTTTCTAGCTCTGGTATTTTTTATATTTTCCAAAATAAATATCCAAAATGTTTTGTTCCGTTCTGAGAATTTTATGTTTGCACGAAAACAACACCATCGTAGTTTTGCTGAAAAGAACATTAGTACTGGTTAGGTACATTCAAATCATGCAAATTAGAGTCCAAAACAAGGGCAAAAGAGTAAGGAAAACTAGATACGTTGCAGATGTATCAACTCCCACAAGCTTAAACCTTTGCTTGTCCTCAAGCAATTCAGTTGACAAACTGAAAGTGATAAAGAAAAGCTTTTATGAACTCTTTTGTTCTTGTTTACATATATATGCTTAAGTAGCACCCAGGTTTTCAGCAAAGATTATGACTAACCATCTCAACAATAACACTTAGGAATTATATTCATTCATAACAATAACATAAGCAACTATCGAGCAATAATAATATATTTCAAGCGCCAACACTTTGTCAAAACAATCATGATACAACATGACAATAGTGGTATCTCGCAAGCCATTTCTCACACCGCAAAACATAAATGCAGAGCATGTCCAAAGTTCAAGCAGCGACTAAACATTGTAATTCATGGTAGAAAAGATCCAGTCATGCTGCACCCAACATCAACTATATACAATGCATGACGATGACAATAGTGCTCTCAGGTCTGGCGCTTATTTGAGAAGGTGTTGCGTCAACATAAAAGTAAATAGATAGTCCCTTCGCAGAGGGAAGCATGGATTTGCAACGTTGCCAGAGATCAGAGTTTAAAACAAGGATAGGTATAATTTTGAGAGGTACACCCTTCCTGTCAACATCACGACCAAGAGTTATCAACATCTTCCATGCTAAACAAATTAGCGGAGGTCCCCAAGCAGTAAAATTGAAGGTTTACTCCCCCTTAACCAACAATCACACTCCACGGCGAGCTGTGTTGGTGCACTAGAGTCTTGGGCTCTCCAGTGCCCCTTACTCGTGCACGGGCAGTAGTAGCCACCCTGGCGATGAGGCCTGGCATGGAGCTGCTAGATACAAGTACAGAAGAATCAAGACCCCCGGCAAGACCTCATCGGGGTGGCCATAAAACCCTCAGGCAAGACCCGGCGAGACGAGGAACGGCAAGGCGAAGCCCCGGCAAGGGCCGCCGGCGCACAGGCCAGGTGTCGCCCCGCCTAGGCACGTGTCGCGGCGTCGGCGATGGAGGGGATAAGCGGTGCCGATAGGACGAGCTCCTATCCCGTCCCGTGGACAGTCACAAATGCCTGATGGTGCATTAAATGCGCTTGTCCTACTCCGTCAGTGTTAGGTATGGTAGCACTTTAGCTCTGTACACCCCATGTATGCACTATACGACACTGTTGGGATCCCTTTCATAGTATAAAAGAAGGCCCAGGGCGATCTGATAGAGGACTTTTGACTTTTGAACTTTTGGCTTTTCAACTTTGGACCTTCTAGCTCATACGCATAGCAGCTGCTCACAGTGCTCCTGTACCTAGAACCCTAAGAACACCCACAATACAAATAAGCAGGAGTAGGGTTTTATGCATCTTTGTGGCCCGAACCTGGGTAAAATCCCCTAGTTTTGTTCATCAGACCTACTCTTTGTGCGAGATTTCTCCCCCGCCGAACCGAAACGGGTCCCTCTGATCCCATAGGTGTTCGTTCCCCATGACATCTTTGGCGCGCCAGGTAGGGGGGATAGGTCGTGTGAACCTGTTCTAGTGATCAACGCTAGTTCCTTCATACTCACATTGCCATGGCCCCCAAGAAGAAGGGCCTGACGGTTGTTGGCCCATCCATGTCCGCTGTCCCTGTAGCTACACAGACAGGCGATGGTGTAGACGCGGGTGGAGGAGGAGGTGGAGGTTGAGAACTTCTGCGATGCTCCGGTGATCAAGGCCAAGCAAGCAGGACGCCCGCCGCGGAGATGCCCATGGCGGCGGTGGGAGCCCCTACACCGTTGGTTCTGAGGACGGAGCTGTACCGCCTGTGGGTGGTACGGTGAACTCTAGGGATGGAAGGGCATCTTCCAGTATGACCATGCTGGTTCCTATGTCGCGACCTTCCCAGGACGCGCGCGAAGAGCCGCTCCACGGCACCCACGGGTCTCAACGTCCCCACGGAAAAGCTCATGTGCATCACTCCCAAGGTGCATGGGACGAGTATGCTTCCAGCATGCTAGTGGGAATGGTGTGCAATTGCGGGACTACGGCGGAGCTTCTTCTAACACAATTAGAAGGTAGAGCACCTCACGTTCCTCGTGTCGTTTGCTGCCGACCACGTCGGAAGAAGCAATGGCACGAGCACAACTACTCCTAAACTTCCCTCCTACGCGGAGAAACTCGACGAATGGAGAGCCACCATTCAGAGCCTTCTCAGCCTCGTAGATAAGTTTTAGTCCACCGAACCAGCTCACACTAGTAGTAAGAAGGCCGAAGTCGGTGCGACCATGGTCCACTCTCCTCCGCAGCAACAACACCAGTCACCGACTCAACGGACCGACACTTACGATGGTTACTCGACGACATCGTTCGATCCACGGACTCGTCGTGACCAGCATCAAGCTCTTCGGGAGCCAAGCAAGGAAGACGCTCAGACTACAATCGAGCGGCGGCGGGAAGCACACCATCAATCTGATAAGCGCGGGGGCCCCACTGTAGACAAGCTCGCGCCAGGGTATCCTGCCAGCCTACCTTACGAGGTGGGTTGTCTGGCGTTTACCTATGAGATGCGATAAGTCCAGTGTCCCAATTCCCACACATTCAAGCCGAAGATCCGGGAGAAGTACGACGGCAAGACTCACCCATCAAAGTTCTTGAACATCTACACCATTGCGGCGCAGGCTGCCGGGGATCGTGACGACAAGATACTCGCCAACTACTTCCCGTTGGTGCTTAAGCCCAACGTCAGGTCATGCTTGATGCACCTACCAGAAGGATCCATCACCTCCTCGGCAGACCTGTGCCACAAGTTTGTTGGCGCCTTTACCGGAGTCCACCAAGCTCCTAGTCAAGAAAGCGTTTTGCACATCATCCCTCAGAAGGAGGGCGAGACCTTGCGCAAGTACATCCAAAGTTTCAGCCGCATGCACCACGACATACCAGATTTTCATCCTTCCGCTGTTATCAGCGCGTTCCATGAGAACGTGCCCAACCACAGTATGAGGGAAGAGCTGGCGATGAACAAGGTCAGGGATGTTGCCAAGCTTTATGCTCTGGCAAACAAATGTGCTCGGGCTAAAGAAGAGAGCAGCCACCCCGGCGAAGACGCTGGCCTAGGGGTCAACTCTGAGGATGAAGACACCGCCACCCCAGCAAAGAAGGGTCGGCGGTAGAACAAGAAGCGCAAGGCAAGGCTATGCTTGCTGTCGAGGGATCTGGCAACCCCGGTACTGCCAAGAAGGGCAAGGTTGATGACCCCGGCAAGGATGTTGCAGGGTGCGCCTCCTGCCAGGTGATGGAAGCTGCCGATAAGCCGGAAGGCTCCATCAAGCAATATTTCAGGATCCATCGCACCAAGGGCCAGGATCTCCAAGACTGTCGGCAAGTCGAGTAGCTTGCCGAGAAGCAAAAGGCCGAGTATGAGAGGAGAGACAAGGAGAAAGGCCAGGATGGTTCTGAGGGGTCCGACAAGAAGCGCGTTACCTGAGGAGGTCACCATGGCAAGCCCAAGCAACAAAAAGACCGGCCCGCTCGTGGCCGCGACAAGCAAGAGGGTGATGATGATGACGTCAAAGAGGATGACGAGTCAAGCGAGCATGAGTTCCAGAAGGCTACAGAGATGATGTGCATTGAGGGAGGTGCCTCGTCGCATTCCTCTCACCGCCAACTTAAATAGTGGGTGTGCGAGGTTAATGCAGTGCAGCCCTCTATCGGTGCCCACAGACCTCTGAAGTGGTCCAGCACTCCTATCATTTTCGACGTCGAGGATCACCCTGATCACACAACTACGGTCGGGTGCCTGCCGTTGTTTGTTTCACCAACAATTCGCAACCTCAAAATGACGAAGATGCTAGTTGATAGTGAGGCTAGCCTGAACCTGATCTCGCCTGATGTCATCTGGAGGCTACAAATTCCTGATGAAGATTTCGAGCACACAAGCGCTTTCTAAGGGGTCAATTCAAGAAGGACTCAGCCGAAGGGCAAGATCATGCTGCCGGTGACGTTTGGCAGCGATATAAATTTCAGAACAGAGAAGATCATTTTTGACATCGCCAAGATCTCCTTTCCATACAATGGTGTCCTTGGTCGCCCAGCGCTGGCCAAGTTCATGGCGGCCACCCACTTCGCTTACAATGTGCCTATGATGCCTGAGCCAATAAGTATCCTCGCGATCAACTCCAACAAGAAAGGTGCACTTATCTGCGCCGACCAACTCTACCGAGAGGCAGTTGCAGCACCTGCCCTCAAGGCACTTGCTCCTGCCGCTGAAGCTCCCATGGGGAAGAAGACCGGGAAGGCCTTTGGCGCACATTTCGGCAAGCGTGCCTCCTCGGGGTCTACGCTCCCATTGACGATGTGCTAGAGAGCTCGACCGGCAAGAGCAAGAAGTCCAAGGCAGCTCCACCAAAGACTAAGAAGGTGCCCGCCAAGGAGGATGGTACAGGAGGAACTTTCACCATAAGTTCCACCCTTGATGACAAATAGGAAAGTGCGCTCGTCGCCTTCCCGTTGGCGAATGTCGATGTGTTTGCATGGCAACCATCTGATATCCCAGTGTTCCCAGGAAGGAGATTGAGCACTACCTTGCCGTGTGCCCACACACATAGCCTATCAAGCAGAAGGTCCGGAAACAAGCTTTGGATGGTAACAGTTTATTGTCATAGAGATCAAGAAATTAGAAGCGGCTGACTTGATCAGAGGAGTACTTCATCCAACCTAGTTGGCCAATCCGGTGGTAGTGTGCAAGGCGAATGGAAAATGGAGGTTGTGCATTGAGTTCACTAACATTAACAAAGCCTGCCCAAAGATCCTTTTCCCTTGTCGCGCATCGACCAGATAGTGGACTCCACCACCGACTGCGACTTGTTGTCTTTCCTTGATGCCTATTCAGGATATCATCAGATTTTCATGGCCAAGGAAGATGAGGAGAAGACCGCATTTATCACCCCATGTGGTACGTATTGCTTTTTGCATATGCCTTTCGGGTTGAAAATTGCTGGTTCTACATCTGCAAGAGCGGTCCTGATTGGTTTTGAGCCCTAGCTACATAGAAATATGGAGGCTTATATGGATGACATAGTGGTCAAAACCAAGGACAAAGCTATGCTCATATCAGACCTAGAAGAAACATTTGCAAACCTGCACAAGATCAACATGAAGCTCAACCCTGAGAAGTGTGTGTTTGGTGTCCCATCCAGTAAGCTTCTCGTGTTCTTTGTATCTCAACATGGAATTGAAGCAAATCCTGACAAGATCAAAGCAATTGAGAAAATTGAAGCACCAAGACGTGTCAAGGATGTGCATCGTCTTGCCGGCTGTGTTGCTGCTCTGAGTAGGTTCATCTCAAAATCTGCTGAGTGCGCCTACCCTTTTTCAAAATCTCGAAGAAGGAAGGTCCTATGAATTGGACTCCAGAAGCGGAGGCCGCGCTGTAGGATTTGAAGAAGTACCTCTCCTCTCCGCCAGTCCTAGTCGCGCCAAAGCCACAAGAGTTGTTGTTGTTGTATCTAGCGGCAACAAATCAAGTGGTCAGTGTTGCACTAGTGGCTGAAAGATAAGTTGATGAAGAGGTAGTGGCAGCGGTAGGAATGCCAAGTGACGAGCCAGGACATTCCCCGATAGGGTCTGGTGCTGACAAGGATTTGCGCAGTTGAATAAGACAATCCAGAAGAAGAAGGTGGTGCAGCGCCCAGTCTATTTTGTCAGCTCCCTTTTGCAGGGGGGCTAGGTCAAGATATTCTGGCATGCAAGAGTTTCTCTTCGGCCTCCTTATGTCCTTGAGGAAGCTGCGCCACTACTTCCAAGCACATGAGATCACCGTTGTCACTCGCTTCCTGCTACAGCGGATCTTGCGGAACCCAGAAGCTATCGACAGGATTGTAGAGTGGGATTTGGAACTCTCAAGCTTTGGTCTCAAGTTTGAAAGCACTTCGACCATCCAGAGCAGAGCCTTGGCGGAGGTCATTGCAGAATGGACCCCAACGCCGGATGAAGACGTTCCAGAGTCAACTCTCCCCGACAAGGAAACCAATCAAGAGCGGATCATGTATTTTGATGGGGCTTTCTCACTGCAAGGCGCCGGTGCCGGAGTGCTTCTTGTTGCACCCACCGGAGAGCACCTAAAATATGTCACCGGAGAGCATTTTCCCCGATAGAGATCCACGAACGATACTGATGAGTATGAATGACTGCTTGCTGGTCTCAGGATCGCGGCAGACCTTGGGATTAAGAGACTTATTGTCATGGGTGATTCTTAGCTTGTCATTAGTCACGTGAATAAGGATTATCAGAGTCCGTTGAGGGAAGCTTATGTAGATGAAGTGAGGAAGTTGGAAGACATTTTGACAGCCTGCAAATGGATCATGTTCCGCGTGCGGAAAACAACGTTGCCGATGGCCTTTCAAAGTGTGTTGCCCTTAAGTTGTGTGTGGAACTAGGAATTTTCGTGCTCTGACTGGCTCAACCATCCGTGACACCATCGACTGGACAAGATAAAAGAAGAAAGTTGAGCGCCGACAAGTATTTACAGGAAGAGCTCCCAGAAGCCGCCAGCGAGGAGGTTGTTCAGGACAACGTCAGGCTTGCTGGTGAGCGTCGCACTCCAGCGGAGCCCCAGGCTCTTTCCATGGAAGCACACGCTCCCGCCAGGCTTGCCGGTGGGTAACAAGCCTCGGCAGGACCTCAAATCCTTGTCGTTGAGACAAATGCTCCCCCGGCAGAGGATATGCCTTTAGTCCTTGTTGTCGAGCCCCAGGCTCCAGCATGGGCACAACACATCGTCTGTTTCCTTCAAAAAGGAGAACTCCATGAGGAACAAGAGGATTCAGAGAAAGTAGCCCGCTGATCTAATATGTACTAGTTCGTAGACAACGTCCTGTACAGAAAGAGACCGAATGGTGTGAAACTCAAGTGCATTCTTCGGGAGGATGGACTGGAGCTGTTGGCAGAGATACATGGAGGCATATGTGGCTCCCAGATAGGATCAAGAGCACTTGCCTTTAAGGCATTCCGGCAAGGTTTCTTTTGGCCCATTGCCCTCCAGGATGCAACTGCACTAGTAACCAAGTGTGAAGCATGCCAGTTTCATTCGAAGAAATTACATCAACCAGCTCAAGCCCTTCAAGTAATCCCTCTCTCCTGGCCATTTTCGGTCCGGGGGCTCGACATCTTGGGCCCCTTTCCCCGCGCTGCCGGGGGCTTTGAGTACTAGTATGTTGCAAACAACAAGTTCACAAAGTGTCCGGAATTGGAAGCAGTGAGAAAGGTCACAAGACAATAAGCCGTCAAGTTCTTCAAGGACTAGTCTGCCACTTTGGTGTTCCCAACAGGGTTATCACTGATAATGGCACACAGTTCACGAGCCGCACCTTCATGTAGTATATCCAAGACCTTGGCAGCAAAATCTTTTTTGCTTCCGTTGCCCACCCTAGGAGCAACGACCAAGAAGAAAGGGCTAATGCTGAAGTGTTGCGAGGCCTGAAGACAAGAACTTACAAAAAGCTACACAAGTGCGGAAGGCACTAGATTGATGAGTTGTCAATGGTTCTTTGGTCAATCAGGACAACACCAAATCGAGCTACCGGCCAGACACCCTTCTCCCTCGTATATGGGGTGGAGGCAGTTCTCCCCATGGAACTCATATATTGGTCACCTCGAGTGCTCGCTTATGATAATCTTGAGAAAGAGCAATTGCAGCAAGATGACGCGACGCTCCTTGAGGAAGACCGTCTTCAGGATGTTGTGAGAGCTACACGCTACTAGCAAGCTTTGCGCCACTATCATAGCCGCAAAGTTAATGCCAGAAGTCTTGAGGAAGACGACCTTGTTCTTCGGCAAGTTCAGTCTGCCAAGAATTCCGACAAGTTGACGCCAAAGCGGGAAGGCCCTTATCGGGTAGTACGACTCACTAGGCTTGGCGCAGTCCGCCTGGAGACCAAAGAAGGCGTCCCAATGAGAAACTCTTGGAATATTGAACATCTTCGCAAGTTCTTCCCATGAGGCGCGGTTGCCGGGCCTCTCGGCAACCACCTTTTGTACAAGTCTTGCCGCTAAAGCATGTAATCCTTGGTACAAAGTTAGGCGCAGACCCTGTGCATAGTTAAATAAAGTTAAGTGTTCCGCAAATCTTATTGATTCTCATGTTTACTTATGTGCATGTTTGTCTAAGATATTGCATTGCAGTTACTCCTGGCAAGAGCTAACGGACCGCCAAGGTTCCATATCCATATTTTCTCTTCTTTCCTTTTCTCAAAGGACAAAAGTTTACCTCGTGTGCAGCTTTGCCGGGGGGATGGTGGTATGGATACCTACAGGCGACGTCCCAAAAAATAATCTTGCCGGAAGGAGCACGACAACAAAAAGATAAGTTGCAAAACCCCAAGTGAATTCTTGCTATGGAGTTATTTTCCTTGGGCGATTTTGACTCTTGTATGGAAAACCTGCACGCGAAGGAACCTTGTTGCGATTGGTTGCGCCCCTATTCTGTTTTGAGTCCGCTCAACAGTCTTGGTGGCCGCATTGAAAACACCAAGATCTCTTGCCGACAGCAGGCCCACCAGCAGGCTACTAAAGTCCCGCACCTAGCGCTCGCGGAAGGGGCGTGCACGCCGGCAAGTCTCCAATCAAGCGTAGGGTGAATGCATACAGAGAGAAATTAAACGACGATAACATAACAATTGTTCAAAGCATAACAAGCTATATTACATCGGTCTTGCCAAGATTCTAACATGAGATAAACTGTTGTTGGCATGGATGGCGGCGAGAAGTAAGGCAGCTAATCCCGGCGATCGCCTTCAACCCGCTTGACTTGGCTTACCCTGTCGAGGATGGGAGCGATAAGTTCCTCGAGTGCCTTGATGTCTACACCCTTCGACAAGCGTTCGAGGACGTTGGAGAAGTTGATGTCGGGGTTCTTGTGCGCCACCTTGACGACCACCTTGCGGAGATCATCTTGACAGAGCTTTCACAATTCGCTGGCCAGGTAGGATGCCCGGTCAGAGTGAAGCTGGTCCTAGGCTCCAAGCATACAGTCGAAGAACATGGTCACCTTGGCACTCATGGACACTCTGTTGTTGGAAGAGTACATGGAGCCTTCCAGGCCCATGGCAGAGAGCTGTGCGGCAAGCTTCTTCGCGACGTCGACGAGCTTCTTAGTCTAGACTTGTACTCCCTGTACATAGCCATTGTGGACGGTAGCAGCACTCTTGACCATCTCCTTCTCATCTTGGAGTTCCTTGACCAGCGCCTTCTCATGGGTCCTAGCGGTCTCGAGAGTCTCGAACAGTGTAGCCAGCTTCAGGTTCAGGTCATCAATGGACTCGCTGGCTGAAGAGAGTTGTTTGGTCTTGTCAGATATGGTGACCTACATCTCCATCAGGCTGTCGAGGGCTTTGTCTCTTTCATACTTGAGTAACGAGACCTCCTTGTCGATATCCTCAAGGTTGGCCTCTAGCTTATTCACCCTCTCCTCCAACAAGTTCTTGGCGGCCTCTGCAGCTTTGGCAGCATGGGCGGCCTCCTTAAGCTAGCCAACGTGATCTGTTGTTAGAGCTTCGAGCGTCTCCTTGTGTTTCCGCTCCAGCTCCCGGGTCGGCCACGTGACAAGCTCCTCGATCTCCACTTCCTTGCCGCGAAGTTTGTCGGCAAGCGCCTTCTCGTGATCGACAAGCTCTTCCTCATAGGCATCGAGCCAGATATGGCACTCCGTCAAGCGAGCGTCCTCAGCAGCAGCCCGTTGCTTGGCCTCCTCCTGCGCCTGCATGTAGAGTTGGCTCCAGCCTTGGCTCAATTGTGCGTGACCAGACTTCATGTCCTGGGAAGCTTGGGTGAACCAGGCCTGAGTTTCTTCAATGCGCTCCTGGAAGTTGGCCTTAGCCACTTCCATACCTGCTGCCCTAGAGTCCAGTTTCTCCTTTTGGGCACGGTGCAGCGCTTGGAGCTTTGGGAAGCTGTCGCCCATGGATTGGAGAAGTTTCTCTTCTTGGGATTTGCTGTTGCTGGCATTTGGTTCATCAACAATCTCGAGCCCGACAGCAGTAATGATCCCCTCTTCAAAAGCTTCCCTTTCAGGTGGTGCCCCAGTGCTTGCCATGCCAGGGATGCTGACGAACAAATTATCACCGACCCTAAGGTACTTGCTCGACGAAGGGGCTTCTGAAGTGGGCAGCTGGTCCTCGATGGCCACCTTCCTGGTAGATGGGGACTCCGTGGCCGGCGTAGTGCCTGGTGCTCCCACGGTAGGAATGCCGTCAGTACAGTCACTGGCCCCCTCGGCGGCAGCATTCTTGGTGGCCTCAGCAGACTCAGCGGCGGCACTCTTGATGACCTCCTCAGCAGCAATCCTATCGGCCTGAGCGTCAGCATCGTTGGCGGTCTCCTCGATGACAGTGTCGACATCCATGCCCTCCATCGAGGGAATGTCTGAAGGACAAGAAAAAAAACAAAATGAAGCTAAGGTGGAAGTTCAAGAAGACAAAAAAGATAAACAAAATAAAGAGTACCTACATCAATGACGATTGTCGGCAAAGACCTGTTGCTGCCCGTGCTTGCCGGCTCTCCATCGTCGCGATAAAGCGCGCTTGAGGAAGTCCTTGCCAGAAATCCATCTCTGGGCGGCGTAGATGATGGAGACGGCGTATCAGGGACGGCCTCTGATGGTTCTCCTTGTCACCGCCCTCCTCCTGCATGTCCGGTGATGTCAGCAGTGAAGATGCAGACCCCGACACTTGCCAGCGGAAAGTGAGTAATGGGCGCACGCTGAGGGCTGCGCCGGGGCTGAGTCGGGGACTGCATCGTGGGCTGGCCTCCGGGTTGATGATGGTCATCTTTGGCGCGCCTGAGGCGCTTGCCGGCGGCTCCTAAACCATCGAGGTTCCCTCCCTCTTTGCTACCCTTTGCGCCAATGTTTCCACATCCCTGTGGAGACAAGCCAAGGCAAAGCAAACGAGTTAAATAAAACCAGAAATTCGAAAGGCAAAAGAAGCGACAAGATCCTTAGTCCTCATCTTCTTCTCCTGAGCTAAGGGCAGAGAGGTCGAATGCGACTTCCGCCTTGGTACTCGTGGAGGGAGGTGGAGGGGTGCCGCGGCAGGCGCATGTTGCTGGTGAGCTTCTTGCTGTAGCGTGGGCCTGCCGACCACTCCCTTGCTGGGGACTGCACTACTCGAAGGACCTTGGCGGACCGGAAGCCCAGTGGCGGCGCTCCGAAGGACGTGCCTCTTCCTTGTCACAAGGGACGGGGCCTCCTCGAGCAGCACCTCCTCAGCTATGTCTTTGGCAGGATAACCCCGGGTAGATGTGCCGCCTTGCTCCTCGGTGGTGCTGCCCTGCCCGGCAAGATTTTCGTCCGACGGTGTTTCCCCTCCGCTGGTTTCATCTTCCAAGAAGCCGGTGCTGCCGGCCTCCGCGGCAAGATCTGCTTCCCCCGCCCTGATGGCGATGTATGCCATTTCCTCCTAAGTGGTGTCGTGGACGAGGCCGTCTTCCTCACGGATGGCCCTCTTCGTCAAGTTATCAAAAAATTCTTGTGCCTTCTCTATAGGCGGCTCAATCCAAGATGCGTCAAGGCTATGGGCATCAAACGCCAGCATCATGGTGATGATTCTACCTAAAGCAGAGCTGTTGCATAGGGGCATTATGCCTGCCGGCAGCTCACGTACCACAACACTCCTGAACAGGTTCTGGCAGAGAGCTCCATGCTACATAACTGTCATATTGTGGTTCATCCCATGGTGCAACCTCATTATGTCCACCATGTTCCGGAAATCCCAAGCTGGCCTCCCCTTATTCTGTAGGGGAGCAATGTGCCGGTGAAGGAAACCGATGCCTATCATCTTTATAGTGAGCCTGGAGTTTCTGAGGCGGTGAATCCTGGTGGTCGCGACTGCGAGCTTCCCATCCTCCGGGTCAAGGGCACTCTAGTCTTCACCACACACCATCTTGGTTTGCCGCGGCAAGCAGAAAGGCTGGAACTTCTCCTCCTGGATCGACCACCATTTGCCTCGCCACTCATCCCACCTCTCGCAGTAGGCCCCATGTGGGTAGACCATCTTGGTTCCTTGCCATAGAATCTAAGAGACGGCACCAGAAAGGGCTCTGCCTTGTTGGATACAGGGAGTAAAGTAATGGTGAAAGAGGGCGGTGCTAGGAACTCATTCGAGAAAGTTTTGGCAAACATGGGTGAAAACTGACATACACGCCACGACATTCGGCGTAAAATCCAAGAGTGGGAAGCCGTAAGTGAACATGATGTCGTTGAAGAAATCCAAGAAAAGGGGGGAAGAGCCCGCAGTAAAAATAATCGTCAAAAAAATGATATTTATCTGGGCCGCCCCCGGATGGGCCCGGACTCACACGGGTGCCTGCTTGTGCTGTCGTATCCGTCGCCCACATACACCGGTATCGCTCCTTTAGAGTGCCCACGTCAAGCCTCAGTGAAAGACGGCGTGGTCCTTCCGTATCCTCACCAGCTTGTTCTCCAAGATGGTTCCCGCATCCTTGGCCTTGCTAGCCTTGGGCGGCATGGTGGCTATGGGGGCGGGGGCTGAAGACGGAGAGGCGTGGAGGTGTGGATGAATGGGAGGAGCTCTGTTTCGGGCTTGAGGAGGAAGACGACGGTGGTTCTCAGATTAGGAAAGACAAGAGGTAAATGAGAAGCGCCTTTGCAATTTCCTTTTTATGGGGAAGGCCCGGGGCAGCCTCTATACTAAAATAATATAGAAACGCTTCGTGGGCGCACTGCTGCAATGGCCGCATCGTGCACGTATCCCGCGTCCTGCACTCAGTGGGCATTATGGGGAGGCGCAGTAAGTGCAATAATCATGACTACAAGGCCCTGCCATGCTTGCCCGTGCACTATTTGGGACTAGCCCAACAATGCCTCACACCATGTGTGGCCCAGGCCTGGGGGCTCCTGTCGGTGCACTATTGTTTTGGGCTCTCCAGTGCCCCTTACTCGTGCATGGGGCGTAGTAGCCACCCTAGGGATGATGCCCGCCACGGATCTACTAGATACAAGTACAGAAGAATCAAGACCCCCGGCAAGACCTCGCCGGGATGGCCATCAATCCCTCAGACAAGACAAAGCCCCAGCAAGACGAGGACCTGGCAAGGTGAAGCCCCGACAAGGGCCCCCCAGCGCACATGCCAGGTGTCGCCCCGCCTGGGTATGTGTCGTAGCATCGACGATGGAGGGGCTAAGCAGTGCCGATGGGACGTGCTCCTGTCCCGTCCTTGGACAGTCAGAGATGCCTGATGGTGCATTAAATGCGCCTATCCTACTCTGTCATTGTTAGGTATGATAGCACTGTAGCTCTATACACCTCGTGTACACACTGTGCACCACTGTTGGGATCCCTTTCAGAGTATAAAAGGAGGCCCAGGGCGATAATGTAGAGGACTTTTAACTTTTCAAGTTTTGGCTTTTTGACTTTGGACATTCTAGCTCATATGTGTAGTAGCTGCTCATAGCGCTTGTGTAGCTAGAACCCTAAGAGGACCCACAATAAAACCAACTAGGAGTAGGGTTTTACGCGTCTTCGCGGCCCAAACCTGGGTAAAATCCTCGCGTGTTGTTCATCAAACCTCCTCTTTGTGCGAGGCTTCTCCCCCGCCGAAATGAAAGGGGTCCCTCCGATCCCATAGGTGTTCGTTCCCCAAGACAAGCCGTATCCACGGGTACTGTCCCAACCAACAACATTCCCGGTGGAGTTTTTGTTTAATTATTTTTGAGTTTTGATTTCAGGAATGGGAATCCCTGTTACCGCTCCTCTCGTGTAAGGACAAGTGAATAAACACTCGTCATGAGAATAACCCACTTAGCATGGAAGATACTGACCGCCCCCTGTCGCTTCATGAGCGGTCCAGGAACACAAAATAGATGTTCATTTGAATTTTAGAGGTGACACATGCAAATTTACTTTAGAATGACAGGGTAATACCGCATATAGGTAGATATGGGGGACTCACCTGGCATAACTTGGTTTAAGTGTTTTGATGCACAAGCAGTATTCCCGCTTACTACAGGCGAAGGCTAGCAATTAGATTGAGAAGTGGCCAGCTAGAAAGTGAAGACGGTCATGAACATGCATTACATATAATCAACATTGAATACTAGTATGAGTAGTATATGGACACCATGAACATAAATATCATGAAGGCTATGTTGGTTTCAATTCAACTACATGTGTTAACATGTGCCAAGTCAATCCACTTGAAACATTCAGAGGAGGATACCATATCATCATACCGCATCACAACTATTTTAATGCGGGTTGACAACCAAAATAAATCATTATCAACTCCTAGATACTTAAGCATGGTATGAAAAACTATAATATCTAATGGTCATTGCAAACATGTTTGATCATAATGACCTGAATCAAGGGATACTAGGTTAAACATATTTACAAAAACAGAAACAAATTGAGTTCGTACCCGCTTTTCTTTGCCACAGTCAATTCATCAAATGTCGTTATTATTGCCTTCACTTGCATGACCGAATGATAAGAAGATAATAATAGTGCAAGAGTGTTGTGGACTAACCTAGAATCTTTAAATATTTTATTCAAGAGGAGAAGACAAAGTAACATGGGCTCTTTGTTAGATAGACAATAATGCACATGTCAGCCACTCAACAATTTCACTGTGGTTTTCTCCTCAGTACGACTCAAGTAAAGACAAGAGAATTTCAGAGAAACATACTGAAATATTTTTTGAGTTTTGATTTTTCATGAAAAAAGCAAACTAAAGAAAACAAAAATGAGAAAAACTATTTACACGGGAAATCTCCCAACAAGTAAAAGAAGAAGTGAGAAATCTTTTTGGATTTTCTTTTTATGCTACAATTAAACTAAGCTAGAAAGAAAATCTAACAAGAAGTAAATATTTTTGGGTTTTCTCAATGTTTTTCAAACACGCAAGAAGAAAGCGATAAAAAAATCAAGCATGTATAATACAATGAAAAAGTGTGAACATCGACAACTAGAATGAAATGTGTGAACATGAATGTAATGTTGGTGGGAATACGTACACCCCCAAGCTTAAGATTTTGGCCTGGCTTGGTAATCACCATCCGTAAGAATAGTAGTTTGGGTGATGGCTCATCAAAAACCTCGAAACAAACTTTGCGGCCCTCCTCGCAGCTTCAACCACCACGTTGTACTGATAAGCTGCCCTCTCAATAACATAATATCTTCCCCTAGTGTGAAAATCAAAAAGAGCAGGATCCGGCAAAGCAAGATGCACAACAAGTTTCTTGTAAAATCTCAAGTTATAGGTAGAGTTGGTGGTCGTGGCCCTAAGGAACTTATGACGCTTCATAGCATCAATGTGTAAATACTGAGTTGGTAGGATGGGGTCATTAGGCCATGGTGAAACATTTAATCTCTCAACAAAATGGGAAGCATAGATTCCTCCATAAAAATTACCATTAGCAGCATTAAGCTGCAACCTCCATGAAACAATTGCACCAAGATTTGAATCCTTATTCCCAGTTATGGCTCTTTGTAGGAGACTCAAATCATGAGCACACAGTGTAGTACAATCTTGTTTGCCTACAACACATTTACCGTTAAAAAGCGCAAAATATCGTAGTGAAGGAAAATTGATACTGTTAATTCTCCCTTACGTAACCCTTCTATCTTCCCCAAAGCATAGATTAACTAGAAATGACTCATACTCAAATTTTGTGGGTTCATCAAGGGAACCCTCAAATGGAAGTTTGCATGCATCGCTAAACATCTCTAGTGGCATGGTAAAGGAGTGATCATACATCTTAAACAAAACTCTAGATTCACGAGGAATTTTTTTAAATTTCTTTGTGAAGGTTTTTGTAAGCTCAAGCTATTACGGACACTTATCTGTGATGAAGGAAGCAAGCCCTGTGTTGTGAATAAATTGATAAAAATTCTCCTTCGTACCTGCACCTTCCATGAACTCGTCGCAAGGCCACAAGCATGATTTGGTAGCGGCATCCCACATTGAGCTTTCGCCAAGTCTTACATAATATCGTCAAACTTAGCTTCCACTTGACGAGGCTCCCGAGGATCACCTCCTCAAAGAACTCCTAAATAATTGCATTTTTATTCCCATAAAATTTCTGAAATTTTTTAATCCGAAATTTTTTTGACAACAGAACTTTGTAAGATTGTTAGAATATACTCCCAAGCATGCATAGACGCCATGTTAAGCATTCAAACTACTTAGAAATATAAGAATTCAACATGCAAGCTCATCTACAATAGCACTAGGAGTAGATAATTACTCTAAAAATGACCCACTAAAACAAAAACTATTTGGAGCAATGGAGGAGTCACATACCAAGAAGCAATCCCTCCAAATAGTTTCGGAAATGGAGCTTTGAGCAAAGAGATCAAAATCCATGGGTTTGAGAGCAAGAACATGAAAATGGTGGCTGTGGTGATTTTTGGCTGGAGGTTGGTGACAATGTGGCCTAAATAGATAAGTGAGGGGGTCCACGTTGGGGCCACAACTCACCAGGGCACGACCTCGGTTGCTTGCGCGCCCTGGTGTCTTGTGGGCACCAGGGGCACCCCCCTCAGGTATTATTTGCACCAGAAATTCTTAAAATGATCGGAAAAAATCATGTTAAATTTTAAGGGCATTTTGAGAAATTTTATTTTGGGTCATTTTTTATTGCACGGAGAAAAACAGAAAACCGGATAAACATGGCATTTTATTTTATTCTACTAACTAAAAGAGAAAACTAAAAGTGAATATAGAGAGTTGTGTCTACTAAATTCATCAACTTCATACCTCTTGAAAAAGATTCATTAATAAGGTTTATCAAGTCTTATTAACAACCACTTCTAATTAGCATGAAACCGAAGAACTTTCGTAAAACACTAGGTTACCTCAATGGGTATAGGCATATCCCCAACCAAAATAATATCATATTTCTTCTTGACAGTAGGTGAAGATAATTGAAACCTTCCAATAGTGAGTGTTGGAGAATTTTCAATAACATTAACCCCATTCACTTGGAATTACTTCTTAGGAAAGTGCACCGTATGCTCATTAGCATTGATATGAAAAGTGACTTTGCTTTTATTGCAATCTATAACAGCCCTTGTAGTATTCAAAAAGGGTCTAACAAGGATAATCGACATGTTGTCATCCTTGGGGATCTCAAGAATAACAAAGTCCGTTAAGATAGTAACATTTGCAACAACAACGGGCACATCCTCACAAATACCAATAGGATGGACGTTCATTAATCATCCATTTGCAATGATATCTTAGTAGGTGTGAGTTTATTCAAATCTTGTCTTTTACATAAGGAGAAAGGCATGACGTTAACACCGGCTCCCAAATCACACAAAGTAGTTTTGTCCTAGTTTCTCTTAATGGAGCAAAGTATAGTTGGTATTCCCGGATCTCCAAGTTTTTTAGGTACTCCATCCTTAAAGGAATAATTAGAAAGCATGGTGGAGATTTCAGCCTCTGATATGCTTCATTTATTAGTGATGATGTATTTCATATACTTAGCATAAGGGGCAATCTTCAAAATATAAGTTAAGCGGGTACGCAAAAAGACTGACCAAATCATTTCAGGAAAAAAGCTCAAATTCTTCATCATCTTTTTTCTTAGATGTCTTAGGTGGGAATGGCATGGGTTCTGAAACCCATGGCTCTCTTTCTTTACCATGTTTCCTAGCCACAAAGTCTTTTTTATCATAACATGTATTCTAGGTTGTGGGTTATCAAGATCAGGAGCAGGCTCTGTTTCAACATCATTATCTGGTTCTACATCATTACTAGGTTGACATCATCATGAACATCATCATTATAATTTTCATTATCACTAGGTGAATTTTCATTACCAGACTGAGTTTCAACATTAGAAGTAGAGACATTAAGACTATTAGGAGGTTTTTGTGTGTCAGGTTCACTACAGGTATGCAAAGTCCTATCAATTTTGTTTTTCATTTTCTTGTTATATGGACTAGGTGCATCACTATTAGTTTTCTGAGAATCTTGTTCAATTCTTTTAGGATGGCCCTCAGGATAGAGTGGTTCTTGGGTCATCCTACCTCCTCTAGTTACTACTCTAGCGGGAAAATCATGCATATTATTATTCATTTCATCTAGCAGTTTTTTTGAGACTTAGCAACTTGTTCTAACTGAGTTTGAACCATAGAGGCATGATTTCCTACACCTCTAACATCATTACTGATCCTAAATAGCAAGTTACTCAAGCGAGAGATCATATCAGAATTGTATTTCAATTGTTTCAAAACATGGACATTGAAATGATCTTGCTTCATAATATAGTGGTCAAACTCATATAAGCAGTGATTAGGATGTTTATTGTAATGGATATCACCTTCATAAAACTTTAATAAAGAATTTACCTCTACCACCTATGGAGGTGGTGTTGTGTTGAGCCCAAGTATTTCTTCAATAGGTGGCAAATTCTGAACATCCTCAGCTTTAATACCCTTTTCCTTCATAGATTTCTTTGCCTCTTGCATATCTTCAAGACTGGGAAGTAAGATACCTCTCTTCTTCGGAGTGGGTTTAGGCGATGGTTCAGGAAGAGTCCAATCATCATAGTTGTTCAATATGTTATTCAATAATTCCTTAGCTTGTTCAACAGTTCGTTCCTTGAAAACACAACAAGCGCAACTAGCCAGGAAGTCCCTAGAAGCATCGGTTAGCCGATTATAAAAGATATCAAGTATTTCATTTTTCTTGAGAGAATGGACAGGCAAAGCATTAAGCAATTGGAGAAGCTCCCCCAAGCTTGTGGGAGAGTCTCTTCTTCAATTTGCACAAAGTTAATTATTTCCTATAAGGCAGCTTGTTTCTTGTGAGCAGGAAAATATTTTTCAGAGAAGTAGTAGATCATATCCTGGGGACTACGCACACAACCAGGAGCAAGACTATCTTACCATGTCTTAGCATCATTCTTTAATGAGAACAGAAATAACTTAAGGATATAATAGTAGTGAATCTTATAATCATGAGCAAAGAGGGTGGCTATATCATTCACCTTAGTAAGGTGTGCCACTACAGTTTTAGTTTCATAGCCATGGAAAGGATCAGATTCAACAAAGTAATTAACTCTGGGTCGACAGAGAATTCATAATCCTTATCAGTAACATTGATAGGTGAAGCAGAAAACATAGGATCACATTTCATTCTAGCATTCAAAGTCTTTTCCATATACTTGCATAGTAGTTTCTTAACATCATCTCTATGCTTACAAGCAAGAATCTCTCTAGATATTTCTCCATCCAAAGCATAACCTTCTGGTAGCTTAAGTGTTTCAAATCTAAGAGAGCTAGGCCTATTAGGTGTTTCATAATCATCAATTTCAAAGTTCTCACGAGTTTCAACAGTTTCAATGATTTCATTCTCTCTAGCTCTAGCAATTTGTTCATCAAGAAATTCACCTAATGGCATAGTATCATCAAGCATGGTACTAGTATCATCATAAGCATCATTCATAGAAGAAGTAGCATCATCACTATCAGGATTAATAGGATGTGGTGGTGTTGCAAACTTACTCATAACAGAAGGTGAATCAAGTGCAGAGCTAGATGGCAGTTCCTTACCTCCCCTCGTAGCAGAGGGAAAAATCTTGGTCTTGGTATCCTTCAGATTCTTCATAGTGATAAATTGATAGAAATCCCAAGTGACTCAATAAATATTGATGTGCTCCCCGGCAATGGCCTAGAAAAAGGTCCTGATAACCCACAAGTATAGGGGATCACAACAGTTTTCGAGGGTAGAGTATTCAACCCAAATTTATAGAGTCGACACAAGGGGAGACAAAGAATACTTGAGAGTATTAGCAGTTGAGATATCAATTCGACCACACCTTGAGATAAATATCTGTAAGAAAGTGATCAGTATCACAGTAATATGATAGGTTTGATAGTAGTAGCAATAGTAACAGTAGCGGTAACAGTAGTAGCAATGGTTTTGTAGGAGTTGGAACAGTAACAACAACAGTAGTAACTTATCAAGAACGATAAATGGAAAGTTCGTAGGCACTAGATCTGTAACTCGTTGGATGATATTCATCATGTAACAGTCATAACCTAGGATGATACAGAACTAGCTCCAGTTCATTAATGTAATGTAGGCATGTATTCCGTAAATAGTCATACATACGTATGGAACAGAACTTGCATGACATCTTTCATATTACCCTCCCGTGGCAGTGGGGTCCATAACGAAACTAAGGGATATTAAGGCCTACTTTTAATAGAGAACCAGAACAAAGTATTGACACATGGTGAATACATGAACTCCTCAAACTATGGTCATCACTGCGAAGTATCCGAGATATTGCCACTATGGGGTTGGCGGATCATAACACGTAATAGGTGCATATGACTAGGAAAGATAGGATCAAGAAAATAGATATAATGATGATAACATAAACGGTTTAGATCAGAAATCATGGCACTCAGGCCCTAGAGACAAGCATTAAGCATGGCAAAGTCGTAGCAACATCAGTCTTAGAACATAGTGGATACTGGTGATCAAGCCCTAACAAAACTAACTCAATTATATGATGAATCTCATCCAACTCCTCATTGACCAGCATGCCTACGAAGGAATTACTCACACCTGGTGGGGAGCGTCATGGAATTGGCGATGGAGAAAGGTTGGTGATGACGAAGACCAAAGATTCACCTCTCCAAAGCCGCAAACGGACTCTAGATCTAGCCTCTCGATGAAGAATAAGAGGTGGCGGTGGCTCCGTCTCGTGAAAAGCGATTATTTTTTCTCCCTTATCATTTCTCCAAATTTTGGAATTCATAGTGGTGGAGGTTGGGCAAGCGGGGCCCCAAGGTGAGCACAACCCACAAGGGCACGACCAGGGGTGGGTGGCGTGCCCTGGTGGCTTGTACCCAGCCTGGACCCCCTCTCCGGTGGTTTCTGGCTTCGGTATTTTTTATACTTTCCAAAATAAATATCCAAAAAGGTCCGTATCATTTCAAGAACTTTTATTTATGCACAAAAAACACCATGGTAATTCTACTGAAAACATCACCAGTCCAGGCTAGTTCCATTCAAATCATGCAAATTAGAGTCCAAAACAAGGGCAAAAGAGTGAGGAAAAGTACATACGTTGGAGACGTATCACTATGAACGATGGGATCCTCCACATGGTGAAAACCCTTGTCGGGAAGAGCCGTCCCCCACCTCCTCATGCTTATCAGCTCTAGGCAGCCGCGCCAATACCGACAAGGAGCTCTACTGGGGAACGATGCCAGTCTGCCGCCAGGGGCTTCCTCCCCCTTTGGCGCTCGTGCTTAGTAGTGACCCGACAAGCGGTTCCGTGCGGCAAGGACAAACACATTGACATAGTATAAAAAAGAGCGACACGGATAAGTACTTAAGGAAAAGAAATAACATTCTTTTATTCATTTTCAGTACAAATTGGATAATGATTACAATTTGATTAGCCAAAATTTAGCAAGTGCCTACATCATTTGATCTATAAAAAGGCAAGTGCCCCGTAATGCCTTTCTTGTCCCTCTCCTCCTATGGATTAGATCGAGAAGACAAAGAGGGCAAAAGGAGCGCCTGCCTGGGATTCGGCGCCTCCCTGCCAGAACTAGAGGGACGCATCCCCTGGTAGAGCCGAAAGACCTTGCACCCAGGCAAGGCGGACGGAGCCAAAAGAGAGGAAGAAGACGGAGGGCAGGTGCAGATGGTGGCGCTGCCAAAGACATCTGCTAATGATGGTGCTGCCGGCGGTCACGACCTGTGGGAGATATCGTTCCTGCTCCTGAAGCATCGTGGGTTGCCTCCGCTGGTGCCTTCTTCATCACCACCACACGAGAGAACGTCTCCGCCATAGTCTGAGCCCTTGACTCGGCATCTGAGGCGAACGTCAAGCTCCCCAAGAGACACACAGAGAGCATGGTCGTCCCTTGTGGGCAAAGGCGGATAAGACCCCCTGCCCATAAGGAGTACACACGGGTGAAAGGCTCCAACCCATGTGCGCTATACATAATGCCATGAGTGGAGAACTCCACCACGATGCATGTTGAACCGCTGCTTCGACCACTTGCACGCGACCGGCGGCCATATGGACGATTTTTCTCCATCACCTTGAAGAAGGAGCACAGGGACCACGGTCCACCAGGACACTATGTTTCCATTATGGACCCCAACGTGATGTCGTCCGCGCAACATTTCGTCAAGACTGAAGCAGCGGGCGACGCAGCAGTAGGTGCGCCACCGCATCCGTCCCTGGCGCGACTACCATGCCGCCCGCTCCCCCACCCGAGACTTCTCCAACCGTCTCTTAGCCCAAGGCCATAGACCCGGGCCAGGAGCAGAGCATGGACACAACAAGAAGACCTTGCGATGGCAAGCCTGTTCACCAGGCCCTTCCCCCTGACCATCAGGGGGGAAAAGGTGGACCGAAGACAAGAGATAAGAGCGCTAGCTTTGTGGATTTAGGACCGAGGAGAAGGAGATTGATGAGAACCGCCCCTTTGTGACCTCCCAATTTATAGGGGAGGGCGTGGGGGGCTGGCTATCCTCCACTCCAAAGGCCGCCATTTGTCTCCACCAATTCCGCTACCCACGTTCACAGGCGAACAGGTAACTGCTCCACAATGCATGCGGCTTCATTGGTGGAAACGACCTGAGGTAGTGGGTCGGTGTTGACTAGTAAGTTGGTGGTTACTCCCTCACATTGCGCACTTGTGCCTAAATTTTGGGCCTGACCCAACAGTGCTGGCCGAGCACGTGTGGGCCAGACCCGCGGGCTCCTGTCGGTGCACTAGGATAGGGGTACCTAGTGCCCCTACCTTATGCACATGTAGTAGTAGTGGAACCCATCAACACAAGTGCAAACCAAACAAGCATCTAAGACCAAGACTCTGGCAGAAGCTACCTACAACAGGCCAAGAAAATGCTGGCAAGATCAATACAATGGCCCAGGACGGGCCCGGAGCGCGCCAAGCACATCCCCGGTGCCTGCCCGGGACCGAGGCACGTACACCTTCAGGAAGACCCAGCAATCCATCCCCCGGTAAGTGTGACCCAATTGGCCACCACTCCACTACATCATAATGCCAGTCACTTGTCGATGCAGTGTCGAGCTCCTAGGTGTCTAACTGGCTCTCGCTAAGCACGTGGCGACACGCTGGAAGACAGATTATGCCCCCTTGACACCCGTCTAGAGGTGTGCTGACGTGGCTTGAGACTGTGTCGGTAGTTCGCCAAAGAGGAAGGGATGATGCAGCACAGCGATGCAAAGTGTTTCGCTTACATTATGACACCAAGGTATCAATCTAGAGAGGAAGATCACGCACCCAAATAAACATCACTAGCACAAAAATAAAAAAATACTTGCGCCCCACGCGAAAGAGAGGTTGTCAAGCTATCCACGGTAATAACACAAATTAGGTAGTGATAGTTTTAGCAAATAGATCTCGCGAGAACAAAAAATAAAATAGATAAAAAAAGTGTAGAAGGCTACTTTTTTGGATTAATAGATCCAAAAACAAAAGATGCAAAAAGTAGATCGAAAAGCAATATGTTGGAAAAGTAGACCTGGGGTACGTAGGTTTCACTAGTGGCTTCTCTCATGAGTACATTGCATGGTGGGTGAACAAATTACTGTTGGGCAATTGATAGAAGATCAAATAATCACGAGGATATCCAAGCAATGATCATTATAAAGGAATCACGTACAAGATAATTAGACTGAAACGATTCAGCATCTACTTCTATTACTCCACACATCGACCGCTATCCAACATGCATCTAGTGTATTAAGTTCATGGGAAAACGAAGTAATGCAATAAGAACGGCGACATGATGTAGACAAGATCTATTCATGTAGGAATAGCCCCCATCTTATTATCCTTAATGGCAACAATACATGCATGTCTTGCTACCCCTTCTGTCACTGGGAAAGAACACCGCAAGATTGAACCCATCACAAAGCACCTCTTCCCATGGCAAGAAAAATCGATCTAGTTGGCCTAACTAAACCAATGATTCAAAGAATAAATACGAGGCTATAAGTAATCATGAAAATAAGAGATCAAAGAAGATTCAAATCATATTCATGGAGATAAACAGATCATCAACTCAAAATTCATCGGATCCTAACAAACAAGCCGCAATAGTCATTACATCAAATAGATCTCCAAGAGACCATTGTATTGTGAATCATAGAGAGAGAGGAAGCCATCTAGATACTACCTATGTATCGTAGGTCTCTGGTGGACTACTCACACATCATCGGAGAGGCACCTATGAAGAAGGTGAACCCATCCGTGATGGTGTTAGATTGGTTCTCGAGGTTCTAGAACTTCCGTTGGCCAGAATTGTGTTTCGTTGAATCTCCTAGGATTTTCTGAATATTTGGGAATTTATAGGCTCGATAGTTGGTTGGGGGAGTCCTAAGGTGCGCACCCTCTACTAGGCCGCGCCAGGGGCCTCTCGCACCCTGGTGGAGGGTGGCCATCCTAGGCCCCCTCTTCTGGTGATCTTTGGCCCATCTTGCTGCTTCTAGTCCACAAAAATTCTCCAAAAGTCCCTACAACATTTGGGCTCCATTTGGTACTGATTTTCTATGAAGTAAAAAATAGGCAAAAACAATAGCTGGCACATTAGCACTATTTCAATAAGTTAGTTTCAAAAAATGATATAAAGTTGCTATAAAATGATTGTAAAACATCCAAGATTGATAATATAACATCATGGAACAAGTAAAAATTATAGATACATTGGAGACGTATCACTTGTCAAGATGTGGGGCAACAGTTACCTAAAGCGGTGGTAGAAGCTTGCCGAAGAATCACCCCCAAACGCCACCTAGACTGCATTTATGTTTTTTTGTCCTGAGTGCTAGAGTTAGGTATGATAGCACTGTTAGCTATCTAATCACCAAAAAAATTCTGTTTTGCCATTGTGGTTGCCCCTTGAGCTATAAAGGAGACCCAAGGCAGCCTAGGTAAAGACTCAGACTTTTATACAATTGTACTCACGTAGCTGCTCCCCCAAAGGAAACCCTTGCTGAGTTTGAGAGTTGCGTGTTCTTTGTGTTCCTTTGATCAATCCACAAAAGCAGGAGTAGGCTTTTATGCTTCACAGTAACCCGAACCTGGGTAGAACACCAGCGCGACGATCACCATGTTGTCTCACGATCTCCGCACTTTGTGCATGTGACCTCACCCCTACTGAACCACAAAGGGGCTTACGTCCCCATAGGTGATCAAGTGCATTGTTACCCAGCATAGCAGCAAGTTTCTCATCAGGAAAATTATCATCAATAGGCAGAGAACAATATTTTGAGTGGTATGCCTTTCCTGTCAACGAAATCGACCATGATATTTCAATATCTTTCCACACTAGATGCATCATATGCGGTTCCCAAACAGAAAATAAAGTATACTCCTTTTCTATGATACTTTCACTTTCCATAGCTAGCCGAATCCACGGTTACCTTCCATACCAACACTTTCCAACGAATTTATTATTTGACAACATAAAGTTAATTTATTTTCTTTTTCATTTCATTACGGGAATGTGCATCCCTATTACCACCATACTCTTGTGCAATGACAAGTCAATAAACACTCATCTTAAGAATAACACATCTAGCTTGTAAAAATATCGGTCACCCCTACCGTTTCATGAGTGGTCCGAGCACACAAAAAGGAAATTTTATTTTGAAAATTAGAGATGCACATACAAATTTTCTTGGAACGGCATGGACATACCATATATAGGTAGGTATGGTGGACTCATATGGAAAAACTAGTTTTAGGATTTTGGATGCACAAGTAGTATTTATACTTAGTACAAGTGAAGGCTAACAAGAGATTGAGAAGCATCCAACCAAGAAATGAAAAATAACATAAATGAGCATTAAACATGACTAACACTGAATGATGCACCATAAGTAGGATGTAATTTCATAGCACAACTATTGACTTTCATGCTTGCATAGGGAATCACAAACCTTAACACCAATATTCTTAATACGCATAATTACTCATCAACATAACTCACATATCACTATTGTCATGTCTCAAAACTATTACAAAGAATCAAGTTTAATTTATCCACTAATCTTAATGAAAGTTTTTATTATATCTCTCTTGAATATCTATCACTTTGGGACTAGTTTCATATATTATAATTGCTTTTGACAAGCTCACATGGATATAAGTGAAGAACATGAGCATAAGAGTTCCATCTTTCAAAATAATACGAGTGAGGCATGAGAGGATTTATTCAAAATTAATAAATCTCAAATTAATATAAGTGCAACATGAGAGCATTTCTTCAAACATGTGAAAGCACGCCGTGCTCAAAAAGATATAAGTGAAGCACTAGAGCAATTCCTTTGCTCAATAGTTTTAAGTGAAGCATAGAGAGCAATTCTAAAAAATAAAAGAATATTTTGGCTCTCTCAAATAAGTGTGTCCAGTAAGGATACTAATGAAAATGCAAAAATCAAAACAAGCAAAGATATAATAAGCTCCAAGCAAAACTCATTATATGGGGCGAATAAAAATATAGTTCCAAGTAGTATATCGATGGTTGTTAGAAGAAAGAGGTGATGCCACTAGGGGCATCCCCAAGCTTAGTTGCTTGTTACTCTTTGGATATTACCTTGAAGTGCTGTATAATCCACAAGCTTTGTGTCTTCTAATTCCTCATTCCTTCATCCATCGTGATCTCACCCCAAACTTGAAAACTTCAAACACACAAAACATGACAAAATTCTCGTGAGATCCATTAGCATACAAAAGCAAATTACCACTTTAGGTACTGTTTTAAAACCATTAATATTTTATTATTTCATTATAACTACTGTATTCTAACTTTACCATAACTTATACCCCCCGATACAAGCCATAGGTTCATCAAAACAAGCACGCAATGCAATGAAAACAGAATCTGTTTGAGACAGAACAGTCTTTAGTAATATAGAGTCTACCCACAATTATGCAACTCTAAAATTCTGAAAATTTATAAAAACTCAAAATATTTGTATAGTAATACTCTGTTAAAATTTCATCTCAATATCACGTTCCAGTAAAAAATGAAAATTCGTACACTTGGAACATAGTTTCTGTTTCAGACTCAGCATTGTTTCCACTCATCTTATGGATCGTCCTAAAAGAATTACTTAGCACAAACACTAAATAAAAAATAAAAAATAATAATAAAAGAAGAATAATTATGCAAAACAGTAAAAACAGAAAGCAAAATATAAAAATAATTTATTCATTGGGTCGCCTCCCAACAAGCGCTATCGTTTTACGACCCTAGCTAGGCATAACGCATAGATTCAAGTATTGTCATCCTTCTTCATTTTCTTCATAGATGTACTTTCAGAAAGAGTATTTGTAAGCACAACTTGAAACACATTATCCATTGAAATTTTAGCACTATCAAGTTGTCCATCTATGTATCCCCCATGATTACCGACTACGATCCAAGAGTATCGTTGATTAACATCATTAAAAGTTTATTGGATCACATCTAAAACGGGAACTTCCTTACTATGATTTTCATGAAAAAAATTAATTATTCCCATGCAAATGTCTCAACATATAATCACTTTCATAAGATTTCATCTATTACCTTTTTTCATGAGTCTTACCAAAAGGATCAAAACTTTCCCTAGATTCTCATACTATGTGATCAAATTCATTAATGAGAACAAGGGTAGATAACTTTTTAGGTTTAGGATCTTTTAAGATAGGTAGCTCATAAAATAATCTTTGCAAATTAGGATGTGTGTGGATAAATATATTTTCAAGTTTCAAAACTAATGCTGAGATAGCTTCCGCATAAGTTTTAGTTATTTTTAGTATAGGAGCATCATCAAGAGTCAAGTTTCCAACACAACTGAAAAATTCCCAGATAGTTCCTTTTCCTATAACGTTCCCTTGTCACAAAACAAAAGTTTTAGAATCCATATTAATAGAACGTCCAATTTTAGGAGTCCTGCCATCATTTATTTCTGTCATACCAAAATCACTCATGATGACAAGCAAACAAGAGATTTGAGAAGAGAAGGCAAACGAAAAAGAGAGGGCGAATAAAATGGAAAATTTGTGAAGTGGGGAGAGGAAAATGAGAGGAAAATGTAAAATAATGTAAATTGCAAGGAGATGAGATTTGTGATTTGACACCTGGTACATGAGATTGCTTCCTCCCACACAACGGCGCTACAAATTCCTTTGACGTGGTTTTAGACTGCGTCGGTAGTTCCCCAAAGAGGAAGGAATGATGTAGCATAGCGACGGTAAGTATTTCCATCAATTTATGAAACCAAGGTATCAATCCATACAGGAAAATCATGCACCCATGTAAACAACACCTGCACACAAATAACATATACTTGAAACCCGATGCGAAAGAGAGGTTGTCAAGCTCTCCATGGTAATAAGATATATTAGGTAGTGATAGTTTTGGCAAATTGATCTCGCAAGAACACAAAAAAGTAGATAAACAAAAGTACAGCAAGGTATTTTTGGTTTTTTTGTATTAATAGATCTGAAAACAAAAGATGCAAATAGTAGATCCGAGAGCAATATGTTGGCAAAGTAGACCGTGGGGCGTAGGTTTCACTAGTGGCTTCTCTTATGAGTATAGCGCACGGTGGTTGAACAAATTACTGTTGGACAATTGATAGAACATCAAATAATCATGACGATATCCAGGCAATGATCATTATATAGGCATCGCATCCAAGATAAGTAGACTGAAACGATTGTGCATCTACCTCTATCACTCTGCACATCGACCGCTATCCAGCATGCATCTGTGTATTAAGTTCATGAGAAAACGGACTAATGCAATAAGAATGGTGACATGATGTAGAAAAGATATATTCATGTAGGAATAACCCCCATCTTGTTATCCTTAATGGAAACGATACATGCGTGTCTTGCAGGCCCTTCTGTCACTGGGAAAGAACAACGCAAGATCGAACCCATCACAAAGCACCTCTTCCCATGGCAACAAAAATCGACCTAGTTGGCCTAACTAAACCAAAGATTAGAAGAAGAAATACGAGGCTATAAGTAATGATGTAAATAAGATATCAAATTAGACTCAAATCATATTCATGGATATAAACTGATCATGAACTCAAAATTCAACAGATCCTAACAAACACACCTCAAAAGTCATTACATCAAATAGATCTCCAAGAGACCATTGCATTGAGAATCATAGAGAGAGATGAAACCATCTAGCTACTACCTACGGACCCGTAGGTCTATGGTGGATTACTCACACATCAGGCACCTATGAAGAAGATGAACCCCTTCGTGATGGTGTTAGATTGGATCTCGAGGTTCTGGAACTTGCGGTTGCTGGCATTGTGTTTTGTCAACTATCCTAGGGTTTTCTGAATATTTGGGAATTTATAGGCTCTATAGTAGGTTGGGGGGGGTCCTAAGGTGCCCAACCTCTACCAGGCCGCGTTAGGGGCCTCTAGTACGCCCTAGTGGAGGGTGGCCACCCTGCCCCCCTCTTCTGGTGATCTTTGGCCAATCTTGTTCCTTCTGGTCCATAAAACTTCTTCAAAAATCCCAACATCATTTGGGCTCCACTTGGTACTGATTTTCTGTGAAGTAAAAAACAGGCAAAAACAGCAACTAGCACTTTGGCACTATGTCAATAAGTTAGTCCCAAAAAATGATATAAAGTTTCTATGAAATGATTGTAAAACATCCAATATTGATAATATAATAGCATGGAACAAGAAAAAATTATAGATATGTTGGAGACGTATCACGTGTCAAGATGTGGTGCAATAGTTAGCTCTAGCGATGGTAGAAGCTTGTCGGGGATGCACCCCCACACACCACCTAGACTGCATTTATGGTATTTAGTCCTAAGTGCCAGAGTTAGGTATGATAGCAATGTTAGCTATCTAATCATGAGACAATGTCTGTTTTGCTATTGAGGCTACCCCTTGAGCTATAAAAGGAGGCCTAGGGCAGCCTAGCTAAAGATTCAGACTTTTGGACACTTGTACTCACGTAGCAGCTCCCCCAAAGGCAACCCTTGTTGGGTTTTAGCGCTACATGTTCTTCATGTTCCTCTCATGAATCCACCAAAGCAGGAGTACGGTTTTACACTTTACAGCGGCCCAAACCTGGGTAAAACACCAGCGTCCCGATTGTCGTGTTGTCTCACGATCTCCGCTCTTTGTGCATGTGACCTCGCCCCTACCGAACCACAAAGGGGCTTACAACCCCTTAGGTGATCGAGTGGATCGTGTCCCTACATAGAAGCAAGATTCTCATCAGGAAAATTATCATCAATAGGCAGTGGCTCATCAAGAACATTTCCATCCGAGACAAGTTATCTGCTACATGGTTTTCAACTCCTTCCTGTTGATGATATGCAAGTCAAACTCTTGAAGTAAAATGACCCACCTAATAAGTCTAGGTTTAGCATATTTCTTTTCCATAAGGTATTTAATAGTAGCATGATCCGTGTAAATAGTAACTTTGGTATCAACAATGTAAGGTCTAAACTTATCACATGCAAGCACAACTGCTAAAAATTCTTTCTCATTGCTAGTGTAATTTCTTTGAGAATTGTCTAGGGTCTTACTAGCATAATGAATAACATTCAATTTCTTGTCCACTCTTTGCCCTAGAAAACAAATAGCATAGTCATTAGCATCACCCATAACTTCAAATAGTAAATTCCAATGAAGCGGTTGGACAATAGGTGTAGGAATCAAGGCTTTATTAAGTATTTCAAAGGCTTCTACATAATCATCACAGAAAACAAAAGGAATATCTTTTGGAAGAAGATTAGTTAGTGGCCTAGAAATCTTTGAGAAAACTTTAATGAGACACCTATAAAAACCAACATGACTAAGAAAACTTCTTATACCTTTCATATCTGTTGGACATGGCATTTTCTTTATTGCATCAACTTTAGCTTTGTCTACCTCAATGCCTCATTTGGAACTATTATGCCCAAGTACTATACCTTCATTCACCATATAGTGGTACTTCTTGCAATTCAAGACAAGATTAGTGTATTCACATCTCTGCAAAACTCGGTCAAGGTTGCTTGATACATCTCCAATATATCTATAATTTTTTATGATGGCATGCTATTATATTATCTGTTTGGATGTTTTATATGCATCAATATTCCATTTTATATTATTTTTGGGACTAACCTATTAATCTAGAGCCAAGTGCTAGTTTCTGTTTTTTCCTTGTTTTTGAGTTTTGCAGATATGGAATATTAAATGGAGTCCAAATTGAATAAAACCTGTGGAAGGAGTTTTTCTGGAAGGAAACAAGTCATCCAAGCTTGGAGTGCACGTTAGGGGAGGAGCCAGGGCGCCACAATCCTACTACGCGGACTCCCTGGTCGCACCTAGTAGGCTTGTCGCCTCTGGGTAGGTCTCCTAACCCTACTTTTTGTCCAATTAATACCCAAATATTCCCCCAACATCGGAACTAGCCACGCAAATACTTTTCCGCCGGCAGAAGCCTCCGTGCCCAAGAGATCCAATCTTGGAGCCTTTTCCAGTAATCTGCCGGAGGGGGTTTCGATCACGGAGGGCATCTACATCAACTCCCTTGCCCCTCCGATGATGCGTGAGTACTCCACCACAGACCTACGGGTCCATAGCTAGTAGCTAGATGGCTTCTTATCTCTCTCTTTGATCTTCAGTACCATGTTCTTCATGATCTTCATGGAGATCTATCCGATGTAATCCAGTTTTGTGGTGTGTTTGTCAAGATCCGATGAATTGTGAGTTTATGTTCAGATTATCCATGAATCTTATTTGAATCTCCTACGATTTCTTATATGCATGATTTCATATCCTTGCAAGTCTGTTCGAGTTATTGGTTTGGTTTGGCCAACTAGATTAGTAATTCTTGCAATGGGACAAGTGCTTGATTTTGGGTTCAATCTTGCAGTGTCCTCACCCAGTGACATACTAGGGGTAGCGAGGCATGTATTGTATTGTTGCCATCAAGGGTAACAAGATGTGGTTTTCATAATATTGCTTGAGTTTATCCCTCTACATCATGTCATCTTTCTTAATGCATTACTCTGTTCTTCATGAACTTAATACTCTAGATGCAAGCATGAGTCGGTCGATGTGTGGAGTAATAGTAGTAGATGCAGAATCATTCCGGTCTACTTGTCACAGACGTGATGCCTATATGCATGATCATTCCCTTGGATAACTATATTATTATTATCTTTTCTAGCAATTGCCTGACAGTAATTTGTATACTCACCATGATATTTGCCTTCAAGAGAGAAGCTTCTAGTGAAACCTATGCCCCTCGGGTATATTTTCCATGATATATTTTCATATCTATACCTTGCTGCAATTTATTTATATTTTAGTTTCCGCACTCATTTACATCTATCTCTTTCAGATCTAATCCTTGCAAATAACCGTGAAGGGATTGACAACCCCTTTATAGCGTTGGTGCAAGAGTTTAATTGTTTGTGTGGGTGCAACCATTGTTGACTTGCTTGTTCCTCCTACGGAATTGATACCTTGGTTCTCAACAACTGAGGGAAATACTTATCTACTTTTCTACATCACTCTTTCCTCTTCAAGGGAAAACCAACGCAAGCTCAAGAGATAGCAAGAAGGATTCTAGCGGCGTTGCCGAGGTGGATACATAGCAAGTCAAAATCAAGCCTACCAAGCACCCATCACAAACTCATCTCTTCCATTTACTTTATTTGCCATTTGCCTCTTGTTTTCCTCTCCCCCACTTCTAAAATGGTTTTCAGAAAATACCCAAAAAGATTTGCCTTTTTCTCGCTGGATCTCTTGTTTTCTATGTTTGCTTGTGTTGCCATGTGCCTTATATTTTATTGGATCTTCGCTTTCTACAATTCTATTGATATGGATCCTCATCCACTAGCTAATATTTTCAAAAGAAAAAATTAGGATGAACCAATTCCTAGTGAGTTGAGTGCACTGGATTATCTTTATGAAGTTTTGTTTGAGAATCATGAATCTGAAAATTTTCATGAAGTGTTGAAAGAAGAAATTTATAAGGTGATTCATGATAGGTCCTTGATTGAAAAGAATGATTTCCATGTTGTTAGTATGAATTCTCTGAATCTCCATGATGCTAATGATATGCAAAACCACAAGCTTGGGGATGCTATGCTTGATGAAGATGATATTTTTTGTTCCCCAAGTTTTGGTGATGAAACGTATGCTATAATTGATCATGAAAAGAATCCTTTATGTCACGGTTGTATTGTGAGATTCCTTCATGATGCTACTGAAAATTATTATGAGGGGGGAATATATGCTTGTAGTAATTGCAATAATATCAAATTCCCTCTCTATGTGTTCAAAGTTTTGAAGTTATGCTTGTTTTGCCTTCCTATGCTAGTCGATTCTTGCTCCCATAAATTGTTTGCTCACAAACTCAAGCCGTCGGTCAATCCCTCCCCAGATTCGGAGTCAATCTTTCTGCCGGCAAGCACCGCCGGCCCATTAACGGCGTCGTCCGCCTCCCTAGCAACTCCATCATCGGCTCTCGAACCGTCGGTTGCCTAGCCGGCCCCGGTCGAACCGGCGGCGCCCAGGGCGGACAGACCCGACGACGCGGCCGCCATGATGGTCATCGACCCGCCGGTTCCGGGGGGCAGCGAGCCGGGCCCGGGGGCTGACCAACCAGCCTCGGGGGCTCCCGAGCAGGCCCCGGGGGCTAGCGAGCCGACCTCGGGGACTGACCACCCAGCCCCGGGAGCTCTCCAGCTGGCTGCCGTCGCAACTCCCTCATGGGCCCAGCCCATCTTGGCGTTCCTTCTACGGGGAGAGCTGCCCCCGGACGAGGCTCTGGCTAGGCATATCTAGCATTGGGCCTCGGCTTACAGCATCGTCAACAGCGAGCTCGTCCATCGCAGTACCACCGGCATTTTCCAGCAGTGTGCCGAGCCGGGAAAAGGCCAAGAGATCCTCCTCGACATCCACCAGGGCGAATGCGGCCACCACGCCACCTCCCAGGCCTTGGTGGCCAAGGCTTTCCGCCACGGCTTCTATTGGCCCACGGCTCTCGAGGCGGCCAAGAAATTGGTCGACGAGTGCGAGGGCTGCCAATGCTTCAGCACGCAAAACCACCTGCCGGCAACAACCCTCCGAACCAGCCCCCTCTCGTGGCCCTTTGCCGTTTGGGGGCTGGACATGGTGGGCCCCTTCAAAACCGCTCGAGGCAGCATGACGCACTTGCTGGTGGCCGTGGACAAATTCACCAAGTGGATCGAAGCACGGACCATCAAGATGCTGGACGGCCCCACGGCCGTCCGGTTCATCAATGACATTACGATACGCTATAGCGTCCCCCACAGCATCATCACCGACAACGGCACCAACTTCGCCAAAGGCGTGCTCGCACGTTTCTGCTCCAAGCAAGGGATCCGGCTCGACCTGGCCTCCGTCGCTCATCCGCAATCAAACGGCCGGGTCGAGAGGGCAAACGGCCTCATCCTATCCGGCATCAAGCCCCGACTGGTGACCCCGCTGGTCAAGTCGGCCGGTTGCTGGATCGACGAGCTGCCGACCGTCCTTTGGAGTCTCAGGACCACCCCTAACCGTTCAACCGGCTACCGACATCGTGTATGGATCCGAGGCAATCATCCCCACCGACATCGAATTCGACTCGCCTCGGGTAGCCCTATACATGGTAAAAGACACCAAGGAAGCGAGAGAAGACGGCGTCGACCTGCTCGAGGAGGCTCGCGAACTAGCCTTGAGCTGGATGGCAATCTACCAATAGAAGCTCCAGCATTATCACAGCAAAAGGATCTGGCCGCTCTCGTTCCGCGAGGGGGACCTGGTCCTCAGACGGATTCAACGAACCACTGGTCAGCACAAGCTGTCCTCTCCTTGGGAGAGCCCATTCATCGTCAGCAAGGCGCTACACAACAACGCGTACTATCTAATAGACGCCCAGAAGCGACAGAAGCGCAAGAGAGACGCCTCTGGTGAAGAAACGGAGCGTCCGTGGAACGTGGCACACCTGCGCCCGTTTTACTGCTAAGGAAAAACCAATGTATGTATGTATCCCCGTCCTTTTGGGCCTATGAATGCAATGGGCGTCCCAAGCCGGCTCTTGGAGTGCACCCTATTTCGTTTATCTCAAAACTTTCCACACTCGCCGGCTCCCTGGTCCGGCTCCCGGGCCCGAGGGCTAGCCGTCTAGGCCTAGAGGTGTCTCTCCGCAGAAAAGACTAAGTAAATGTGAGCTGGCCAAGCCTCCCCACCCTTACTAGCTGCAAACGGCACCCGGCTGTCCGGCTGACGGGGCCTCGGGGCGGCAAGGCTCAGCTCGCACCAAAGGTCGAAACAGGATGGGACCTTTTCTAGGCCCAGCCGGACCCTCGCCGCGTCTCTAGCCGCTTCACTTACCCCGAGAAAACCCTGCGCGATTCCTATGTTTTTGGCATGGCTCCCTCGAGGCGGACGCCCCGACCCAGCCACAGACCGACTCCCCGCTGTCGGGCTAGCGGGGCTAAGGCCGAAGGGGAAACAGAGTAGAAATGCAAAGGGGCGTAGCGGGTGAAAAAGGTTTAAGGTGGAGGCGGCAAGATTCATGAGGCATAAACCAAAAGTATTCATAACATAAAGCAAAATGGCCCACGGCCGGCATTCAATTCATTACATACACCCCCCAGTGGGTGGATCGAATCCAAGTTCAAAGTGCAGGAAAGAAAAAAAATAAAGAGCAAAACAGGAGGATGCCCGGGGGCTCAAGCCACCGGCGCGTCGCTAGCCGGCACGTCGACGGGCGGCTCGGTCCCAGTCCTAGAGGTGCTCGCGGCCGTCTTGCCTTTCACAGCAGCCTCATCGGTCTTTGCCGTCTCGCCGCTCGAGTCAGTGCTCTCATCGGTAACTTCGGCGTCATCCGGTCCCTGGGGGATGCCGAAGGAGTCCTCGGGCAGTGGCTCGCCTTCTTCTCCAAGGGGTGGCAGGAACTCATCTGCGTCGACATATGATGCGAGCTCGTTCGCCCGCAAGACATGGGCTGGCTCGTGAACCTCCCACTCCGATGCCGGCACGTCCTGCATCATCGCTAGCCAGGCGAGGTCCACCGCCGGTACCACGAAGTGACGAACCGAAGCGCCATCTTCGCTCCGGCTCGGGTGGTGGAGGCTTTCTAGGCCTCGAGGCGGGAGACGGTGTGCTCAAGCCACAGCACCACGCGATGCGTCAGAGCTCCTCCGCAGCCAGGCCACAACGCGGCGATGACCTCCTTGCCGATGGTCTTGAGCCGCTCCATGCTCCGCTCGAGATGGGTCATCCGCCTCTCGACGGCGAGCCCGATCTTGTCCACATCCCATGGGGCGTGCTCATCAATGGAGTGGTCGTACCCCCGAAGGTGCTCTCAGTGCTCCTCAACGGCCCGCACGGCATGGCGATGGGTCTCAGGGAACCGCACTGGGGGGAAGAAGAGAAGAAGAAAAGGAAGACCAGATGAAGTGCAAAGAGGCAGCAAGCAGAAGGCAACCAATCGAAGAAAGAAAGAAACAAGCGCTTACCTTCGATCGCATCATCCACACTGATGGCAAAGTTGAGCGCCGCTGCCCGCTCGGCCGCCCGAGCCACCTCCGAGACGGCAAGAGAGCTCTTGGCCTCCTCGAGTGACTTCTCGAGGCGGGTCACCTTGCCTTGGAGGGCGGCAGTCCTCAAGGCGGCGTCAACCGCCTCCTTGACGGCCGCCTCCTGGGACGCCGCCTCCTTCACGCGTCGGCCTTGAGCCGGTCGCGGGCCGCCTCGCCATCGACCAGGAGCACGGCCAGCCTGTCCGTCTCCCGCGCGGCCGCCTGGACATCCCGCGCTAGCCGGCCCCACTCGGCAGCGAGCCCGGTATTTTCCTCCCAAAGGGCGGCCAGCTCGCCTGCGTAACGAGGATAGCATCAGTAAGACAGGCATGAAGCCGCCGACCCCTGGGGGCTACACGCCTCCACCCACAAAGCGGAACTCACCTTGCACATGGGCCAGCTCCTCCTCCAGACGGTAGAAGCCGCGCTTGCCGCGGTCGTGGATGGCGACCGCCTCCTCGAAGAGCCTCTGCCAAAGGGAGGCCCCCTCCTGTTGTAAAAGGGGGAGAATGTCAAAAAACATGGTCGAAGGAGATCCGGCCCGGCTGCCCGTCAGCCGGTCAACCGGCTTGCATCTCGGGGGCTACACCCAGTGGGTGCGCTTGCACGCCCCCACTAAGAATACTAAGGATGAAAGGAGAAGCTTACCTCAGCACGCCAAAGGGCGATGTCCGCTGCCTCCATGAACCGGGCCAGCTCCCGCCGACACCGGTCCCGGACACTCCCAGATCCCGAAGGGAGGGGACCAGGCCGCCTGGCGGAGGCGCCGGTAGGGACGGCATGTTCGCCAGCGCCTCCCAGTCTCGGGTGACCTCCTGCATTGACCGTAGGATTCGCCGAGCACGGCCATCGCTACCGCCTGGGCTCGCCACAGCTTCGGCCACTGGGGGCGGGTTGATAACGGCGAGGGACTAGGAGTCGCCTCCCCGGCCCCTGCTGGGCGCCATCATCGCCTCACCTGTCGGCCCCTCTAGCGCGTCGGTCGCACCGGAGGGCCGCTCCACCTCCACAACGACTGCCTCCGGCACTTCGTGTCGAGCTGCCTTTGGGGCCGGCCCCATCACCGTCTCCCGTGCGGGCGGGGGTGGCGGCAGATCCGTGCCCGCGTCTTGCGGCTCGCTGGTGGGGGGTCTTGACAGGCAGGCGGACTCTACCGCTGAGTCTGAGGCCCACGGCGGCTCGGTCACCACCCTGCATCGATGGCCCCTCGAAGTCCCGGAGCATGCGGCCCCTCCCCACGTTCCGGACCTGGAGGCTCACAGCTCCGTGAGCCTCCTCTTCTCCTCCCTTAGGGTGGCCGCGTGCTCGTGGGCCAGCCGGCTGGCGGCGTCCGCATGCTCATCAGGCCCCCCGTCCTCTTGGGTCACTTTGGCATCCGAGCCCCGATCATCGACCGGCTCAAAAGACGAAAACAGGAAAAAAAACAAGGGAAGAAGCGCAAAGGACTTACGCGACGACGAGGGGCAAGGCCTGCTTGGAGCAAGGCGGTGGCTTACGTGCGGCCACCTTGACCCGCTTCGGGTCGGGTGGTGGAGCCGCTGACCCCTCCTCGGCCGGCCTTTTTTCCCTTATGGCCGACTTGGTGGCTGGGCCTCGAAGTGGACGCTCCTCGCTTCTCCGGTCCGGGCGCGCTATGGGAGGGGGTCCATCAAGGATCATTAGCTCATCATCATCATCGTCGTCGTCGTCCGTCCAATCGCGGATGGAGGGACCAAGAGGGAACTCAACCGCTCCGCCGGGTCCCCCGGCTGCTCCGTACCCTCTAGCCGCTCCGGACCCTCCGGCTCCTCTTGGAGCGCCGCCTCGCGGCCCCGCCGGCTCGTCGGCCTCACGGGAGGAGTCCACACCCTCTTCAGTGGGAACCCACGTCAGGAAGTCCCGGGAGTCGGAGTCTACCCGCTCGGCCTCGAAGATTTGCGGATGCGGGCCGTCTGGGGTGTTCTGTCACACCAGCCGCTGCGGTCAGCACCCCGTCCTAAGTTCTCCCACCGGCTGCCGGCTGGGGATACTAAGGAAAAGTCAAACCTCAACAAGAAGACTTACCAGGGGGCTGGTTGATGCGATCATACGGCTCCATGCCGAACGACCATGAGGCGGGCTTCAACTTGAACGTCGCGATGGCGTTCACCCGCTTCGCCACCTGAGCCGGCGTCAGCTCCACGGTGGACTGCCGACAGGGGTCGTGCCGGCCCAACATGTCACAGATCCGGTGCGGATTCATCTGCAGAGGTGACACCCGGCACTATATGAAGCCTGCCACCAGATCGGAGGCGACCATCCCCTCGGAGCTCTTCAGCTCCCTGAGCCAGCCCAACTCCTCCAGAGTGACGCCACGCGGGGCTGGCGCCGGTCAGTTCTGCTAGGATGACTGGCGGTCCTCGAACGATGGAAGCCCAATGTAGTCCGTCACCGGGACAATGTTCCGCATGTAGAAGAACTTGCGGTGCCACCCCTTGATGGAGTCAATCAGAGAAAGGGGAGGGAAACGAGCAACGCCGCGGCAGCACACTACGGTGCCCCCTCATGCGTTTTTGGTCAACGGCTTGAGATAAAAAAGCGTGTTGAATAGGCCAAGAAAAGGAAGAACTCCCAGATACCCCTCGCACAACGTCACGAAAGCATAGATATACAAGATCGCAATGGGACCGAGATTGTGGGGTTGAAGGTCAAGGGTTTCAAGGAAGAGGCAGAAGAAGTTGCTCACTGGGAGCATGAAGCCCCGGGAGAAGTGCCAGAGGAACACTACCCGTTCCCCTGGCTGCGGCGTCGGCACCAGCTCGCCGCTCGGCGCACGAGCAGCCACCTGCTCGGGCGGCGTTAGCATCCGCGCCTTGCGCAGCTCCCCGATGTCGGCATCGGTGACGAAGGATCCTCCCCAGCTACCGTCGTGTCCGTCGGCCATGTCAGTGGTGCGGCGGCATGGGGGCGCATGCGCGGACTCGGGCGCGGCAGCGCGGGGGGAGGCGAGGTCGAGAGGCAAGGGGCAATGGTGAGAAGGACTACAAGGGGGTGAGTGGGGTGCGGGTACCTCCGCCCCTACCCTTCCCTCCCCTTTTATAGGGGAAGACACGACCGGGGACGTGGTATCGTTTGCGCCCACGTTCCCCGGAAATCCCGCGCGAGTGGGTCGCCACCGGCCATAACGACCATATCAGGGCATAGAGGATCCGGCCCCTGCCCCAAGGCCTACCAGGCTACGCCTGGGTCCTACCGGACTAGCCCTGGGCGACGTCCTATCTCCCCGCATACGAGGGTCTAGCACATCATTGCGTGCCGCGTGGCGAGTCGCGTGCCAGCGCGTGCCTCAAAGCGATGCGCCAGAACCCGAGGCGTCGGGTCTTGTAGCTGGCCCGGCTGCCCCTTCGCCTTCGGGCCAGTGGCGGGCTAGGCTGGGGGGAAGCCGCCAGCAACCCACCATCCGGCGGACGTGGGCCCCCGCCAGCTTTGGGGGCTACTGATGGGGCTCATACCCCAGGGTAGGCCAAGGCGATGGGGTCCTCCCCACTCCGCTTCGAAGAAAAACCAAATGACGGTTGGACGAGGCCGGCTGGGGACATGCCACACAAGACATCTCCGGCTGGTGCTTTGCCCGGCCAGCCTAGCGACCGGGCAAGCTCCCGCCCAGCTGGCCAAGCAGCTGGCCGTCCACGAGCCAGGCATCCCATTGACTTGGGGACGGACACACCCTGTCCCGTCTCTCTGACCGCAGGTATGGCAGTGCAATGTGACTGGTGGGGCATGCGACCCTGTGGCCACAGTGGTCGCCGACGCACCATCCCTCATGGCTACAGTCCATCCGTCCGGCCCGCTGACCTCAGTGAGCGCGACCGGACGGGGAACAGTTCGAGCACGCCCCCGCCACTCGAGTACCTGCGCCGGCGTCGCTATAGTGCCACCGGCCGTATCGACGACCTCGGTCGGCTGAAGATAGGCGACGCCTTCCTGGGCGGCCCGTGCCACGGCAGGAGGGGGAGAGCCAATCGCGGCGCCCGTCAGCGGGTCCCAGTAGGGATGGGACCGCTCGTTCGGCGGGCCCCACCCGCGACGAGATGATACAAGCCACGGGACCCCCTGGCCCGGCAGAGAGGCTACCAGCTGGGTCCCTCCACCCTCGTACCTAAATCATATTGTAAGAGCCGGGGGGTTGGCCTATAAAAACCCCCGAGCCCCCCATGCAATGGGGATGGACCCCCGATCGAAAACACACACATAGAGAGCCCCCATACTCTCCCTAGTGGTAGAGGGAGACGAGCCGGCTGCTCCTTTCTTCCTCCTCCGAACACAGCTCCAAGAGCACCGCTGTATACTTATCCATCCATCCAACGAATCCAAGCAGGACTATGGGCATTACCTCCCACGGAGGGCCCCAAACCTGGGCATGTCACGTGTCTCCACCTTCTCGTACCCAATCCACACCCAGAGCCCATCGGCGTCCAATGGCCCCAACACCACCGATAAGCCACGCTATGACATCTGCCGTGAGAGAACGACGACACTATGGACAATACCGATAGAGCTCATGAAGAGGACATCTTTGACATGATACGCTCCTCCGAAAACCTAGCGGACCTTCTGGGTGAATCACTTGATGATGATGGCTCACAATATCTGAACGATTACGGTGATGGATGTGAGCCGAGGAAGAAAAACTTATGTTCCAAAATCTGGAACAACTAACAATGTCCGGCGAGCTATATACACATATTAGCCTCTAGTGATCATTACATGTGTATTAATTGATTTGTATATATATATATATATTAACAAATCTTTTTTCTTTTAATTATCAGCCCTCCAGATCGAGCCAATCTAGCAGAAAGGTATGAGGCGGTGCCAAAATATTGGACGGCAACGTAAAGCTCAATCTTGATGCTTTCAAACATGATGGCACACCGACTCACCCTAATGCCAATGCCAAGACATTTGTGCGTCAATGCGGAGTGGTTCTTAGGGATGGAGTCCCGATCACAATGCAAGAATGGATTCAACCAAACAACCCAAAACCAGGAGTGAATTATGTCGACACATAAATTAAAGATACCCTTTGGCGAGATCTCATGGAGCATTTCATCCTACCAGATTCTCTGTTGGAGTGCCAAAGGGACAAAGTCAAGGAGTTTGCTCTCCATAAGATGGTCGGTGCGTTCCAGACTTGGAAGAAAAGATTATGGACCGAGTACAACGCTAGAGGCCAGAAGGCGCCCGAATTCATAGGAATATACGAGAAGGTAAGGAATCACTGGGACGCATTTATTGAGTACAAGACATTGGAAGCTGCTATGGAGAAGTCAGCAAAGAATAAGATAAATGCAGAGAAAAAAAGTATCACCATAAACTAGGGACAGGTGGATACAAGTCAGCCATTCCTAAGTGGGACGCATTAGAGAATAAGATGCATGCTGAAGGGATCACTCCAGTAACCTTCCACTGGCCCCGGAGGTGCAGGAATTGGTTTTTTGTGCATGGGGCAAAGTTGGACCCAGCAACAGGGAAGATTATTGCATTGGCCAGTCTAAAGCATGCATCGGATGAGTTGATTGATGCAATAAAAGCTGACCAAGAAGGACAGTTTCACCCCGATAGAGAGAACAACGAGCTTACACGCGCCCTCAGGAATCCCGAATACGGAGTACGAACACGAGGCATGGGCGTTGTTCCGTGGTACGACGGGTTTGCGGGATGGAAGGACAGTAATAAAAGCCGTTCGAGAAAAAAGAAGGTGGAAGCAGACGGACTTTCAAAGTTGGAACAGAAGTATCAGCAACAGCAGCTGCAGATACAGATACTGACCCAGCAAAGGGAAACTCCATAGCAGGAGGCAGGGGAACCCGTCCCATCTACACTGCCAAAAAGCAGCGTGGGTTCCACGGGGGCACCATTGGGTCACACCCCCGTGGATGATATCACCGAGAAGACATCTTGTGAGCTAATCTAGAAAATGAAGAACATACCCGTGCGGGTCGCGACAGGCTATGCTTTACCAAATACACCTGATGTTCTCTGGCATTGCAATCCGGTTCCAGCTGGGTATGCTCATGTCGCGGTGGACGCAATAGAGACAGGATATGATGAACTATTGCTTGACATCCCTGGAGGTGAGGGGGAGTCCACATTGGCAGAAGATGGTCGTGGTCTCATTTATGGAGTAAGGACTGCATCGTCTTTCCACAGTCGGCGCTAAGGCCACCGGCTCCTCTGAGTATCGATGTCCAGCGCGAGGGATCCCAGCCAGAGGCATCACAGCACCAGCAGTCCTCTGCACCTCGCCAGCAGTCCTCCCCACCTCGCCAGCAGTCCTCCCTATCTCCCAGCAGTCCTCGCCACCTCGAGAGGCGTCCCACCTCGCCAGCAGTCCTCCCCACCTCTCGAGCAATCCTCCCAACCTCGGGACGGAGCATGACGCGAGTCCATATCGTCGATATCGATCTCCGCCGCGTGAGCCGACTCCACCCCGGTAGCGGTCTCGCCAGTAGGGCTCCCAAAAGAGGAAGGCCAGCAGTAGTCCTCTTCGGAATAAAGCAAAGAAGAAACCCGAGCCTCCGGACAAAAGGAAGCTGCCTTACAACATGACACTAGAGGAAAACAAAATTGAAAGCGATCGCCAAGTGCAAGCCTTTTTTGCGAAGAAGACTGTGCCGCCAAATGAGGTAATACCCAAGGAAGTCCGAGAGCACTTTATGGGACACTTTATTGATCGACCCCCGGCATATGTCGAGCGTATGCCAACAGACTACAAGCGATAGATTCAGAAGGCAAGTGAGTAGAGAAGTCGGCCCAGCCCAAGGAAGAAGTCGGGAAGTACGACATCAACGACAGGTGGTAGTACTAGCGGGAAAACAGTTCCCTAGGTCAGAGTACAATCCAAGCAATCGATCTCTCCGCTCAAGGTGAGTACCAATCGAAGCAAGAAATCAATCCATCTAGTCGACGTGCAAGGCAACCTAATCGACCTTGAAGAAGCAGAGGCTGCAAGTCTCACTCTTGGCCAAATCCTTGGCACCGAGGAAATCCGTGGGTACGGTGCAACTGAGTACGCAATGCAATATGTCGTTGGAAAACCACTTGTCACAGCTAAGCAGTACAAGGAACTACCAACTGCGATGCGACGGTTGCATGATTGGTACCTGCGTGAAGCAAAGCGAGGGACGACGTCGGTCATGGTCAAAGTAAGAAAAGAGCATTACGTCAATGCATGTGACATATGTCTTGAATTCTCAGAACTTTTCCAGTTATACCACATGGACTCTATCGACAAAACTCTCGTTAGTTGTTATTGTCTGTAAGTGATTTATATCATTAATTATTTAAGTCTCTATCTAAGATATTGTTCATTGGCTTATCCTCACTATATATGTTCTTTTTTACGCTATTATGCAGATTGAAGATGTGGGAATTGAAACAAGAGGGAATCGATGACACTGGGTTCATCGACCCAAGTACCGTTAATGGTCATGTGGTAAAACATTATGCCAAGGACACAAAAGATCTCTTGGAAAATTTTCTAGAGGCACTAATGAATACCAAATCTACTATAATATTTCCTTACAACATGGGGTGAGTGTTTACTCTCTTGTATCCTACTCATTCTATTTTTGCTTACTAGCTCGCTGTCAAGTGTAGTTGATGAGTTATATGCATGCTTGCTTAATTATATAAACTTCTACGCAGAGACCACTAGATCGTCCTAAATATTATCGTCGCGGATGGACTTGTTCAAGTGTACGACTCACTAGATACACTAGAAAAATCATACGTGGAATTGTATTTTATGATAGAACGGTAATTTCAATCTTTATTGACCTCGCTTTCTTTCATTATTTCCTGATATACAAAGTAATTATAATAACTCTTTCGTTCTTTTTCTTTGCCATGTAGTGTTTGGAAAAAGATGATAGAAAAAACCCATCACGGTCGTCAATGGAAACCGATGCTGAAGTGGAAAAAGATGCAGGTAATTAAGTAGTACTACTAGGTCCGTGCATCTCTTTAATTCTAGTTTCAATACCATTATCATGCTTGATTATTAATTATCTGAATGAATTCTATTCATTTGCAAAGTGCGCGAAGCAGCTATAGGGGACAAATTTATGTGGATACTTCCTCCGCGAGAACGTTCGCATCCGGACCGAAGGCCGTATACGTCGCAGAGGAGCACGTGAAAGACAGCTCCAGGTTTGGCAGATGATGTCGAAGCTCTCACCCAGAAACGCTTTGTAGCACTTCAAGAGGAATTTGCGGCATTTCTTCTTCAACATGTGATTGATGTAAACGGAGAGCACTATTACTTACCGCCACCTCAATAATGCCAGCAAATCAGTAGTAGAAAACTAAGATTTCATCTAGTCCCGGTCGGGTTTTGGGCCTTAAGTTATAAGTCCAGAATATAGATATATATGGATTTGTAATTCCATTTGTATATACACTGTGTATGAGATATTGTATATTATATTACATATATATATGTATATATATGTATATATTATATATACATACATATATATATGCATCAACTTGTGTAATTAATGTTTACGGTATGTAGCACCGTAAAATCAATTTGAAATGAATGGAAAACAAAATAAATAGAGAGGAAAACTAAAACCTAATTAAAATCTAAAACAAAAGAAAACAGAACACTTAGTAATGGTTGGTATCACCAACCGGTACTAAAGGTCCTCCACCACCAGCCCACGCAGGCAGCCACGTGGTGGGCCTTTAGTACCGGTCCGTGGTCCAACCGGTACTAAAGGTCTAGACCTTTAGTCCCGACCCTTTAGTACCGTTTGGGGAACCGGTACTAAAGGCACATCCCGACTGGGACTACTGATCGACATTCTACTAGTAATTGGTGGTGAGGCAAATTAATAATAATTATGAGAGTCCACAGATTGAGGCATACATCAAGGAAGTAAGGAAGCTGGACAGCTACTTTGGCGGATCGCAATGGAGCATGTCCCCCGTGCTTAAAAAAGCATTGCGATGATGTGTCAAAGCGTGCGACCAAGAAGATACACGTGGAACAAGGAACTTTTGTGCACCATCTAACTCACCCCTCCATGGCGCCATCGATGAGACCGGCAAAGAGATGGAAAAACCTGCTTAGATAAACCCTTCTCGACAAATTCATAAGAAGACTCCAGAAGGACTGGTCTCAGTATGGAGGCAGATCCTGTCGGCAAGAAGCAGATTCAGGTAACACTACAGCCTCTTGTCATCGAGCCCTAGGCTCCGACATAGCTATCGTTTTTTGTCGTTGTCCCGCAAGCCTTGGTAGAGGCAGATGAACCCTTAGTCCTTGTCGTCGAGTCATCGGCTTTGGCATGGGCACATCAGCTTGTCAAGTACGTTCAGAAGGGGTGCTTCCCAGCAAAGAAGAAGAAGCTTAAACGGTAGCTCGTCGGTCAAGTATGTACTTGTTCATTGATAGTGTTCTACATGATATGACCGAACTGTGTGAAATTAAAGTGCATTCATGGGAAGAAGGGCAAGTGCTATTGGTAGAAGTCCACGAAGGGATGTGTGGCTCACACATTGGGTCACACACCCTTGTTGGCAAGGCCTTTAGAGAAGGTTTCTATTGGCCAAAAACTCTTTAGGATGCAATAGTGGTGGTAACTACTTGCGCAGCTTGTCTGTTCCATGCCAAAAACATCCATTAGCCAACACAAGCTCTCCAAACCATTTCTCTCTCATGGCCCTTCGCGGTCTAGGAGATGGATATCCTTGGGCCATTCCCTGCGCAGTCGAGGGCTTTGAGTATTTGTATGTTGCAATTGAAAATTCAGAAAGTGGCTGAGGTACAGCCAGTCAGGAAGGTGACGTCAGAGTCAGCCATCAAGTTCTTCTTGGGATTGGTTGCTTGTTTTGGCGTTCCTAATAGGATTATCACCAACAATGGCAACCAATTCACAAGCAACGCCTTCACGACATATTGCAAAGGGCTAGGCACCAAAATATGTTATGCATCAGTTGCTCACCTGAGAAGCAATGGGTAAGAAGAAAGGACTAATGCAAAGGTGTTGTGGGGTATCAAGACCAGAACATTAGATAGCCTACACAAGTGTGGACAACGATGGGTTGATGCAATGCCTGTTGTTCTTTGGTCACTCAAAATGACACCAAATCGAGTGACTAGAGAAACACCATTCTCCCTAGTTTATGGTGAAGAAGGGGTGCTCCTTACTGAATTTGTCTAGGGTTCTCCTCGAGTTCGAGCTTATGATGAAGAAGTAAAAGAAGAAATGCGTCAAGATGATGTCAATCTCTTGGTGGAGGACCGTTCCCGGGTTGCCTTGCGTGCAACAAATTACCATCATGCTTTGCGCCACTACATGATAACCCACAAGTGTACGGGGTCGTTTGTAGCCTTTTTCAATAAGTAAGAGTGTCGAACCCAAAGAGGAGATAAAGGTAGAATTAATATTCTCTCAAGTTCTATTGACCAATGATACAACTCTACGCATGCTGCTTACTTTACATAGAACAAGTAAGAAACCACATTGCGAAAAAGGAAACTAGAAGTACTTAGTAGGAGTAATAGATAGTTTTACAAGGTAATAAAGAACATGAAAGTAGAAGTTAGATGATGAGTACATCAGTACCGTTGTGACACCCACATCCCCTGCTGCTATACATACTGGACCAGTTACTAGAGCTCGCGCACACCAATTGAATTATCAGATACTTCCGTTTCTTGGAAATACTTCTAATTTTCATGGACATATGATGTTCCCTGAGTTAGATAAAAAATATTTACTTATGAATGAAGGACCTAGAATGGACAAGAAGGACGTCTATTGATCGGGAACAAGCATGAAGAAGAAGGTGCGCGCGCGGGAAAGAATATTCGAGCTTCCAGTGATGATTTTCGCACTTTGAAGCCACCATAATGAGAGCATGAAGGCTTGGATGAAATATTCAAGAGCCAATTTATAAATTTCGTCCATAGGCTATTATAGGTGTTGCGCCACCTTATTTTTGGGCCAGGCCTATGTAATTTCGAAATGCCATATTATAGGCTCTTTTTAGAGTACGTATGTGTGGGGAAACTGGATTAGGGTTGGTTTCGGACCCCTCCTCCAAGGGGACACAAAATCCCCCTCTATTCCCACCTATATAAAACCCTTAGGGTACCATTTAGACATGGGTTTGTTTAGATTAAAAGTTTGTCATAGCTGCAACTATAAGTTCTTCGCTTGTGTTCTATGACCAGACCAAGAAGTCACATAACCTCACAATCATCAATAAAGCTTTCCTCTTATATTCGCAATATCCAGATTAAAATTTCAATTTCTCATTTATTTTCCTTTTGCATGCAAGAAATAGACCTTCGTGTTCAGGTTGATCATGCTTCGGCATGGTCAATAACCTCTCGGAGTTGGTTTAGCAATTGGTAAGGTGCAACGTCCTTGCACGTTCATATTCAGATCGTCAAAGTCTAGTCCACCAAAAAGAATAGCCACCATATCATCAAAAGACGGGACACCATTGCCTCTATCATTAGGTATTATTTAGATAAATATTAATTTAGTTAGTTGTTTAGTAGAAAGCTTTTTGTAACACAAGAGAAAGATATGTCCATGGGCAATCAATAACTAGATTTGTAATCATTATTGCAATTTCATATGAGGGATAGGCATAGGCTAGCATACTTTCTGTACATGGATCATATGAACTTATGATTGGACCTCTTGCAAGCATGCACAACTACTAGAGATCATTAAGGTAAACCCAACCATAGCATTAACACTTCAAGTCCCCTTGACTCACATACACAATAACGCCCTTACTCGGGTGTAAGCTTCTGTCACTCCAGCCACCCACTGTGAGCGAATCATGAACATACTGAAACACCCTACAGAGGCAATCCTCCATGTGTGTGTGGAATGGAAGGCACCATAGGGCAACACCAAAAAAACATACAACTCAAACCAATCATGATCATCAATCAACCTGTAGGAGAAAAGAAATATAGTCAAATATCATAGGATAGCCACACATCACCGGATAATAATGTAAAGAATTAAGAACCATGTTTAAGTAGATATTACAATAAGGAAGAGAAGTTTTATACCTTTTCTTAGAGGGGGAGAGAGTTGGTGGTGAAGGTGGTGGAGTTGTTGGTGTAGACCGTCGTCACGATGGTTGCCCCAACGGCACTCCGGTCCCACTAGGAAAGAGGGGAAGAATGCCCCCTTCTTCTTCTTCTTCCTTGCCCCCCATAGAAGGGAGGAGAGTTTACTCGCTTGTCCATGGCTCCCATGGATCCCGGAGGGTAGCAGCCCCTCCGAGATTGGATCTCTCTCTATTTCTCTTCTATTTTTGCGCCTATTTTCTGACCCCTTCTATGTTTCTGAAATATCCGGAGATCCACAACTCTTATTGGGCTGAAATTTTGACCGGATTTTTATCAGGAAATTAGCTTTCTGGTGGCGAAAGAAGGGCCCCAACCAACTTAAGGGGGATCCAGAAGGTATCATGGCGCGACCACCCCCTTCTCGTGCTTTGTGGTCTTGTGAGAGCCTCGGGCATCGTGTGCTATTGAATCTTCTTCCCAAAATTCTCATATACTCCAAGAAAAACTCCATAAAGTTTTATTGCGTTTCGACTCCATTTCATATGGATTTTCTGTGAAACAAAAATCACACAAAAATAGGAACCCACATAGGGCACTCAATAAGTAAGTTAGTCCCAAAAATAATATAAAATGTTGCCAAAAGTATATGCAAATTTTAGAATATTGGCATGAAACAATAAAAAATTATAGATACGAGAGAGACGTATTAGCATCCCCAAGCTTAATTCCTCCTCGTCCTCAAGTAGGTAAATGATAAAAAGATATTTTTTATGTGGAATGCTACCTAACATAATCTTTAACAAATATCTAATCATGGAATGAATATTAAGATACAAGTGATTCGAGGAAATAGTCTATCAATTGACAAGAAGACATCATTACTCACGTTTACTTACAAACGATCACGTCCTTTGAAAATAACAATGCTCAAGAATGCTATCCCTACAAAATCATATAGCCTGTCATGCTTGGTTTTCTTAGCATAAAGTATAAATCATGAGCACCCCGGTGTCAAACCAAGCAATTGGATCATACTTTTAAATGTGCTTCAACATTTTATACCAAACTTAATACTTGAGCGAGAATTGTGGTCATAGCATATAGGTGGCATAGAATATGCAGGTAGGTTCAAAGGGGTAAACGTGGAGAAGAATGTCTCGCATGAACTCGGCGTATGAACGGTCTATGGAGATTCCCATCAATAGATATCAATGCGAGGAGTAGGGATTTCCATGCAACGGATGCATTAGAGCTATAAGTGTATGAAAGTTGGACTGAAGCTAAGTGGGTTTGCATCCAACTTGCTTCCTCATGAAGACCTCAGGCAATTGAGGAAGCCCATCATCCAAATATTCAAGCCAAGTTCTATAATCAAAAGTTCACACTAGCATATGGAAGTGACAAAACACGAGACCCTCTATATGAAAAACATGATGCCACTTTGAGCCACAAGTCTGGAAAAGGAGGTAGTAGTTGTGTTCCATCTATCTTTTCTGTCTTTTTCTTTTTCTTCTCTTTTTTCTTTTTCTCCTTCTTTATTTTTTTATTTTTCTTGTGGAGTCTCATACCGACTTGTGGGGGAATAATTTTCTCCATCATCTTGTCCTCACTAAGACATCACCCTAATAATGATGATCATCACACTTTTATTTACTTACAACTCGTTATAATGATAAATCTATATGAATGCCTCTGGTAGTGCACCAGCATGTGCTATGATCTAGCATAGCAAACATATCATAAAATAGACAAGTCATGGAAATATCATGCTAGATATTTTACGATCATGCAAATCAACATGACAATGAATGATCAAGTCATGCATATGATAATGATGGAAGTTGCATGGCAATATATCTCAGAATGGCTATGGAAATACCATGATAGGTAGGTATGATGGCTGTTTTGAGGAACATATAAGGTATCTTATGTGTGATAGAGCGTATCATATCACAGGGTTTGGATGGGTCGGTGAAGGCTGCACCAATCCTCGAGGTGAGAATGGGCAATGCACGGTATCAAAGAGGCTAGCAAATATGTGGAAAGGTGAGTGTGCCTACATCCATGAATTCACATTTGTCATAAAGAAATAACATAATTATTGCAAATCTTTATGATATATCTCCAAGCAAAGTACTACTCGCATGCCCCTAGGAGGAGGTTGGTAGGAGTTAACTATCGCCCCCATGATTAAACAACACAAAGAATGTCAATGAAGGATAAATTATCCTCCAACTTCATCGCATAACTAGAGACTATATGTGTATGCTTAGAGAATCACAAACTTTAACACCAATATTCTTACTAATCCACAATCATCCGTGCACCCACATATTACTATCTTAATGTTGCAAAACTATTGCAGGGAATCAAACATGTCATATTCAGTGATCTACAAGTTTGTGTCGGATTTTATGACTAACCATGTGAATGACCAATTCATATTGACTCTCTAAATGGGTATAAGTGAAGCATGAGAGTTTATTGTTTTAAAAAAGACCATGCTCTAAAAAATATAAGTGAAGCAAAATAGAAATCTACAAATAACGTTTATATATGTAGGGAAAGAAATATCCAAACTTCAAATGACATAAGCAAAGCAGATGAAGCATTCTCTAAAGGGATACTCAAAAGATATAAGTGAAGTGCAAAGAGCATTCTATAAATCAACCATGGACTTTCTCATACTAGCATGGTGCATTTCTAAAATTAAAATAAAAGGGGAAATATGCTCCAAGAATTTACGCATATCATGTGAATAAAACAAAAACCAAGATATATCGATAATTGTTGAAGAAGAAAGATAGGATGTCTTCCGGGGCATCCCCAAGCTTATACGCTTGAGTATCCTTGAATATTTACTTTGTGTGCCTTGGGCATTCCCAAGATTGACCTCTTGCCTCTCCTAATTCTTATCATATTGACACCTCCTCAATCTTCAAACACTTCATCCACATAAAACTTAATGAAACTTTTATTAGAAAGGTTAGTACATATAACACCAAATCCCAAAATGTGTTGCCATCACATTATTGTATAATTATAATCTAACATTAGCTACTGTATCTTATCAGAATTCTATGGCCCCCAAGTCATTTGGTCTCAACAAGAACTCAGACATAAGAATACAAAGCAACTATAATAGCAATCTGTGAAAAATAGGACCATCTGTAAAGATGCAAATAATACATATATTTCTGTACCTTAAAAGATTCTGAAAAATTAGGATGTGGTAAAATATTTGTGTAACAGTACCGTGTAATAATTTTAGAAACTTTTGATTTTATTAAATTAGAAAAAATCAAACACTATAGCCAAAGTTTTTGTTTTTGCACACCACATATCAAACAAGCAATTCAAAATCCTAAAGGTAAATCTTGGCGCATTATTTTTATAATACAATGGATTTGTACAAGGGGTTAATTATTTTTGTTGAAAAGTCTTTGTAATCAAGATTCACATAATTTCAATGCTAGCCCCCGACTTCAAGGGTGCTCGTCCTTCTCACATTCACTTTTCTTTTTGAAAATGTTTTAGGTTCCCCACTTCTTTTTAATTCTTTTTATGCTTTCAAAGTATTTGAGAAACTTTAGGGAAACTCAGTGGACATTTATTTTCCATATATAAGAGTTCCAATACGTGGTCATGTTCAAAATATTAGAAGAACCCCTCCAACACCCTTTCTAGATATTTCAAGTATTTGAAATATTTATATAACAATTATTCTCAAATAAATACAATAAAATTCTAGAAAGTCACATATGCCATATGTGATTATCTTACCGAGTTTCATCTCAATATGAATCATTTTGGTTCACAAATATTCCCCAAAACCATTTGTGTCCAGAACCAAATTTGAACAACTTTGCGTTGTCAAGTTTCTTCTTTTGATCTTAAACTTTGTGGGCATTCTCTAATACCCAAATGATGCCACCACACCAAGTGGAGAATCAAGGAGAATAGATTTGAATAACTAGACCTAAGGAAATCCATTTCTGCTGATTTCTAGACATGGGAATTATTGCAGTGCCAAGTTTACCCAAATGAGATGGAAATTTGTAAGCACGACCAATTTATCAAGGCAATAGGATTCCTCTGTCTAGGCCAAACACAACACAAATACCTTCTGCCATAAACTATTTGCAAGCTAAGTTGACCCAAAAAGATTCTCCTTGCTTCTACATTTTTACCACAACTTGTACTAGCCCCCTTCTACCTCTAGTATCTTTGCCATGGCCTCTGCTCAATTATTTGGGGGTGAATCCCTCTCTTTCCCTTTCTTTTTACCATGGAAACACCTTTTCTTCCTCTCTCCTATAGTTCTGTTCATATCGATGCCCCCAGGTTTTACACAACACCTCAAATTCATCAAACCAAACCCAAAGGGGCATGCTCATATCAAAAATATGAGCAAATCATCTAAACCCAGATTTTGATAGCAATAGTGCCTTGAACTGCAAGTACCCTGTATATTTATCTCCCTAAGCTAAAAATTGGTGAGCATCTCCTCCTTCGATGCCTAAGACCACCAGACAACCTTATACCTCATATGCTCTTCAGTAAAAAAACATGAGATAGCTCCCATGTTTGCTACTGGCAACTTACCTCCAGTAGAAACCAATCCCACCCAGCTCCATATGGAACCGAACTTCACTAGCACCTTTTCCATCCGTGCCTCACATGCCAGACACCTTTGGCCGACCAAAAGATTGCCCTGGACATACCTTGGCGTCATGACCATGTTGTTGGCATGCAAAAACAATGCTCTGCCAGGCAACCAGCTCCGGTTGGGCACCCTAGCTTGCCAGACATCTCCCCTCAACCTCTCACGCCTCTCCCCGACATTAGCAATGGTCCAAGCAAGCTGTGACGCACGTGCTCGCCACCCCCGAGAGTATCCGAGGTGCACCCGAGTTCCCCCGAGTCACCCATTTCCAAAGACCCCTCCTCGAGCCCCCCTCGAACATCTTAGACCTCCCTCATGCTCTCAAATCTCAATCAGATGCCGTCCCGAGATGAGCGAGCCACCGAGGTCCAACCCCCCTCCACGTCTGCCATGTCCCCGCCTCGGATACCGCTCGAACCCGAGCTTCCCCATGCTTCTCCTCTCATAAATCGCACCGGAGTAACCCTGTGTCGCCACGGGCCTCCCCTGGGCTTAATTTTCCCTCCCTACGGCGAGAGTGACAAATCCATGGCCACCGTCGTTGGAGTCTGCTGCGGCTGAGGCTGCGCTCACTCCAGCTTTCTTCGGCAAAAATGGATCCCCTAGTGGATGCGACTCTTCATCCTGGGCATTCCCGTGGCCAGAGCTAGCCGGACCCACCGAGGCTAGTGTCGACGCCACTCGGCCCTGCCTCCTTGGTCTCTCCCTGCTCGACTGGGAGGTAGGGGACAGACCCGATAGGCGGGAGCCTCCTGTCAGTGACCAGCCCCCTCATTTAAGTGGAAGCGCTACCGCCACTTTTCGCCTCCCTGCCGACTACACCTTCGACGTTGCCCAGGCCTCCCGCATGGCTGAGTGATGGGCCGACCTTGTAGCATTTCCGCGCCAGTGTGTTGTCCGACCTAGATAATTTGGCCTTATAGGTATAATTCCTTTTCTTTTTGTTTTAATTACAGTGACACAAAATAAATCCCATGAAATTCATTTTAGCCCCAAATTTGATAATTAGAATTCCTATAATCTTCTAAAAATCCCAGTTATCATTTGGCATAACTTCCATAATTTCTCACCACAAGATTTTTCCCTGTTCAAATTTGACATCAAATTTGAACCTCCTAAAGGCCACCTTGCAAAATTCCTCGATTATTCCAATCAACTCCAAATGGAGTGATCCCAATTTATTGGTGCTCTAAAATTCATTCCCTATTTATCTGGCCACGGTAAACATTTTTACAATGCATTGATTCCGCTGGATCAAATAAATAGCCCCATTTTCCATTTATTTCATCTTAAGAAATTTATTGGAAAATCATCCCAACTCCAAATCCAGTGAAACCATTTCCTAAATGTTTCCAAAATCATGCCCTATTTAATAGGTGCATTCACTCATTTTTATAAAAATCTTTTCTATAGACTTCTTATAGGATCAATAATGCGGCCATTTCCACCATTCAAAAATCTCTAGTGATCCAAACTAGTAGGGAAACTTTAGGTATTTTTTCTTATGACCATAGGCGTCCTAGAAAAATAAAGTTTCTATTTTTGAACACTTTCATTTGCTGCCTTGTTGTGTTGCTCATTGTGGTTGTTTCTGGCAGTAGTTAACAAAGTACACGAAGTCCACGGAATTGGACCAGAAGTTTGAGAAGACCTCGAAGACTTCCCTGAGCCAGGCAAGCATCCCCTTGACCATGTCTAAGAAACCCCTTTTTATGCATGGCATATAACACTTTACTTTTGCATTGAATCTTGGTTAAATGGAGTCCTCCTTCGGTGGGTCACCTCTGTTATGTCCCTCTTTCATACTTGCATTGCGCATGACCCTGCCTTCCTATGAGGGTTATGCGGGTGGGAATAGATAGGTTGCTAAAGTAGTTTCTATGCAAATGGGATGGGTATATGCAAAGAATTTTTCAAAGAATTTTTCGAAAACCCCTTCGGGAGCCACTAATGCCCAAGGGAGTTGATGTTGAGCTAGGTAAGCACATGATAAACAAGTGGTGTACTGAGGCAAGTGTATGTGTTGTTTTCAAAGAGGGATTGGTTTAAGTTGCGACCGCTACTCCAACCTTACATGTATAACCACTCTACTGCGGGAAGGGGCTTTGTTGATTACCTTGGTGGATGTAGCAGAGAACCCGCATTACTCGAGGCTGGAGTGATGTGGTCACTCTCGATACGGGGTCATGTCGGAAAGGACGACCATGGGCTGTTTTCACAGACACCAGGAACACTGTTGTGTACCCTCTTGGATGGTACGACCTGTAGTGAGACTTGTATGATGTACATCATGAGGGACTTGTTCCAATGAGTGGATTCTTTGTTTAGTTTTTCTAAGGGTAAGGAATTGTTCGGGTGCTTACCTCGGGTATGTAATATACTTCGAGTCGTGGATGACACGAAAGCTCCCCGAGTCTTGTGGCTAAAGTGTGCAACCTCTACAGAGCATACAACTATTCGAATAGACGTGTCCATGGTCAAGGATAGTTGGATGACCGCTCTTGGGCTACGTCCATGATTTCCAAACTTGGTGTGTGTGTGTGTGCGTGTGTGTGTGTTTGTGTGTGTGTGTGTGAGAGAGAGAGGGTGGGAAAGATGATACTTGAGATAAGTCGGATGACTTGACATGATGACTGAACATGAGATGTTTAACCCATTCTTATGATGATATCTGAAACTTGTACATACGGATATTTGCAACCTATTGATGCATGCTTTTACAAGTTGATTGAACATGTCATTGCACTCAAAATTAGCGTCTTGCAACTTACCTACTTAGTGTTATATCATGCATTGTTATTGCCTTGTTCCAAACATCGGTTTCTTGCAAGTACATTCAAAGTACTCATTGGCTTGACACTCGTTATTTTATTGCCCAAGCATGGAAGAACAGGATATATGAAGAGTACCTCGATGATGTACTTGCGATCTAGGACGCTTCTCAATCTGAATGCCTATAGGGTTAAGGCAGTTGGCATGGGTCCACGCTATCATTGAAGAATTCCGCTGCAAACATAAGAAGACTTGGCCATAAAGGCCATATTCATGTAAAATATTACATAATGGATGTAAGACTCTTGTTATTCAGTTTCTATGTGTTCAATGAGCATTGATCTCTAGGATCACTATGCACGTGCATTCGACAATCATGACTTATGAGTCGGGGTCCCCACATTGATCCACCTGGATCCCTAACTATATCAAAGCTAATTTTCATTAACAATGATTTGAAATTTTGTAGTGAGCACAAATTAACATATATCATAGAACAAAAAGTCTAACTCTATCTCTATGCATTAACATGTCATAAAAGAACAATTCATTCACACAAAGTAAAGGCCAATACATAGCATAAGTTCTTTATTGCATTTTTATCGTATTGGAAACATAGAGAGGTGAATACTTGGTTCCTCTCTCATAATAATTGAAAGTAGGAGCAATAACTACATGCATATTATATTCATCAAAATCATCACGTGTAATGGTAAAATGCAACCCATAAATGTAATCCTTAATAAGTGAAAACTTCTCTGATATGGTATAGTTGGGAGAATTCAAAAAGGTAATAAGACTATCAGGTGTGGGTAAAATAGTATCAATCTCATTCTTAACATAACAAACTATAGCAAGTTCATCTCCATAAGCATAAACCATATTGGCATCATGGCTACAAGCATAGCAAGCATCAAGTTCATGAAAAAGGGATATTTCAAATAAATCCAAGGTATCATAGAAATCACCATAGCATTCATCCTTCGGTATTTATGTAGAGAAATTAAACAATGTATGAGTTGAAGAGTTACTATCATTAGATGATGGGCACGGGTGATCAATCCGCTCTTGCTATTTTAGTTCTTCGCTCTCCTTATCTTTTCATCTAATGAGCTCACAGTTTCAGCAATTTCTTCTTCCATGGATTCTTGCAAAATATTAATCTCTTCCAAGGCAGTAGAAATTCTCTCAATTAATTCATTAATATAGGCATTGTATTCATAATTCTCATAGCAATATTTCAGGGTGGAAAAAAATTTAGGTCTCTAAACAACATCATCATGGTTATCATACTTTTCAAACAATGATTCAATTTCATAAGCACCCTTAAAAGCAACAAACTCTTTTCTTTGTTCCACATCATAGTAATCATATATACAACTAGCATAAGAAGCCAAGGTTTAATTATCATTAAATGCACACTAAAACAGGAGGGGTAGACCCTTAATCTTAGAGCGACAAGTATCATCACATCTCAAGCATAAATTCCAAGCATACCAACACAACATTTTAATTTGATCCCATAAGTGTTTCCCTTTTTGAGACAAGCAATAATCCCTAAAGTACTCACGTTGATTGAACATGTCTCCCATTATCAACTTGAATTGGGATTTCTCAGTATTATCAAAGTAGTATTTAATGTTTTCCACATAATCAACATTGAGAGTTTTAGGAGGTTCCCCATCTCCATGAGAAGCAAGTACACCTATTTGTTTGGCATTTCATGTCCCATGTCCACAACAAAAGATATAAAATAACTTATATCATAAAATAAAAATGACTTAGTGTTAAAGAAAACAAGCACACATGAGAATATCAACCACAACGCTATTCCTCTCTGACAACGGCGCCAGAAAAAGGTCTTGAAAACCCACAAGTGTAGGCTATCGTTTGTAGCCTTTTTAGATCACTAAGAGTGTCGAACCAAAGGAGGAGCTAAAGGTAGAATTATTATTCTCTCAAGTTCTATCAACCACCGATACAACTTTATGCACGCTAACGCTTACTTTACCTAGAACAAGTATGAAACTACTTTGCGTGAAAGGACAATAGATGTACTAGGATTAATAGATAGTTTTGCAAGGTAATAAAGAAGATGAACATAAAAGTTAGGTACTGTTTAGATAAATATTAATTTATCTAGTTGTTTAGTAGAAAGCTTTTTGTAACACAAGAGAAAGATTTGTCCCTAGGGAATCGATAACCAGATCGGTAATCATTATTGTAGTTTTATATGAGGGAGAGGCATATGCTAACATACTTTACGTACTTGGATTAGATGAACTTATGATTGGACCTCTAGCAAACATAAACATCTACTAGATATCATTAAGGTAAACCGAACCATAGCATTAACACTTCAAGTCCCCTTTACTCCCATACACAACAACACCCTTATTCGGGTGTAAGCTTCTGTCACTCTAGCCGCCAACTATAAGCAAATCATGAACATATTGCAACACCCTGCATCAGGAATCCTCCAGTGTGCACGTGAAAGTGCGTTATATTTACTAGAGGGGGGTGAAGGCGATTTTTACAAATTCATCACCGAGGAATTTCAAGTTGAGGAATTTAAAATGTGATGAATAACTGGGAGGGGAATAAGTACTCAAGTGCATGAGAAACATAGCAGTAGCACAGTCATCATGATGAAATAAAGCATGTATAGATTACAGGTAGCATGATAAAGGATGAGCAGGTGAGGAACAAGGTAACTTGAAGAATTTGAGGTGAGTAAATTGATAAAGTCTTCATTCAAATTCTTCCAACAGTAACGATCAATTTCATCAACAAGTATACAAGGAAATCAAAGGGTTGAGGAAATAGAACCATGTAGCTTGATGAAGACAATGGTTTGATGACCACGTTCCAACTGCTGTGACAATCGTATGTCTGGATTGGAGCAGCCTGGTATTTAAACCAGAGGACACACAGTCCTAGGACACAAAGTCCTTACCGTGTTCTCCTTGAGCTAAGGACACACAGTCCTCATCCAACACTCGTGGTAAGTCTTCAGGGTAGACTTCCAGAACCCTCACAAGCTGGTCACCTAGCGATCCACAATTGACTACTGGATGCTCTAGACCAAGGTCACTCCGTGATCCCCAATTAACTGCAGGATACACTAGACCATGACGCCTAACCGTAAGGAAGATGCACAATCTTCAAAGGTAACAAGCGTCGGTTACACACAGGAACAATCTCGTCAGTGATGCTCAATCACTTTGGGTTTGGTGGTTTGGATTTCGGTTTTTCCTCACTGTTGATTTTCTCTCAAATTCCTTGGAGGATGGGTTGCTCTCAAATGAAAAGTATCAGTTCTCGGAGCAGCCAACCAACTAGTGGTTGTGGGGGTGGCTATTTATAGCCAGGGTGCAACCTAACCTGATAAGACATAAATGCCCCCAATTATATGACCATTATGTGGATAGGATGACTGGGGACAACTGGCGCTAAGCACAACCACGATCGGAATTTCAAACTATGAAAGTCCTCAAGCTTATCATATTCCTCACTTGTAGGAAATTCGCTCTAGGGAAATCCTAACTCCTCAGTTAGACCAATTTCCTCATAGACCAAAAGAACATCGGCTCTGTCACTGAAGAACTGGACTGAACTGTAAGAGATTTCCAAAGGATTCACTTGAAGGATTGGATAGGTTGAGGCTTTTGAGTTGAGCATCAGTTGGAAATTTTCCTTAGTATTACTTCGGCCCCCTTTAACAGTACAATGTTTCCTATGACTCAAAGAAAGGAAATGAAAGTGCAAAAACGAAATTCTCCATGCTTCATAGTCCTAGTTCATATCTTCAAGGTCACACCAACTTCTTCATTTTCAAAGTCTTTAGGGAATACCAAAGTCTTTGGCAAAATCTTCACCAAAGTCTTCAGTTGAAGACATGCATTTTTAGGGGTCGATAATCTCTGAATATATCAAATTCCTCATTGACTTATAGAGCCTGTGTACACTTAATTACAAACGCATCAGTCTCTTAACCTATGAGTCTTCAATACACCAAAATCACTAAGGGGCACTAGATGCACTTACAATCTCCCCCTTTTAGGTGATTGATGACAAAGAGGTTATGTTTTGAACAGGGATAAAAATATGAAGTGTAAGTACTAAGTTTGAGGAATTTGATTGCAAGATACAGAAGAACTCCCCCTGCAGATGTGCATATTTGAGGAATTTTCTTTGGACTGCAAATGCACATAGCAGGTTAAAAACATGGAGTACTCCTCCTATATCTTGTAATTCATACACGCATTTAACATATGATATGAAGAATTTGAAATGCATGATGAAAATGGTGTCTGATGAAATTCAGCATGAATGAATTAAGGTACTTGTGGAAATAAGCATGCGGAAGGCAGTTCAAAAGAGTCAGACCACCATCGGACTTAAGTTTACAACTAAACCAGCAAAAGCTTCAGAAGAGAGAGGGTTATAACTTAAACAAAAAACATCCCATATATAGAGACCCGCTTGAAGACTAACTCAAATTTTCTCCCCCTTTGTCATCAAAGACCAAAAGGGAAGAAAAAGTGAGGGCTAACACCCTTGAAGAATTTCATCTTGTATGTGATGGAGGAGCGCGTTGTAGGGGTCGTTTGTCGATGCAGGGCCTGCCGTGGTGTTGTCAATATCCTCAGCTTCATCTTCCTCGTGTGATGAAGAATATGAGCTTGTAACCAGCTGAGGAACTTCAACTTTCTTGAATTTCTACAGAGGAGGACGAGCCCAGTCAAGGTTCTTCTCAAGGTCCATATCCTTGAGTTCTTCAGGAGTCTTGAGGTGAGAGTGAATGGCCCAAGTACGTTTGAAGACTTCATGAAGATAGTATTGGTTCTTCCTCATAGTGTTGTGCATCACAGTCATGTCTCGAAGAAGGGAATCAAACTGATGCTTTACCCACTTGTGATTGCGATCAACCTTCTGATGAAGACTTAGGAGAAGCTCTCAATCGGTCATCACACGAGGGGCAACTTCTTGAAGATTTTACGCTGAGGCTTTGGCAGCGGAATCTTGGGTAGTAGTGTCATCATTGCTGGAATAAGATGCAGCTTTGCATAACTGGCCATCCAATGGACGAGTACCTTCATCAATGACACCTTTGCCTTTTCCCTCAACTGAATAAAATGTGTTCTTGAGGACTCCGATCGGCGACCGAAAATTGAAGTGATTCTGAAAATCAGCCTTGAATGGAACTAAAGACCTTGGTGTGATGAATTTCATGATCCAGGGGCGTAAGTCTTCAATTCAAATGTGGGTGAAGCAGCATTGGCCAAAGTCTTCATGAAGAAATCATGGTAGTTGATGGGAATCCCATGAATGATGTTGAATAGAATATTCTTCATGATTCCCTCCACTTCTTCTTCTTCAGAGTTGTGGCCCTTGTGAGGACAGGGAGTTTTGGTCAAAATGCGATATACGGTCCTGGATCCTTCACAAGGAAGGTAGTCCTTTGAGGTTTTCTATGATCCAATGGCTTCATCAGCACTTTCAACATGTGATTGGGAAATTCAGGTTCATCGAACAAGCATGTTGCACCTTCTGAGGGAATTAGTATTGGCACAGCTCGAAGCAATTCAGAGGCTGGGGCAGTGTAGTGAGTGGATCCAGTCATCCAGTGTAGAACCCATGAATTGACATCAGAAGCATCACCTATGATGTGCAAGGTGGCATAGAATTGAAGAATTAGCTCTTCATTTCAATCACATATGTCCACGCAGAATGGAAGAATTCCAGCATCATGAAGAACTGCTAGCACCAGTGTCAAGCATGGGATAGTTTCCATATCTGCATGAGGAATTTGCTGATGCTCGAAGACTTTCTCTTTGTCAAGCACCACTGATGCATAGTAATTCATCAGTGTGGGCGTCCAGAATGTTGTGTGATCGGCCCTTGCCGAATCATAAGGATTCGGCTCTTTGAAGAATATGTGCTCGTTGAAGAAATTCGTCTTGATGAATTTGGGGAGCTTTGAGCCTTTGAATGGCATTTTAGGCTTTGGCTGAAGATTTGGCCTGAAGCAACCCACAATTTCTTTTGGCATGGCAGGAATTTCTTTAGACTGAGGAATTTGAATGATAGTTTCCTCAGTAGCAGTAGGAGCATCAATTTTGTCAGCTAATGCGGCTGGAATATGCTCATGGATTGAAGTGACACATACGGCCAGGTCATCAGATCCTGTATGAATTTCTTCAGTCTGGGCGGGAGACTGAGGAATTTTAGTGAGGGGAGTCGTCATTGGAGAATATGGGTGTGCAGCTTCCCAATATTCATCATTGATAAGAGGAGTTATGTTTCCAATGTCCACGTCCTCTTCAATTTCTTCAATGTCGGCCTCTTCAGTAGTCAACTGAGGCTGGGGTGATGATACCAGGGGGGTTGAAGCATTTGCTTCCACTTCAATTTCTTTATCAATCTATTCTGAGGAAGCAGCGGAATGATCCTTTTCTTCTTGTTCATCATTTGGGGTGACATAGTCAACACCAAATTTTACTAACTCATAGGCTGGCATGGAGGTGATAGGGGTTGCATCAATTGGATCAGCTGAAGAACTTGGCAAATTTTTCAACTTCTTCACTGGTGAGGAATCTGAGTTTGACGCTTTTCTCTTCTGTGCAGCCTTCTTCTCCGCAGCCTTTGTCTTCTTCACTTCTGATGCAGAAGGAAGGTTGATATTCTTCACCCTTGAAGATTTCGCAGTTCCAGCAGAGGGTGAATGTGGAGCAGTTTCTTCAGGCATGACTGATGCAGTCGTCCTAGTGGTCTCAATTTCATCAGGCGCAGCAAAGCTTCAGCTGGCCTGGCAATTTCTTCAGGCGCAACAGTGGAGGTTGCCCTGATCGGTTCTTCTGCAGCCTGAATTTCTTCAGTTGTGCTTGTAGTTTCTTCAGCATGCTGAGCGGATTCTTCAGCCTGAGGAATTTGTGGTTGCGATGGACATGCAACCCTCTTGTTGTGTTCATTGATGGCTCTTGTAGCCACTTTGACGAAACAGACCTTGGCACCTTGCCAATCAGCATAGTATCGACTGAATTCATCACTGAGTCCTTTAATCTCAGATTGCATAGTCACAAGTTGCAATGGAGAAAGCTTCAAAACATTGTTCTTTAAGAAACACTCCTTGTACTGAGCCTTCTTCATTTGTCGAGCCTTCTCATACTTCCACTTTTCTTCAACAATGAAGGCAGTGAGTACATGTTTGGACTAGGAGGCGGATTCAGATCATCAATCGTCGTGTTTGGGTCCTAGTGCCAAATGTCGATGAAGTTAAGCACGGTCTTTGGGTCCATCATCAGAGGAATTTGAGTGCCTTATCTTGAGCCACTCTTTCTTGCTTGTTTGTGATGATTTCCTCAAGTTCCTCCTCATCAGCTTCATCATCTGAAGAATCTGATGGAACCTGGAAAACAACTTTCTTTGGTTGAGGACTTGGTCAAGCTCCTCGTCTAGCAGTAGGTTTCACCTTCAGCGGAGAAGGTCTGGTTGAGGAATGTGCTTGGGCTGATGAACTTGCAGAGTCCCCTGAAGAAATTGGGAAGTCAGTAGCTCTGACATGTTGCAAGATGTACAGGTGTTGAGGACTTTGTGGTAGCAACTGATGATTGTGCAGCTACTGAAGGGATTGCAGTGGCCTTTGAAGAACTAACTTGAAGATTCTGGAGTGATGACTTTGAAGTTGAGGATTTTGGCTTCACTACAGACTTCTTCACAATTGATTTCTTTGGAGCATCACTAGCAGAGGCTCCGGCAGAGGTAGCAGCAGCATAGTCTTCATTGAATTGCTTCACGACTGCTTTGGCAGTTCTCTAAAGTTTTCGTTGATGCTTAGCCCATTCAGCTGGAAAGTCTTCACCACAAGCAACGCTAGTGGGATCAACTTGTTGATCATCAGCAGGAGGTGCCCTTCTGCAAGGAGGTTTGAGTGCAAATTTGTTCATGTACTTGGGAGTGACATAACGATAGTCTCTCCACTCCTTCATCCACTTATGTTCAATCCTCTGAATTATGATTTTCCTCTTCTCCTTTGTTCCTGCCCCGTGAATAGCTTCATCAGGCGTATAGTAACCAGCATATAAATGCTCAGGTATATCAAAGGTATTATTCTGTTTAGCCTTCTTTCCACCCTTCTGAGGTCTTTTACCATCTGCTATTTTATTAACTTGATGACTTTGAACTTTTGATGATTCTGAAGATGTAAACAATTTTTCCTCAAGAACGATGCAAATGAGTAAAGTTGAAGAGAACCTAGTGATTCATCATCAGAAATTTTGTACCTGTGAACAAATTATAGGAGCGAGGAATTTGAAGAGGTCATATGTGTTCTCGGAAAATTTTCAAAATACATCAAGTTGAGGATTTTGACCATAGGTGTCTTGAGGAATTTCACCAAATGTTCTTGACTTAGGTTCCAGAGTTGTGCAGATTTGAGGATCCACATAATTGAGGAATCTTGAAGAAAATCATAACTTAGGAAAAAAACTTCAAGGGAATGACACGTGTGAGGTGCTTAAGAAGATGATTCTTGAATAATAAACACCTTTGAGTATTTTGTGCAAAACATGAAGATCAAATAAGGGTAGTAAAATTAGATTTTATTTACCCTGATGAAGAACATGATGAATAGAGAGATGAAATCTGACGAGTTCATCTGTCCAGATCTCCCACGCCCTAGCTTGGCAGTGGGAGATGGCTACAGCGGCGGTCGGGTGAAGACTTCCGTGGCTGATGCGAGTACGACGATGGCAAGGTCAAGGAAGTGAAGCTCTTCCTCTCCGGCGAAGATGAATTTAGCGGTGGTGCTAGGTATGAGCTCGGGAGAGATGGGAGTGAGTAGTAACTCAAGCATAGTGAAGGGAAGGGGGTATTTATAGTGGCAGTAGAAACCAACCAATCCGAAGATTTTAGACCAGATTGCCCCAGACCCTTGTTATCCGCGTGACATGTTTCACCCACATATTGAGTTATGGAGATTGTGGGGGATCGTGGGAATCAGAATGGTTTGAGTGGAAAGCGATGAAATTATTAAAATGAATTTTTTTAAAGTGTCTGTTCGCAAATTCTTCAGCTGTCAAGGAAACAGTGAAGACTTTGAAAAAGTTTCAAAGTAGAATGCCTATGAAGAATTTGTGAATAGACTTGGTTGAGTTTAGCATATAGGGGGAACAGGTCCGATCACATTTACTTAGTCAATGAAGAACATCAGTTTCATAGTTTGAAGAATTTGAAAATTTGAGGATTTTGAAAACTTGAGGAATTTGATAATTTGAAGAATTTTGAAAATTACAAAAAACCAACTTTGAAGAATTTCAACTATGATTGGTGGTGTGACCCACTGTATAAGAATGATGATTTCAGACACCGCGTAAAATTATCGTAGGGTTCGAAGAATCAAATTCTTCATTAATTTCTTCACATTTAGAGGGTTATTCTTCATTGATTGAAGAAAAATGTTACTTCGTGTGTTGCACATCTAAGTCATCAATTTTGCATAAGTGTTAGGATGTGTGTCTTTTCAAACAACATTCAAAGATTCTAATATATTTAGCTCACACCGTAACTTGCAAAATCTCATTTCATCCAAGGGCTTAGTGAAGATACCAGCCAACTGTTCTTTAGTGGGGATGTGGTCGATGGAGATTTCGCCCTTCAGTACATGATCTCGAAGAAAATGATGATGAATCTGGATGTGCTTGGTCCTGGAGTGTTGAACTAGGTTGTAAGCAATCTTGATAGTGCTCCCGTTGTCACAGTAGAGAGGCACATTCTTCACCTTGATGCCATAGTCCTTCAGGGTTTTCTTCATCCACAACAACTGAGCGCAACATGGACCAGCAACAAGGTACTCAACTTATGGAGTAGATAGTGAGACACAATTCTGTTTCTCGAGGACCAACAAACTAAGGATCATCCGAGGAAATGACATGTGCCTGTGGTTGACTTGCGAACAACACGATCTCCAACATAGTCAGCATCTGAGTATCCGACGAGGTGAAGATTTGAGCCCTTGAGATACCATAATCCAAGCGTTCGTGTGTGAGCTAAGTATCGAAGAATATGTTTCACAACCTGACGGTGTGATTCCTTCGGTGTTGCTTGGAATCGGGCACACATGCGAACACTCAGCATAATATCTGGCCTAGATGCACATAGATACAATAAAGAGCCAATCATTGAGCGATATACCGTCTATTCGAAATCTTTACCATTTTCATCAGTGTAGAGGTGGCATTTTGAAAGCATTGGAGTTTTGACGCCTTTGTAGTTTTTCATGTTGAATGTCCTCAAAACATCCTTGAGGTATTTCTCTTGAGAGATGAAGATGCCATTGTCTTGCTGACGAATTTGAAGACCTAAGAAGAATTTCAACTCCCCAATGATAGACATTTGATATTCTTCACTCATCATATAGACAAATTCATCACTTTAACATTTGTCAGTATAGCCAAAGATAATATCGTCTACATATATTTCACACACGAATAATTCATCGTCATAGGTTTTATTAAAAAGGGTTGGGTCGAGTGAACCAGTTTTGAAGCCTTTATTCATGAGGGATCCCTTCAGAGTGTCATACCATGCCCGAGGGGCCTGCTTAAGACCATAGAGGGCCTTGTAGAGTCTAAAGACTTTGTCAGGATGCTCAGTGTCTTCAAAACCTGGGGGTCGAGCAACATATACTTCTTCCTCAAGCTTACCATTGAGGAATGCACTTTTCACATCCATTTGATATAAGATGATATAATGATGGTTAGCATAAGCAAGCAATATGTGAATAGCTTCAAGTCTAGCAACAGGTGCAAAAGTTTCATCAAAGACAATTCCATCAACCTGTGTGTAGCGTTGAGCTACAAGACGAGCCTTATTACTTGCCACAAGGACATTTTGATCTTACTTGTTGCGGTAGATCCACTTGGTACCTATGATGTTGTTCTTGCGAGGATCTGGCTGCTTGACAAGTTCCGACATGTTGTTCAACTTGAATTGATGCAATTCCTGTTGCATAGCTTGAATCTACTCAGGCTCCTTGAATGCTTCATCAAGTTTGGTCGGATCTATGACAAAGACAAAAGCAAAGTGCCCAAAAAATTTAGTCAAATGTGAAGCTCTTGAGCAAGTGATGGGACCTGGTGCATTAATGTCGTTGATGATTTTGTCAATCTGCATTTCGTTTGCAACTCTTGGATAAGCAGGTTGACGTGGCTAAGGATTTTCTTCAGCACCATTTTCTTCAGGTGTATCAGCAGGAATGTCTTCATTGGTTGCAATGACTTCCTCGATAGGTTGAGCTTCTTCAGTGGGTATGACATCTTCAGTAGCCTTCAACTTAATAGATTCCTCAAGAGACTTTTCATCTATCACATGAGGCAAGTGCTTTCTTTGCGAGCCGTTACTTCCATCGAGTTTCACATCTATAGTTTCAACAACCTTTTGGTGGTAGGTGTTGAAGACTCTGTAGGTGTGCGAGTCCTTCCCATAACCAAGCATAAAACCTTCATGTGCTTTCGGTGCAAATTTAGAACTGTGGTGAGGATCTCTAATCCAACATTTTGCACTGAAGACTTTGAGATAACTTACATTGGGTTTCTAGCCAGTCATGAGTTCATATGAAGTCTTCTTGAAGAATTTGTGAAGATATACCCTATTGATGATGTGGCAAGCTGTATCAATTGCCACAGGCTAGAAGCAAGGAGGAGTCTTATATTCATCAAGCATAATGCGAGCCATCTCAACAAGAGTCCTGTTCTTGCGCTCCATGACGCCGTTCTGCTGAGGAGTATATGGGGCAAATATCTCATGAGTAATACCAAGTTCATCAAGATATTCATCAAGATTGGTGTTCTTGAACTCAGTCCCATTATCACTCCTGATATGCTCGATCTTGACGCCAAAGTTTGTTGTAGGCCTTGAAGCAAATCGTTTGAAGACATCCTACACTTCATTCTTGTACAAAATAATATGCACCCAAGTGTAACGAGAGCAATCATCAACACTGACAAAGCCATACAAACTTGAAGAATTTGTTAGTGTGGAATAATGAGTGGGGACAAAGAGGTCCATAGGAAGCAATTCAAAAGGTCGAGTAGTGGTCATGCTTTTCTTTGCGGGATGCTTGGATCTGGTCATCTTCCCGGATTCACAAGCACCACATAGGTGGTCCTTGAGGAATTTTACACCTTCAAAGCCAATGACATGCTTTTTCTCCACGAGCGTGTGCAAGTTCCTCATACCAAGGTGCCCAAGTTGTCGATGCCTCAGCTAGCCTTCTGAGAATTTTGCAAGTAGGCACGTGGGAGGCTGAGGACCTGTAAAGAAATCAACAATATACAAGTCTCCTCTCCTAAAGCCTTTGAAACTTTGGAATGGTCAGATTCCATGACAACAACACAACAATATTTTCCAAAGACGACAACCATATCAAGATCCCAAAGCATTACAGACATGAGGTTGAACCCGAGGGATATGACAAGCATCACCTTATCCATGTGTTGGTCCTCTAAGATTACAACCTTTCCTAGACCCAATACCCTGATTTCTTCCTTTGTCAGCATAGGTGATATGCTTCAGATGAGATGGGGTAAGTGGTATATTCATCAGTAGATTCTTGTCACCAGTCATGTGGTTGGGGCATCCATTGTCAAGGACCCACTCAGTAGCTTTTGGAGTTTAATCCTGCAGATGGATTAGTAAAACTTACGAACTTATATGCTTCAGAGTGAAGAATATGACATCAAATTCATCAAGCAGAATTTCATCACACAACATAGCAAGTAAAGAAGTGTGAGGATGTGAGAAATGAGGAATCCATTTATGCATTGATTAGCTTGCGTCCTTTCAAGCATTTCCTCAGGTCTCCAGCAAATTCATCAGACGTTGAAGTTCCTCTGGAGACTTGACCCTGCTAAGAGATTAGTTCAATTTCTTCACCACCCACACCTGGAGAGGTGGCAAATAGTCCATCATTCTGCCAGCTCCATATGAGAAGGGAGGCATTGAAGCTAGTGCGCTTCATTTCACAGGACGAGGGTTAGAGAACTCATGAATAAGTAGAGAAATTCTTCAAGGACTTATGAACATAATGATTTTAAGAATAATGCACATATTCAGAACTCTTAGATTTTCCCTGCAAAACAGATGCATTAGAATGAGAATGATACTTTTGACCATATGAGGAATTTGGTACAAGTGAAGACTTTGGTCCATATGCAGAATTGGATATAGGTTTCCTTTTCATCATGGGTGGTGTTGTGAGGACATTTACTTGAAGATTTTGCGAGAATCTCTTAGGAACCCACATTTTATTCATAGGTGAACCACTCCTGTAGTTAGTTCTAACAAATCTGGCAAATACTCCACCTTTCTGATTTTTGAAGAATTTGTAGTTGGAGTCAAGTGACTCGTCAGAGGAATATAAAGTTTCAAAAGTAAATCCAGATAAAGTGGATGGATCTATAGGAGGTCCTTTCGGTGTCAAAACCGGCGGATCTCGGGTAGGGGGTCCTGAACTATGAGACAAGAAAAGATGGTAACAGGAGACAAAGGGGACAAGGATTTACCCAGGTTCGGGCCCTCCTATGGAGGTAATACCCTACGTTGTGCTTGATTGTATTGATGATCTGGGGGTTACAGATTTGGTCTACCTCGGTATCGAATAGCAAACCCTAGACGAGTTGTCCTATATCTACAACCTAAAACCCTCCGACTTATAGAGACACCGGGGGTATCTAGGGTTTACACATGGTCGGTTACACGCTGAAGAGATAATCTTGCCTATTCGCTACATTAAACATGGAGGACAAGCCACGATTCCTGAATCTACCTTTCCTGGAGACAGGGCCTTTGATCGATCCAATGTTCGACAAGCGGCCCAAACAGTTCAGCCCATAGAAATAGGTCGGCCTCCCGAGGACCCCTTAATCTAGGACTCCCTCAGGTCCTTTTGCACCAACCCATGAGATTTTGGGGTACTGCTCAGGTGTCCAGTAGGATCCATCAGCATTGAGTTTCCTCTCAAATGCAATACCCTATTTCCTAGGGTTCCTATTTAGGATCTGCTTTTTGAGCACATCGCAAAGGGTTTGATGCCCTTTGAGACTTTTGTACATTCCTGTCACATACAATTACTTCAACCCTGCATTTTCGTCAATAGTACTTTTGCTATCCTCAGATGAGGAATTTCTGACCACAAGGATAGTTGAAGAATTTGCAGCAATAGAAGCATTTGAACATTCAGGTGAAGAATTAGCAGTTTCACATTCGATGCATTTCAAACAAGGTGGAACGAATTCTTCCTAAGCGATACTGATCTGTTGTCCTAGTAAGGAATCGTTTTCCTTGTGGAGATCCTCATGAGACACTCTTAGTTTCTCAAGATCTTTCTTTCTTTGAATGAAATTCATAGGAAAGCTTCTCATGATCAACTATGTGAGCATTATGATGACTCTGAAGGTTATCATACTTTAACTAAAGACTTTTGGGATCATCAGTCAGAGTTTGAGTTTGATCCACTTCCTCATTCAATAGATCATCGCTTTTGTCTAACAGATTCGGAAACTTTTCAAGTGCACTTTGTTACATAGTGGCAATATTAGCAAGTTTGGAATAGCTAGGTTTCACATATTCATCAGATTCACCTTCACTTGATTCAGAGGAGGAGTGATGCTTGTGTACCTTGGAACCTTTTGCCATAAGAGATAGTGAAGAAGATGAACCAGGATCTACTTCCTTGGTTTTGAGGAATTTCTTGATTTTGATGAACATGGGGTCTTGACAAGTGTGATAGCCTTCACTCATGTCCATGCTCATATCCTAGATGAGCTTTGCGTTTTGGAGAAGACAGATGCCCTTGAACATGATGCTTGATAGACTAGAGCAGATGATGTTCCTGACCTGAGCATCAAGTTGAGTGTACTTATGAATTTCCATCTTGCACAGTTCAGTCAGTCCAAGTTCAGTAACAGTCCATAGCTCATTGTTCATTGATATGAGATGCTTCTTCATCTGAACTTTCCACCTAGGATATTCAATGTCATCAAGATTGGGACATTCAATGAATGACTTGATGCCTTTCGTGATGAAGCAGTAAGTAGGAGCATATTCATCATTCTTGACGTCAGAGTCGTTGGACTAGTCATTTTCTTCATCGTTGAAGATGGACTTGCTGATGAAAGTAGTAGCGAGAGCAAGGCTAGCAACACTAGATTTTTACCCCACCTCAGATTCTTCTTGTTCTTCATATTCTTCAGATTCTTCTTCAGAGTCCATTTCCTTGCCAATGAAAGCCCGAGCCTTTCTGGAAACATTCTTCTTGTGCGATGAGGACTTTGAAGATGAGGACTTTGCAGATGAGGACTTTGTAGATTTCTTTTTTTTCTTCGATTCATCAGAACTGTCGTCCTTATTCTTCTTCTTATTTGATTCTTTTTCCTAGAGGGGACAATTAGAGATAAAGTGACCAGATTTCTTGCATTTGTGACAAGTTCTCTTCTTGTAGTCGCTCGAGGAATCTGATTTCCTAAAGCCACTTTTTGATGACTTTCCAAATCGGCCTCTCTTGAGAACTTCTGGCATTTCCTCACAAGCATTGCTAGCTCCTAACTCAGTTCTTCAGGATCACCAAGCCTACTATCAGAATCTTCGCCTTCAGATGAGAAAATTGCTTTTGCCTTCAGAGCATGAGATCTTCCATAGCTTGGCCCGTAGAGGTCTCTCTTCTCAGCTTGTTGGAATTCATGAGTATTGAGTCTCTCAAAAACATCAGCATGATCAAGTCACTTGTAGTCTACTAGCTCTTGAATCATCAAAGCCGGAGTATCGAATGAGGAATCAAGAGATCTCAACAGTTTCTTCACCACCTCATGGTTGGTGATGTCAGTGGCACCCAGTGTTTGAAGCTCATTGGATATATTAGTGAGACGATCAAAAGTTTGGTGAAGATTTTCATTGTTGAGTCTTTTGAAGCGGTTGAATAGATTGCGAAAAACATCAACACGGGAGTCACGTTGAGTGGAAACACCTTCGTTGACTTTGGACAGCCTATCCCAGATAAGCTTAGCAGACTCCAAAGCACTCACTCTACCATATTGTCCTTTGCTCAGATGGCCACAAATGATACTCTTTGCTTGTGAATCAAGTTTCTTGAATCTCTTCACATCAGCAGCTTTGACTGTGCGAGTAATAAAGGGAACACCATTTTCCACAAAGTACCACAGATCATTGTCAATTTACTCAAGATGCATGCACATCTTGTTCTTCAAGTAGGGATAGTCAAACATCAAAGATAGGACAACCTGTACAAACCTTGATCACACCTGCAGTCGACATAACTAGAACTCTAGGTGGTTAAACTAAAATCACACAGAACAAGGGAGTACCTTGCTCTGATACCAATTGAAAGTGCATTATATCAACTAGAGGGGGTGAATAGGTAATTTTTACAAATTCATCACTAAAGAATTTCAACTTGTGGATTTTGAAATGTGATGAATAACTAGCAGCAGAATAAGTACTTAAGTGCATGAGAAACATATCAGTAGCATAGTCATCATGACGAAATAAAAGCATGCACATATTATAGGTAGCGTGATACAGGATGAGCAGGTGAGGAACAAGGTAACTTGAAGAATTTGAGGTGAGGAAATTGAGAAAGCCTTTAGTCAAATTCTTCATATAGTAACGATCAATTTCATCAACAAGTATACGAGGAAATGAAAGGGTTGAGGAAATAGAACCAGGTAGCTCGATGAAGAAAAATGGTTTGATGACCCAGTTCCAACTGATGTGATAGTCGTCTGTCTGGTTTGGAGCGGCCTGGTATTTAAACCATAGGTCACACAGTCCCAGGACACATAGTCCTTACCATGTTCTCCTTGAGATAAGGACACACAGTCCTCGCCCAACACTCGTGGTAAGTCTTCAGGGTAAACTTCCAAAACCCTCACGAACTGCTCAGTCGGCGATCCATAATTGACTACTGGATGCTCTAGACCAAGGTCACCCCATGATCCCCAGTTGACTACATGATGCACTAGACCATGACGCCTAACCGTCTGGAAGATGAACAGTCTTCAAAGGTGACAAGCATCAGTTCCACACAGGAACAATCTCCTCAGTGATGCTTAATCACTTTGGGTTTGGTGGTTTCGATTTGGGTTTTCCAAATGAATGATATTCTCTCAAAGTCCTCGGAGGATGGTTGCTCTCAAATGACAAGTGTCAGTTCTCTCTCGGAGTAGCCAACAAACTAGTGGTTGTGGGGGTGGCTATTTATAGCGAGGGTGCAACCTGGCATGATAAGACATAAATGCCCCCAATGATATGACCGTTATGTGGATAGGATGATTGGGCACAGCTGGCGCTAAGCACAACAACAGTCAGAATTTCAAACTATGAAAGTCCTCAGGCTTGTCATATTCCTCACTTGTACGTAATTCGCACTGGCAAAATCCTAACTTCTTAGTGAGACCAATTTCCTTAGAGACTAGAAGAATATCGTCTCTGTCACTGAAGAACTTGACTGAAATGTAAGAGATTTCTAAAGGCTTCACTCGAAGGATTGGATAGGTTAAGGCTTTTGAGTTGAGCATTAGTTGGAAAATTTCCTTAGTATTACCTCGGCCCCCTTTAGCAATACGGTGTTTCCTATGACTCAAAGAAAGGATATGAAACTACCAAAAAAAGTCTTCACACTTCATACTCCTCATTCATATCTTCAAGGTCACACCAACTTCTTCATTTTTAAAGTCTTCAGGGAATACCAAAGTCTTCAACAAAGTCTTCATTAAAGTCTACTGTTGAACACATACATTTTTAGGGGTGGATAATCTCCGAATATATCAAACTCCTCATTGACTTATAGAGCTTGTGTACACTTACAAACGCATCAGTCTCTTAACCTATAAGTCTTCAATACATCAAAATCACTAAGGGGCACTAGATGCACTTACAATGCAAAACGGAAGGCACCAGACAACAACACCAAAATAAAACATACAACTAATACCAATCATGATCATCAATCAACCCATAGGACAAAAGAAATCTACTCAAACATCATACGATATCCACACATCATTGGATAATAATATATAGCATTAACCACCATGTTCAAGTAGAGATTATAGTGGGGAATAGAGGTTTTATACTGCTACATAGAGGGGCAGGGAGTTGGTGGTGACGGTGGTGAAGTTGTTGGTGTAGATCGCCATCATGATGGTTGCCCCAGTGGTGCTCCGGCGTCACCGAGAGAGTGGGGAAGAGCACCCTTTCCTTATTATTCTTCCTTGGTCTCCCCCATAGATAGTAGGAGAGTTTTCCCTATGGTTCATGTCTGCCATGGCTCTCAGAGGTTAGCACCTTCTCTAAGATTGGATATCTCTCTATTTCTCTTCTATTTTTGCGATTGTCTTTTGACGCCTTCACCATTTCTTAAATATTCGGAGATCCATAACTTCGATCGGGCTAAAATTCTAAGTGGATTTTTATCGAGAAAGTATATTTCTTGCGGCGAAAAAAGGGCCTAGCCGACTAGATGGGGATCCACCAGATATCAAGGCACACACCCCCGGTAGGGATGGAAATGGGTCGGGTTTGGAGCGGGTGGAGCTGGTGCAAATCCATCCCGTGACCCATCTTCCTACGTTGTGCCCAGCCACCAAAGCATACATGGGACAAAAATTGTGCCCATGCCCAAACCCATCGGATATCCATATACTAATGGAGCTCCATGGGCATAGAAAAATCAGCACCAAGGCTTCCCAAAGATCAAATTAACTCAACATACTTCATTAACTAAGATTAGGTTTAATATTCATGTTATTGGAGTTGTGGGGCATTAGGGAACCTTGTTGGAATTTGGCCTTTTATGATTGTGAGAGACGTGTGGTTGGACATTTGCTTAGTTTAGTCTCAATGCCATAGGAGCCCATGTGTCATGTGGGTATCCATTGGATATCCATGGAGCAAAAATTACAACTATGCCCAACCCAACTGCTCGTGGGTGTCCAAATCCATGGATCCATGGGTAGAAATGAGCTCCATACCCTTGCCCAACCGGATCGAGTATCCGCGGGATCCAGATCCGTGGATAAAATTGACATCCCTACCCCCCTGGTCGTGCCATGTTGGCTTGTGGGAGCCTTGGGCATCCTCTGGCATTGATTCTTCTTCCCAAAATTCCCATATATTCCAAAAAGAATCTCCATAATTTTTTATCGTGTTTGGACTCCGTTTGATATGGATTTACTACAAAACAAAAAACACACAAAAACAAGAACTGGCACTAGGCACCAGATAGGTAACTTTGTCCCAAAAGTAATATAAAATGTTGCCAAAAGTATATGAAAGTTAAAGAATATTGGCATGAAACAATCAAAAATTATAGATATGATGGAGATGTATCACTATCACAATCATAAGGTTCACGCCCAGGATCTCAAGGAAGTTGACATTTTCTTCGTAGGATCCAGTCCTAGAAAGCGTAAAACAAGTTGACACCTAAGTGGGAAGGCCCTTCCTAGGTAGTTCAAGTCACTAGGCTTGGATCTGTCCAACTAGAGACGGAAGATAGAGTTTCAATGTAAAATTCATGGAACGCCAATCCTCACAATTTTTACCCCTGAGGCGCAGTTGCTGGTCTTACCCATGATCTTTTTTGTACAAGTTGGCCCCCATGTCATGTAAACCTTTGTACAAAGCCGGGCCCCAGACTGCATGCATAGTAAAGAAAGCTAAGTGTTTTATAACCTTTTGTAATATGTACATTTTAGTTGTATATGTTATATGCAAGACATGTTGTGAAAATGATCCTTGCAGTACCTAATATTCCGTAAGCATCTTAGCCGGCTTGGCTATCCTTCTTATTCTCCATGAGTCAAGAATCTCCTCTACATGCAAGTTTCCGCGAGGGGAAGGGTAAGAAGGTGTGGACCACACCGAGAGGATAGCATTCAAGGAAGCGATGTGCATATACTACACGAGATGATTGACAGAGCTAAGCTACAAAACTTTGAAATTTACTGTGTTGTTTAGTTTTGTTCCCTTGAATGATTTCGTTTGCGTATCAGAAAACCTGTAAGTAAAAGAGTCTCAGGGATGTTAGTGCTCCTAAGTTGTATCGAGTCTGCAGCAGCTTAGGGGTGCCACTAGAACCGCGAGGGTGGAGCCGCCTCTTTGGCAAGCCGCTAAGGACCCGCTCCTCAAATGCTGCCAGCAAGAGTGTGCGCCCCGAGAAGGTTTCAAACAAGCATAGGGGATATGATAGTATATGCCTACAAGAATAAAGTTACACAAGGAGAAAGCATTCATTCAATGTAAAAAGTTGAATCATGCATGTGATAGTATATTCCTAATTAAAGATAATTGTTTCTTTACACGGGCCTTGGCATTCACAGAGATACAAGAGTAAGTTTTAATTTTGGAGAGCACCTTCCACGTGGGTGCACCTTGAGGATACCTTGTCAGCTATTGGGGTCACAACTTGCCAGGTGGCCTCAAACTCAGGATCGTACGGAAGCTTCTAGAATACCTTTGACATGCCTACACTGGGGTTGTAGTATGCAACCTTGGAAAGCATCCCGGGTAGCACGTTGTGCACAAATATTCTTGATTTGGTGAAAAACTTTTGCATGCGCTCTTGGTGGTGAGTGCTCGGTGCTGCAAGGGGCCCTTCGAAAAAGCAAGACAAAGTGGTGCCCACAACCTCGCAGTTGTCCAATGTGAAGCTCCAAGATCCCACGTCTATAACTGCCAATTGTGCACTCAGGCACTCGACGATTTGACAGGCTTTCCTGTCCTATCAGAGATGTTCTTCTTTATCTTTTTTAGTTTTTGCTAAGTGGTCCACTGAAGTTGTTTGCCTATTTATAGGTCAACTGTTATGAGCATGAACATGGTGTTGGTGGCCTTGAGAGTGCCCTCTAGTCCGGTAAGCCTACTTTGCAAATCGGCTCTGACAATGACAGGCATGTTGATCTCACCATTCTTGGACTCCAAGGCGATATGGAGCACTGCAATCTCTTCATCAACCCTTCGCGTTGAATCCTTGAGGGCAATAATCTCTTGACCTTTGGTGGTCAGTTCCTCTTCAAGTTTCTTCACAATGGACTCCAAAGTCACCATGGCGGAATTAGTAGTGTTGATGGCACTGAGGGCCTACTTGAGCTACTCGCATTGGTGCAGCAACGTCGTATACAAATGTGTTTTACACCCTTTCCACGATTGAGTTTTATACCATCGCCTTGCCTGTGTGTGCAATATGGGGATCCATCCCACACAATACAGAAGAATCTTTGAGGATATGGAAAAATAAAGAAAATATTTGGCATAAGTAAGCGTATGCGATGTACGCATCTATCACAAACGAGAGTTTTTGGTCAACCGTTTGAGATATGTCATATTTTCCTTAGGGTCCATCCTTGCTACTTGTGTGGGATCGCATTACCATCGCATGCGCTATTCTATGGTGCACCATTTACGATGCGCCCCGCATCAAAAATAGTTCATGATTGTAAAGCGTGTATTATAGGGGGACTATCACACATGTTTAGTTCTATGACACTATCTAAGTTTATCTTCATAAAACCGTATGTGAAGATTGAATCTATCCCACACATTGGTCTATTGATAAATGTTTGTGGTATATAAAATGTCCCAAACATTTCATCTGTACTACCCATGGGAGATGAAGACCTATCACACACGTTTTTCTATGACCAACGTTTACATCAGGCATGACATCATAAAAAGTTAACGAAACCAAATCGTTTGTGATAAGGAGACTATCACAAACACTTGATAAGAAGGAACTGTGTGCGTGATAGGTCTCCATCGTGTCTATATTGTTTGAATGTTTCATGCCATGTTATACAACTTTTATATACTTTTGGTATCAATTTATATCTATTTTTTAATATATGTGATTTTTGGGAAGAAGAATCAACACAAGAGTGCCCGAGGTGTCCTCAAGGCAACATGGAGCGACCAGGGCTGGCCGCATCGGGTTTCATTGTGACTCCCCCGTAAGGTGGTTGTCGAGCTTCTTTCATCGCAAGATATATAATTTCGGGATAAAAATCCCCTCAAAATTTCAACCTAATTTGAGTTACAGATCTCACGTAATATAAGAAACGACGAAGCTCTAGAAAACAGGAGCGCGGAATAGAGGAGAGACAGAGAGAGATCCTATCTCGGAGGGGTTCCTCCCCTCCGGGATCCATGGAGACCATTGAACAGAGGGGAAACTCTCATCTCATCTAGGGGGAGGCCAAGGATGAAGAAGATGTTGGGGCTCTCTCCTCCTCTATCCCAGTGGCATTGGAGTGTCTTCGGTGGAACCATCGTGCCGACAATATACACCAACAACTTTGCAGCCGTCATCACCAACTCCCCCCTCTATCCAGCGGTGTGACCTCTCTCCCCCTATTGTAATATTTAGTTGAACGTGTGTAGGATCCAAAGTATGTATGGATGGGGAATAAAATTCTAGCCTTTTCCCAATTTTAGTTGTAGGCAAGTTTTAGCAACTGTATCATGTCAAGCAGACCCTACACATGCATGTCTACGACTATAGCAGCGCAAAGTAAAGGCAGACACATGAAAGTAGAGGGTATGGATAGGAAGATCAAACACAATTGGATACACGATGATTTTTCCCATGGTTCTGATAGGTGGTGTTATCGTACGTCCACGGTGATGGAGACTTCAAACCATGGAGGGTTACAGTCGTGAGAGTCCACGGAGGGCTCCACCAATAAGGGTCCACAAAGTAGCAACATTGTCTATTCCATTACGGCTTCCGTCCAGAAGGACTAGCCTCACTATAGGTAGATCTTCATGAAGTAGGCAATGTCCTTGCCCACACAAACTTCTTCATTCAACTCCACACACGAAGACAGAGGCTCCCAAGTGACACTTAACTAATCTAGGAGACACCACTCTCCAAAAGGTAATAGATGCGGTAGTATGATGAACTCCTTGCTCTCGTGCTTCAAAATATAGTCTCCTCAACACTCAATCACTCTCTCATAGATTTGGCTTGGTAGAAGAGGATGATTGGGTGACTGTAACTTGGGGAGGCTAGAAATCAAGATTCATCTAGTTGGAATGGAAGATCTTGATCTCAACACATGACTAGGTGGCTCTCTCTCTCTCTCTCTCTTAGAAAAATGGATATGACAATGTTGGTGTATTCTGAGTGCTTTTACTACTAGCGAGAGGAGGTGGAGGGGTATATATAGGCATCTCCAAAAATCCAACGGTTACAACATTATCGCCCAACTCGTTGAAACCGATCCACAATCTCGCAAGGGCTGCATTTGTGGTCTCCCTGGCCAACAAGATAAACGCTATTGCCAGGGTTGTCGCTACATCTGCAAGGCAAGCAATGGCCTCCAACAGAGATGAGAGGCATGTGTCGGCCTGCTCCACCGCCTTCTGGTCCTGCTAATGTATCTTTTTGCTCACTGCATTAGCATCTAAATCCATCCTCGGTCACTTCGTCTTTGCACTCTACCACCATTTCTGCCACTGCAAAACCATAGCCGCATTGCGGATGGCATCCACACAAGCGACAGATTTTTCCACACTGACACTAAGAAGATGCTCATCCTCGATGCGTAGGAACACATCGAAGCGTGATTCCTGGAAAAATAGAGGGATGGCAATGTCCATCCGACGTTGAAAATTGGGGTCATCAGTTTCATTGTTGGCTGCGGCAGATGGGATTTACCGCTAACTGACATGGATGCCAGTGCGTCAGAATCCTCTATCCCATCATCGTCGGGCACAACAGTTGGTGGTTGGATGTTGCCCGCCATGGTGGCCAACATGTCGAAATCTTCTATCACGTTGTCATCCAACACTATCAAGACGAAGCCATACACATCCCCATGGTTGAGCATTGGATCCATTTGTTGTGTGTGGTGGTGGTGGCGAGCTATAGGTGGAAATATTATGCTGAGATCCACCGCCGATAGGATCTTTTATAGGTCGTTGTCAGGTTTCGGTTTTTACGGTGCACATTACCCCTTTGCCCTAGCTGCGCTTGTGCCTGCCACCAGTGTGCTCTAAGTTGATTTTATAGGGCATGGACATCACACACAGTTAGTCTCGCGCACCCGTGTCTGATGGGGATACAATCGCATGCAATTGTTTTATCAGATTTGTTTGCTATTTAGATATAGTATCTGACGGTGTCCTAGACTAGGAGGGTACTCACCACGTCGTCTCCCGACTAGTGGGTCGGGCCGAGGACCCCCATGATGATTCGTTAATGGGCCCATGCCGAATACAAGGAGGATTCCACAATACTTGGCGAACAAGACAAGGACTCCTCTAAACCCTAGACCTATGGTACATATATAAACCGACGCCAGGCTAGTCAATAGATGAATATATTCATTACTACAATCTCGTGGTAAATACCTATACTATGTACTATCCATATTAATACAAACAAAAGCAGGATCTAGGGTATTATCTCCTTGAGAGAGTCCAAACCTAGGTAAAATCATGTGTCCATGTTACCATCGCTCCAAGACGCCTAGCTTAAGACCCCTACTACAAGATACGTTGGTTTTCACACCACCATTGGTGCTTTCATTGAGAGCACGTTGGGAGATCGATCATCATGGATCGATGGGATGATCAGGTGTCACTTTACCAGTAAGATCTATTTCATGTCTTTTGCAAAATTGTTGATATTGGGTTGTGTTATGTTGTTTGCAGCCATATCGGGATCTAGATTTTTTTAGCGGCAACCGTCGTATCCGTCTTTCGAGGATAGCTTGCATCCCACCTACCCCACGGGTCGTGAAGTTCCTAGAAAGGTGCACGAGTAAACAATACAAACAGCAGAGACCCAGTACGATCCAAGCTATCCTCGAAGTGAAACAGTACGACTTGAGCTATCCTTGCCTTTGGCCTCAAAGCAAAAATTATTGAAGGAAAACGCGGTATGAGCGCGACGACCAAACCGAGGAGCACCACATGTGGAACGGGCGACAAAAGTTCAGATTGGCACCAACACGTGGAGAATCCATCCTACTCTCCTCTACATTATTTAATTAACCAGGCTATATGTATTGTTTTTTGCTAATTGGTCTATGTGCCACGTCTCACGTGTTATTTCTAGTAGGCTACAGCTCAAGCGTACACCTATACTTCATCAGAGTGTGATAATCGTTTACCGATTTGGAGGTTTTATCGATAGTACAACTCCGCTTTGAGACCATTCTCCCTTGAAGAAGCCGCATCGTCTCGATCAGGCCATCTTAGGCCAGTTTATCTATCTATTGATCGACGAACACTTTATGCGTGACACAACCTACCATGTCGATCCGGTTTCGTCGTTTCCAAGTTGTTGGTTTGATTTTTATGTTAATATCATACTTCATTTATTTTATATAAATAAATTATACCTTTTTCCCAATCTTGCGCTACCTGATGTATGTAGAAAACTTAAGCTACGAGCGTTATGCCAAGCTAGCCACTCGCAACATCGGCCAAATTGTGTTGTCGTCTTGTTGGCTCAACTTTCTCCCCTGCAATCAACACGTGGACGTCACCGCCTAGGCCACATCTTTTTAATAATTTAGTTTGCGCAATTTGACTATGCAAATAACTTATTATTATTATTTCCATTACTATTAGTATTACTATTGCTATATCTGGCTAGCGCTATTTATATGTGGGCAGGAAATCTAAGTTGCATGTGCCACCTTGGCGACCCCACGTCGTCATCCCCCAGCATCGACCAAGATGCGACACTAGCTTAGCAAGCCACCCTGCACCGTTGGTGTCACTCCGGTGCTTTTTCAGGACGTCCTTCATGACGACCAACACTGACAAGTCGGCTGGCATGGGGGTTCCGTTTTTACCTGTCTATTGTGCCACACTATCACCTCGGCGAGACGATGTCACCGTCGCATCTATGTTGACCAAGTTGCGGGGTCGCATCGGCGTGTGTCCGTCTGCCGAGATCTTTGTGTTGCCACTCTGCTGAGTCAACCTCGGCGTCCAGGCCATACTCCCTTAATTTTTTACTCCACTTAAATTAATTAAGTAGAAAATTATATATATATATATTATCATTACCTTCGTTTGTTATTATTTTTTGCTTGCCATGCATTATGTGGCGCAGGTAATTGGCTTGGACGGTGTAACACGGTCACCTCGGCACGCTGACATCATCACCTTGCCTCCGTCGAACGAATTGTGTCGTCGACCGAATTGAGAGAAGGACATCCGAACACACATCATGGAGATTTGTTTTTCTCTATATATGTTTCTTTTCTCTAATTCATATCATAGTTGGCTGCAACATAGTATCCTAGAACATGTCTTCTATGGTTCGGGAATTTTTCATTGTGACAGCTCTACAATCTTGTCTCCCTTGCAGTCGTTGTTATACGATGGATTGGTTTTCTGTCAGGGACCTATCAACATCATTATAATCAATTTTTGCGACATCGCGTGGTCACCTGGGCGTACAGAGTCATCCTCTTCCCTTCATCAACCAAATTCCACGGTCACCATGGTGTGATACCCTGTGTCGCCATTATCGCGTCTTCGCTTCATCAAACTGACATCCACCATGCCGACTTGTTTCGGCACGTTGGCTGACGTGGAGATTTCATCGTCACGCTGCCGAACAACTCTATCTCCTCGGCAAGACCGGGGGCTTCGCGTCGGCACTTCGGCACTCTTGTGCTATCACTTGTCAAGACGATCTCTTCATCGGCTACCTCATGACCGGCTTGGAGGCTGGGGCCTTGTCCCGCCATAGCTCGATTCGCGTCATCAACACTGAGCACATTAACCAGCTAAGTTGCTTTCAGGCTCAAAAACTTTCAGTTTTAAATTTTGTTCAGTTCGACCAAGCAATATACTTTTTTGACAAAAATTTCTTTGCGAAAAACTTTCTTCGTCAAAACTTTGTTTGTTACAAACAAATTCAAATGCCCCATTTACTTGGGGGATTCCTTCATGAAAACTTTTCTCTTTGCATTTGATTATTATTGTACAACTTCTTTCCTTGCTGATGTACTATGCCAGAATATGCATCATGTTAACCGAAGTGTTCTAGAAAGCTGGGTTGCCTGGCTCCTATGCTTACCCCTACATTCCCGATTGTTCTGCTAGGGAGTAAAGGGAGCACCTCTACGATTGTTAGGATCGGGTCATCCGAACTCGTACCTCAGACGGGTGAAGCCAATAGCTAGCGCTCTTATTGTTTTCAACTATGGTCGACACACGACAGAACTCATGCGTACACAAATCTATTGCACAAGTCTCATAGATATCATGAGCGACCAAAGAAACGTACTGTTGGCGTCACTATTTTCTTTGAAGATGCTTCTTATGTTACATAACTAATATAGCATAACTTCCCTGAGCGCGCTTTTTCTGTTACAGCCTCATGGCCTAATTGTCTGGTTATCCGAAACGCTGCTGATATTCTCGGTAGGTAGAGTAGATAACACATTTTGGCCCTTGGCCGAAGAGGGAGAAGCCGACGGTCGGTTAAGACACATTCAAAGTTCGGACGAACACAAATATTATATAATTACTTCGATACATACAATCATTATACATAAAATTCTTTTACCCAAGTCACTTGGGGGATCTTAAATTATTATGAGCCATTTTATAATAGATGTTTTCTTCTTAGTCGTTGCAAAGTCTTTTTCTACCACTCCTTTCTTGACTCAAGTGTATGATCAATAGCTAGGTAGCCTGGTTTCTCTATAAAGATGATCGTGTTTAGTTTGCCAAACTAGCCTGGAAAACACTCCGCCTTCGGGATAGGGAGGTTGAACCAAAGGCTGGCCAACTTGAAGTCTCGAGATTAGATGTGTCATGTAAAAGCACGACGAAAGCACAATTTTAAGACCAATTTCGTATTGGCACCAAAGAACTTGATTCAATAGGTTTTTTGGTCTATTGAGCTTATAACATCTTTCACCTATTTTATGTTTTCCTTTGAGGAAGCGGGACATTCTCTTTTTTGAGGTGTTCGGCGTGATGGTCTTGCTAGGAAACTCTTTTCTAAACTACAGTTCGGAATCTTTCCTGCTGAACTCCACCTCGGTGTTTTCAAAACATACATGACAGTTAAACTAGTTCCCGAGGAGATACGATCCTTGGGTCGGCCATATTGCCCAACCCAACTGTCGAGGGCTACTGCATTGACAATTCAATACAGAAAATTTCAGTGCAATACAATTTCCGAGGAGATTATGATCCTTGGGTTGGTTGGCCACACGCAACCTAAGTCTCGAGGTCTATGCACACCGCTTTTGTGTTTCGAAGTATGATGTCGAGCTAGGAGTTGATCCTCAGGCCGATTTTGCGAATCGACCTGAGTCTCAAGGGCTACTAGGATAAGCGGTTCTATGTCATCCTTTAGGTGCATCTCGGGTTTAAGACAGACACACACCTTCAAGGCTACTGGATATATGTGTCGGCAGAGAATAAATTGCACCAATCGAAAATATCCACAAAAAATCAGCCCACGGTCAGGGTGGTGCACCACCTCGAAAGCAGTCTGGCATAAAGCTCGGGCGCAAGTGGCTGGAACCATAGAAAGCATTTCTGACATTAAGCTCGGATGAATTCCTTCAATTTTTTAAGGTCTAGGTTAGTTTATGATACCTCAGACGCTGACCATTGTTAGAGCTCGGATTCAGTACGGCGTTGGAGCTCGGAAGCTGTCCGGCAAAAAGCTCGGATTCTAATGGTTCATTCCATAGGAGACTATTCTGGCATTTATGTTTGGATGGACTCATTCAAATTTTCATAGGACAAGGTAATCTATGATACCTCGGATGCCGACTATCGTTGGAGCTCGGCTGTGAAAAGACACCTCGGATATAGTCTGGCGTTGGAGCTCGAACACAAGAGGATACCTTGAATGCCAAATAGTGTTGGAGCTCGGCTGTGGAAAGACGCCTTGGATGTAGTTCGGTGGTGGAGCTCAAACGCAAGACGATGCCACCGCATGGGAAACACTTCAAACCCCAGGTCTAGCGTAAACTTAAAGGGGCTCCTCGGATGCCCAACATGTGAACTCTTCAGATTCAGCTCGGCGATCCTCAAGATCGGACATGGGAAGATTTGTTGAACCAGTTTTCAAGACCGACGATTGAAGACAAAGAACTATGCGGAATAACCGAGGAGCGTCCCTAACTTGAAGACCGGTTCAGGGGGCTACTAACGGTGTCCTGGACTAGGGGGTACTCACCACGTCGTCTCTCGTCCAGTGGGTCGGGCCGAGGACCCCCATGATGATTCACTAATGGCCCACTTCGGGCAGCCCATCCGAATACAAGGAGGATTCGACAAGACTTGGTGTACAAGACAAGGACTCCTATAAACCCTAGGCCTACGCTGCATATATAAACCGAGGCCAGGCTAGTCAATAGATGAATATATTCATTACTACAATCTCGTGGTAGATACCTGTACTATGTACTATCATATCAATACAATCAAAAGCAGGACGTAGGGTGTTATCTCCTTGATAGAGCCCGAACCTAGGTAAAATCCAATGTCCATGTTACCATCGCTCCAAGACGCCTAGCTTAGGACCCCTACTACGAGATACGCCAGTTTTGACTGCGACAACATCATTTGGGGAAAATGGCAAAAGACGTGAGAGAGGGTCAGAACACAACCACACCAGCAGCTAGTTGCCCACATATATATATATATGGGGGGGGTGGGTGTGTCTTTTTGTGTGTGCATGCCTGCCTGCCTGTGTGTGTACGAAGAGGGTGGTGTCATATTTAAATTCCCAATGCACAACTTTGATGTGGCACATGATGCATATGCATGCCTAAAAGCATTCAGTGCGACAAAAAAGGGTTCATGACAAAAACGTAGGGTGTTGGCCCCTCCACTATGTACCGGAGGGGGGAATCATCTGAACGCAAGACCTAACACAAACTTTGTATCACATTTAACCATGCATGTCTTGCGGTAAGAGAACCAATAGAATATATACCTTAATTTGGTCAAACCAACCCCTCTTGTTGTTGGTCAAGAGGGATATAGACCGCGCGGGCCATGAATTGGAACATCATCGAAGATCGGGTGAGAGGGACTAGAACAACACCATAACCTGCATTTGTCCAAATGTATATAGGAAAAGGGTGTGTCGTGTTTAAATACACAATGCACAACCCTTTGATGTGGCATGCACTTCACTCGTAAAACTGGACAGACCCCCTTGGATATGTATATAATATCTAGAAGGTTAAGGCCATAGGGTGCCTCCCCCCCACACATGTCATGTCGATGGGACTCATGCACTCATACTTTGGTCGGACATGTACAACATGACCTACCATAACATGGAATGAGGGAATCAATGTTTGTCAAACTAGGAGTCTTGTTATTAGACAAAAAGGGATAGACAATGCGGGCCGACCCACAAATGGCACATCATCAAAACCCGCACGAGGGGATAGAACATCAACATTGCATGCTTGCATGTATATATTAAGTGGTGGTGTGCGATGTGTTTTCGTTACCCAAATGTACAACTTTGACGTGGTGCCTACCTCATGAAGCACACAACCCCCGTGGAAGCTAAATAATTAAGGACGACGCATGCACGGTGTCTTTCCACCCACCACTTCGAGCACGTGGGAGGGAATTAATCATGAGAATGTGTGAGCTAGAAGTTTGCTTACACATGTCACCATGACTCACCATAACACGAACCAAGACAAATACATTCATATTCAAGTACCCATCTCATTTCTAGTCAAAGGTATTACATATAGACCTAGGGCCCACTGATAGGCATGTCGTTGAAACCGCACAAGGGATTCATGGTCGGTTAGATGACCACCACCACCTTCATGCAGCAAAAATATATACATGGGTGACGTGATCTGTTCAAATCCCCAATGCACAACTCTCATGTGGCACCAGCTAGTTGAAAGACATATGATGTCAAATCCCCCAATTCAGGTTGATGGGAGAGAAACCAACGCATGTTCTCCAACTTTGGCCACATGCAGGCCATCATGATCTATCGTAACACAGAACAAGAGGAGTCGGTCATGGTCAACCCATCTCATTGTGGGTCAAGGGCATATACCATGGCAAACTTAGTTAATGTTGTGGTCTACCTCCAAATGTTTGTCAAGATTTAATGCACCAAAACTCTTTGAAATAAAATTCATGCACATTATATGTTGAAACAACAAATCTTATTGAAATTTATAGAAAGGCGCAAAAAACAAATAAAAAAAATCATTCTCAATATTTACAAAACAAGAAATCTTATTGAAATCAATAAAAATAAAATTATATGTTCAAGTAAGAAATTCTCAAGACAACAAATAACAAAAAAAACATTCTCAATATTTACAAAACAATAAATCTTATTGAAATCAATAAAAAGGCACACCATATGTAGAAATAACAAATTTTCAAAACAACAAATAACAAAAAAATCATTCTCGATATTTACAAAACAAGGCCTCAAGATTTATTTAGCCGGATTGATAGATCACTACAAGCATTTAGTGCCAAATGCATGTAGTGATCCTATCACACCACCGAAATGAATCTCGAGATATAGCAACCACCCACCTGGCCACCCATCCTTGGATAACTCCAGCCACATCACGCTTAACTTATGCATTTCATTCGAATTGGCTAGAGGTTGGGAATTTGCACCTTGCCGACAAGGGTTGCCTCCTCGCATTCGTAAGGCTTGTCCTAATGGTCGCCTTGTGGGACTAGCTACATATCGCAGACCTTTGTGGCATTGGAAACCATGTAGGATGGTGGTATGGTAGCTTGGCCAAAGTCTATAGAGACTGATGCTGATGTATTGCTCTTTCTCAGTGGCGTAGTGGCACTCTTTTTCTCCAGCCTTCTCGGTCTCATTCTCTTCGTCGAGGAGGTTCATTACGGGGCCGACGCTTCGGCAGGAGACTTATTGGAGGAGTGACGGGAGACCCAATGGGGGAGTGGTAGGAGAAGCATGTTTGTATATAATACCATTAATATAAATGAATAATGTAGGAAAGAGGGAAGCTCGAGCTGGCATGACACGTTCGCACACAGTGCTTACACACGTACAGGTACAAGGCGGTTGTCTAGAAGTGCTTTAAAGTATCCACGGTTCGTTTGGCCTTTTAATACATCAATTGAGATTTCTAGGAATTTAATGTTAATAATTCAAATTTGAACTACGAAGACATGCTCCAGCGCACCAAAAAGGGTTGAAAAACCATATTTGTGTCCTTGGGTGCATGTTTAGGTCCCATACAAGGAATGTGAATGAATTTCAAACATTGAGAATCTTGGTTTTTAAATTCTCGTAAATCTAAAACTCATCTGAAATGCATGAAACTTATCCTGGTATCATGACACATCACATATAGGTCGTGGTTAAAAAATTGACCAATTTGGGACAAGTTTTGAGACAAGCATATTACAAACGAGAGCTTCAGACAAGACGCATTGTGGTTTCGGTAGGTAATGTTTCACCTTTGCGGACGAAACAACATTTGGTGCCTCTTATTGCCTTGAATTTGTTTCTAGAGGCAGCATAGACCAATAGGAGTGTTGTGCTAAAATATGAATTATTTGTGGTTCGTTTGGTCTTTTGTACATTAATCTAGTTTTCTAGGTATTTAATGTGCATAACTCAAATTTGAACTACAAATACATTCTCCATGGCACCAAAATGGGTTGAAAAATAATGTGTGTGTCCTTGGGGTGCATGTTGAGGTCCCATGCAAGGAATGCAGATGAATTACAAACATTTCGGCATCATGGCTAGGCCGCAAACATTGAGAATCTTGGTTTTCCAATCTCGTAAATACAAAACTCGTTTGAAATTCATGAAACTTATCCTGGTGTCATTGCACGGGACATGTAAGGCTTGATAAAAAATTGACCAATTTGGGACAGTTTTTGGGACAATCATCTTAAAAACTGGAGCTTCTCACATGAAGCATTCTAGTTTTGGTACGGAACATGTCACATTTGTGGGTCAAATGACATTCAGTGCCTCCTCTCGGCTTGTCTTTTTTCTAGAGGTAACATAGAACAATATGCTTGTGGTGCTAAAATATGGAATTATTCATGGTTTGTTTGGCCCCTTTATACATTAATTGAGTTTTCTAGGCATTTAATGTGCATTCAAATTTGAACTACACGCACATGCTCCTAGACACCAAAATTTATTAAAAAATCATATTTGTGTCCTTGGGTCAATGTCTAGGTCCCATGGAAGGAATGTGAATGAGTTACAAACATCTTAGTGTCATGTCTATGCCACAAGCATTGAAAATCTTAGTTTTTAGATCCCCTTAAATCCAAAACGTACGTGAAAATCATGGAACTTATCCTGGTTCCATGACACGACACATGTATGATGCGGGAAATAATTTGACCAACGTGGGAAAATATTTTTAAAAATTGGAACTTCTTAGAAGACGACTCAGGGTTTCGACAGGGAATGTGTCATCTTTATGGACAGAACGGCATTCAATGCCTCTTCTTGCCTTGATTCTTTTCTACATGCAACATAGACCAATACGAGTGTTCTGCAAAAATATGGAATTATCTAGGGCTCGTTTGGCCCTTTTATACCTTAATTGAGTTTTCTAGGCATATAATGTGCATCATTCAAATTTGAACTACAAGCACGTGTTCCATGGCACTAAAATGGGTTGAAAAATATTTTTTGTCCTTGGGTCCATGTTTAGGTCCCATGCAAGAAATATGAATGAATTACAAACAACTTAGTGTTGTGGCTAGACCAGAGACATTGAGAATCTTGGTTTTAAAATCCTCGTAAATCCAAAACTCGTTTGATATTCAAGAAACTTATCCCAATACCATGACACGGGACATATATCTGATGTAAAAAAATTGAGCAATTTAGGACAAGTTTTGGGTCAAACCTCTTACAAAATGGAGCTTCTCACAAGAAGCTTCATGGTATTGATAGGGAACATGTCACCATTTTGGGTGAAACAACATTCAATGCCTCCTATTGCCTTCAATTTTTTTATACATGCAACAAAGACCAATAAGAATGGAGTGTAAAATATGGAATTATTTAGGGCTCGTTTGGCCCTTTTTATACATTAATTAAGTTTTCTAGGCATTTAATATGCATAATTCAAATTTGATATACATGGACATGCTCTAATGCACAAAAATGGGTTGGAAAATTATATTGGTGTCATGGGGTTCATATTTAGTCCCATGCAAGGAATGCGAATTAATTATAGACATCTCGGTGTCGTGGCTCAGCCATAAAAATTGAGAATCTTGGTTTTTAAATTCTCATAAATCTACAACTCGTCTGAAATTCATGAAACTTATCCCGGTGTAATGACACAACAAATATAGACCATGGCACCATATATTTTACAATTTGAGATGGCGCACACATTAACACGCAACATAGACATTTTGGAAAAGATAGTTGCCACATTATTATCGCAAGCAATTGTATTACATTAATCGTCTATGTTCCGCTAAACATTTATTGGTGACACGCGTCCCACCTTTTTTACTAGAAATAATGTGTCATGCAGGCAGCTGTTTGAGTAGATGGGACGCGTCCCACATTTATTGTCGTGCGGGCTCGATGAGACGCACACGAGCTGTTCACCGCCTAGGATCGAGGGGACGAATGAGAGTTGTCCATCGCATAGGCTCGACCTGACGCTTGTGAGTAGTCCGCCGTGCATGCTCAACGGGCCATGTGCGAGAAGTTCGTTGTGCAAGCACATCGAGAATCGAGTGTCGGACCTATGGGATTGGGGGTACCCAGGCCTGTCTGACTGCGAGCCAGGAAGAAAGGGCTGCCTTAAGCGCCAGGTGGCCCACCCACAGGCGTCAAGACTACGGCCCTCGCGAGGGGCCACACCTCATGAGGCGCGCGGGGGCATTGCTAACAAGGGCTTCACGAGGACTCTTAAAGTGTGTTATATCAACTAGAGGGGGGTGAATATGCGAAAATGTGATGATCTACTAGCAATAGAATAAGTACACAAGTGCATGTGAAACAGAGACATAGCATAGTCATCACGATGAAATAGAACATGCACAAATTACAAGTAGCGTGATACAGGATAAGCAGGTGAAGATAAAGGTGACTAAAGAATTTGAGATGAGGAAATTAAGGAAGTCTTCAATCAAATTATTCAAATAGTATTCGAGGAAATAGAAGGGTTGAGTAAATGTAACCAGGTAGCTCGACGAACACAGTGATTTGATGACCTAGTTCGAACTGTTGTGACAGTCGTACGTCTGGTTCGGAGTAGCTTCGTATTGAAACCAAAGGACACACAGTCACAGGACACACAATCCTTACCATATTCTCCTTGACATAAGGTGGCACAGACCTTGAACAACACTCGTGGTAAGTCTTTAGGGCAGACTTCCAAACCCTCACAAACTTGATCACCCGGTGATCCACAATTGACTGCTGGATGCTATAGACCATGACTCCTAACCATCTGGAAGATACACAGTCTTCAAAGGTAGCAAGCGTCCGTTCCACACAGGAACAATCTCTTCAGTGATGCCCAATCACTTCGGGTTTGGTGGTTTGGTTTTGGGTTTTTTCCTCACTGATGATTTTCTCTCAAAGTCCTCGAGGAATGGGTTGTTCTCGAATGACAAGTGTCAAGTTCTCTCTTGGAGCAGCCAACCAACTAGTGCTTGTGGGGAGAAGCTATTTATAGCTATGGTGCAACCCGACATAATAAGACATAAATGCCCCCCTAAACATATGACTGTTATGTGGATAGAATATCTAGAAAGCTGGCGCAAAGCACAACAACGGTCGGAATTTGAACTATCAAATTCCTTAGGGCTTATCATATTCCTCAAGGTAGGCAATTTGCATTGGCGAAATCCTAACTCGTCAGTTAGACCAATTTCCTCAGAGAACAGAAGAACATCGTCTCTTTCATTGAATAACTTGACTGACCCTGCAAGAGATTTTGAAAGTCTTGACTCAAAGGATTGTGTATGTTGAGGCTTTTGAGTTGAGCATCACATGGAAACTTTTTCTTAGTTTTCCCTTGACCCCCTTTAACAGTACAGTGTTTCCTATGACTCGAAGACAGGAAATGAAACAACGAAAATAAAAGTCTTCACGCTTCATAGTCCTCTTACCAGTATCTTCAAGCTCCACCGAATTCTTCATCTTCGATATCTTCATGGAAATACCAAAGTCTTCAACAAAGTCTTCAACTGAATACAATCATTTTTAGGGGTCGATAATCTCCGAATATATCAAACTACTCGTCGACTCATAGGACGTATGTACAGTCACAAAGACATTAGTTCCTTAACCTATAAGTCCTCAATACACCAAAATCACTAAGGGGCACTAGATGCACTAACAATCTCCCCTTTTTTGTGATTGATGAGAAATAGGTTAAGTTTTCAACAGGGATAAACATATGAAGTGTAAGTACCATGTTTGAGGAATTTTATTGCAAGATATAGAAGAACTCCCCCTGAAGATGTGCATATTTGAAGAATTTCCTTTGCACTGCAATTGCACATGGAAGGTTAAGATCATGGAGATCTCCCCCTATATCATGTAATCCATACACACATTCAATATATAACATGAGGAATTCAAATGCATGATGAAAAATGGTGTCTGATGAATTTTAGCATGCGTGCATTAAGATACTTGAGGAAATAGGCATGCAGAAAGTAGTTCAAAAGTGTCACACCACTATCGGACTTAAGTTTACAACTTGGTCAACAAACACTTTAGAAGAGCGAGAGTTGTAAGTTCAACAAAAACAACCCATAATATAGAGACCCGTTTGAAGACTAACTCAAATTTCTCCACCATTGTCATTAGTGACAAAAAGGGACGAAAAATGAGGACTAACACCACCAAAGAATTTCATCTTGAAGGTGGTGGAGGAGCGCCAGCGTTTTTGGGGTCGTTTGTCGATGCAGGGTCCGCAATAGTGTCGCAAGATCCTCAGCTTCATCTGTCTCGCGTGATGAACAATATGAGATTGTCACCAGCAGGGGAACTTGAAATTTTCTAATTTTTTTAGGAGGATGAGACCAGTCAAAGTTTTGCTGAAAATATATCTCCTTGAGTTCTTTAGGAGTCTTCAGATGTGCTAGTATGGCCCAAGTGCAATCGAAGATTTCATGCACATAGTAGTGATTTTTTCCTCACTGAGTTCTGCATCACAATCATATTCTGAGGAATTGATTTGAACTGACGCTTGACCCACTCGTGATTACGATCAACCTTATGATGAAGACTCAGGAGAAGCTCGGGATCGGTCATCACACGAGGGGCAGAAGCTTGAGGATTTTGAGCTGAGGCTTTTGCAACAGAATCTTGGGTGGTAGTGTCATCATTGGTGGAATAAGATGCAACTTTACGGAATGACCATCCAATGTACGTGTTCCTTCATCAACAACATCTTTACCTTTCCTTCAACTGATGAAAATGTCGTCTTGAGGACTTCAATCAGAGGCAGAAAACCGAACTGATTCTGAAAATCAGCCTTAAATAGAATTGAATACCTTGATCTGATGAATTTCATGATCCGGGTAGCATAAGGCTTCAACTCGAATGGTGACGCAACTATATTTGCCAAAGTCCTCATGAAGAAATCGTGATAATTTATGGGAATCCCATGAATAATGTTGAACTGTAGATTCTTCATTATGCCAGCAACTTCTTCTTCTTCAGAGTTGTGGCCCTTCATTGGACTAAGGGTTTTGGTCAATACGTGATAGATGGTCCTGGGCAAATATAACAAATCCTTCACTAGGACTATGGTCCTTGGAGGTTTGATAGGAGCCAAAGGCTTCATCAGCATTTTCATCATGTGATTGGGAAGTTCAGGTTCATCATAGATATATGTTGCTCCTTCTGAAGGAATTACAATTGGGATAGGATGAAGCAATTCAGTTGATGGAGCAGTGTAGTGAGTGGTCCCAGACATCCAATCCAGGAACCATGAGTGGACATCAGAAGCTTCACCAGAAATCTGCAAGGTCGCATAGAATTGAAGAATTAGCTCTTAATTCCAATCACATATATCAGCACAAAAGGGAAGAAGCCCTACGTCATGAAGAACAGCTAGCACAGGATTGAAACAAGGTATGGACTCCATATCCACAAGAGGAATTTGTCGATGCTAGAAGACTTTGTCCTTGTTATATAGCACAGAAGCATATAAATTCATCTCTGCAGAAGTCCAGAACCTTGAGCGGTGGATCCTTGCAAAGTCATAAGGGTTTGGCCCTGTGAAGAATATTGGTTCATCGAAGAAATTTTCCTTGATGAATTTGGGACACTTTGTGCCTTTGAATGGAAATTTTTGCTTCGGCTGAAGAATTGGCTTGAAGCGTTCCTTAGTTTCCCTTGGCATGCTAGCAGCTTCTTCAGACCAAGGAACTAGTGCATGAGTTTCTTTAGGTGGAGTCTGGGTATGAATTTCTTTAGCTGATGCAGCTGGAATTTCTTTAGGAATAGACATGAGGGGAGTGGCATGTCCTTCAGATCCTGTTTGAATTTCTTCAGTCTGAATTTTGGTAAGAGGAGTGGTCATTGGTGAATTGGGGTGATTAGCCTCCCAATATTCATCATTAATTAGTGGAGTAGTGTTTCCAATATCCACATCCTCATCAATATCTTCAACACCACCCACTTCATCAGTTAACTAAGGCTGGGGCAACGATACCTGAAGGGTTGAAGCATTTTCTTCCACCTCTATTTCTTCATCAATCTACTCTGAGGAAGCAGAAGAGTGATTGTCCTCATGTTCTTCATTTGGGATGATATCTTCTTCACCAAATAGAACAAGTTCATATGTAGGCACGAAAGAGATAGGAGTTGCATCAATGGTTTTAGTTGAAGAACTTGGCATAGTCTTCAATTTCTTCACAACGAAGGAAGCTGCAGGTGATGATGCTTTCCTTTTCAGTACAACTTTATTCTCCACAGCCTTTGTTGTCTTCACTTCTGGTGCAGAAGGAAGTTTGACTTTCTTAACCCTTGAAGATTTTGCTAGGGGAGCATGGGGTGAAGGTGGTGTAGTTTCTTCAGGCATGACTGATGCAATCCCCTGACAGTCTCAGATTCTTCAGGCATAGCAAATACTTTAGCTAGAATGATAGTTTCTTCAGGCACAAGAGTGGATGTTGCCTTGGCAGGTTGTTCAGCAACCTGGATTTCTTCAGCTACTCTCGCAGTTTCTTCAGCAGGCTGAGTAGATGTTTTAGCCTAAGGAATTTGTGGTAGTGATCGAGCTGCAACCCTTTTGTTGTGGTCATTGATGGCTTTGTCAGCCACTTTAACTTTCACATCCTATATTGTATCACATTGTTATGTTTGGGTTTATAAAAATTTGGAGCTAACTAAAACTTTTTCAAAGTGCTTGTGCTTGTTCGCTATGCTGTTTGCTTGCTTGATGGTTGTGTTATTTGGCACTACTAGGTTCTATTCCACTTCATATCTCATCTTCCTTGTTCGAAACCTCTTGCCCAATGATCATGCCATGTGAATAGTGCCCAATACTATTTTTATGAAATTTTGTTTCAACCAAAAATTATTTATTTAAATTAAGTTTCCACAAACCCTCAAATGAGGTTTGCACTGTAAACCCTCAAATTGGGTGGATTCTTCTTTTCTGAAAGCTTTATTTCAAACCCACTATGTATAAGACTTCCCAAAACCACAAAATACTATTTTAAGGATTATTTTCACATTTTATTTAAAGGCTTTTTCTTAAGGCCAGAAATGGATTTTCTTAGGGAAAAATTATTGAAGTGCTTTAATTTTTTTTTGAGAAACTTTAGAGAAACTCGGTGGACATATATTTTCCATATGTATGAGTTTCAACACAAGGGCATGCTCAGATCATAGGCAAAACCCCTCGAAGATCAAACTTTGGGAATATTTCTATAATAAATACTCTCAATAAATTCCAGGAAAATTCCAACAAGTCAACACTATCATGAGTGATGATCTTGGAAAGTTTCATCTCAATCCAAGTTGGTTTGGTTTAACAAACCATCCCAAAACCATTCTTGTCCAGAATCAAATTTGAGCAACTTTACATTGTGAAGTGTTCCCCCTTGGCCTCAAACTTTGTGGGCATGCTCTAATAGCCAAATACTTATGATACACTAAGCGGTGCATCAAGGGTAAAAGCCTAGCATCGATAGATCTATAGAAACGTGATTCTGTCAAATTCTAGGGTTTAACAAATCTTCATTGTCAACTTTCTCCCCTTGAGCTCAAACTTGGTGAATCCTCTCATCTTTACCTAGCCTTTGACACTGGTAAGTATCTCAGTAAGGAGGTAACTTTTTCTTGCCCAAAACCTTATCAAATACCTTCTGGTGAAATGGTAAAACCACCATTTCCACCCCTTAACCTTTTACCTTTGCCCCAACTTTTTACCACAGCCCCTATGAGTTACTAGGTACCTCCAGTAACTCTTCCTGGCCAAAGCTCCATGGGTAAGCGGGGTAAAACCCTCATTTTAAACCTCTGGATAGCAGTTTTCTCCCTTTCTTTTAGCTTCCCTTCTCTCCTAAGGCATCACCAGAGAATCCCATGCCCTATTCCCCATTGTTAACTGTAGGAGATATGCCCTAGAGGCAGTAATAACAATTATTTTGTATCTCCAAAGTTTGTAATGAATGTTTATGTTCCATGCTATAACTGCAATGATTCTCGAGTCTACAAATTAAACGAGGCTTGGAGGGAAACTCATGTGCACGTGTGGTATAATAAACGGTGAATTGTATTCCTAGTCTTGCCTCTAAGACTGGCTCAAGTGTTGCATGATGGTCCTGTTTTCCTGATCATGGGCATGGCTATGCCAGCAATTTTGAGGATGCGATGTTGGTAGAACACTCGTGTTGAATCGATCCGAATTGATGTTATGCTATGAGATACATTTGTCACAAGTTAATGGTTAATAACACAGAGATGGTTAACGTTTGCATAATTCCTTAGACCATGAGAGTATCGAGTTTCTTCATGCTTGCTTCATGAACTTTGGGGTTTGTTAAACGTCATCCGTAAATGGGTGGCTATTACGGCGGCTTACGGGTTCATGGAAAAGTATGTCAAGTAACTTGATAGCTCAAGATTGGGATTTGCTCCTCCGACGATGGAGAGATATCTCTGGGCCCTCTCGGTGTTACGGTATCCATCATCGTCTGGCCAGACACTTTGTGATTTGATCACGGGGATGCCGGAACACGGGAACGAGAAAAGAGAACAATACCGGCAACGAGGTAACTGGCATAGTGGACAAGTTGTTGATCCACGAGGATGCCTACATGTCTCACCTCGGGTAATTGTTAACATATCGCGAAGCAACAGGAATAGCTCACGACAACTAGAGGTTCACTCGAATATTCATTCGTGTGGGTATAGGGGTCAATATGGGTGTCCACGGCTCCGATGTTGATCATTGATCGGAAGGGGTTCCGGGTCATGTCTATGCTTCAACAAACCTATAGGGTCACACGCTTAAGGTTCATCTATCTGTTGAATACTAGACAGGGAGTCTGAGAGAAAATCACCGAAAAGTTTCGGACACCGGAAAAGTTTCGGACAGCGGAAAAGTTCCGCAGACAGGTCACCGGAATAGTTTCGGTGAAACTGAAAAGTTGTTTCAGGGGATACCAAAAAGTCAAATTGGTTTTGGCACATGCCTGATAATTCTTGAAGGGTGCCAGAATCGTTCTGGAAACTTTCTGGAATTTTCCGGGATGAAAACCGGAAATGTTCCGGAGCTGCCGGAACCACTTCAGATGCTTTTCGCAGATGAAAATCACTATTCCGGAATTGTTCCGGATCGCATTGAAAATTATTTTAGTGGGGTACTAGAATTGTTCTAAGCCCACATAAATATTTTTAGTTCGAGCGGACGTTGAAAAATGTCGCCGTGAATAGTGAAAGTGCTTTTTGGACTACTTTATGGAAAGCCACCTTTTGGGGCTTTGCTCGAAAAGATCTTGGGGATGACATGGATGGATTGGGGCCATTTTTGGGGCCCCACATGAGGTTGTGGCCGGCCACATGGTGGACTCCTTCATGGAGTCCCTCTTATTCCTTGGTTTCACTTTTATGCCCTTGTGGAAGGACTTCATTCATGTGCATTTTGGGTTTTATTGTAAAACCACCCTACCCCTTGGTTTTCCTATAAATAGGAGGTGAGTGGGCTGCCATTTCTTCATCCTTGTGCTCTCATACACATGCTTTGCTTTGCAAGCTCTCTCTCTCCCTCCCACGAAAAGAGTCTTTCGTAGAGCCGGAAGGCTGTCTGGGTTCCGGCAGGAACTAGTTCTAGACGGCGAAGCCCTGCCGGATAGATGACACTGTATGTGTGCAACCCCATAGAGAGGTCGTAGTTTCGATCTTTTGCCCGAGGGGCTGTTCGTGTGTCCTCCCGTAGGGCTGTCCGAGTCTTCGTTCGAGTTTCGAGGGTCCTCCCGAAGGGCTGTCCGCGACATCGTCCGGGGGACTGTCCGACCGCCTCCCGAAGGGCTGTCCGACGAGGGAGTACATCCTCGCGGTTGGGAGGTTGTAAAATCCTAGCTGCGGGGATATGCACCAATGATCTCCACCGACTCTTCTTCCGCTGCGCTTCGAGTCGGTACGGATCAGATCAAACCTTGTATGCAGTCTCCATAGTGGTCCTAAGCGTGCTTGCTATACCGGAAATTTTTGTTTTCTGTCGCGTTCCCCAACAGTGGCATCAAGAGCCAGGCTATGAGTAGATGCATGTTATGATCTAGAATACATGAGATGTATGGGTATTGCATAGTATAATTTTGTAGTAGATGAGATCTATTGCTGAAAATTATTTGTGCGGGAAGTAGATGAAATCTGTTACCCGATGTTCCTGTTGCTTCCCGTGAATTTGCGTAGTCCATATCTTGACGGAATGGTGGAATCTTACAAAGTTCTGACAATCCGCGATCCTTTCATGCTGCTCCTGAGTATGCTGATTGACAGATCAACGAAGTGCTAACAATTCTTTGGGTTCCACCATAGTCAAAAGAAATATGGATGTTTCACAGATGAAAGGGCAATGCAGATATGATCTGCACGGGGGTCACGCGTATGACGAAGTTTAGTATGGGGCTCGAGATTTTATCATCTCGTGTTTCATACACCCTGGAAAGTTAATCTAGCAACTTGAATTATCATACTTGATGATAAACGTTGGTAGCTGCGGTTTGAGTCAAAACCTTAGAAGCCACGTAAAATAAAATTTTGTATAAACCGATTAGAGGCGTCTAACTTGGTTTTGCAGGATGGTTTGCATGTGATGTGGTATAGCAAAGCTCATATTCAATTTTGATTATGTATGAGATGGCTATATGATGTAATTAACATTTCCTGCGTGTCATGATTTGGCATGATGGCTAGAGCCATATGATTGCACTTTAATGACCTGCGTGTCAACCTTATGTAATGCACTTATTTTATTAGCTATAGAGATAGCAATATTATATGGTGCATCGACAAGGTGGTGGCAATCTTCGCAAAGGTGAACACCGAAGCGAATGCCGAAGACGAAGAAATACTTGACTTCTCCGTCAGAAGGGGCTACACCATATCATGCTATTATGAATTGCCTGAGATGTTTATCCCTCTTGATGCACCCTTCTTAATTGCGCGGTAGTCGCTTTTTATTAGGGTGATCTCTCACTTAGAATATCAAGTAGTTAGTGTTCTCCCAAGTGTAGCACCGTCACGGCACCTATCTCTTCGGGGTATCACATGGTTACATGGGTACGAACGATTAGCGAAGTGTGAGGCGGGTGAGTTGAGACCTCGCAGCGAGATCACTTGGTTGCCTTGACGTTCAGGCATGAAAGTCATGAGCTCGGAACACATGCATCGAAATATGAACAAGAGTCACATAGAGATGTGATTGGCAAGTTGGCCTACCAATTGAAATTCTCGTCACTTGAGATGGTTACATCCTTGACGCTGAATTGAAAGTTGGGTCTTGCATCACTCACAATCAATTATGAGAGATATTGATTTGAGTGGGAGTGCACCTTAGAATAAAAATTCTTTATTCACTAGTGCCAAAAATCATTATGAACAAAGTCTAAATGAACTTGTGTTTTCCGTTGTAGATCAAATGGCTCGCAACACCGCGTTCAACTTAGGCCCTATGTTAGAGAAAGAGAAGTTAGCTGCGAATGGAAACAACTATGCGGACTGGGTCCGTACCCTGAGGATTGTCCTCTGGGGTGCTAAGAAAGTGTATGTGCTTGACGGACCTCTTCCTCCTAAACCGGCGGCAACAGCCGCGGCAGACATACAAAATGTCTGGGCCACTAAGGATGATGATTACAACTTAGTGCAGTGCCTCATGCTGTCTTGCATGAGTTCAGAGCTTCAAAAACGTTTTGAATTCCATAACTCCTTTGATATGATCAAGGATCTGGATGCTCTTTACAAGTTTAATGCACGGTCTGAACGTTTTGACATCATGAAAATGATGCCGGAGACCAAGATGGCTGAGGGCAGTTCAGTTGGCGAGCATGTACTCAATATGATTGGCTACGCTGAAAGGCTTAAAATCCTGGAATTCCCACTTCCAGAAGAGCATGTTATGGACTTGTTGCTAGGTTCACTCCCCCCGTCTTATGGAGGTTTTATCATGAACTACAACATGAATGGGATGGACAAAACAGCAAATGAGGTGCTTGCCATGCTAAAAACTGCTGAAGGAGGACTGCAGAAAAATCGCAAGCAAGTGTTGCTTGTGAATAAAACTGCCAGTTTCAAAAAGAAAGGCAAGCCAAAGAAGGGCAAGGGCGCCGGTAAGACTGGTTTCCAACGCAAATCTAAGGGTGGAGCCAAGAATGAAACTGAGTGCTTCTACTGCAAGGGCACAGGACACTCGAAGAGAAACTGCAAGAAGTATCTGGAAGATAAGAAGTCCGGAAAAACCGGAAAAGGTATAATTGTTATACAAGTTAATGTCATTGACGTTTTGCTTGCTAGCGAAAATTCTAAGTCTTGGGTATTTGATACCAGATCGGTTGCTCACATTTGCAAATCGATACAGGGGCTTCAGAAGGTGCGCAAGCTGGCAAAGAATGAAGTCGTGATGCGTGTCGGGAACGGCGCTGGGATCGCTGCTCAAGCCGTCGGCATTATGCCTCTACGTCTCCCTTCAGGATTTATTTTGGAACTTAGTAACTGTTATTTTGTTCCGTTATTGTGTAGAAACATTATCTCTGGATCATGTTTAGTACACGATGGGTACTCCTACAAGTCCGAGAACAATGGTTGTTCACTTTATTGTAAGGATATGTTTTATGGATTTGCACCCATTGTTGGGGGCCTTTTCATACTGAATCTTGATTGTGGAAATGATGTCTTTAATGTGAATGCTAAATGCCTTAAGAAGGCTGATACCACCACCACTTACTTGTGGCACTGTCGGCTTGGCCACACCGGAAAGAAACGCATGCAAAGACTCCATAAAGATGGAGTTTTACCGTCCCTTGATTTTGAATCATTTGACACATGTGAAGCTTGCTTGATGGGAAAAATGACCAAGACGCCGTTCACGGGTCATCCTGAACGGGCGGGTGAATTATTGGAAATAATACATAGTGATGTATGTGGTCTAATGAACACGGCCGCACGGGGTGGGTATTTTTACTTCGTGACTTTTACTGATGATTTAAGTCGGTATGGCTATATCTACTTGATGAAGCATAAGTCGGAAACCTTTGAAAAGTTCAAAGATTTTCAGAATGAGGTAGAAAATCATCGTGACAAAAAGATTAAGTTTCTGTGGTCTGATCGCGGAGGCGAATATCTTAGTCATGAGTTTGGCCAACATCTGAGTGACCGTGGAATCGTTTCACAGCTTACGCCTCCCGGAACTCCACAGCGAAACGGAGTGTCGGAACGACGTAACCGAACCCTGTTAGACATGGTAAGGTCGATGATGTCTCTTACAGATCTACCGATATCCTTTTGGGGTCACGCACTACTCACTGCCGCTTATACATTAAACAGAGCGCCGTCTAAGTCTGTTGAGACGACACCACATGAGATGTGGTGTGGGAAGATACCTAGTGTGTCGCATCTCAAGGTTTGGGGTTGTGAGGCATACGTAAAATGTTTACAGCCAACCAAACTAGAACCTAGATCAGACAAATGTTACTTTGTAGGTTATCCAAATAACTCCATTGGATATTCCTTCTACCACCAGTCCGAAGGCAAAATGTTTGTCGCAAAGGTTGCACACTTTCTCGAGAAAGAATTTCTCGCTAAAGAATTGAGTGGGAGGACAGTACAACTTAATGAGATTAGTGAATCTTTGGCAACCGTTGATATGGCTAAGGAACTGGAAGTAATTCCACAAATTATCCCTACAACCGAGCCGGAAGTTGTCGCATGTGATGCGGAAACTTCAGACAATGTTGTTACTGAACCGCGCAGATTAGGTAGGGCTATCCAGCCACCTGAGTGGTTTCATAACGAAATCTTCATTCTTGAAGACGATGAACCTGCGCACTACAAGGAAGCGATGGCGGGGCCTAGCTCAAGGGAATGGCACAAGGCCATGAGATCCGAAATGGAATCCATGTACGAAAACCAAGTTTGGAACTTGGAAGAACTTCCAGATGGCGTAAAACCCATTGGTTGCAAATGGATTTTAAAAAGAAAGACGGATGCGGATGGTAACATTACTATCCACAAAGCTAGACTTGTCGCGAAAGGGTTCACGCAAGTTCCAGGAGTGGACTACGACGAGACTTTCTCGCCCGTAGCTATGCTTAGGTCTGTTCGGATATTACTAGCAATTGCTGCTTATTTCGATTATGAAATATGGCAGATGGATGTCAAAACGGCTTTCCTAAATGGAAACCTTGAACAGGATGTATACATGATACAGCCAGAAGGTTTTGTCGATCCTAAGAATGCTGGAAAGGTATGTAAGCTTCAGAAAGCCATTTATGGTCTGAAGCAAGCATCAAGGAGCTGGAACATTCGTTTTGATGAAGTGGTCAAAGAGTTTGGCTTCATCAGGAACGATGAAGAATCTTGTGTTTACAAGAAGTTTAGTGGGAGCGCAAAAGCATTTCTAATCTTGTATGTGGATGACATATTGTTGATTGGAAATGATGTGAATTTTCTTAGCGAAATAAAAGACTCATTGAAAAGGAGTTTTTCAATGAAAGACTTAGGTGAAGCGGCATATGTATTGGGCATCAGGATCTATAGAGATAGATCAAGACGCCTAATAGCTCTTAGCCAAAGCACGTACATTGACAAGGTGTTGAAAAGGTTCAACATGGAGAACTCCAAGAAAGGCCTACTCCCCATGTCACCTGGCACAGTGCTTTCCAAGAATCAGAGTCCTCGGACCCTCGATGAGCGAGTACAAATGAATGATATTCCATATGCTTCGGCAGTTGGTTCTATTATGTATGCCATGCTATGTACAAGACCGGATGTTTCCTATGCGCTAAGTGTTAGCAGCCGGTACCAAGGTGATCCAGGATTGGAACACTGGGCCGCAGTCAAGGGTATTCTTAAGTACCTCAGAAGGACCAAGGATTTACTCCTTGTGTACGGAGGTGATGAAGAGCTCATTGTAAGTTGTTACACTGATGCAGGCTTCATGACAGACCCAGATGACTTCAAATCTCAATCTGGCTATGTTTTCATATTGAACGACGGTGCAGTTGATTGGAAAAGTTCCAAACAAAAGACTATGGCAGATTCTACGACGGAGGCGGAATATGTTGCTGCTTCTGAAGCCTCCAAGCAAGCTGTCGGTATCAAGCAATTTCTTGAAGACCTTGGTGTGGTTCCAAGTGCTCTGGACCCGGTGGAGATCTATTGTGATAATAGTGGTGCCGTGGCTCAGGCAAGGGAGCCATGTTCGCACCATAAGACAATGCATATTCAACGCAAATATAAACTCATTCGACATCATGTCGAAGAAGGTTTAGTGAAAGTACGCAAAGTTCACACGGATCTGAATGTGTCAGACCCGATGACAAAGCCTCTACCACGAGCAAAGCATGAGCAACACCGGATAGCCATTGGTGTTAGGGAAGCCATGTAACTGGATTATGACTCTAGTGCAAGTGGGAGTCTGTAGGAGATATGCCCTAGAGGCAGTAATAACAGTTATTTTGTATCTCCAAAGTTTGTAATGAATGTTTATGTTCCATGCTATAACTGCAATGATTCTCGAGTCTACAAATTAAACGAGGCTTGGAGGGAAACTCATGTGCACGTGTGGTATAATAAACGGTGAATTGTATTCCTAGTCTTGCCTCTAAGACTGGCTCAAGTGTTGCATGATGGTCCTGTTTTCCTGATCATGGGCATGGCTATGCCAGCAATTTTGAGGATGCGATGTTGGTAGAACACTCGTGTTGAATCGATCCGAATTGATGTTATGCTATGAGATACATTTGTCACAAGTTAATGGTTAATAACACAGAAATGGTTAACGTTTGCATAATTCCTTAGACCATGAGAGTATCGAGTTTCTTCATGCTTGCTTCATGAACTTTGGGGTTTGTTAAACGTCATCCGTAAATGGGTGGCTATTACGGCGGCTTACGGGTTCATGGAGAAGTATGTCAAGTAACTTGATAGCTCAAGATTGGGATTTGCTCCTCCGACGATGGAGAGATATCTCTGGGCCCTCTCGGTGTTACGGTATCCATCATCGTCTGGCCAGACACTTTGTGATTTGATCACGGGGATGTCGGAACACGGGAACGAGAAAAGAGAACAATACCGGCAACGAGGTAACTGGCATAGTGGACAAGTTGTTGATCCACGAGGATGCCTACATGTCTCACCTCGGGTAATTGTTAACATATCGCGAAGCAACAGGAATAGCTCACGACAACTAGAGGTTCACTCGAATATTCATTCGTGTGGGTATAGGGGTCAATATGGGTGTCCACGGCTCCGATGTTGATCATTGATCGGAAGGGGTTCCGGGTCATGTCTATGCTTCACCGAACCTATAGGGTCACACGCTTAAGGTTCATCTATCTGTTGAATACTAGACAGGGAGTCTGAGAGAAAATCACCGAAAAGTTTCGGACACCGAAAAAGTTTCGGACAGCGGAAAAGTTTCGGACAGCGGAAAAGTTCCGCAGACAGGTCACCGGAATAGTTTCGGTGAAACTGAAAAGTTGTTTCAGGGGATACCAAAAAGTCAAATTGGTTTTGGCACATGCCTGATAATTCTTGAAGGGTGCCAGAATCGTTCTGGAAACTTTCTGGAATTTTCCGGGATGAAAACCGGAAATGTTCCGGAGCTGCCGGAACCACTTCAGATGCTTTTCGCAGATGAAAATCACTATTCCGGATCGCATTGAAAATTATTTTAGTGGGGTACTAGAATTTTTCTAAGCCCACATAAATATTTTTAGTTCGAGTGGACGCTGAAAAATGTCGCCGTGAATAGTGAAAGTGCTTTTTGGACTACTTTATGGAAAGCCACCTTTTGGGGCTTTGCTCGAAAAGATCTTGGGGATGACATGGATGGATTGGGGCCATTTTTGGGGCCCCACATGAGGTTGTGGCCGGCCACATGGTGGACTCCTTCATGGAGTCCCTCTTATTCCTTGGTTTCACTTTTATGCCCTTGTGGAAGGACTTCATTCATGTGCATTTTGGGTTTTATTGTAAAACCACCCTACCCCTTGGTTTTCCTATAAATAGGAGGTGAGTGGGCTGCCATTTCTTCATCCTTGTGCTCTCATACACATGCTTTGCTTTGCAAGCTCTCTCTCTCCCTCCCACGAAAAGAGTCTTTCGTAGAGCCGGAAGGCTGTCTGGGTTCCGGCAGGAACTAGTTCTGGACGGCGAAGCCCTGCCGGATAGATGACACTGTATGTGTGCAACCCCATAGAGAGGTCGTAGTTTCGATCTTTTGCCCGAGGGGCTGTTCGTGTGTCCTCCCGTAGGGCTGTCCGAGTCTTCGTTCGAGTTTCGAGGGTCCTCCCGAAGGGCTGTCCGCGACATCGTCCGGGGGACTGTCCGACCGCCTCCCGAAGGGCTGTCCGACGAGGGAGTACATCCTCGCGGTTGGGAGGTTGTAAAATCCTAGCTGCGGGGATATGCACCAACGATCTCCACCGACTCTTCTTCCGCTGCGCTTCGAGTCGGTACGGATCAGATCAAACCTTGTATGCAGTCCCTCACTCCCATCCCGCCTCCCCCTCTCCCCCTGGCCTGAGGTAGAAGACGGCCTGCCTGTGGGGCTAGGTCAACAGTCCCTCACTCCCATCCCGCCTCCCCCTCTCCCTCTGGCGCTTGGGGCCTGCCTGTCGGGTTTGAACCCTGATGATGCGTGCGCCCCGGCTCGCTCAGGCCTGGCTCGGCCATAGGCCGGCCCAACCGGGTCTATTTTGGCCGAGTTGGCTGTGAGGCCTTTTCTTTTTCTTTTTCTACGGATTTTCTAAAAATCCCACAGGATTAAAAATAAACTCAATACCCAATATTTTTTCACCTAAATTCCTAGAATAATCCATATAATTTATTAGTGCCATTTGTAAAAATGTTTGGAAACATTTTTAATAGAGTTTTAATTTGAAACCTCTACTTAGGCACCTTTCTGCCTCTGTTATTTAGTTTCCAAAAAAATTTCACAACAAAACCCTAGGAGAATATTTTTAGTGTGAAATTTAGTATTTATCAGAATAGGTTAGCATTTTTGATAGTAGTTTGAGTGCTCTGTTTTTGTGTGTTAATTAGTTTTATCGCTTTATTTCACGACGATAGATTGTGCGGTTGACGAGGAAGTTGGGCCTGAAGACTTTGAAGACTTCGGAGACTTTGTTGAGCCACGCAAGCAGCCCTTTGACCATGATGAGAAACCATTTTTATTGCATGTCATATAGCACTTTACTTTCATCATAATTGATCATGTGATGTGGTGTTCCCCCTTTCGGTGGGATGCCTCCAGTACTTCTCCATTGACACTTGCATCATGCATGACCCTACCACCTTATGAGGGTTGTGCGGGTGGGTGTAGTTAGGATGCTAGTAGATTCTACGCAAGTGGGATTGGGATCTATGCATAGTGATGGTAAGAAAGAAATGATTTCAAAGACTTTTTCGAAAACCCCGTCGGGTGCCACTAATGCCCGAGGGAGATGTTGATGAGATGGGTGACCACTTGAGAAAGAAGTGGTGTGCCGGAAGAAGATGAGGATGTGTTTTCAAAAATGGAGGGTTTAAGATTTTTTGACCGTCCCAACCTTACATGCGCAACCACGATACCCCTTATGGGACGGGGGCTTGTTGATTACTATGGTTGGTACTAGCAAGGAGGCCGCATTACTAGTGGCAAGAGTGAAGTGGTCACTCCTGAGCCGGGGTCATCCTAGAGAGGAAGGTCATGCGTTGTCTTTACAGGCACCAGGCACACCATTGCGTGCCCTCATGGATGATACGAGTGATGTATATCATGAGGGATGGCACCAACGAGTGGACTCTTTGTTTATTATCCCCATGGGAAAGGCATTGTTCGGGTACTTACCTCGGGTATGTTATATACCGCGAGTCGTGGATGACACGGAAGTTCCCTGAGTCTTGTGGGTAAAGTGTGCAACCTCTGCAGAGTGTAAAACTATTCGAATATCCATGTCCACGGTCAAGGACAGTTGGGTCGTACTGCTTATGCCACGTCCAAATGTTTTCACAAAAACTTGGTGTGAGTATGGGTGTGATGGTGACAAGAGGTCACATGAGCTAAGGCTGATGACTTAGTGCGATGTGTCAACATGAGATGTTCAACCAATACTTACGATGATAACTTCAATTTGTTCACATGAATACCTGCTAGTTGTTGATGCATGCTCACTAGTTACTTGATCATGTTATTTGCATACAAAATTAGCTTTCCACAAATCTACCTATTTAGTGCTATATCATGCATCATTGTTACCTTGTTCCACAACTTGGGTTGCTTGCGAGTACAGTCAAAGTACTCATTGGCTTTCCACTTGTTATTTAATTGGCTAGGCATGGAAGAACAGGAGGATGTTGTAGAGTTTATTCGAGACGAACATGCGAACTAGGACGCTTCCCAGTCAGAATGCCTGTAGGTTAAGGCGGATGGCATGGGTTCACGCTTTCGATCAAGATTTCCGTTGCTTGTTCTATTTTAAGTGTTTGGCCTGTGTGGCCCCATCTATTTAAGACTTGACCTTCATGGTCATTATTTGTGTAAGACATTAGGTGTGGATGTAAGACTCTTGTGATTCAGCTCCTGTGTGTTCAGAGAGCATTTATCTCTGGGATCACTCTACATTGCATTCTGTGATCACGACTTATGAGTCGGGGTCCCCACATTAACAAATCGGACCTTGGCTCCTTGGGAATCTATATAGTCGCAAGCGAATACATCACTAAGGCCTTTGATCTCATTCTGTGCAAAGATCAGTTGGTCAGGTGTCAGATCCAGAACATTATTCTTCCAAGAAGCGCTCCTTCTTGTACTGAGCCATCCTTTCTAGCCTAGCCTTCTCATACTTCCATTTTTCCTCAGCTATGAAAGCAGTGAGGATATGACCTGGACTAGGAGGCAGATTCAAGTCATCAATAGGAGTGTTAGGGTCCTTGTGCCAAATGTCAATGAAGATGAGCACAGTCTTTGGATCCAACAAGAGAGAATTTGAGTGCCCTTTGCCTAAGTCACACTTTCCTGCTTGTTTCTAATGATTTCAGTAAGTTCCTCATCATCAGCTTCATCATCCTAAGATTCCGAGGGAACATGGAATACCACTTTATTCGGATGAGGACTTGGTAGTGTGCCTCATCCTGTAGCTGCTTTCACCTTCAGCAGAGTAGGACTAGTTGATGAATGTGCTTGGGTTGTAGAACTTGTAGAATCCCCTGAAGTAATTGAAAGACATGCAGTCCTCTGACAAGTTGAAAAGTGCACTAGAGTTGAGGACTTTGTAGCTGCAGGTGAGGATTGTGCAGCCACGGAAGGCATTGCTGCAGCCTTTGAAGCAGTTGCTTGAGGATTTTGTTATGAGGATTTTCACGTTGAAGTACTTGGTCGTGAGGGCATTGCAATTGAAGACTTTGACTTTACCACCGATTTCTTTGGCATAACTTTCTTTGGAGCAGTTCCAGAGTCAGAGGCTGCAGTAGAAGCAGCAGCTATAGAGTCTTCATTGAATTTAGTGGCAACTTCCTTAGAAAGCTTCGCCAGTTTGGCTTGATGTTTTCCCCACTCTTTCGGCAATTCCTCACCTCTTCTGATGCTTGAGGGATCAACTTCTTGTCTGTCAGTAAACGGAGTTCTTGGGCAGGGAGAAGTAACAACAAATTTCTTCATGTATTTAGGAGTTACATATCTATACTCCTTCCATTCTTTGGACCATCTCCTCTCAATTTTCTATAAGCAAATTTTACGCTTGTATTTGGATTCTTTGCCATAGACTTCTTTAGCTGGCGTGCAATAATCACATTAGATATCATCTTTGATTTCAAAAGTAGTGTTCTGTTCAGCCTTCTTTCCTCCTTTCTGAGGCCTTTTGCCTTCTGCCATTTTCTTTACTTGATGATTCTGAACTTTTGAAGATTCTGAAGAAGTATGCAAATTTTCTTTGAGAAACGTTGCAACTGAGTTAAGTTAAAGAGAACCTAGTGATTCAACACCTGACACTTTGCACTTGTGAACAAATTATAGGTGCAAAGAATTTGAAGAGGTCATATGCGTTCTCAGAAATTTTAAGAAATATACCAAGTTGAGGATTTTGACCATAAATGTCTTGTGGAATTTCACGAAGTGTTCTTGACTCAGGTTCCAGAGTTGTGCACATTTGAGGATCCACACAATTAAGGAATCTTGAAGAAAATCATAAGTTAGAGAAACACATCAAGGGAAGGAAGCATATGAGGTGTATAAGAAGTGGATTCTTGAAGAATAAACACCTTTTGAGGACTTTTGTCAAAATCATGAGGATCAAAATAGGGTAGTAAAATCATATGATCAGTGAAGTTTGTCAGTCCAGATGAAGAACATGATGAACTGTCAGTGGGAGCAGTGAAGTTCGTCAGTCCAGATCCCCCATACCCTAACTTAGCGGTGAAAGACAGCTATGGTGGTGGCGGAATGAAGATTTCCACGACCGGCGCGAGTACGACGACTGGGAGGTTAAGGTAGTGAAGCTTACCTCTCTGGGGACAGTGAAGTTAGCGGCAGAGCTAGGTCTGAGATCGAGTGGGGAAGATGTGATCAAGCGGAGTAAAAGAGAGAAGTGAAAGGGAGGGCGTATTTATAGCCACAATTAAAACTGACTAGTCCGAAGATTTTGTACCGATATACCCCTGACCCTTGCTCTCTTCGCGACATGTGTCACCAACGTACTGAGAAGTGGAGATAGTTCGGGATCATGGGTTATCCAGTCATGCGAATCGGTTTGAGCGGCAAATGCCAAAATATGAAAGTGATTTTTTTAAGTTTTGTTCGCAAATTCTTTAGCTGACAAGGACTCAGTGAAGACTTTGAACGAGTTTCAAAGTAGAACACATATGAAGAACTTGTGAACAGACTAGGTTGAGTTTAGCATGGAGGGGGAATTGGTCCGATCACATTTGCTTAGAAGAAAATCAACTTGAACAATTAGCAATAAGTGAATGTTGCTGAGGACATTGAAAAATCAATATATATAATGAAGAATCTGAAAATTTGAGGAATATGCAAACTTGAGGAATTTGAAAATCTGAAGAATTTGCAAAATGACGAAAAAATTCCAATTTTGAAGAATTTCAACTATGGTTGGTGGCGTGACCCACCGAATAAGAATGGTGATTTCAAACACCACGTACAATTGTCGTAGGGTTCTGAGAATCAAATTCTTCTTTAATTTCTTCACACTTAGAGGGTTATTCTTAATCTATTAAAGAAAAACGTTACTTCGTGTGTTGCACATCTAAGTCATCAATTTTGCATTAGGGTTAGGATGTGTGTCTTTTCAAAGAACATTTGAAGATTCTAAGATATTTAGCTCACACCGCAAATTGCAAAATCTTTTCTCATCAGAGGGATTTGTGAAGATATCAGCCAGTTGTTCTTCAGTGTTCACGTGGTCGATGGAGATATTTCCCTTCAATACATGATCTCGAAGAAAATGATGACAAATCTTGATGTGCTTAGTCTTGAAATGCTAAACTAGGTTGTAAGCAATCTTGATAGCACTCTCGTTATCACGGTAGAGAGGAACATTCTCAACTTGATGTAGTAGTCCTTGAGGGTTTTCTTCATCCACAGCAACTGAGCGCAATAGGATCCAACAACAATGTACTCAGCTTTAGCAGTAGATAATGACACGTAGTTCTACTTCTTCGAGGACCAATAGACTAAGGATCATCCGAGGAAATGACATGTGCCTGAGGTTGACTTCAGATCCACTTGATCAGCAGCATAGTTAGCATCAGAGTATCCGATGGCATGAAGATTTGAGCCCTGGGGATACCATAATCCAAGCGTTGCTGTGTGAGCTAAGTATCGAAGAATATGCTTCACAGCCTTATGGTGTGATTTCTTCAGTGGTGCTTGGAATCAGGCACACATGCAAACACTAAGCATAATATGTGGCCTAGATGCACATAGATAAAATAAAGATCCAATCATGGAGTGATATACCCTCTGATCGAAATCTTTACCATTTTTCTCAGTGCAGATATGGCCTTTTGAAGGCATTGGTGTTTTGGTGCCTTTGCAGCCTTGCATGCCTAATTTCTTCAGGACATCTGTCAAATCCCTAGCTAGAAGTCATAGGAACAACATATGTTTGCATCATGTTTCAATTTGGCATCAACTTGAAATGGCAAGTTGAAGAAACCCAAAGCTCACATTGAATCAAAACAAAACCAAAATGCTCTTTAAAAATGTTCCCTATGTCTGATAAATTTGGACATGATTATAACAGGGACCATTTTACATATCCTAAAACTTTTTAGATAAGTTTGAAATATTCGAACTCCATTATAGAAAATACTTGGGATATTTTGCAAAGTCATTTTGTACCTGCAAAAGAATTAAACAAATGTCAGAAATTAGAAAAGAAATGAAATAAAGAAAAAAAGGAGAATGAAGCCCAGGCCAGGCTGGCCCACCTGGCCCACGAAGGTCATCGTCCTCCTAGCGGCCAAGAGGACGGGAGTGTGGCCGGCGTGCGCGTGCTGTCGTGCCTCGATGCCAGCAGCTGCCTGCCTGCTTCCTCCTCGCTAGCGCGACGGGGATAAGGTCCTAGAGCCGTCCCCGTTGCTCCCTCTCTCTGCCTCGCCCGCCTCTCTTTCTCCCCTCCTCTGCTCCGCCATGGCCGAGCTGCTCACCGCCATAGCGCTGCCGTTTTAGCCGCCCCCGCGCCCTTGTGAGCCCACCAAAGTCTCCGCCTAGATCCCCTCTTCCATCTAGCCGAGCCACGCACCGTCGGGAGCTCCCTGTTGCTACCATCGCTGTCGTCTTCAACCTCCGGCCGCCGGCAAGCAAGTGAAGCTCGCCGCTGGTCCAGGCCCTCCCCGAGCCCTCTCTTGACGTCTCTGCAACCGTCGTGAGCACCTGGTTCTTTCCCCCCTCTTTCCCCCTTCGAATGAGCCGTCTAGCACCGAGTTCCTCCGAGCCCGAAAGCTTCTCGCCGCCACCGAGGTCATGGCCGCCGTTGCAACGGCCCAAGCTGGCGTCTGAGCACGTGGTCATGCTCAAGATGTCCCCAGGCAGCCCTAGGAGGCCTGGGTGCCTCGTTTGAGCTTCGGCTCGACGGGCCCGTGCCCGCCCGAGCTTCGGCAGCCGCCAAGCTCGCCGCCGGCATCGATTCCGACCATCTTAGCTCCTAGGAGGTGTCGGGATGGACACGCGCGTGAGCATAGGTCCATTTGGTGTCGTCCGCCATTCATTTGGTCGCCGGAGGAGGGATCCCGAGCCCCTCCGCCGTCTCTGGAGCCACCGGCGGCTCAACGCCGGTGGGTCTTGCCGGAGTTGACCACGGGGGTTTGACTCCAGGTGAACTAGCAAGTGGGCCCTACCCTCTACTTAAGATTAAGAAAAATGTAATTAAGTTAATTAACCTAATTAGTCACTAACCAGTGGGCCGAGATCTGTTAATTAGTTAGGATTAGTTTTAATGATTTAGTTAGATGATTGAGCGACTAACATGTGGTCCCCACATGTCAGGTTTGACTCTGGCCTAGTCAGCTGACCAGCTGACATCACTGTGACGTCAGGCTGATGTCATAATTCTATTTTCTAGTTTAAAAATAATTCTAGAAATTATGTAAAACTTCAAAAATTCAAATAAATTAATTTGTAAATCTGATGAAAATAATTTATATATGAAAATTTATCAGAAAAATCCAATGAATCCAATGGTGATATTATCATGGATGTTAGAGCAACCTATATAGATGAACATGGACATTTACTAATAGGTTAGTATATGGAATTTGAAATGAAGAACGATTTTGAACCTATATTCAAATTCATTTCAAATCAACATGAACACTAGTTGCATTAGCTCATCCACACATGCTATAATGCCATGATCATGCATCATATTGTTGCACTTGCGTGTATTGATTGTTTCTTATCTGCATTGCGGTAGGCTCTGCTTCCGAGGATACCTCTGAGTATTCCAACGAAGGAGAGAACCTTCCCGCTACCCAGCAAGGCAAGCAACCCCATTGATCATTTCGATAACATCCCACTCTCTCGCTCCTACTCTTGTTTACTGCATTCGGACAAACGATCACATGTTAGTCATACACGGTAGGTGAACCTATTCTTATGCATGACCTGTCATTGTCACAGTAAATAGCTAAACCATGCAACCTAGCATACTTGGTAGATGCTTGTGCCAAGATGTTCTTAGCTTACTTTGACTTCTATGCTTGCTATGCTTAGAGTTGTGTCAGGTCTGATTCATCTAGGTGATGGACTGAGTGAAGAAATGTTGTTCCAATGTGAGGACTTATGATGAACCCGATTTGGTAAAGGTAGCGATGAGAGGCTATGGAGGAGTATATAGTGGGTTGTCTCATTGGGACCGTTCTTAGGAACTGAGTTCCGTGTTTGTGATCCAAGACTAATTACTACCACAAATTGGGTTTCGGTAACTCGACGCCTCTCTACTTATCAGTCGCTTAGTCCTTGGTCCAAGAGTTGCAAGTAGTTTCTGGTGTTTATAGCATGCTGGAGGCCGTGTGTAGCGCTGACCCTAGGGGTGGGTTACGACGCGGTAGGCAGTGGCACGGTGTACCAAGGGTCACCCGAATGGTGGGCTTGGGAACCCTACGCACATCGTTTGGGGCCGTAGCGGAAACTTCGGCTGGACTTCCGTGCGGGTTCAGTCTCAAATAGGCGATAGCCTGGACTAGAGGTCTTATGTGATTAACGGTCGTGGCCGAATCCCTCGCTGGGCATCCGCTTGAAGGTTGCCGAGGTGCATGGTTTTATGAGCACACAGTGATAAGTGGCGAGAGTGTGTGTGAAGAGGTAAACCCTTGTAGGGTATGAAACTATTCGAATAGCCGCGTCCTCGGATATGGACTACTTGGAGAACTATGATGTTCATAGATAATCAAATGGATACTCATAAAAATATCAAGACAAGTGTGAGTACCGTGGATGGCACTCTCTCAAGAGAGGGAAGTGAATCCATGGTGGTGTATTTCTGTGAAATTGGTGGACTCGTGTGCGATATCAAAAATTGTAGCAAAGAGTTAAAATTTGAGTAGTGCAGTTTAGCCATGACCACTTCCTTTATTGATACATGAGCATGATTAGACTAGGTCTGATTTAAACACTTCCTGAGTACGTTTGTACTCAAGTTTGCTTAATAAATGTTGCAGATGAGACCTAGGACCCATTAGGTGGGTTCTTTCTAGATGTCGATGATGCCGAATAGCTGGTGTCCCAGCTACGACCTTATGCCCTGTGGTGGGCTATAGATAGTCAGGCCATATGCCTTTTTACCCGTTTCATCTGTCTGTACTCAGATAGCATAAGCTTCCGCTTGGTTTGTATGAACTTATTTGTATGACTTGAGTGTCGGGTCATGTGACCCCTATCCGTAAGAACACATTATGCAAGGCTCGTCTAAGCCTCTTAAATAAAAGTCATGTTGTTGTATGGTTATGTTGTGATGCCATCGTTGTATCTATGCATATCGGGCATGTCATGCGTACGTGTGACGTGCAACGGTATGTATGGGATCTGACACCTAGTCGTGTGCCTTTAGTAGTACTCTTTATGGGAAACTGCCTCTTTGTGCTTCCACCGAGCCATGGTAGTTTGCTACTGCTCCGGACATATTGATTGACCGACATGTATCCTTGTTTGCTGCTATGTCTGTCCCTTCGGGGAAATGTCTCGTAATGTAAAGGATTCTCTGTAGCCCGTTACGACTCGTCTACGTGCAGTGATGGCATTTATGTCTCACGGTGTAATGGAGTCCTTATAGCTTGCTATGACTCGTCTATACACTCTTGAGGCCGACACCTACATTGTTGGGTTACGTATGCTTGTTTCCATATGGATGTGCCACTTGGATTCTATGATTAGTAATGTCAGCCCGGGTTCTCTGTCATGTGATTGCTAGCGACATGTTCACATACGTGTGCCAAAAGATGCAAACGGTCCCGGCTAAGGTAAGGCTGCAGCCGTGGAAGTTACCGTGCGTGAGGCCACAAAGTGATGTCATATTTTACAATCTAGATTCATATGACTTAGGATCGGGGTCCTAACAACATCCTTGAGGTATTTCTGTTGAGAGATCAAGATGCCATTGTGTTGCTGGCAAATTTGTAGACCTAAGAAGAATTTCAATTCCCCCATCATAGACATCAGATATTCTTCACTCATCATATAAGCAAATTCGTCAATGTAACATTTGTCAATACATCAAAAGATAGTGTCATCTACATATATTTGGCACAAGAATAATTCACTGTCATAGGATTTTGTTAAAAGTGTTGGGTCGAGTGAACCGGGTTTGAAGCCTTTCTTCATGAGGAATTCCTTCAGAGTGTCATACCACGCCTGAAGGGCCTGCTTGAAGCCATAAAGGGCCTTATTGAGTCTGAAGACTTTATCAGGATACTTAGGGTCTTCAAAACCTGGGGGCTGAGCAACATATACTTCTTCCTCAAGCTTACCATTGAGGAATGCATTTTTCACATCTATTTGATATAAGATGAGATCATGATGGTTAGCATAAGCAAGCAGTATGCGAATAGCTTCAAGTATAGCAACAAGTGCAAAAGTTTCATGAGCGTCAATTCCTTCAACCTGTGTGTAGCCTTGAGCTACAAGACGAGCCTTATTCCTTACCACTAGGCCATTTTCGGCTTGCTTGTTGCGATAGATCCACTTGGTACCTATGATGTTATGCCTGCGAGGATCTGGCCGCCTGACAAGTTCCCATACATTTGTTGAGCTTGAATTGATGCAATTCCTCTTCCATAGCTTGAATCCACTCAAGCTCCATAAATTCTTCATCAACCTTGGTGGGCTCTGTGATAGAGACAAAAGCACAATGCCCACAAAAGTTAGACAAATGTGAAGCTTTTGAGAGAGCGAGGGGACCTGGTGCATTTATGTCATCAAGGATTTTGTCAATCTGCACTTTGTCTACCACTCTTGGATGAGCTGGTTGACGAGGCTAAGGATATTATTTAGCACCATTTTCCTCAGGTTTATCAAGATGAATGTCTTCATTGATTGCGATGACTTCCTCATCACGTAATGTCTTCATTGATGTCTTATGTAGCCTTCAACTTAATGGATTCCTCAAGAGTCATTTCATCTCGCACAGGAGGTAGGCAATCTCTTTGTGAGCCGTTTGTTTCATCGCACCGCACATCTATGGTTTCAACAACCTTGTTGGGATAGGTGTTGAAGACTCTGTAGTTGTACGAGTCCTTTCCGTAACCAAGCATAAAACCTGCATGTGCTGTCGATCCAAGTTTAGAACTATGGTGAGGATCTCTCATCCAGCATTTAGCATCGAAGACTTTGAAATAAATAGCATTCGGTTTCTTGTTAGCGATGAGTTCATAGGAAGTCTTCTTGAAGAATTTGTGAAGATATACCCTATTGATGATGTGTCATGCAGTATTGATAGCCTCGATCTAGAAGCAACGAGGATTCTTGTACTCTTCAAGCATGGTGTGATCCATCTCAACAAGAGTCTCGTTCTTGTGAGTTAAGGAGTGTATGGGGCAGATTTCTTATGAGTAACACCAAGTTCATCAAGATATTCATCAAGACCAGTGTTCTTGAACTCAGTCCCATTATCACTCCTGATGTGCTAGATCTTGACGCCGAAGTTTTTTGAGGCCCTTGAAGCATATCGTCTGAAGACATCCGACACCTCAGACTTGTACAGGATAATATGCATCCAATTGTAACAATAGTAGTCATCAACAATAACGAACCCATACAAACATAAAGTATTTGTTAGTTTGGCATAATGAGTGGGGCCAAAGAGATCCATGTGAAGCAATTCAAAGGGTCGAGTAGTGGTCATTATAGTCTTCTAGGGATGCTTGGATCTGGTCATCTTTCCAGACTCACAAGCACCACAGAGATGGTCCTTGAGGAATTTGACACCTTCAATGCCTATGACGTGCTTTTTCTTCACAAGCATGTGCAAGTTCCTCATTTTGGTACGTCCAAGTCATAGATGCCAGTGCCAACCTTCTCAAGATTTTGCAAGTAGGCATATGGCAGGCTGAGGACCCACAGAGAAATCAACAATGTACAAGTCTCCTCTCCTAAAGCCTTCAAAGATTTTGGATTTGTTGGATTCCATGACAACAACACAACAATATTTTCCGAGGATGACAACCGTATCAAGATCAATATTTGTTGGAGAGAGGCATGAGTTTGTATCTAAGGGATTCCACAGGCATCACCTTATCCATGCGTCGGTCCTTCGAGATAGCAACCTTACCTAGGCCCAATAACTTGCTTTTTTCATTTGTTGGCGTAACTGATATTATTCAGATGAGATGGATCTAGTGGTTTGTTCATCAATAGATTATTGCCACCAGTCATGTGGTTTGTGCATCCACTATCTAGTAACCATTTAGTAGCTTTAGGCGTTTCATCCTGCAGATGAATTTGTACAACTTACGAAATCATATGCTTTAGAGTGGAGAATATGACATCAAATTCATCAGATAGAATTTCATCGCACAACATAGTAAGTAGAGTAGTGTGAGGACGTGAGAAATGAGGAATTTATTTCTGTATGATTAGCTTGTGTCCTTTCAAGCATTTCCTCAAGTCTCTAGCAAATTCATCAGACATTCAAGTTCGTCTGGAGACTTGACCGTACATAGGAGATTATTTCAATTTCTTCATCACCCACATCTGGAGGGATGGCAATGAGTTCATCATTCTACGAGCATCATATGAGAAGGGAGGCATTGAAGCTAGTGCACTTCCTTTCATAGGAAGGGGATTAGAGTAATCATATGAATAAGCAGAAAAATTCTTCGAGGACTTATGAACATAATGATTTGAAGAATAATGCACATATTCATAAGTCATAGATTTTCCCTGCGAAACTAATGCATTATCACGAGAATGATATAACTTCTCACCATTTGAAGAATTTGGTCCAAGTGAAGACTTTGGTCCATGAGGAATTTGCTCTGGGGTTCCTTTGATTCATGGGTGGTGTCATGAGGACATTCACCTGAAGACTTTCCAAGCAGCTTTCGAGAACCCAAATTTTTCTCATAGGGAACCATTCCTGCAGTTAGTTCCAACATACCTCCAGCTACTTATGGATTGCATACCAAAGATGGCAATACCTAGCGCTTGTTGGGAGGCAACACAATTTTATTTTTTATGTTATTGAGTGATTTACACATTATTACCTCTGTACTAATTGTATTTTAGTGTTTTAATTAGTGTTTGAGCCAGGTAAGACCTTTGGGATCGTCTACGGTGATTGTTGATTTGATCTAGCTGAAAAGACATAAACTTTTGCATCTAGTCCAGGAATTTTATAAATTCACCGGAGCAAGGAATGAGTCTAAATTTTTTACACAAGATTGATATAAAATTTCCCATATTTTGCTAATTGTTCAGAATTTTTTGAGTTACATAAGTATTCGAAGTTTACAAATTGCTACAAACTATTCTATTTTTGAAAGATTATGTTTTCTTTGTGTTGTTTGCTTATTTTGATGTATCTATGGGTTATATCGGGGGGTATGAACCATGGAGAAGTTGGAATACAGTAGATATTACACCAATATAAATAAATAATGAGTTCACAACAGTACCTAAAGTGGTGATTTGTTTTTCCTATACTAATGGATCTCACGAGTTTTCTGTTGAGCTTTGTGTTGTGAAGTTTTCATGTTTTGGGTAAAGATTTGATGGACTATGGAATAAGGAGTAGCAAGAGCCTAAGCTTGGGAATGAACAAGGCACCCCAAGGAATATTCAGGGATACCAAAGAGCCTAAGCTTGGGGATGCCCCGGAAGGCATCCCCTGTTTCGTCTTCAATCCATCGGTAAATTTACTTGAGGCTATATTTTTATTCACCACATGATATGTGTTTTTATTGGAGAGTCTTGTATGATATGAGTCTTTGCTTTTTAGTTTGCCACAATCATACTTTTTGCACACATCTTTTGAGAGAGATGCGCATGAATCGTGAATTTTGTAACATCCCAAAATTTCATTTTGGAATGTTATGATATATAGCTATGCATCATCATCACATTGTTTGAATGAAGTGAATTGTTGAAGTTTTTCTTTTGGAATTCTGAAAGGCCATTTCAATTTCTTGTTATACTTGTTTCCTCCTATTTGAAAACCCTTGGAATATTCATAAAAAGAGAGGAGTAATATGACACTCCACACCAGGGGCATCTTGGTGAGTTATTTGAACGATAAAACCAGGGGGTTATTTGAAAGTTTATCTCAAAAGAATATAAAATCAATTAGGCATTTTCTGGAAAAAAAATTAAAGTATTCATTTTGACAGAGGAAAATGTTCATTAAATAGCATTTATTCCCCTGATCATTTTGATATATATATTCCCTATGTTTGGAAATGATTAGAATGCATTAAAGAGTTTTAAACACTCTGGAAAAAATAGACAGGAAACAGATTTAAAGCGTTTAATTAGAAAACCGGCCGGCCCATAGCCTTTAAACCCCGAGATCCCTCCGGATCGGTCACCGACGCGATAACCTCACCCTCTCTCTCACTGACACGCCGGACCCACTGTCCGACAGCATCATCCGCGCGCCGGTCTCATTCCTCGCGCCAGACCACGTCGCCGGAGATCTCTCCTCTCCGGATCTCCCTCCTCTCTCCCTCTCCCGACCCCGCACCTGGCCTATAAAAAGCCCTGCCCTCGCCGCTCTCCGTTCCACCCTGCTACCCCCTCTACCCTCACCGGAACGCCACCGCGCCACCTCGCCGGAGTTCTGACTCCAGCCGAAACCCCCTGAGCTCCTGGCCATCGCCACACTCACCCCACTCCCCTCTAACGCCACCATTCGACGTCGTATCTTCGCCGCCGTCGCCTCAGCATTTCGGACGCCGCCCTCGACCACCACAGCACCATCCCCGAGCATCTCCGACCTTCGGCCGCCGTCGACGTCGCCGGAACATTGACCCCCTCCTCTGTAAGCCGACACCTCCACCCGCGATCGTCAGATCTAGGATCTATGCTCCAGATTAGAAATTTTATAAAAACGAACCGGTACACGTTAGTTTTTAGTCGTCCACCGCAAACACCCCGCACGCTCACGACCTCGGCAAATCATAGCACGCCACGTAGCCCTGTCCGTTCGCTGGGAATTTTGTTCTTTTCTGTTTTGTTTTAGAAAACAGAATGTTTTCTGTTTTTGTTTTAGTTGTAACTTTTAAACTAATTAGTGTTTTTAATTGATTATTTTTGCTTTAGGTCACATATGTCATGTAGTTTCATCCTATAGTCTTAGATTTCAAATTTGAACTTTTAAATTTGAATCTAACCAAATTTACTTAAATTACTAAAATCTGTATAACTAGAGTTTAAAAATATATTTTTGTTAGACCTATCATCCTACAAAGTTTGAGAATTTTTCGGATAAATTTGGTTAGTGTTTTTAACAAAAACAGAATCTGTTTAGTTCTTAATAGATTTTAGTTAATTTGATTTTAGTTTAGTTTGAATCTGAGTTAGTTTAACTTTTGTTTTTAGTTTTAATTAGGTTATGTTGTTTCAACATTAGGTGAAATAACTTGTTGTAAATAAAAATAATTGTTTACTTTTATACCTTATTGTTATAGGAAATCTTCATTCCTTTCCATTAGCAATAGTTTTATAAAGCAATTTAGTTTTACTTTTCACAAAACATTTACGAGATTTAATTCTATCTTCTAATAAAGACTTTTAGTAATTCTTTTTTGTTAAGTGATGTTCTGTTTATAATAATAATAATAATAATAATAGTAATAATAATAATAATTTTGTTTCATACTCAAATACTAAAGGAAACTCTAGTATCTACATTAAGTGGTGTTGTATAATAATTTATAATTTTAGTAGCATTTCTTTTCACTAATGTTCAGTGGATTTAATTATGTTTACTAAATATAAATTTTATTATTTCTTTTCTGTTAACTATTGTTTTGTTATTAAAAATAGTTGATTGGTCTTATTTTTTTAGTAGTTTTGACACAAAAAAAATTTGTGAGACAAATATTTGATTTGTATTACTAGTTGTATGCTTATTGTGTGTTTTGTTTGATTCATTAGATCATCCGGAGTGCAAAGCTTGTTATCTAGAGTCACTTGAGTGCGAGGATCGTCAACAAGGCAACTCAGTTTGATCATGTTTACCCATGTTTTTATTGCATTAGTTCTACCATCTCCCCAATTGCATGCAAAGTAGGTAATTTGGAAACTTGGTTACTTGATGTAGTATCATGTGGTAGGATCCCCTCAACCCTTTTGACACATTGGCCCCAGGAAACGTTGATTTATATTTTGCTATGCTAATAGTAGACGGGGTTGGTTTTGTGATTCATGAGAGTTGTGAGATAATAATTTCAAGACCTACAAGATGATCAAGACTTCAAGACCCGAGTTTTCAACATACCTCTGGGTGGATGATGGTTGAACGGTGCCTTGGAGAAACCAGTGGTTAGCCTAGGTGTTGCTGGAGGAGTGCCAGTATTCACGCGGAAAGGTCCACCCAGGCACAAAGAGATGGATGGATGCTTCAAGACCCAAGTCTTACCTGCACAGCCACAAGCCATTATGGGCTATGGCTTGGTTGGATATCGTGGTGACCCTGGACAGGCAGTGCTACGAGATGTAGAAGAACGGTAGGAAAGGATGGGCACCGACAGAGTCTCAGGGAAACCCTTTAGAAGACCATGTTTTGGTCATCCGTTTCTCAAACACCTGGAAGTGCGAGAAATCCAATGGAGGCGATCAAATCTTGTGGGGAACATGTGGAAAACTCTGCAGAGTACCCAAACCTAATCAATTAGCCGTGTCGACGGTCATGGACAACTTGAACCAAAGGAACTGAAACTCTCCGAAATTCTCAACACAAATAATGATATTGATGTGGGTATAAATGACAACTTGGGTATGAGAATTGGTTGGTGGAAGCATCTCATTAATCAACCAACATTGCAGTAATAATATCCCCCCTCTTGTAGTAGGATTTTTTTTGGCTTTATGCAAAACTTATTACCCCACGTGCTAGATATGCATATAGAATAGATTATTTACTTGACACCCCCTCTTTTGTGACATTGCCGGCATATTCAATATGCTAACCTACATGGCTGCAACGTATCATGTTGCAGAGTATTTTTCGGACCAGGAGTGAGGATACGCTCTATGCTCGGTGAGATGCCCTTGGAGTCAGATGGACTCAACTACCTTTGAAGCTTCCGCCAGATTAGTTATTCTCATGAGTTGGCCTTATCCACTTTACTGTAATTCTTATTGTAATAAAGGACTCGATATGAGATTTCAATTAATAAAGCTGTGTGACTTCCCTTTGATATATACATTGATGTACCGTGTGTGTACCAGCATGATCTTGGGATGGTACGGAAACACCGGATATTTGACCTTTCAGGTCGGGTCACTACAGAGATGGTATCAGAGCACACGCTGAGCGTAGGACGTAACCTCTAGGATTGGAAAAGCCTGAGGATTTATTTCTCTTTAAAATTCTTATACTCTCATCTGCTCGTTTCGGACTTCCCTCTGATTTATTTCAAAATTTATAGATGGCCACCTTCATCCCAGTTTTGATCACGGAGTTTTGTCACCTTGACGCGATGATGCCCTTTGGCAAGGAGCTCGTGAAGATCTTCAGGGACGTAAGGATCACTTTGCCAAGTATCACCAGGACTCCTATCATGTCTTTTCCACCAGACGGTCTCTACAGGATCGAGGTGCACATCCTCGGAAAGACCTTTGGAAATCGTAAGGAACCCGTCGACTTCAAGTTTGTGGCACCCAGCTGGATTCTTGGGAGGGACATGGCAATTCACCATGCCCTTGGACGTATTCAGGAGGAATACAGGGGTGGTCCCATTTCACCAGGACTCAGCATGGTTTGTCACAGTGATGCCAATGGAAATATCATAAACACTCCCACTGAAGATTCCATCATTTCCTATATCCAGACTTTGGAGACGCACATCAGGACCTTGGAGCTTCGGGTACGTGCCGACACGAAGACGATCAAGAGGCTGATGAACCGCGAGATTTACCTCGAAGCTGACCCACGGGAAGCCAAGTACGAGCATGAGCATGAAGTGAAGGATTTCTTAGAGAGGATTGCTAAGCTGAACACTCGCATTACAACTCTGGAGGAACAGTTCGACATGGGGGAAATCTTCACCCAGAAGGATACATGGCTCCCTTGATCAGCAACGATGATGACTATGAGGAGAGCGTCACCGGAGGAGGCCACTTCACCATGTACTTTTGAGGAGAAGTTTAGTTATGCCCCCATGTATCTTTATTTTCATCGTTAAAGCGTAGGTCAATGCTTAGTTTGATTTGGAGATTTGTATCTTGATGTTTGAACCTTGAGTTGAATAAATGAATGAGTGTTTGGTGTGATATGATTGTTGCATTAAATATGGGTAGTGAAATTTTCTTTTAGGTCCTTGTTCTATTGTAATTCTCACCCCTCTGAAAACAGCAAGATGCCTCCGCGACGTGAGCCCGACTTCACCTTCCCACCGGAACTCACACAACTTCTCCAGTAGCAGAATGCCCTGATGAAGCTGTTGATCCAGAACCAGACCAACAACCACAACAACCACCCTCCACCTCAAGGTGACAACCTCACCCGTTTTGTGAGGCTGAATCCACCAACTTTCTCCAGCAGCACTGAGCCCATTGTGGCAGATGATTGGCTCCGCAAGATGGAGAGGGAACTCACCACCGCTGGATGCACTGAGGCTAAAAAGGAGCGCTTTGCCGCCCATCAACTGGAGGGACCAGTAGCTTAATGGTGGGAGAACTACACCACCATGTACCCCATTACTGGTGTGACTTGGGAGCAGTTCAAGCTAGCTTTCCGCACCGCTCATGTCTCAGCTGGATCCATGAGTCTGAAGAAGCGTGAGTTTCGCAACTTACACCAGGGGAACCGCTCCGTGGCCCAGTATGTTGATGATTTCAGCATGTTGGCTCATTATGCACCAGGAGATGTGGCCGATGATGCAGCCAAAGAGGAGAAGTTCTCGGAAGGACTCAACGATGAATTGAGCGTGCAACTGATGGTGGCTACTTTCAACAACTACCAGGAGCTTGTAGACAAGGCCCTCATCTTGGAGGGGAAGTAGTAGCAAATCGAAAACTGTAAGAGGAAGTATGTACAAGGGAAGTCTCACTCTGGAGCTCAACAGAAGCCCCGCTACTCCCCATACTCAGGAAATACCGGATCAGGGACCGGTAAGTATGGAGGACGCACTCATCACGTGTACAACCATGGAGGCCACAACCATGGAGGAAATGGGAATAATCGTCCCAACAATGGCAACTTCAAGAATGGCAATGTAAGTGGGAATGGCAACCAACATCGTTCCTCTCCAGCCCAGAAGGATCTGAATCATATCACCTGCTTCAAGTGCCAGAAGACAGGGCACTATGCCACTGAATGCCCTCAGAACAAGCAAGGAAATGGAAACGGCAACAACAATGGCAACTCCGCAGCTAAGAGGCCAAATCCTTTTCCTCGTGCTCAAGTGAACCACATTGATGTGGAAGAATTCTATGATCAGCCCGAGACCGTGGTTGGTAAGTTTTTATTGCATTCACGTCCAGTTATGGTACTTTTTGATTCTGGTGCAACTCACTTATTCATATCAAGGGTAGTTGTGGAAAAGTATGGTTTACCCACCAGAACCCTTAGTCAGCCCATTAAGGTCAATTCCCCAGGAGGTATGATGATGGCAGGGATAGGATGCCACGCCTTGAAACTCCATATAGGAAACCATGGTTTTCCCACCGACCTCATCGTAATAGAATCCCAAGGATTGGATGTAATCCTAGGCATCGATTGGATGACCAAGCATGAAGGAAATCTTGATTTCCGCAGCAAGTCTATTTTACTCACCACCCAGGGAACAAGAAGATGAAGTATATATCCCGACGCACACGGATGAGTGCTCGGTTAAATTCCCTCACAGGAGTTGTTCAGGAGGAAGTGTCGGTGGTACAAGACTTTCCAAATGTATTCCCGGAGGAATTACCAGGCATGCCAGCGGATAGAGAGATTGAATTGCTAATAGAGTTACTACCAGGAACCGCCCCAATTTCCAAGAGACCCTATCGGATGCCCAGAAATGATTTAGTAGAAATCAAGAAGCAGATTAAGGAGTTATTGGATAAGGGATATATTCACTCAAATTCTTCACCTTGGGGAGCCCCAGTTCTTTTGGTGGAGAAGAGAGATAAAACCTTGAGGATGGTAGTCGATTATCGTGCATTGAACGAGGTGACTATCAAGAACAAGTACCCTCTGCCGATGATTAATGACTTGTTTGATCATTTAGTAGGAGCCAAAGTATTCTCCAAGATCGATCTTTGATCAGGGTATCACCAATTGAAAATTCGTGAACAGGATATACCCAAAACAGCCTTCACCACAAGGTATGGCTTATATGAGTATATAGTCATGTCTTTTGGTTTGACTAATGCTCCTGCCTACTTCATGAATATGATGAACAAGGTGTTTATGGAATACCTGGACAAGTTTGTCGTGGTGTTCATCGATGACAATTTGATATTCTCCAAGAGCGAGGAAGAACACAAGGAACACTTGCGTTTAGTTCCGGAGAAGCTTAGAGAGCATCAGTTATATGCCATGTTCAGTAAATGTGAATTCTGGCTGACGGAAGTCGGATTCCTTGGACACATTATTTCCGGAGAAGGAATAGCAGTAGACCCCGCTAAGGTTGAAGCAGTCACTGAGTGGAAGTCACCCACCTCAGTTAAGGAGATCCGCAGTTTTCTCGGACTTGCCGAACATTACCGAAGATTGATTTAGAATTTCTCAAAGATTGCCAAACCCATGACGGAATTGTTGAAGAAAGAGTCTAAGTATATCTGGACTGAGGAATGTGAGGCCAGTTTCCAGGAGTTGAAGAAACATTTGGTCATAGCCCCAGTGTTGATACTGCCAAACATTCGGAAGGACTTCCAGGTTTATTGTGACGCATCACGCTAAGGACTTGGAGGAGTACTCATGCAGGAGGGAAAAGTTGTAGCCTATGCATCCAGACAGCTATGATCCCATGAGTTGAATTATACCACCCATGATTTGGAACTAGCAGCCGTACGTGCAGCCGTAGTGCACGTACTCACGCTCCAGATTAGAAATTTTACAAAAACGAACCGGTACGCGTTAGTTTTCGGTCATCCGCCGCAAACACCCCACACGCTCAGGACCTTGGCAAATCACATCACGCCACGTAGCCCTGTCCGTTCGCTAGGAATTTGGTTCCTTTCTGTTTTGTTTTAGAAAACAGAATGTTTTCTGTTTTGTTTTAGTTGTAACTTTTAAAATAATTAGTGTTTTTAATTGATTCTTTTTGCATTAGGTCACATATTTCATGTAGTTTCATCCTGTAGTCTTATATTTCAAATTTGAACTTTTAAATTTGAATCTAACCAAATTTGCTTAAATTACTAAAATCTGTATAACTAGAGTTTAAAAATATATTTTTGTATAAATCTTTTGGCCACTGGTTTGTATTAGTTAGACCTATCATCCTAGAAAGTTTGAAAATTTTTAGGATACATTTGGTTAGTGTTTTTAACAAAAACAGAATCTGCTTAGTTCTTAATAGAGTTTAGTTAATTTGATTTTAGTTTAGTTTGAATCTGAGTTAGTTTAACTTTTGTTTTTAGTTTTCATTAGGTTCTATTGTTTCAACAGTAGGTGAAATAACTTGTTGTTAATAAAAATAATTGTTTAGTTTTATACCTTATTGTTATAGGAAATCTTCATTCCTTTCCATTAGGTATAGTTTTATAAAGCAATTTAGTTTTACTTTTCACAAAACATTTAGGAGATTTAATTCTGTCTTCTAATAAAGAATTTTAGTAATTCTTTTGTGTTAAGTGATGTTCTGTTTATAATAATAATAATAATAATAATAATCATTTTGTTTCATACTCCAATACTATAGGAAACTCTAGTATCTACATTAAGTGGTGTTTTATAAAAATTTATAATTTTAGTAGCATTTCTTTTCACTAATGTTGTAGTGGATTTAATTCTGTTAACTAAATATAAATTTTATTATTTCTTTCTGTTAACTATTGTTTTGTTATTAAAAATAGTTGATTGGAATTTTTCTAGTAGTTTTGACACAAAAAAAAATTGTGAGACAAATATTGGGTTTGAATTTCTTTCTCTTGATTGATACTATTGAATTGTTTTATTTTAGTCTTGTTGATTGTGTGATTTGTATTATTAGTTGTATGCTTATTGTGTGTTTTGTTTGATTTGTTAGATCATCCGGAGTGCAAAGCTTGTTATCTAGAGTCACTTGAGTACGAGGATCGTCAACAAGGCAAGTCAGTTTGATCATGTTTAGCCATGTTTTTATTGCATTAGTTCTAGCATCTCCCCAATTGCATGCAAAGTAGGTAATTTGGAAACTTGGTTACTTGATATAGTATCATGTGGTAGGATCCCCTCAACCCTTTTGACATACTGGCCCCGGGAAACGTTGATTTATATTTTGCTATGCTAATAGTAGACGGGGTTGGTTGTGTGATTCATGAGAGTTGTGAGATAATAATTTCAAGACCTACAAGATGATCAAGACGTCATGACCCGTGTTTTCAACATACGTCTGGTAGATGATGGTTGAACAGCGCCCTGGAGAAACCGGTGGTTAGCCTAGGTGTTGCTGGAGGAGTGCCAGTATTCACGCGCAAAGGTCCACCCAGGCACAAAGAGATGGATGGATGCTTCAAGACCCAAGGCTTACCTGCACAGCCACAAGCCATTATGGGCTCTGGCTTGGTTGGATATCGTGGTGACCCTAGACAGGCGGTGCTCTGAGATGTAGAAGAATGGTAGGAAAGGATGGGCACCGACAGAGTCTCAGGGAAACCCTTTAGAAGACCATGTTTTGGTCATCCGTTTCTCAAACACCCGGAAGTGCGAGAAATTCAACGGAGGCGATCAAATCTTGTGGGGAACGTGTGCAAAACTCTGCAGAGTACCCAAACCTAATCGATTAGCCGTGTCCACGGTCATGGACAACTTGAGCCAAAGGAACTGAAACTATCTGGAATTCTCAACACAAATAATGATATTGATGTGGGTATAAATGACAACTTGGGTATGAGAATTGGTTTGTGGAACCATCTCATTAATCAACCAACATTGTAGTAATAATATCCCCCCTCTTGTAGTAGGATTTTTTTTGGCTTTATGCAAAACTTACTAGCCCACCTGCTAGATATGCATATAGAATAGATGATTTGCTTGACACCCCCTCTTTTGTGACATTGCCGGCATATTCAATATGCTGACCTACCTGGTTGCAACGTATCATGTTGCAGAGTATTTTTCCAACCAGGAGTGAGGATACGCTCTACGCTCGGTGAGATGCCCTTGGAGTCAGATGGACTCAACTACCTTTGAAGCTTCCGCAAGTTTAGTTATTCTCATGAGTTGGCCTTCAGCCACTTTATTGTAATTCTTATTGTAATAAATGACTCGATATGAGATTTCGATTTATAAAGCTGTGTGATTTCCCTTTGATATATACATTGATGTACCGTGTGTGTACCAGCACGATCTTGGGATGGTATGGAAACACCGGAGATTCGACCTTTCAGGTCGGGTCGCTACAAATTTATTAGAATACTCTATGTACTTCACTTATATCTTTTGAGTTAGGGAATTTTGCTCTATTGCTTCACTTATATATTTTTAGATTGTGGTGGTGTTTTATTTTATAGAAATAATTGAACTCTCATACCTCACTTATATTATTGTGAGAGTCTTTAAACAACATGCTAATTGGTTTAGGTTATGAATTTAGTCCTAATATAATGGGCGTCGAAGAGGGATATAATGAAAACTTTCATATAAAGTGCATTTAATACTATGAGAAGTTTGATTCCTTGCATATAGTTTTGATATATAAAGCTGGTGATATTAGAGTCATGCTAGTGAGCAATTGTGGATTGGTAGAAATACTTGTGTTAAAATATTTTATTCCTGTAGCATGCACGTATGGTGAACCATTATGTAATGAAGTCGGAGCATGATTTGTTTATCGATTGTCATCCATTTTGTGAAGGTCGGGAGCATACAAAGGTTAACTCCTACCATCCTCTCCCCTAATAGCATGCGTCTAATACTTTGCTTCGATAACTAATAGACTTTTGCAATAAGTATGTGACTTCTTTTTGACTAATGTGAGTCTATGGATTATACACACTCTCACCCGTCCACCTTTTCTAGCCTCTCTAGTACCGCGTAACTTTTGCTGGTGTATTAAACCCACCATATACCCTTCCTCAAAACAGACACCATACCTACCTATTATGGCATTTCTATAGCCATTCCGAGATATATTGCCATGCAACTTCCACCGTTCTGTTTATTATGACACACACCAGCATTGTCAAATTTCTTTGCGTGATAGTAAGATAGCTAGCATGATGCTAATGTCATTTGCTATGCTACATTGTTGCACATCCCGGTACACCTACGGAGGCATTCATAGCGAGTCATAATTTGTTCTAAGTATTGAGTTGTAATTCTTGAGTTGTAAGTAAATAAAAGTCTAATGATCATCATTATTAGAGCATTGTCCCATGGGAGGAAAGGATGATGGAAGCTATGATTCCCTCACAAGTTGGGATGAGACTCTGGACTTTAAAAATAATAAAAGTGGCCAATGAAGCCCAAATAAAAAAAGAGGCCAAAAGATGCCCACCAAAAAAATGACAGAAAAGAGAGAAGGGACAATGCTGCTATCTTTTTTCCACACTTGTGCTTCAAACTAGCACCATGATCTTCATGATAGAGTCTCTTATTTTGTCACTTTCATACCACTAGTGGGAATTTTTCATTATAATGCACAACCACTTAGTTTCTTTTTGAGCTTTCATAGACTTATAGCTCTAGTGCATCCGTTGCATGGCAATCCCTACTCACTGACATTGATATCTATAAATGGGCATCTCCATAGCCTGTTGATACGCCTACTTGAGTGATACTATCTTCTCCTTTTCCTCATGACCTCCACCATATCCTATTTCACCTATAGTGCTATATTCATGGCTCACGCTCCCGTACTGTGTCAAAGTTGAAAAGGTTTGAGAACATAATAAGTCTGAAACAATTGCTTGACTTGTCATCGGGGTTGTGCATGATTTAAATACTTTGTGTGGGGAAGATGGAGCATAGACAGACCATATGAATTTGTAGGGACAACTTTCTTTGGCCATGTTATTTTGAAGAGACACGATTGCTTTGTTAGTATGCTTGAAGTATTATTGTTTTTATGTCAACATTAAACTTTTGTTTTGAGTCTTATGGATATGAACAATCATGACACAATAAAGAATATTACATGGATAAATATGTTAGGTAGCATTCCACATGAAAAATTCTGTTTTTATCATTTACCTACTCGAGGACGAGCAGGAATTAAGCTTGGGGATGTTGTAATGTCTCCAACGTATCTATAATTTTTGATTGTTCCATGCTATTATATTATCTGTTTTGGATGTTTTATATGCATTAATATGTTGTTTTATATTATTTTTGGGACTAACCTATTAACCTAGTGCCCAGTGCCAGTTTCTGTTTTTTCCTTGTTTTTGAGTATTGAAGAAAAGGAATATCAAACGGATTCCAAACGATATAAAATTCTGCGATGATTTTTCGTGGACCATAAGGAACCTAGGAGGCTTGGAGAAGAGGCCAGAAGACCTACGGGTGGGCCACAAGCAACCAGGGCATGCCCCTGGCTTGTGAGCCCACCATAGCTCCTTGAACCCTAATTCTCCGCCTATAAATTCAGAAATATTCCCCCAATACCAAAAAGAGCCATGATAATACTTTTCTGCAGCCATAGGCCTATGTTCCCGTGAGATCCCATCTCGGGGCCTTTTCCGGTAATCTGCCGAAGGGGGATTTGATCACGGAGGGCATCTACATCAACACAATTTCCCTTCCGATGATGCATGAGTAGTTCACCTCAAACCTTCGGGTCCATAGCTAGTATCTAGATGGATTCTTCTCTCTCTATGTTCTTCAATACCATGTCCTCCATGATCTTCATGGGGATCGATCCGATGTAATAATCTTTTATGGTGTGTTTGTCGAGATCCGATGAATTGTGGGTTTATGATCAGATTATCTATGAATATTATTTGAATATTCTTTGAATTATTATATGCATGATTGCATATCTTTTCAAGTCTCTTCGAGTTATTGGTGTGGTTTGGCCAACTAGATTGGTAATTCGTGCAATGGGAGAAGTGCTTGGTTTTGGATTCAATCTTGCGGTGTCCTCACCAGTGAGAAAGTAGGGGTAGCGAGGCACGTATTTGTATTGTTGCCATAAAGGATAAAAAGATGGGTTTTTCATCATATTTCTTGAGTTTATCCCTCTACGTCAGGTCATCTTAATGCGTTACTCTATTCTTCATGAACTTAATACTCTAGATGTAGGCACGAGTCGGTCGACGTGTGGAGTAATAGTAGTAGATGCGGAATCGTTTCGGTCTACTTGATATGGACATGATGCCTATATGAATAATCATTGCCTTGGATATCGTCATAACTATGCGCTTTTCTATCAATTGCTCGACAGTAATTTGTCCACCCACCGTATTATTTTCCTTCGAGAGAGAAGCCTCTAGTGAAACCTGTGGCCCCCGGGTCTATTTTCCATATTATATTGTCAGATCTATAAACCAAAAATACCAAAAATACCTTTCTGCAATTTTATTTAATTTTATTTAGTTTTATATTTAGTAATCTTTTATATCTATCTCTATCAGATCTCATCCTTGCAAGTAACCATGAAGGGATTAATAAACCCTTTATAGCGTTAGGTGCAAGGGTTTGATTGCTTGTCTAGGGCATAGATTGGGGCCTTTCTTATACCTCCTACTAGATTCATACCTTGGTTCTCAACAACTGAGGGAAATACTTATCTACTTTGCTGCATCACCCTTTCCTCTTCAAGGGAAAACCAACGCAAGCTCAAGAAGTAGCAATAATCCTAATAGAGCGTTTGTGTTACGTAAGACTACATGGTTCGAAGTAATTTTGATTTAGTCGAATGATATCGATCGTGATACCATGTTTCATGAAGGATGATAAGTAGAAGAAATTGGATGATGTTGGAGGTGATTTAGGACTCTAATAAGCATGATCTTGGAGTTTAGTTGGTCATGAGATTGGAAGATCATGGACATACTATGATGATCATTGTTGCAATGATGCTTGGATTATAGGAACTCCAGGAGATTATGTAAGACTCCATCAATATTGGATTTATAGGAGTCACAGGTCATGTAACGATTTATGGAATTGAAGGACCACCTGCCCGGATTTGTAGGAAGCGAAAAAGATCTCGGGTTGTATATACGTGTTTTCTTAGCATAGAAATGTAAGACCTTAGACCTTGGATAGGTCAGCAAGGCACTTGGATTTGTAGTGTCATGATCAAGCTTAGCGTCTTGTATGCTATCCCAAGGATTTTTACATAGGGATATAGATGAGTACCTGTTGGGGTAAATGAACAGGGGTGTTCTTTTCCCCTGCATCGTGCCCGGATGGTCAGCCACCATCGCCCGGCAGCCACAACCTGCACAGGAGGTATGAGCAAAGAACCACGCTAGCAAACAAGACAAGACTCCAACAAGCTTAACAGAGTAGCCCAGGCCTGGGCTATGGCGCGCCAAGCACGCCCCAGACGCTTGTCGAGGACCAAGGTACACTTGCTTCCTAGAAGACCGGGTAGGACATCCCCCGGCAAGCATGAGCCAACTAGGCACCACTACACCGCATTGCTAAGCCCGTCTATTATCGATGCAATGTCAAGCCCTCAAGCATCTAATCATATCTCGCTAAGCATGTGGCGACACAATCGAAGGGAAGTTATGCTCAGTCAACACCCGCCCTCCAACGTGTCAAGTTCTTAAGCAACGACCTGCCAAACGGTGGCTAGAGCTTTGCTGGGAATGTACCCCCAAGCACCACCTAGGCAGGTAATCATGGTATTTTGTTCTAAATGCCAGAGTTAGGTATGATAGCTCTGCTTATCTATCTAATTGATCGATAATAGCTGTTTTGCCATTTTGGTGACCCCTTGCACTATAAAAGGAGGCCCAAGGCAACCTAGCTCAAGATTGGCAATTCCTACCCTCGAACACTTGTACTAATGCAGTCGTTCCTTTCCCGACAACAGTCCATGCGGGGCTAGTAGCCCTGTGTTCTTCGTGTTCCCCCAATCAATCCACCAAAAAGTAGGACTAGAGTTTTACGCTTAGCAGTGGCCCGAACTTGGGTAAAAATGCATGCGTCTTGATCGTCATGCCATCCCGCGATCGCTGCTCTTCATGCAACGTGAACCCCCTTCCGAACCAAAAGGGATCCATGATCCCATAGGTGATTGAGAGCATTCGTGCCCCGACATCTTTGGTGCGCCAGGTACAGGGCGTGCATCATTTGCGCGAACCCGAGTTCGTGAACAACGAGTCGATCTTCATCATCATCTTCTTCGACAATGGCGCCAAAGAAGAAGACTGGTGCGGCCACGCATCCTTCTATTTGTAGGACTCAATGTGCGTTATATCTACTAGAGGGGGGGTGAATAGGCGATTTTTTACAAATTCATCACTTGAGGTATTTAAACTTTGAGGAATTTTAAATGTGATGAATAACTAGCAGCAGAATAAGTAGTCAAGTGCATGAGGAACATAGCGACAACATAGTCATCATGATGAAATGAAACATGCACAAATTACAAGTAGCGTGACACAGGATAAGCAGGTGAGGAACAAGGTAACTTGAAGAATTTGAGGTGAGGAAATTGTGAAAGTCTTCAGTCAAATTGTTCAAACAGAAAAGTTCAATTTCATCAACAGTTATACGAGGAAATGAAAGTGTTGAGGAAATAGAACTAGGTAGCTTGATGAAGACAATGATTTGATGACCCAGTTCCAACTATCGTGATAGTCGAACGTCTTTGGAGCGGCCTAGTATTTAAACCAGAGGACACATAGTCCTAGGACACACAGTCCTTATCGTATTCTCATTGAGCTAAGGTCACACAGTCCTCGCCCAACACCCATGGTAAGTTTTCAGGGTAGACTTCCAAAACCCTCACAAAAATGTTCACCCGGCGATCCACATTTTACTGCCAGATGCTCTAGACCAAGTTCACTTTGTGATCCCCAATTGACTATAGGAGCACTAGAGCATGACACCTAACCGTCTGGAGGATGCACAGTCCACGAAGGTAACAAGCGTCGTTTCCACACATGAATTTCTTCAGTGATGCTCAATCACTTTAGGTTTGGTGGTTTGGTTGTGGGTTTTTCCTCACTTATGATTTTCACTCAAAGTCCTCGGAGGATGGGTTGCTCTCAAATGACAAGTGTCAGTTCTCTCTCGGAGCAGCCAACCAACTAGTGGTTGTGGGGGTGGCTATTTATAGCCAGGATATGATATGACATAAATGCCCCAAATGATATGACCATTATGTGGATACTTGTGATTGGGGACAACTGGCGCTAAGAACAACAACGGTCGGAATTTCAAACTATGAAAGTCCTCAGACATATCATGTTCCTTTCTTGTAGGCAATTCGCACTGGCGAAATCCTAACTCCTTAGTCAGATCAATTTCCTCACAGACCAGAAGAACTTCGTCTCTGTCACTGAAGAACTTGTCTGAACCATAAGAGAATTCCAAAGGCTTCACTCGAAGGATTATATAGGTTGAGGATTTTGGAGTTGGGCATCAGTTGGAAATTTTCTTGAGTATTACCTCGGCCCCCTTTAACAATACGGCGTTTCCTATGACTCAAATAAAGGAAATGAAACTAGGAAAACAAAATTCTTCACGCTTCATATTCCTCGTTCATATCTTCAAGGTCAGACCAACTTCTTCATTTTCAAAGTCTTCACAAAGTCTTCACAAAAGTCTTCAGAAAGTCTTCAACAAAGTCTTCATTTGAAGACATACATTTTTAGGGGTTGATAATCTCTGAATATATCAAACTCCTCATCGACTTATAGAGCCTGTGTAAACTCACAAACACATTAGTACCTTAACCTATAGGTCTTCAATATACCAAAATCACTAAGGGGCACTAGATGCACTAACAATCTCCCCCTTTTTGGTGATTGATGATAAATAGGCTAAGTTTTCAACGCGGATAGACATATGAAGTGAAAGTACTTAGTTTGAGGAATTTGATTGCAAGATATAGAGGAACCCCCCCTAAAGATGTGCATATGTGAGGACTTTCCTTTGGATTGCAAATGCACATGGTAGGTGAAAACATGGAGAACTCCCCCTATATCTTGTAATTCATTCACGCATTTGAACATATGATATGAAGAATTTGAAATGCGTGAGGAAAATGGGGTCTGACAAATTTCAGCATGTATGCATTTAGGTACTTGAGGAAATAAACATGCGAGGAAATAGTTCAAAAGTGTCATACCACCATCAGACTTAAGTTTACAACTCCACCAAAAAAAGTTTCAGAAGAGCGAGAGTTGTAACTCAAACCAAAATAGCCCATATATAGAGATCCGCATGAATACTAACTCAATTTTTCTCCCCCTTTGTCATCGAAGATCAAAAGGGACGAAAAAGTGAGGACTAACGCCCTTTGTTGGTGAGGAAGGAGCACCAGCGTTGTCGTGGTCGTTTGTCGATGCAGGGCCTGCCGCAGTGTCGTTAATATCTTCATCATCATCGCGCTCTCGAGATGAAGAAAATCAACTTGTAACCATCATCGGAACTTGAACTTTCTTGAATTTCTTCTGAGGTCGACGAGCCCAGTCAGGATGTTCCTCAGGATCAAGCTCATCCAGTTCTTCAGAAGACATGAGGTGAGACAGTACGGCCCAAGAGCGGTTGAGGTTTTCAAGCGCATAGTAGTGATTTCTCTTCACGGCGTTCTGCATCACAGTCATGTTCTGCACAATGTATCCAAGTTGACGCTTCACCCACTTGTGATTGCGATCGACCTTCTGATGAAGACGTATTAGAAGCTCGCGATCAGTCATCACTCGAGGGGCAGACTCTTGAGGTTTGTGAGCTGAGGCCTTTGCATCCGAGTCTTGAGTGGCAGTGTCATCATTGGTGGAGAAGGAAGCGGCTTTGCAAAATTTTCCATCCAATGGACGAGTGCCTGCATCAATGACAACCTTGCCTTTTCCTTCGAGTGAGGCAATTGTGCTTTTGATGACTTCAATTGGAGGCAGGAAGCCAAAGTGGATCTGGAAATTTGCCTTGAAAGGAACTAAGGACTTTTCCCTGATGAATTTCATTATCCAAGGTGCATAGGGCTTCTGTTCAAATGGAGCTAAAGCAGCATTGGCCAAAGTCCTCATGAAGAAGTCGTGTAAGTCAATGGGAATCCCATGACTGATGTTGAAGAGCATATTCTTCATGACTCCTTCCATTTCTTCTTCATCTGAATCATGGCCCTTCTGAGGACTTAGTATATTTGTGAGTATACGGTAGACAGTCCTGGGCACATATAACAGATCCTTCACAAGGAAGGTTTTTCGTTGAGGCTTTCCAGGAGGCAATGTCTTCATCAACACTTGCATCAGCTGATCTGGAAGTGCAGGCTCATCAAACAGTTTGCGATCTTCATCTGAAGGAATTGGAACTGGTACAAACTGAAGCAATTCAGAAGCTTGAGCAGTGAAGTGTGTTGATCCTGTCATCCAGTCCAATATCCAGGAGTTGACGTCTGAAGCATTTCCGCTGATATGCAATGTGGCATAGAACTGAAGAATGAGTTCTTCATTCCAGTCACAGATGTCGATGCAGAATGGGAGAATGCCTACATCATGAAGAACTTGGAGCACCGATGTGAATGATGGAAGGGTTTCCATGTCAGCATGAGGAATTTGGTGGTGCTCGAAGACTTTGTTCTTCTTAAAAAGAACTGATGCATAGTAGTTGAGTTGTGTTGCCATCCAGAACCTGTTGCGACCGGCCGTGGCAAAGTCATAGGGATTTGGACCAGTGAAGAACATTCGTTCATTGAAGAAATTGTGCTTGAGGAATTTGGGGCGTACTGAGCCTTTGAATGGCATTCTTGGCTTCGGTTGAAGATCTGGCTTGAAGCGCCCCTTAATCTCCTTTGGCATGGGAGAAAAACCTTCATACACAAAGATTTGGAGAGTTGGTTCCTCAGTTGCGGCGGGAGCATCAAGATCATCAGCCGTTGAAGTTGGAATTTCTTCAGTCGGAGCAGGCGACCGAGGAATCTCTGTCAGAGAAGTAGTCATTGGTGAATTTGGGTGTGCTGATTCCCAATATTCATCATTGATGACAAGCGTTGTATTGCTAAGGTCTACGTCCTCATTAATTTCTTCAACTCCAGCCTCTTCAACAGTGAACTAAGGCTGGGGCGATGATACCTTTGAAGTTGAAGTAATGTCTTCAACTTCAATTTCTTCATCAATCTGCTCTGTCGAAGCAGCAGACTGATCTTCATCTTCATCTGGGATGACATATTCCACCCCAAATGATACAATTTTGTAGGCAGGTGCTGAGGAAATTAGTGTAACATCAATAGGTCGAGTTGAACAACTTGGCATAGTCTTCAACTTCTTCACAGCTGAGGTGTCTGAATCTGATGCTTTTCTCTTGAGAGTCTTTTCCTCAGCAGTGTCAGTTTCTTCAGGAACGACTGATGCAGCCGCCCTGGTGTGTTCGGTTTCTTCAGGCGCAGCAAAAGCTTAAGCTGCCTTTCAGTTTCTTCAGGCACAACAGTGGTGGTTGTCCTGGCATGATCACCAGTGGTCTGAGTTTCCTCAGCAGCACTGGCAGTTGCATCTGGTGTAGAAGCATTTCCATCAGCAGTTTCATCAGGCTGAGCAAATTCATCAGCCTGAGGATTTTGTGGTTGCGATCGAGCAGCAACCCTAGTGTTGTGATCATTCACTACAGCCTGAGCAGCCCTGACGAATCTCACCTTGGTGCCCTTCCATTCAGCATCATATCTCTCTTGATCCTGAGAGAGTGTGCGAATTTCAGACTGAATAGTGACAAGTTGATTTGGGGTCAAATTCATCACATTATTCTCAGAAACTTTTCCTTCCGAACCCTGTTCCTCTTAGCTCTCAGAGCTTGCTCTCTTCCATTTTTCTTCAAGGATGAAGTGGGTGAGGACATGATCCATTCCAAGAGGCAGATTTAGTGAAGAAAGTTGGGTGCTTGGGTCTTCATACCATATATCGATGAAGTTGAGGATCATCTTAGGATCAAGCTTGAGAGGAACAAAGCTCCCCTTTGCTATAGCAGCCTTTTGCTGACTGTGCTTGATGATTTCTTCCAATTCCTCCTCATCAGCTTCATCATCATCATCCTTAGAACCTGAGGGTATGGTCACACAGCCTTGCTTCAGTGAGGACTTGGTCTTTGACCTCGTTGAGCAATTTTCTTCAGCTTCAACGAAGAAGGGCTAGTTGAAGATGCCGTCGAAGACAGAGTAGCAACCGTTCTAGCAGATGAAGACTTTGTAGGCCAAGGCCTTTGACCTTGAGGGATCTGCTGTGAAGGTTTTGCGGTTGAAGAACTTGTCTTCAATGCAGATTTCTTCCTCATGATTTTCTTCGGAGCACTTGCCGAGACTCCGGCAGAGGCAACAGCAACAGAATCTTCATTGAATTTCTTCATTGCCTCTTTGGCTTTCTTTGCCAGCTTGGCTTGCTGCTTCTCCCACATGTGAGGAAAGTAATCACCAGTCTTGATGCTTGTGGGATCAGCAATTTGGTTTGGAGCAAGGGGAGGCCTTCTGCAAGGAGGTTTTACTGCAAATTTCGTCATTTATTTTGGAGTTACATAATGATACTTCTTCCATTCCCTTGCCCATCTCCTCTCAATTTTCTGCAGACGAATTTTTATCTACTTGGTCGTTTCTTTGCCATGAGTTTCTTCATCGGGTGTGCAGTATTCGTCATACACGTCATCTGGGATCTCAAAGGTGATGTGCACATCTGGCTTCTTTCCACCTTTCTGAGGTTTCTTTCTGTCAGCCATTTTCTTCACTTGAGGAATATGAACTCTTGAGGACTCTGAAGAAGTACACAGTTTTTCCTCAAGGAGCGCTGCAAATGAGTTAAGTTGATGAGAACCTAGTGATCCATCAGCGGGCATGTTGTACCTGTGAACAGAGTATAGGTGCGAGGAATTTGAAGAGTTCATATGCATTCTCAGAATTTTTTTAAATAAAATAGGTGCGAGGAATTTGACCATGGGTGTCTTTGATGAATTTCACTAAGTGTTCTTTGTCTCAGGTTCCAGAGTGTTGCAAATTATGAGGATTCACACAATTGAGGAATCTTTGAAGAAAGTCATTACTTTAGGGAAGAAACATCAAGTATGTGAGGATGTAAGGTGCTTTTAGAATAAGGTTCATAAAGAATAAACACCTTTTGAGGAATATGAAGAGCATTTGAGGATCAAACAAGGGCAGTAAAAATAAATTTTGTTTACCCTTGTGAAGAACACGACGAACAAGAGATGAGATTTAGAAGTTCGTCCGTTCAGATCTCCCACGCCCTAGCTTGACAGAGGGAGATAGATACAATGGCGGTGGGATGAGGACTTCCTCGGCCAATGCGAGTACGGCGACGACGAGGTCGAGGCAGTGAAGCTCTTCCTCACCAGTGATGATAACTTTAGTGGTGGCGCTAGGTTGGAGCTTGGGAGAGGGATGAGATGAGGAGTAACCGAGCACAGTTGAAGGGGAGGGGGTATTTATAGAGGGAGTGAAAACCAATCTTCCCGAAGATTTTGGACCAGATTGCCCCTGACCCTTGCTCTCCACGTGACCGGTGTCACCCATGTTCTGAGTAGGGGATATTATGGGGGATCATGGGTTATCCAGTTGTGGGTATCGCAACCGTTTGAGCGGGAACCGCTGAAAATTTTGATAGTGGAAATTTCAAATCTTCTGTTCGCAAATTCTTGAGCTGTCAAGGACACAGGGAAGACTTTGATGGAGTTTCAAAGTAGAAAGCATATGAAGAATTTGTGAATAGACTGGGTTGAGTTTAGCATAGAGGGGGAAGGGTCCGATCACATTCACTTAGATGAAAAACAACTTCAAGAATTAGCAATAAGTGACTGCTGTTGAGGACATTGAAAACTGAAATGTATATATAGTCAATGAAGAACATGAGTTTCAAAGTTTGAAGAATTTGAAAAGTTGAGGAATTTGAAAATTTGAGTAATTTGCAAATTTTAGGAATTCGATAATTTGAAGAATTTTCAAAAATGACGAACAACTCAATTTTGAAGAATTTCAACTTTGGTTGGTGGCGTGACCCACCGTATAAGAATGACGATTTCAGACACCATGTATAATAGTCATAGGGTTCTGAGAATCAAATTCTTCAGTAATTTCTTCACACTTAGAGGGTTATTCTTCATTGATTGAAGAAAAATGTTACTTCGTGTGTTGCACATCAAAGTCATCAATTTTGCATAAGTGTTCGGATGCGTGCCCTTCTTCAAAGAACAATCAAAGATTCTAAGATATTTAGCTCACACCGCAACTTGCAAAATCTCTTTTCATCCAAGGGCTTGGTGAAGATATCGTCCAGTTGTTCTTCAGTGGGGATGTGGTCGATGGAGATTTTGCCCTTGAGTACATGATCTCGAAGAAAGTGATGGCGAATCTAGATGTGGTTGGTCTTGGAGTGCTAAACTAGGTTATATGCAATCTTCATGGCACTCTCGTTGTCGCAGTAGAGAGGCACATTCTTCAACTTGATGTCGTAGTCCTTGAGGGTTTGCTTCATCCATAGTAACTAAGCACAGGATGAGCCAGCATGAATGTACTCAACTTCAACAGTAGAGAGTGAGATGCACTTCTGCTTCTTCGACGACCAACAAACTAGGGATCATCCGCGGAAATGACATGTCCTTGAGGTTGACTTGTGATCCACACGATCTCCAGCATAGTCAACATCAAAGCATCCGACTAGGTGAGGACTTGAGCCCTTGGGATACCATAATCCAAGTGTTGGTGTGTGAGCTAAGTATCGAAGAATATGTTTCACAGCCTTATGGTGTGATTCCTTCGGTGTTGCTTGGAATCGGGCACACATGCAAACACTTAGCATAATATCAGGCCTAGATGCACATAGATACAAGAATGAGCCAATCATGGAGCGGTATACCTTTTGATCAAAATATTTACCATTTTCATCAGTGTAGAGGTGGCCTTTTGAAGGCATTGGAGTTTTGACGCCTTTGAATCTTGCATGTCGAATTTCCTCAAAACATCCTTGAGGTACTTCTCTTGGGAGATGAAGATGCCATTGTCTTGTTGACGAATTTGAAGACCTAAGAAGAATTTCAACTCTCCGATCATAGACATTTGATATTCTTCACTCATCATATAGGAAAATTCATCACTGTAACGTTTGTCAGTACAACTAAAGATAATATTGTCTACGTATATTTGGCATATGAACAGTTCATTGTCATAGGATTTTGTGAAAAGAGTGGGGTCGAGTGAACCGGGTTTGAATCCTTTCTTCATGAGGAATTCCTTGTTGAGTGTCGTACCACGCCCGAGGGGCCTGCTTGAGGCCATCGAAGGCCTTGTTGAGTCTGAAGACTTTGTCAGGATGCTTAGGGTCTTCAAAACCTAGGGGTTGAGCAACATATACTTCTTCCTGAAGCTTACCATTGAGGAATGCACTTTTAACATCCATTTGATATAAGATGATATTATGATGATTAGCATAAGCAAGCGATATGCGAATAGCCTCAAGTCTAGCAACAGGTGCAAACATTTCATCAAAGTCAATTCCTTCAACCTGTGTGCAGCCTTGAGCTACAAGACAAGCCTTATTCCTCACCACAAGGCCATTTTCATATTTCTTGTTGCGGTAGATCCACTTGGTACCTATGATGTTATGTTTGCAAGGATCTAGCCGCTTGACAAGTTCCCACACATTGTTGAGCTTGAACTGATGCAATTCCTCTTGCATAACTTGAATCCACTCAGGCTCCTTGAATGCTTCATCAACTTTGGTGGGCTCTATGATAGAGACAAAGGCAAAGTGCCCACAAAAGTTAGTTAAATGTGAAGCTTTTGAGCGAGTGAGGGGGACCTTGTGCATTGATGTCATCTATGATTTTGTCAATCTGTACTTCATTTGCAACTGTAGGATGAGCAGGTTGACGTGGCTGAGGACTTCATTCAGCATCATTTTCTTCAGGTGTATAAACATGAGAGTCTTCATTTGTTGGAATGACTTCCTCAGTGGGTATGATATCTTCAGTTGCCTTCAGCTGGATGCATTACTTGGAAGACTGTTCATCTAACATAGAAGGCAGGTGCTCTCTTTGCGAGCCATTAGTTTCATCGAACCGCACATCTAGAGTTTCAACAACCTTGTGATGGTAGTTGTTGAAGACTTTGTAGGTGTGCGAGTCCTTACCATAACCAAGCATAAAACCTTCATGTGTTTTCATTGCAAACTTAGAACTGTGGTGAGGATCTCTGATCCAGCATTTTGTACCGAAGACTTTGAGATAACTTACATTAGGTTTCTTGCTATTCATAAGTTCATATGAAGGCTTCTTGTAGAATTTGTGAAGATATACGCTATTGATGATGTGGCATGCAGTATCAATTGCCTCAGGCCAGAAGCAAAGAGGAGTCTTGTATTCATCAAGCATGGTGCGAGCCATCTCAACTAGAGTCCTATTCTTGCGCTCCACGATGCCATTCTGTTGAGGAGTATAAGGGGCAGATAACTCATGAGTAATACCAAGTTCATCAAGATATTCATCAAGATTAGTGTTCTTGAATTCAGTCCCATTATCACTCCGAATATGCTTGATCTTGATGCAAAGTTGGTTGAGGCCCTAGAAGAAAATCGTTTGAAGACATCCTGCACTTCATTTTTGTACAGAATAATATGCACCCAAGTGTAACGAGAGTAATCATTAACAATGACAGAGCCATACAAACTTGAAGCATTTGTTAGTATGGAGTAATGAGTGGGGCCAAAGAGATCCATGTCAAGCAATTCAAAGGGTCAAGTCATGGTCATGATTGTCTTCGAGGGATGCTTGGATCTGGTCATCTTCCCAAATTCACATGCACCGCAGAGGTGGTCCTTGAGGAATTTGACACCCTCGATGCCGATGACGTGCTTTTTCTTCATGAGCGTGTGCAAGTTCCTCATACCCGCATGTCCAAGTTGTCGATGCCACAGCCAGCCTTTTGAAGACTTTGCAAGTAAGCATGTGGCAGGTTGAGGACCTGTAGAGAAGTCAACAATATACAAGTCTCCTCTCCTAAAGCCTTTGAAGACTTTGGAAGTGTCAGATTCCATGATGATAACACAACGATATTTTCCAAATACGACGATCATATCAAGATCACAAAGCATTGAGACAGACATAAGGTTGAACCCAAGGGATTCAACAAGCATCACCTTATCCATGGTTCGGTCCTTTGAGATAGCAACCTTACCAAGTCCCAATACCTTGCTTTTTCTTTTGTCTGCGTAGGTGATATCCTTTAGAGGAGATGGAGTGAGTGGCAAATTCATCAGTAGATTCTTGTCACCAGTCATGTGGTTTGTGCATCCACTATCGAGGACCCACTCAGTAGCTTTTGGAGTATCATCCTCCAGATGAATTAGTACAACTTACAAACTCATATGCTTCAGAGTGAAGAATATGACATCAATTTCATCAGAGAGAATTTCATCACACAAGATAGTAAGCAAGTAGTGTGAGTACGTGAGAAATGAGGAATTCATTTCATCATGATTAGCTTGCGTCCTTTCAAGCATTTCCTCAGGTCTCCAACAAGTTCATCAGATGTTAAGTTTCATCTAGAGACCTGGCCCTGCATAGGAAATTAGTTCAATTTCTTCACCACCCACATGTGGAGGGGTGGCAAAGAATTCATCATTCTGCGAGCACCATATGAGAAGGGAGGCATGTGAGCAAGTGCGCTTCGTTTCATAGGGCGAGGGTTAGTGTACTCAAATGAATAAGCAGAGAAATTCTTTGAGGACTTATGAACATAATGGTTTGAAGAATAATTCACATATTCATAACTCTTAGGTTTTCCCTGCGAAACAGAGGCATTAGTACGAGAATGATAATTTTGACCATTTGAGGAATTGGTCCATATGAGGAATTTGATGTGGGTTCCTATTCTTCATGAGTGGTGTCCTGAGGACATTCACTTGAAGATTTTGTAGGTAGCTCTTGGGAATCCAAATTTTCTTCATAGGAGAACCGTTCTTCAAGTTAGTTCCAACAAATCTAGCAAACACTTCACCTTTCTTATTTTTGAAGAATTTGTAGTTGGAGTCAAGTGACTCATCAGAGGAATATGAAGTTTTATACATAAAGCCAGATAAAGTGGATGGATCTACAGGAGGTCCTTATGCAACAACCCATGAGGTTTTGGGGTACTGCTCAGGTGTCCAGTAGGATCCATCAGCGTTGATTTCCTCACAAAGGCTATACCCTCTTTCCTAGGGTTCCTGTTCAGAATGTGTTTTTTGAGGACATCGCAAAGGGTTTGATGCCCTTTGAGACTTTTGTACATTCCTGTCACATACAATTCCTTCAACCCTGCATTGTCATCAGTGATACTTGTGGTATCCTCAGATGAGGAATTTAAGACCACGGGAATAGTTGAAGAATTTGCAGCCATAGAAGCATTTGAACATTCAGGTGAAGAATTAGTAGTTTCACGTTCGATGCATTTCAAACAAGGTGGAACAAATTCTTCCTGAGTAGTAGTGATCTATTGAGCCAGTAAGGAATCGATTTCCCTTTGGAGATCCTCATGTGACACCCTCAGTTTCTCAAGATCTTGCTTTCTTTGAAGAAATTCATAAGAAAGCTTCTCATGATCGGCTAAGAGGTCATTATGATGACTCTAAAGGTTATCATACTTTGTGAGAAGATTTTTGAGATCGTCAGACATAGTTTGAGTCCGATCCACTTCATAGTTCAATAGATCATTGCTTTTGTCTAGCATTTTTTGAAGCTTTTCAAGTGCACTTTGTTGCTTAGTGGTAATTTTAACAAGTTTAGCATAGATAGGTGTCACATATTCATTAGATTCACCTTCACTTGATTCAGATGAGGAATGATGTTTGTGTACCTTTGAGCCTTTTGCCATGAAGCAATAGGTGGGAGCATAATCATCATTGCTAACGTTAGAGTAGTTGGAGTATTCATATTCTTCATCATTGAAGATGGACTTGCTGAGAAAGTAGTAGTGAGAGCAAGGCTAGCGACACCATATTCTGATCCGTCCTTAGATTCTTCCTCTTCTTCATATTCTTCAGATTCTTCCTCAGAATCCATTTCCTTGCCGATGAATGCTCATGCCTTTCTGGAACCATTCTTATTGTGCTTTGAGGATTTTGAAGATGAGGACTTTCCAGATGAGGACTTTGAATATTTCTTGTTTTTCTTCAAGTCATCAGAACTATCATTCTTGTATTTCTTCTTCTTTGAATCTTTTTCCTAGAGAGGACAGTCAGAGATAAAGTGACCAGGATTCTTGCAACGATGACAAGTTCTTTTCTTGTAGTCTTCTGAGGAATCTGATTTCCTCAAGCAACTTTTTGATGACTTTCCAAATCCACCTCTCCTTGAGAACTTCTAGAATTTCCTCACAAGCATTGCTAGTTCCTGACTTACTTCTTTAGGATCATCAAGGCTGCTGTCAGAATCTTCTTCTTCAGATGAGGAAATTGCTTTTGCCTTCAGAGCACGAGATCTTCCATACCTTGGACCATAGAGGTCTCTCTTCTCAGCTTGTTGAAATTCATGAGCATTGAGTCTTTCAAGAATGTCAGCAGGATCAAGTGCTTTGTAGTCTCCACGTTCTTGAATCATCAAAGCCAGAGTATCGAATGAGGAATCGAGAGATCTTAATAGTTTTTCACCACTTCATGGTCAGTGATATCAATGGCACCTAGTGCTTAAAGCTCATTGGAGATATTAGTGAGACGATCAAAAGTTTGCTGAACATTTTCATTGTCAAGTCGCTTGAAGCGGTTGAAGAGATTGCGAAGAACATCAACATGAGAGTCGCGTTGAGTGGATACACCTTCGTTGACTTTGGACAACCTATCCCAGATAAGCATAGCAGTCTCCAAAGCACTCACTCTGCCATACTGACCTTTGCTCAGATGGCCACAGATGATATTCTTCGCTTGAGAATCGAGCTGCTTGAATCTCTTCACATCAGTAGTAGTAACAGTGGGAGTGACAGAGGGAACACCATTTTCCACAACGTATCAGAGATCGTTGTCAATAGCTTCAAGGTGCATACGCATCTTGTTCTTCTAGTAGGGGTAGTCCGTCCCATCGAAGGTAGGACACCCCACGGAAACCTTGATCATACTTGTAGTCGACATAACTAGAACTCCAGGTGGATAAACCAAAATCACACAGAGCAAGTGAGTACCTGCTCTGATACCAATTGAATGTGCGTTATATTGACTAGTGGGGGGAGTGAATAGGCGATTTTTACAAATACATCACTTGAGGAATTTGAAATGTGATGAATAACTAGCAGTAGAATAAGTACTCAAGTGTATGAGGAACATAGCAAAAGCATAGTCATCATGATGAAATGAAACGTGCACAGATTACAAGTAGCGTGATACAGGATAAGCAAGTGAGGAACAAGGTAACTTGAAGAATTTGAGGTCAGGAAATTGTGAAAGTCTTCAGTCAAATTCTTCAAACAAAAAAGTTCAATTTCATCAACAGTTATATGAGGAAATGAAAGGGTTGAGGAAATAGAACCAGCTAGCTTGATGAAGACAATGATTTGATGACCTACTTCCAACTGCTATGACAGTCGTACATCTGTTTTGGAGCAGCCTGGTATTTAAACTAGAGGACACATAGTCCCAGGACACATAGTCCTTGCTGTATTCCCTTTGAGCTAAGGTAACACAATCATCGCCAAACACTCGTGGTAAGTCTTCAGGGTAGACTACCAAAACCCTCACAAACTGGTCACCCGACAATCCACAATTTACTACTGGATGCTCTAGACCAAGGTCACTTCGTGATCCCCAATTGACTGCAGGAGCACTAGACCATGACACCTAACCGTCTGGAGGATGCATAGTCCTCAAAGGTAACAAACGTCGGTTCCACACAGGAATTTCCTGAGTGATGCTCAATCACTTTGGGGTTGGTGGTTTGGTTGTGCGTTTTTCCTCACTGATGATTTTCATTCAAAGTCCTCGGAGGATGGGTTGCTCTCAAATGACAATTGTCAGTTCTCACTCGAAGCAGCCAACCAACTAGTGGTTGTGGGGGTGGCTATTTATAGCCAGGGTGCAACCTGACATGATATGACATAAATGCCCCCAATGATATGATTGTTATGTGGATATTTGTGATTGGGGATAGGAGCAGCGGTCGGATTTTAGAACTATGAAAGTCCTTAGACATATCATGTTCCTCACTTGTAGGCAATTCGCACTAGGGAAATCCTAACTCCTCAGTCAAATCAATTTCCTCAAAGACCAGAAGAACTTCGTCTCTGTTACTGAATAACTTGTCTGAACCGTAAGAGATTTCCAAAGGCATCACTCGAAGGATTGTATAGGTTGAGGACTTTGGAGTTGAGCATTAGTTGGAAATTTTCCTTAGTATTTCCTTGGTCCCCTTTAACAGTACGGTGTTTCCTATGACTCAAATAAAGCAAATGAAACTACGAAAACAAAAGTCTTCACGCTTCATATTCCTTGTTCATATCTTCAAGGTCACACCAACTTCTTCATTTACAAAGTCTTCACAAAGTCTTCACCAAAGTCTTCAGAAAGACTTCAGCAAAGTCTTCATTTGAAGACATACATTTTTAGGGGTCGATAATCTCTGAATATTTCAAACTCCTCATCGACTTATAGAGCCTGTGTACACTCACAAACACATTAGTACCTTAACCTATAAGTATTCAATACAACAAAATCACTAAGGGGCACTAGATGCACTAACAAGGACCCCTTGCTTGCGGTCGCTGCAGCGTCCGAGGGAGATGTCGTGAGCTACATGGTTGGAGCAGGCGGCACCGCATTGGTCTGCTCAACCCTAGGGAGATATGACGCAATCAAGTAGGTCAAGGAGAGAAAGAGGTGTATCTTTCTTCCTCCTCCTTCCCCTGCCCACGTTTCGCTCTGTGCAGGTGACTACGTCATCAGTGTTGGTAATCTCGCATGGAGTTTTGTCTTGCATTTGTGCCGCCGAGGGACGAATCCTGAGCCAAGTGCTAGAGTATATCTGCTGATATATGCTCCGACAGACTAACTGCGACAAGGTCCTGAACATACCTCGCGGGGTGCCACAGGACCGTAGGGTGCAAGGAGGGGAGAAAAGAGACGGTCGGTCCCACCTCCTCTCCTCTTTTATTCCCGAGTTAATCATGAATATAGCGTAAATCTGACAGGCTCTTGCCACGGGCCATATGCACAACTAACGGATCTTCGAACATCCCCATCTTCCATCTCTCTATGTTCCCTCTCTTCCAGGACTGCCGTGAGCACATGCTTGCACGCACGCCATAGAGGACATGAAGGAAGGAAGACACCCGGGTTACGCGGAAGACCAAGGCAAAAAGCTAAGGTGACTTAACAACCAATCTCCATCAATACATACATTTATATGGTCTCTCGTCAGATCGAAAAGGTTTTGTATGCTGAATCTAGCGTGTGGATGAACCTCACACTATTCGTTCGCACCTGTGTTTTGTTTCGAGCCTGCTCAATGAAACATGCAGCAGTGTCGATACTACCGGGGTAACCCCATCGCCAACACGCCCCTGCTAGCAAAAATCTAAGGACCCGTTCGTCAAAGCAATTCCTGACAGCACGTCGTTGGCGGGTAACTAGAAACAAACAATGGTGAATGTCATACGAATAACAGCAGGGAAACGAAGGGCATAGTATATGATTTCAAAGAAACATCAGTTCAGCAAGTGATACATAAAGATAGTTCGTGCCCTAATACAAGATACCTAATGTGTCTTAAGGTACACAGAAATACGGCGACAAGCAAGATATAAGGTCAACTCCGGTGGCTATACTAGGCCCTTGCAACTCTGAGGATCCTATCGGCGAGAAGGCTAGACTTCTCTGAATCAGCTTAGGTGTCGGCGTCCGATGGCAGCTTTTCAAAACCATCGAAAGATCGAGCTTCGGATGGCAAAAGGTGAGGTTTCTCAAAACCAAGAAGAGGGCATTGCGCGCTAGCCTTTGGGATTCATCGGCAAAGGAGGCGGCCCTATCCTCCTCATACGTCTTCAACGCCTCTACCAGACCATCAAAGAAGATTGTCACCTTGATGCTTGGGGCTTCGTTCTTGCCTGCGGAATAGGCCCAACTCTTCATGTCCATCTTGGCGATTTGGGCAGTGAGGCGCTTGGGAATATAAACCATCCTTATTATCCATAGGTCACACTGTTTAGCCATGTTCCCCATGTTCTCTTCGACATCCTTCCGGGCAGACTAAGTGTGGCTCAAGTCCATCGGCAACAGCTTCTCACGGGACTCGGCATATCAAGAGTACTCTCCAAGGAAGCGAGACTGGATTTAATCTCGGAGATGATATCATCGGGGGAATCAAGATCTCGGCCCATGGAGGAAAGTTGTGACTGCGCCTCCTCCAGAGTCGCTGCTGCTTTGCATGCCCTTCCCTTGAGGGCCTCGATCTCCTAGGCACCCTAGACAAGATCCTCCTTTAGTTTGGTCAGTTGGTTTTCAAGTTGAGATTTGGCAGGAGAAGCAGCAACCAAGTCATTAGTCACTACCTTTAGACGTATAGCGGACTCCAAAGAAAGTGCATCAAGAGCAATCTTGTGGCCATCTTCCAGCTCCTTGGTATGCTATCGGACACGGTCCTCTAACTCATTGTCCTTGGCACGAAGAGTGGCCTCGAGGTTTCCTTCCCGGATGGAGATGTTGTCCTCCCTGGCCTCCAGAAGCGTCTTGCGCTCCGCCAGACGAACCTTTTGGGCAGAGACATCCTCTTTGGCCATGGACAGTGTCTCGTGCTGCCTCTTGAGGGAATGGACCTGCCGGTTGCACCAGTCATGCAGTTTGCTTCCTTTGTTCCTCAAGTGCTGGTCCATGAGCTCGGCTAAATCTCGTTGCTCCTGGACCGCTTGCCCTTGGAGGCCATACCTGTTCTGCATCTACTTAAGCCTACTGATATGGACTCCATAAATACAAGGTCCTTGCCAGCATCAGCGATTCTTGGGACCCCTTCGACCCTCTAGGATAGTGGCGCCAGGATTTGTTGATCTCCTCATCAAGATTCTCACCCACTAAGAAGGGTGACTTGAGAGCTGTCTGGCTTAGTGGAGCAGTGATCAACGCCAGATGGTTCTGCAGAGACTGCAGAACCGATTCGAGAGGATAGCTTGACGAGGAAGGCATCATGAGTTGGGGGGAGTCTTCTCTTCAACCCCTGGGCTCAGAACAGGCATGCTGCCGGGATTTTGTTCCATTCTCCTCGGGGATCTTAGAATATCCCCGACAGCTGCTCCATGTTCTTCGGCAGCAGCACTGTTCACCGCTTCTGCGGGAGCATCTTTCCCTATGACAGCAACCTCCTCCAACAGTTTAGGTTCTTCAAAAAGTGGGGCTGTTGAATAAAACAACAAGACAGGAGTATGGAAATCAAGAATCAGCAAAGGACATAGCGGAAGGGTGCAAGGGAAACAATAACTCTGGCAAGAGGGATACCTAGTGGAGAATGTTGCGGATGGAGCTCCCCTTCCCTGGCAATGTCTGTTGCTGGTCCGGTCCCCTTCCCTTTCGACGATGACCCTTTGTAAGAGCACATTTCTCCATGTGTGCTTTTGGTAATTGATGACACCCCTATGGACTAATGATTGCCTTGAGTTATATTCGAAGGATTTGTCTGTAGGTGCTTCTTGAAGTCCATTTGTTGGTTTCAAGGAGTTTATATGGTGACCAAGGTGGTATTCAAGGTGTTATCCAAAGATTGGTCATGTAAAAGTTGATCTTACTACAAGCATGTCTTGAAGAATAATACTGTGTGAGCATTCATGTTTACCTTCAAGACATCATATTTATGAAGAGATAAGATATGATACAAGGTTGATCAAGACTAAGTCAAAGAGTGAACCAAGTTGATCAACACACAAAGCGTACAAGATGTAGCGAGAAGGATCAACTAATCCCATGGTATGGTAAGCATTGTCTATTACACTTTGTGTACTAACCCATGGTCTATGTGAGAGTTCTTTGTGGTTTTAGGTATATTTCCATGGGCTTGCATCAAGTGGAAGATCCCATACATCCCATGGAAGATGACATCATGTGGAGATCGTCATCAAGGGTGCAATGTGCAAGCTCGTGTGAAGCATCACGGAGAGATCATGCTCGAGGCTTGTCGTTCATTGTGGTGACAATGGACTTGTGAAGATGTGCCGAAGAGTGGCTCACCCATAGCGGAGCATGGGGAGCAATCAACTAGTCTTCATCAAGCCGACACAATCAAGAAAGGTGGTCCATCTTGAGGAAGTCAAGATCGTCATAATCTAGCTCAAGTGGAATAGTCTCAAGGAAAATGTTTTACCTTGATAGGTTTTTATATTTTACCAGTCTAACGGAGGTAGTTCGGAGACCGGGCTATAGGATCGATTGTCGTACTATCAAGGGGGCTCTCAAGTGAGTAGCTTGATCGCATCATTCGTTAAGAGCTCAAACCATTGCATTCTTGGCATCATCATATTTCTTTGTTCTTGGTTGGCTTTTCTCTATGTGGGTTCTTGAGCAAATGTTTATCTTCGCGACAAGCTCAAGTACATCGAAACCGGATTTCATATGCTTCTTCTATTGCGTTTTCGGTGTTGGAAGTTTTACCGGCCTTATTCGAGGAAGGGTTCTCACCATTTTCTTATGGCAATTTTCTCATTTTCTTATTATTCATATTTATATGAATATTGTTTTATCCCTTGTTGTTATCTTTCCAACAAACTTTGTTTCGTTGAATTTAGAGTCGGTTTGTAGAAGTTGTGGTAGTTTTGTTGTTCTTAAAAGGCTGCAGCGGTACTACCACGGCTAATACCCTTGGAGCGGTTGTAATTTTTTACTACCGCTCCAGAGCGGTACTACCGTGGATCCAGAGCGGTAGTACTGCTCCGGACCAAAACCTCATGTTAAGTCCAGTGGTGGTAGGCGTGGATGTATTTTCTTGTACTGCTACCCTTTGCGGTTGTACCGTTGTGCGTAGCGGTAGTACCGTGAGGTCGAGCGGTAGTACCGCTTCGGCAGTTCTACTGTCCTTTTGCCTCCTCATTGTTGTTTTTAAAGGTCTTCCACCGCCCTACCTGTAGTACTGCGCCCATGAGTGGTAGTACCGCTCTGTGCTAGCTCCGAGCTTAAAGACTGGATTTTTTCCCACCTATAAAAGTGGGTCTTCTTCCCCATTGAACATTATCCTTTGAGCTCATGTTCTTACCCCATTGTTGACCTTCTTCGAGCTTTCTAACTCTCAATCCCTCCAATGATTCTTGCTAGTTCTTGAGGGGAAAGAGAGAGTAGATCTGGATCCACATTTCTACAAATCACTTTCTCCTCTAAGTGAGGGGAACCCCTTGCATCTAGATCTTGGAGTTCTTCGTGTTCTTCTTTGTTCTTCCTCTCATTTTCCTCCCTAGCATTAATTGCTTTGGTGTGATTTTGGGGAGAAGGACTTGGGCACTCCGTGTGCCCTTGCCATTGCATTTGGTGCATAGGTTTGAGTTCTCCATGGTGATACGTGGAAGTGAGAAGTTGAGAATCTTATTACTCTTGGGTGTTTGAGCACCCTAGAGCTTCTTCCTCTTGGGTGCGTTGGCTCCCTAGAGGGCTTGTGTTGCCTCGGAGATCAATCTTGTGGTGCAAAGCTCCGGGCAAGCTTCGAGGTCTCGAATTAGGTTGTGGAGATTGCCCCGAGCATTTGAGGTCACCTCGGAGCCACAATCCATTGAGTTGAAGCTCCGCGGTGTCGTTGGGACCCTCCAATTAAGTTGTGGAGATTTCCCCAACCTTATTTGTACAGGTTCGGTGACCACCCTCAAGGGACCCTTAGTGGAATCATGGCATCTTGCATTGTGCAAGGACGTGAGGAGATTATGGTGACCCTAGTGGCTTCACAGGGAGCATTGTGCCTCCACACTGCTCCAAATGGAGATTAGCATCCGCAAGGGTGTGAACTTTGGGATACATCATCGTCTCCACATGCCTCGATTATCTCTTACCCAAGCCCCGTTACTTATGCACTTTACTTTGTGATAGCCATATTGTTTCTGGCTATATATCTTGCTTTCACTTAGTTGTTTATCTTACTTAGCATAAGTTGTTAGTGCACATAGATGAGCCTAGTTGTTTTAGGTTTTGTGCTTGACTTATTAAACGTTAGTTTTATTCTGCATTCGTTCAATCCTAAACCATAATTATTTTAAAGTGCCTATTCACCCCCTCTAGTGACATCCACGTCCTTTCAATTGGTATCAGAGCTAGGTCTCTCATTATTAGGTTTAACAACCTAGAGAGTAAGGATGTCGACTAGGGTATTAGGATTCTCTGACAGTCTTAGTTTCAATGGCACAAATTTTTATGTTTGGGTAATTCGCATGCTTAATCTCTTTAGGGTCATAGACCCATCTTTAGAGCGAATTGTAGATGTGGGTTTTCTCCTCCAGAGGATTCTCAACACCTATCTTTCGAGGATCAGAAAATCTGTTATCTTAATGCTCAAGCTTCTAATGTGCTCTTTGATGCTTTGAACAATGTATTTATATTTGAACTCATGTCGTTCGGGGATGCTCATGAGTTGTGGACAAAGCTTCAAGATAAATATGGTGTGTCCAAGATTTCTAGGGATGATTGTTCTCCCTCCACCTCCTATCGTGTTGCCTTCTCAACTTCATCTACTTGACCCACCTGTAGATTGCCACAAGGTAATGTTATGGTGAGTAGTGGTGTTCATTGTAATGATGATAGTGGGCTTATTGTTGATGATTCTTCATCCCTATCCTATTGCAATGATTCATCTTTGGACTTCAACACATCGAGCACTCTATGTTTCACATGCTTGTGTTGATAGTCCTTGCATATCATGTAGAAACTGCTTGACTAAATCTCATGATGATATGCTTGACATGTCTTGTTATCATGATAAAAATGCATTGATTTCCTCGAGTTGTTGTGCTAACAATCTAGATGAAACCCAACACTCCATGGAACAAGATGTGGTCTTGAACGGTGCTCCAATGGATCCTACATCATCATCTATTATTTCGAACTTTTGCCGTATGGCTAAGTGTTGAAAGGTATCTCCTACATTGAATCCCAATATATCCCATGATGATGATGTTGATGATGACAAAGAGAGTGATAATATTGCTTCCTTAAAAATTAAGTGAGAAATGGTTTTTAAAGCTCTTTATAAGAATAAAATTCCTCGTTCCAACTTCATGGAAATCATGTCTATTGTAGTTGAGGGCAAGAAATATATTGAGGAGTTGGAAGCTCATCTCGAGGAGCATGAGGCCACCATTGATAAAATGGAAGGTCATGAGCATGATTATGCAAATGAGATCACAGAGTTATCACAAGCTCTTGAAAATGAACAAACCACCAAGGAATCTCTTGAGGAGTCCTTTGCTCTAGAATTACCTAGATTAAAGGAATCCCATGATAGAGCTCTCGAGGTGGCTAATGATTTTAGAACTAAAAATGATAAGATTGTAGTTGCACATGCTAAACTCCTTGAGGACTTTGAGCACCTCGAAAATGGCTCAAGGTTCATTAAGAGTTCGGTCATTGAACTCACCAAGTCTCATGCTCAACTTGAAGCTTCATATGCTAAAGAGCTTGGCAAGTTGCATTCTCCTTTTGTTGTTAATGATGATGCTTGTGCTATTAACTCTATTTCTTGTGAAGCATCCATTTATAAGGAGAATGTTGAGCTAAGGTATCAACTTGAGTTGATATCTAGCAATTATTGGGAATTGGAAGAAAGTCATGAAAAGCTCTCAATCTCTCATGGTGATCTTCTAGTATCCCATAATGTGCTAAACATAGCTCATGAGGCTAGTACTACTAAGGTAACATCTAGTGAGCGTCATGTGGACATTAGTACTAAACCTAGTAGAAATGCTTTATTGACATGTGCTAGTCCTCGTAATTCATCTATGCATAACATTGGTACATCTTGTGATGAATTGCTTTCACTTCCTTGTTACTCTTGTTGGAGATATGCCCTAGAGGCAATCATGTATGATGATATTTCCTATGTGTTTATGAATAAAGATAGTCCTTGGACATTATTAGTGATGTGCCTTAACAAGTACGTGACTTGTTTGTGAGAATATGCATTGTATGATGACTGTCCTAAATGGTCCCTAGTCGAAAGGGCTGTGTGGACACGCAGCTATATAGTTAGACTAGCATATGAAACTGTGGATGGTCCGGTCTCACTGACCATGTAGAATTGGAAGCTAGTCAGATAATATGGACACATAAAGGTCTGGTCGTATTCGACATAGTCGGATCCGAGTTGAGATAAGGTTTGAGTTTGACAGACCCAACTATGAGACGCAGCGATAGGTCATCTGTGAGTCTCTAGTACAACATACTTTGTATGTCCTAAGACCTAAGCTTGCGCATGTAGTCGGGATGGTGATAGACTTACTTTGGGCCGACCAAACGCTACTCCATGACTGGGTAGTTACAAAGGTAGATTTCGGGCTTGTCTAGACCCATGCTGCGATACATGGTCGAGCAAGATGGGATTTGCGCCTCCGATCAGGAGAGATATACTTTGGGCCCCTCGAGTGAGCCGACCCGGATAAGCATGGCCATGCGATGAGGATTATGAGATAATATGAAGTGTTGCTCGGATTTAGCGGAAAGAGAAAGAGGTAATGCTGCAACAAGGATGACCATGTCGCCTTGTGCATGACAACAAATATCATGTGGCAAAGGGAATAGAAGTGTGAAGTACAGGTTTGCCTAACCAGATTCTTCAGACACTTGGATTTGGCACACCTTGCTAGAGGCCTCTACCGACTGGTCCAGCCGGATGTGATATGACTCATGACCAAGTGAATGTGAACCTAAGGGGTCACGCTCTTAAGGGAAGGAACACGTGGGCTTTAGGATCCGTGCGAGGCCCAATACTTGAGCCCATGCCAGATGCCTATATATAGTGGAGGTGCGGCACACCCATCCGGTTGATCGCATCGGCGCCATCATTAGGGCTTTGCATGTGTTGCAACTAGCCACCTCCACTCGCTACCGCCGATTGTGTGACCGGACCTAGCATTCCATCATACGGTGTCCCTCCTACATGCACTGATACCGCTAGAGGCGGTGCACTTGCGCCGCTCTGCCGAACCTATACATGGGATCCGGCGATCGGTTGTTTGAGGGAGATCGGGACAGCTGTTCGAGGGAAGTCGGACAAGGAGGAGATGGACAACACGAACGCGCTGCCCCAACTCTACTTTCGCTGTACAGCACTACATGTCTAGTGGTAACAAACTGTGATCCATCTCCGTAGCATATTCTTGGATGTTCTCCGCATATGAAAATTTCATTTTGCATGCAATGCACCTAAGATAGAACCCAACAGCTCTAACAATGATGCTTATACTTCCCCTAGTACTTGTGTTGACACTAACCATGTAGAGGAAATCAAAGAGCTCAAGGCCCAAGTCACTTCTTTGAAGAAAGACTTGGAAAAGAGTCATGAAGGGAAGTCCATACTCAAGAATATCTTGAGTGTGCAAAAATCCCCAAGTGACAAGGGAGGACTTGGATTCAACTCCAATAAGAAGAAGAAGTCCAAAAGCTACAAGAAGAAGGGCCAGGAACAAGTCAAGATCTCGGCCAAGATTATTTTCTTCAATTGCAAAATATAAGGGCACCATGTTAGATCTTGCCCATTGAATAAGAAGCCCCATAGTGACAAGAAACAAGGGAAGTGTCCACAAGTTCAATCTCATGCTCAACCTCAAGTTGAAGAAAGGCCTCTTCCCAAGAAGACCCAAGTCAACGCTCCTCAAGTTGAGAAGTCAATTGAGAAGAAAGTAAAGGGTAGATGTTGCTACTTATGTCGTGAGAAGGTTCACTTTGCTTCCTCATGCACGAATGGTAACTTATCCAACCCAATTATTATTGATGATGTCTATTCTCTTGGGAAGGATAAGGTTGGCAATGTGTTTGCCAAGTGTGTTGGCACTCAAAGTCATGTCATGAAAAGAACCATTTGGGTAGCCAAGCCTGTTGTGACTAACCTCTTAGGACCCAACTTGGTTGTGGTCCAACAAGCTCAAACTTCATCAATAGGTTGTGTTGGAGGGCATTGGAGTCTTGGCTACAATACGAAGAATTAAGAGATCTTCATCATTCACATTATCTCAAGCCAAGTCATTTGGCTTATCGAGTTTCTATCCTATATACAATGTCCTCCTTGCAGTAACTTGTACTTAATTTTTTTACATTGATAGTTACTTACCACTTTGCATGTTGTGGTTTTGTACCTTGCATATGTTTGTATATGGTGTGCCTCCGGCTTTCTTATCTTGAGTAATCAAGTATGGGTATGTTGGTTTGCACATGATGTATGTGTCCGTATTGTGTTGAGCCCTTTTGCATTATGTTTGTATCTTAGTTGGCTCGTTTGAGAGATTAATGGATTATGCCATTTTGGGGAAGTGAAGTGCTTTGTGCACTTCACGATCCTCAAAGTGTGTGTACATGAGGAATACCACTTAGTATTGATATTACAGTATTATCTAGATTCTATGTGGTATGTCTTCTCATGAGAAATTCAAATTCTAAATGGTGCATTATTCATCTTGTTGGATTTCATTTGCCACTTGTTAATAATTTTGGGGTTATCACATTATGGGGGAGTAATATGATATGTGCATATTACATTCAGGTATTGCCACCTAGAATTGATATTATAGATTATCTTGTTCCTAGGTGGCATGCTAGCCTTACAAGTGTCATTTTCTTGTGATTTAGGGGTAAAGACGATGTTGGATCTATTTGTAATCTACCAATGGGAATTATTTCCAAATACTTCTTGTCCTTTGAAAACTGATATTCCTTTTAAGTGGTAAAATTTGCTAATCATCTTTACATAGGTTTTTGTTTATTGTTTGTCTTCCTTGCCTCTTGTGGATCGTTTTGAGCATCTCTAGTGTTTCTATACATATGCCGAAAGTGATGATCCCATTGTGTGCATTTTTTAAGCAAATGCAATTTCTATATAATGCACATCTTTTGGGGGAGCTATCCTATTTTCATTAGAACAACCTCTTTATGTGTTTATCATAAAATCTTTTGATCTTCATCAAGTGTGTGTTGGTGGGAGGCAAGCCTTTTCTCTATGGTGCTTTGTGCCATCATGAAAATTTGCGGAGGGTTTGGTTAGTTTGGAACCTAGCTCTCTTTTGGGAACTTGATACCTCTTTTTTTCCTTCAATTCGTATCTTGTTTCCTTCTATTTGGCATCTGTCAATGGATATCTCATTCCTTGATGTATATTTTAGTTGCACTACTGGAATTCAATTATTTGCCATGTGCCAGGGCTTTGTCGTCTGCTGACACATGGCAAATATGCTCTTTGCCGTCTGCTGTCACAGAGCAGATGACAAAGAATTAGCACATGGCAAAGGCACCGTTTGCCATGTGCCAGTTCTTTGTCGTCTGCCCCCAGACGGCAAAGAGAGCCAGGGTAGACGAGAAAGAGCTAAGGTGGGTTCCACTGGACCTTGGGCCTGGCCAGGTCCAAACGGATGGGATCTTTGCCGTCAGGGTCTCCTTTGTCGTCTCCCCTGGCTCTCTTTGCCGTCTGGGGGCAGACAGCAAAGGAGATGCCCTACTAACGGCCGTCCCCGCCCCCACTCCTCTTGCTCTCACTCTCTCCCTCCCTCACTCCACCCTCCCTCCCCCTACGACCGCTGCCGCCAGCCCCCTCGCTACCGCCAGCCACCTCCCCCGCGTCGCACCTCCCCCGGTCGTCCCTGCTCCCCGGCCGCCTATCCCCCGACTGCCCCTCCACCGGTCGGCCCTGCCCCTGGCTACCCCTCCCCCGTACCGCACCTCCCTTGACCAGCCCCGCCCCCAGCCACCCCTTCCCCAGCCGGCCCTTCCCCTGACAGCCCCTCATGCAGCATCCCCTCCCCGTGACGCGCACCGCCTCCCCTTCCCCGGGGCGCCCCCTCCCCATGGACCTTCTCGAGCGCTGCCGCGCCGGCGTCGTCCCTATGACGGCCGTCCTCCACCGGCCTTGTCCTCCACCGGTCCCCTTCCACCAGCCCCTCTAAGGTGAGTTTTGTTTTGTTTTTTGTTTTGTTTTTTAGGTTAGTTAAGTTTTAATTTTAGGTTAGTTTAGTTTTAGTTTTAGGTTAGTTTATGTTAGTTCACTTTTAGTTTTAGGTTTTAGGTTTTAGGTTTGAGTTTTAGTTTTAAGTTAGTTTAGTTTTAGTTTTAGGTTAGTTTAGGTTAGGTTAGTTATAGTTTTAGGTTAGTTTAGGTTTAGGTTTAGGTTGGTTTATTAGGTTAGTTTAGGTTTAGGTTAGTTGGTTTATTTATTAGAAAAGAAAAACCTAGAAAAAAACCGTGACAGGATGCCCCGACACCCCGACATGACGTCCCGACATGACACCCCAACACGATACCCCGACACCCCGAAATGATGCCCACACACGACACCCTGAAACACCGACATGATGCCATTGACCCCCAATGTCACTGATCCCCAACCCCTGACGCCATTGACGCACGACCACCGACGCCACTGACCCCGACCACCGACGCCGCTAACCCCTGATGCCATTGACCCCAACCCCCGACGCCACGGACCCTTGACGCCACGGACCCTCGACGGCCCTGACTACCGATGCCACTGAACCCCAACCCCCAACACCTATTCTGCCTCCTGTTGATCGAAAAGGTGCTCTTCGACCTTCTAGAGGCCGAGGAGGTCATAGTTTTGTCAATTATGAGTTAGGTCACATATTTTCTGATTTTGTTATAAAAACATCATATTTGTGTTGATCGGGTGAATTTCAATGTGCAGTTGTTCGACGAGCTCCCCATACTTTTGACGAGCACCCCTGCTACGTTCGTTAGTGAGCACAAATGACATCTCCTCCCCCGGGCTCCTTAATTTGCTTGGTCCCATTTTTCGTGCCGTTGAAACTTGCTAGCTATATGCATCTTCAATCGTCAGTATGCGTGACCAGTAAGCGTCTCCCATTCAAAAGGGCGGCATCTATAAATATGCATGTCTTTGCATATATATAACCGCCATCCTTTGGAATTGTCCAACATTATCCATGGACAGCCGAGTATGTGTAAATTTGGTTCGATTTCCCATATGCTATGCTCCGGATCCGATGCGAAATTTCATTAGTGCCTCCCTGTTGTTCACTGGGTACACAACCTGTCTGCTTATTTGTAACATCCCAAAATTCCATTTTGGAATGTTATGATATAGCTATGCATCTATCATCATCATTGCTTGATTTTATGTAATAGTTGAAATGTCTTTTCTGACTTTCTGAAAGTCCTTTCTACTTTTCCCTATGTTGCTTTCCCCTATTTGAAATTTTGGTTAAATGTTCAAAATAAGAGAGGAGTAACATGACACTCCACACCAGGGTCTAATTGGTGATATATTTGAACAATAATAACCAGGAGTTATTTTGAAAATATTTGCAAAAAGGATTTAAAAACAATTAGGCAATTTCTGAAAATATTATTTTTTTCAAGGTGTTCAAATGACAGAATAGAAATGTTCATTAAATAGAATTTATTATTCTGTTAATTTCGATATATAATACCCCTATTTTTGAAGACGATTTGAATGCTTTAAAAGCTTTTGAAAGTCTCTGTAAAAATATTAAAGAAAATCAGTAACGGTTTCCATTTAAACCGGGCCGGCCCACGGCAGTTAAATCGCGCATTCATTACCGGTCGACCGACCGCGCGCAACGGACACGTCTCTCTCTCACTGACACTGGACCCCACCCCCGACCGACCGTTACCCTCGCTCGGTCATCCCCTTCCTCCCCGCGACGCCGGACGCGACGCCGGCAGTTTCTCCCCCTCCCGGATCTCTCGCCCCTCTCCTCCCCCGCACTCCCCAGCGCCCCTATATAAGCCGGCCACCCTCCGCTCCTCGTTTCCCCCCAAAGCCCCCTCCTACCTAGCCGAGACGCTGCCAAACGAGCTCGCCGGAGTCCCTGCAACCACCGGATCTCCCCCACCGTCGTGCCGTCGCTCCACTCTTCCCCTCGCCCCTCCGACCTCACCATTCGACGCAGGACGTCCACCGCAACCGTCTGAACCCCTTCGCTGCCACCCTCAACCACCAGAGACCCCTCCGGCAACGTCCTCGACCACCGGCCGCCGCCATCATCGCCGGAGTCCACCTCCCCTCCGGTAAAAAAATCTTCGGGCTCATCTCCACCCTTGGATCCAAAATTCACGACCCAGATTAGATCAATTTAATCCCCAAAACGTTTTCCTTTTCGGTCCGGTCGACCGCCCGCAACCATCCAACACACGCGCCCCCAACCAATAGGATCGTGCCACGTAGCCCCTGGCCGTCCGGTAGATTTTTCCCTTTTCTGTTTTTGTTTTAGTTAACAGAGTGAATCCAAATTTTGTTTTGCTTATAACTTTTAATCTATTTAATGTTTTGAGTTGATTCTTTTTGCAATAGCTCACATTTTACATGTAGTTTCACCCTGTACTTTTAAATTTCAAATTTGAACTATAGAATTTGAATTTAATCAAATTTGCTTAAAATCTTCAAATCTGAATAACTAGAGTTTGAAAATAGATTTTGATATGAATCTTTTTGCTATTGTTTGGTATTAGTTAGGACTACCTTCATGTTTAGTTTAAGGGTTTTCATGATATATTTGAGTAGTGTTTTAGCTATAAACAGAATCTGCTTATTATTATAATATAGTTTTATAAACTTAATTTTAATTAATTTGATTTGGAATTTGGTTTTATTTGTTTATTAGGTTCTGTTAGTAAACATTTAGTGTTTTCACTTACTGTTAATAAAAATATAAATTTGCTTAGTTTAATTTTATTTAACATAGGAATCACAACTTATTTTTCAAATAGGTTTATTTTTAACTAAAACAACTAACTAGTAATAGTTTTGCTTTCAAACAAAGTTTTGTATATTTTGTTTCTGTTTTCTAAGACAGATTTAATAGTAAATTATTTTCTGTCAAGAACATGTTTTACTAATAAATAATAAGTTTAGTTTTTCATTCTTTTGTTAATATAACTATAGTTGATTTATATAGTGTTTATCACAAACTTGTATAAACTTTATTAAACTTTTCCAACAAACTTAAATTGATTATATTCTGTTTATTAATAAAATATTCTATTGCTGCCTTGCTATCATCAATTGTCTTGTTATTTCAAAATAGTTTTATTATGTAGAAGTGTTTTCATCATCCCCTTTGGAAAACAAAACTTTGTGTGTTTTACTTGCTAGAGACTTTTGTGCATTGTTTGCCTTGTTTGTTTAGTACTTCTTTGATGAATGTTATGAGTACTTATTCTGTTGTATGCTTATTGAGTGCTTGTTTGCTTCGTTAGATTATCCGGAGTGCGAAGCTTGTTACTTAGAGTCACTCACGTACGAAGATCATCAATCAGGCAACTCACTTTGATCATGTTTTACCCATGTTTTATATGCATTAGTTCTACCATCTCCCCAGTTGCATGCAAGATAGGTTAGTTGGAAACTTGGTTACATTGTAGTAGTATCATGTGGTAGATACCCCTCTCAACCCTCTTTGACAACATTGGCCCCGGGAAACGTTGTTTTACTTTTGCTATGCTAATAGTAGACGGGGTTGGTTGTGTGATTCATGGGAGTTGAGAGAGTTAATAATTTCAAGACCTACATAATGAGCAAGATTTCAAGACTCCAAGTTTTCAACATACCTCTGGGTGGATGATGGTTGAACGGCACCCTGGAGAAACCAGTGGTTAGCCTAGGTGATGCTGGAGATGGCCAGTATTCACGCGGAACGGTCCACCCAGGCACAAAGAGATGGATGGATGCTTTAAAACCCAAGGCTTACCTGCACAGCCACAAGTCATTATGGGCTCTGGCTTGGTTGGATATCGTGGTGACCCTGGACAGGCGGTGCTACGAGAGGTAGAAGAACGGTAGGAAAGGATGGGCACCGACAGAGTCGCAGGGAAACCCTTTGGAAGACCATGTTTTGGTCATCCGTTTCTCAAACACCCTGAAGTGCGAGAAATCAAATGGAGGCGACGAAATCTTGTGGGGAACGTGTGCAAAACTCTGCAGAGTATTCCAAACCTAATCGATTAGCCGTGTCCACGGTCATGGACGACTTGAGCCAAAGGAATTGAAACTTCCGGAACTCTCAACACAATTAATATGATGATGTGGGTATTAACAATTTTGGGTATGAGAACTGGTTGGTGGAACCATCTCATTAATCAACCAACTTAGTAATATTTTGCTTAGCCCCTCTCTTGATGTAGGAAAAACTTGGCTTTACGCAAAAACTTACACCACCACCTGCCATATAAGCATATAGACTAGCTGATTATTTTCACCCCTCTACTGTGACTTTGCCGGCATATTCCATATGCTGACCTACACGGCTACAACGTATCATGTTGCAGAGTACTTTTCCAACCAGGAGTGAGGACACATTCTATGCTCAGTGAGATGCCCTTGGAGTGAGATGGACTCATCTACCTTCGACGCTTCCGCAAGATTTAGATATTCTCATGAGTTGGCTTTTAGCCACTTTATTGTAATTTTTATTGTAATAAAGGACTCGATATGAGATTTCGATTAATATAATGCTGTGTGATTTCCCTTTGATATATACATGGATGTACCGTGTGTGTACCGGCATGATCTTGGGATGGTACAGAAACACCGGAGATTCGACCTTTCAGGTCGGGTCGCTACAGAAATGGTATCAGAGCACACGCTGACCGTAGGACGTAACCTCTAGGATTGGAAAGCCTTAGGATTGTTTCTCTTTGTCTTTAAAAATTCTTATACTCTCATCTATTCGTTTTTGACTCCTCTCCGATTATTTCAAAATTTATAGATGGCCACCTTCATCCCAGTGTTGATCACGGAGTTTTGCCAGCCTGACGCAACGATGCCCTTTGGTAAGGAGCTGATGAGGATCGTCAAGGACGTAAGGATTGCTTTGCCGAGCATCACCGGGACCCCTATCATGTCATTTCCCCAAGATGGACGCTACAGGATCGAGGTGCATATCCCAGGGAAGACTTTTGGGAATCGGAAGGAACCCATAGATCTCAAGTTCGTGGCACCCAGTTGGATACTTGGAAGAGACATGGCCATTCATCGTGCCCTTGGACGTATTCAGGAGGAATACAGAGGTGGAACCATTTCACCAGGACTCAGCGTGGTTTGTCGCAGAGATGCCAATGGAAACATCATAACTCCTCCCACTTCAGACACCACTATTTCCTATATCCAGACCCTGGAGACTCACATCAGGACTCTGGAGCTTCGAGTTCGTGCTGATACAAAGACAATCAAGAATCTGATGAACCGCGAGCTGGACCTTGAAGCTGATCTACGAGAGGCCAACTATGAACACGAGCATGAAGTGAAGGACTTCCTAGAGAGGATTGATGAGCAAAATGCACGCATCGCAACTCTGGAGGAGCATCTAGACATGGGGGAAAACCTTCATCCCGAAGGAGACTTGGCACCCTTCATCAGCGACGATGAAGACTATGAGGAAAGCACCACCGGAGGACCTACGACTATGCACTTTTGAGGAGAACATTAGTTATGCCCTCCAATGTATCTTTTCTACGTTAAAGCGTAGGTCGATGTTTAGTTTGTCTGAGATTGTATTCCCGATGTTTGACATTGATTGAATAAATGAATGAGTGTTTGGTGTGATATGTTTGTTGCATTGCATCTGGGTAGTGAAATTCTTCTAGACCCTTGTTCTATTCTAATTCTCATCCCTCTGAAAACAGCAAGATGCCTCCACGACGTGAGACCGACTTCACTTTCCCGCCGGAACTCACTCAACTCCTTCAGCAACAGAATGCACTGATGCAGTTATTGATTCAGAATCAGACCAACAACCAGAACAACAACAACCACCATCCACCCCAGACTGACAATCTCACCCGTTTTCTGAGGTTGAACCCTCCAACTTTCTCCAGCAGTACTGAGCCCATTGTGGCAGATGACTGGCTCCGTAAGATGGAGAGAGAACATGTCACCGCTGGATGTACTGATGCTGAGAAGGTGCGATTTGCCGCACATCAACTGGAAGGACCAGCAGCTTCATGGTGGGAGAACTACACCACCACTTATCCTATTGCAGATGTGACTTGGGAGCAGTTTAAGCTTGCTTTTCGCACCGCTCATGTTTCAGCTGGAGCCATGAGTCTAAAGAAGCGCGAGTTTCGCAATTTGCGCCAGGGTAATCGCTCTGTGGCCCAATATGTGGAAGAGTTCAGCATGTTGGCCCGTTATGCCCCAGGAGATGTGGCCGATGATGCGGCCAAGCAAGAAAAGTTTCTGGAAGGACTCAACGACGAGTTGAGCATACAGCTGGTAGTGGCTACTTTCAACAACTACCAAGAGTTGGTGGACAAGGCCCTCATTTTGGAAGGTAAACAACAGCAGATTGAAAACCGCAAGCGGAAGTACACTCAAGGGAAGTTCAACTCTGGAACTCATCAGAAGCCTCGCTACTCCCCGTACTCCGGGAATACCGGATCAGGAAACAGTAAGTTTGGAAAGCACACTCATGCTGTGCACAACCATGGAGGCCACCATCATGGAGGAAATGGGAACAACCGTCTCAACCATGGCAATTTCAAGACTGACAATGGGAATGGGAACAACAACTAGCACCGTCACGCTCCTACTCAGAAGGATCTGAGTCACATCACCTGTTTCAAGTGCCAGAAGACAGGGCACTATGCTACTGAGTGTCCCCAGAGCAAGCAAGGCAATGGAAACGGCAACAACAACGGCAATGCAGCAGTTAAGAAGCCCAATCTGTTTCCCCGTGCTCAAGTGAATCACATCGACGTGGAAGAAGTCTATGATCAACCCGAGACTATGGTTGGTAAGTTTTTATTGCATTCACGTCCTGTTACAGTACTTTTTGATTCCGGTGCAACTCATTCATTCATATCAAGGGTAGTTGTGGATAAGTATGGTTTGCCCACCAAAACCCTTAGTCAGCCCATTAAGGTCAGTTCCCCAGGAGGTATGATGATGGCAGGGATAGGATGCCATGCCTTGAAACTCAATATAGGAAACCATGTTTTTCCCACCGATCTTATCGCCTTAGAATCCCAAGGATTGGATGTAATCCTAGGCATGGATTGGATGACCAAGTATCAAGGAAATCTTGATTGCCTCAGCAAGTCTGTTTCACTCACCACCCTGGAGAACAAGAGGATTAAGTATGTATCCCGACGCACACATATGAGTGCTAGGTTAAATGCCCTCACAGGAGTTGTTCAGGAGGAAATACCTGTGGTAAAAGACTTTCCAGATGTATTTCCGGAAGAATTACCAGGCATGCCACCAGATAGGGAGATTGAGTGCTTAATAGAGCTACAGCCAGGGACAGCCCCAATTTCCAAGAGACCCTATCGGATGCCCGCAAATGATCTGTTGGAAATCAAGAAGCAAATCAAGGAGTTATTGGACAAAGGTTATATACGCCCAAGTTCTTCACCTTGGGGAGCCCCAGTTCTTTTGGTGGAGAAGAAGGATAAAACCTTGAGAATGGTAGTCGATTATCGTGCCTTGAACGAGGTGACTATCAAGAACATGTACCCTGTGCCGATGATTAATGATTTGTTTGATCAGCTCGTAGGAGCCAAAGTATTCTCCAAGATCGATCTTCGATCAGGGTATCACCAGTTGAAAATTCGTGAACAGGATATACCCAAAACAGCTTTCACCACGAGGTATGGCTTGTATGAGTATACGGTCATGTCTTTTGGATTGACTAATGCTCCTGCCTACTTCATGAATTTGATGAACAAAGTATTCATGGAATACCTAGACAAGTTTGTTGTGGTGTTCATCGATGACATTCTGATATTCTCCAAGAATGAGGAAGAGCATAAGGAACACTTGCGTTTAGTTCTGGAGAAGCTGAGAGAGCATCAATTATATGCCAAGTTCAGCAAATGTGAATTTTGGCTGACGGAAGTCGGATTCCTTGGACATGTTATTTCCAGAGAAGAAATAGCAGTGGACCCCGCTAAGGTTGAAGCCGTCACCGAGTGGAAGTCACCCACCTCAGTTAAGGAGATCCGCAGTTTCCTTGGACTTGCTGGATATTACCGGAGATTCATTGATAATTTCTCAAAGATTGCCAAGCCCATGACAGAGTTGTTAAAGAAAGAATCCAAGTATGTTTGGACCGAGGAATGTGAAACCAGTTTCCAAGAGTTGAAGGAACGTTTGGTCACAGCCCCAGTATTGATCTTGCCCGATATTCGGAAGGATTTCCAAGTTTACTGTGATGCCTCACGTCAAGGACTTGGAGGAGTACTTATGCAGGATGGAAAAGTTGTAGCCTATGCTTCCAGACAGCTACGACCTCATGAGTTGAATTATGCCACTCATGACTTGGAGTTAGCAGTCGTAGTGCACGCACTCAAGACTTGGAGACATTTCCTTATCGAAAATAGTTGTGATGTTTACACTGACCATAAGACCCTGAAATATATTTTCACTCAGAAAGAGTTGAACCTCAGACAGAGGAGATGGTTAGAGTTAATCAAGGACTATGACATGAGATTACACTACCATCCAGGTAAGGCTAATGTTGTAGCTGATGCCTTGAGTCGGAAAACTTATGTGAACACACTCATAGCGGGAGGATTACCCCAAGAGTTAGTCGAAGATCTCAGAGGGCTCAAGCTAGAGATAGTTCCAAGAGGATATGTTGCTACACTGGAAATTCAGTCCACCTTGACCAAAAGAATTCGTGAAGCTCAGAAATCGGACAAGGAGATAGCTGAGATTAAACAGAGAATGGAAAATGGTAAAGCTAAAGGTTTTCGTGAGGATGAACACGGAACTTTGTGGTTTGAGAACCGAATCTATGTGCCCAATGAACCAGAGCTCAGGAAGTTGATACTTCAGGAAGCCCACGATTCACCTTACTCGATACACCCAGGCAACACCAAGATGTATCTGGATTTAAAGGAAAGTTATTGGTGGACAGGTATGAAGAAAGATGTTGCGGAACATGTTGCAATATGTGATGTTTGTCAGAGAGTAAAGGCAGAACATCAGAAACCAGCAGGGTTACTCCAACCTTTGCCGATACCCGAGTGGAAATGGGAAAAGCTTGGTATGGACTTCATCACAGGATTACCCAGGACCCGTTCAGGTTATGATTCCATCTGGGTAGTGGTAGATCGTTTGACCAAGGTAGCTCATTTCATTCTAGTGAAAACCACTTATACCAGTGCTAAGCTAGCCAAGATATATATGACCAGGATCGTATGTCTGCATGGAGTTCCGAGGAGTATCGTGTCAGATAGAGGAACACAGTTTACCTCAAAGTTTTGGCATCAGTTACATGAAACTTTGGGTACAAGGCTAGAGTTTAGTACAGCTTTTCATCCGCAGACAGATGGACAGACTGAGAGAATCAACCAGATTCTGGAAGACATGTTGAGAGCTTGTGCGCTAGATTATGGATCTAGTTGGGATGACAACTTACCTTACGCAGAATTCTCGTACAACAACAGTTATCAAACCAGTCTAAAGATGGCCCCTTTCGAAGCTTTATACGGAAGGAGGTGCAGAACACCACTAACGTGGGATGGTGTTGGAGACCGACAACTTTTTGGTCCCGACCTTATCCGAGATTCTGAAGAGAAAGTCAAGTTGATACGTGACAGACTCAAGATAGCTCAATCTCGACAGAAGAGTTATGCTGACAGCAAACGTAAAGAAGTGATGTATGAAGTGGGAGACAGAGCATATCTTCGTGTATCCCCGCTTCGAGGAATCAAGAGATTTTGTGTTAAAGGAAAATTAGCACCCAGATTCATAGGAAAATTCTTGAACGTAGAGGCGAAGTTGCATACAAACTGGAATTGCCGGAAGGATTATCCGAGGTTCATGATGTGTTCTATGTTTCCCAGCTGAAGAAATGTCATGCTGAGATGGCTGACATCCCTTTGCGAGACACCGTGCCCCTAGAGGCCATACAGCTTGAAAGTGATCTGACTTACGAGGAGAAGCCTGTCATGATCCTCGAGACATCCAACCGAGTTACCCGCAGCAAGATTATCAAGTTCTGCAAAGTTCTGTGGAGTCACCACACCGAGGAAGAAGCCACCTGGGAACGCGAAGAAGATCTTCGTAGAGACCATCCGCACCTATTTTCTAGCCAACCCGAATCTCGAGGGCGAGATTCATCTTAAGGTGGGTAGGTTTGTAACATCCCAAAATTCCATTTTGGAATGTTATGATATAGCTATGCATCTATCATCATCATTGCTTGATTTTATGTAATAGTTGAAATGTCTTTTCTGACATTCTGAAAGTCCTTTCTACTTTTCCCTATGTTGCTTTCCCCTATTTGAAATTTTGGTTAAATGTTCAAAATAAGAGAGGAGTAACATGACACTCCACACCAGGGTCTAATTGGTGATATATTTGAACAATAATAACCAGGAGTTATTTTGAAAATATTTGCAAAAAGGATTTAAAAACAATTAGGCAATTTCTGAAAATATTTTTTTTCAAACATTCAAATGACAGAATAGAAATGTTCATTAAATAGAATTTATTATTCTGTTAATTTCGATATATAGTACCCCTATTTTCGAAGACGATTTGAATGCTTTAAAAGCTTTTGAATGTCTCTGTAAAAATATTAAAGAAAATCAGTAACGGTTTGCATTTAAACCGGCCCGGCCCACGGCAGTTAAATCGCGCATTCATTACCGGTCGACCGACCGCGCGCAACGGACACGTCTCTCTCTCACTGACACTGGACCCCACCCCCGACCGACCGTTACCCTCGCTCGGTCATCCCCTTCCTCCCCGCGACGCCGGACGCGACGCCGGCAGTTTCTCCCCCTCCCGGATCTCTCGCCCCTCTCCTCCCCCGCACTCCCCAGTGCCCCTATATAAGCCGGCCACCCTCCGCTCCTCGTTTCCCCCCAAAGCCCCCTCCTACCTAGCCGGGACGCTGCCAAATGAGCTCGTCGGAGTCCCTGCAACCACCGGATCTCCCCCACCGTCGTGCCGTCGCTCCACTCTTCCCCTCGCCCCTACGACCGCACCATTCGACGCAGGACGTCCACCGCAACCGTTTGAACCCCTTCGCTGCCACCCTCGACCACCAGAGACCCCTCCGGCAACGTCCTCGACCACCGGCCGCCGCCATCATCGCCGGAGTCCACCTCCCCTCCGGTAAAAAAATCTTCGGGCTCATCTCCACCCTTGGATCCAAAATTCACGACCCAGATTAGATCAATTTAATCCCCGAAACGTTTTCCTTTTCGGTCCGGTCGACTGCCCGCAACCATCCAACACACGCGCCCCCAACCAATAGGATCGTGCCACGTAGCCCCTGGCCGTCCGGTAGATTTTTCCCTTTTCTGTTTTTGTTTTAGTTAACAGAGTGAATCCAAATTTTGTTTTGCTTATAACTTTTAATCTATTTAATGTTTTGAGTTGATTCTTTTTGCAATAGCTCACATTTTACATGTAGTTTCACCCTGTACTTTTAAATTTCAAATTTGAACTATAGAATTTGAATTTAATCAAATTTGCTTAAAATCTTCAAATCTGAATAACTAGAGTTTGAAAATAGATTTTGATATGAATCTTTTTGCTACTGTTTGGTATTAGTTAGGACTACCTTCATGTTTGGTTTGAGGATTTTCAGGATATATTTGAGTAGTGTTTTAGCTATAAACAGAATCTGCTTATTATTATAATATAGTTTTATAAACTTAATTTTAATTAATTTGATTTGGAATTTGGTTTTATTTGTTTATTAGGTTCTGTTAGTAAACATTTAGTGTTTTCACTTACTGTTAATAAAAATATAAATTTTCTTAGTTTAATTTTATTTAACATAGGAATCACAACTTATTTTTCAAATAGGTTTATTTTTAACTAAAACAACTAACTAGTAATAGTTTTGCTTTCAAACAAAGTTTTGTATATTTTGTTTCTGTTTTCTAAGACAGATTTAATAGTAAATTATTTTCTATCAAGAACATGTTTTACTAATAAATAATAAGTTTAGTTTTTCATTCTTTTGTTAATATAACTATAGTTGATTTATATAGTGTTTATCACAAACTTGTATAAGCTTTATTAAACTTTTCCAACAAACTTAAATTGATTATATTCTGTTTATTAATAAAATATTCTATTGCTGCCTTGCTATCAACAATTGTCTTGTTATTTCAAAATAGTTTTATTATGTAGAAGTGTTTTCATCATCCCCTTTGGAAAACAAAACTTTGTGTGTTTTACTTGCTAGAGACTTTTGTGCATTGTTTGCCTTGTTTGTTTAGTACTTCTTTGCTGAATGTTATGAGTACTTATTCTGTTGTATGCTTATTGAGTGCTTGTTTGCTTTGTTAGATTATCCGGAGTGCGAAGCTTGTTACTTAGAGTCACTCACGTACAAAGATCATCAATCAGGCAAGTCACTTTGATCATGTTTTACCCATGTTTTATATGCATTAGTTCTACCATCTCCCCAGTTGCATGCAAGATAGGTTAGTTGGAAACTTGGTTACATTGTAGTAGTATCATGTGATAGATACCCCTCTCAACCCTCTTTGACAACATTGGCCCCGGGAAACGTTGTTTTACTTTTGCTATGCTAATAGTAGACGGGGTTGGTTGTGTGATTCATGGGAGTTGAGAGAGTTAATAATTTCAAGACCTACATAATGAGCAATATTTCAAGACTCCAAGTTTTCAACATACCTCTGGGTGGATGATGGTTGAACGGCACCCTGGAGAAACCAGTGGTTAGCCTAGGTGATGCTGGAGATGGCCAGTATTCACGCGAAAAGGTCCACCCAGGCACAAAGAGATGGATGGATGCTTTAAAACCCAAGGCTTACCTGCACAGCCACAAGTCATTATGGGCTCTGGCTTGGTTGGATATCATGGTGACCCTGGACAGGCGGTGCTACGAGAGGTAGAAGAACGGTAGGAAAGGATGGGCACCGACAGAGTCGCAGGGAAACCCTTTGGAAGACCATGTTTTGGTCATCCATTTCTCAAACACCCTGAAGTGCGAGAAATCAAACGGAGGCGACCAAATCTTGTGGGGAACGTGTGCAAAACTCTGCAGAGTATTCCAAACCTAATCGATTAGCCGTGTCCACGGTCATGGACGACTTGAGCCAAAGGAATTGAAACTTCCGGAACTCTCAACACAATTAATATGATGATGTGGGTATTAACAATTTTGGGTATGAGAACTGGTTGGTGGAACCATCTCATTAATCAACCAACTTAGTAATATTTTGCTTAGCCCCTCTCTTGATGTAGGAAAAACTTGGCTTTACGCAAAAACTTACACCACCACCTGCCATATAAGCATATAGACTAGCTGATTATTTTCACCCCTCTACTGTGACTTTGCCGGCATATTCCATATGCTGACCTACACGGCTGCAACGTATCATGTTGCAGAGTGCTTTTCCAACCAGGAGTGAGGACACGTTCTATGCTCAGTGAGATGCCCTTGGAGTCAGATGGACTCATCTACCTTCGACGCTTCCGCAAGATTTAGATATTCTCATGAGTTGGCTTTTAGCCACTTTATTGTAATTTTTATTGTAATAAAGGACTCGATATGAGATTTCGATTAATATAATGCTGTGTGATTTCCCTTTGATATATACATGGATGTACCGTGTGTGTACCAGCATGATCTTGGGATGGTACAGAAACACCGGAGATTCGACCTTTCAGGTCGGGTCGCTACATTATTGCCGAGACATGTATCAAGAGAACAGTGGGGTGGTGCTGCCAAAATTCTTTGTCGGATCCGGAGCAGATCATGGGAAAATGGACCCAGTCTACACATACTCGGGTGGGATTAGGACCTATCTCTACCTATTAGCATGTAGGTTGCATGGACATAATAAAACTGAACAACTTGATTAACGGATGAATATAGATGATGAATTATATATATATATAATTCTTGTGTGTTTACTAGGTAGGCAAGATGAGAGATTGTCCTTGGATGTATACTAGTCACCCTAGTCAGAAAGACATGACCAATGAATGGTTAAAAAACCCAGGGGGTATGTGAGAGCCGCATTTGCAAATGGCCAGCAAAAAACATGGTGCCCCTGTCCCAAATGCGACAACTTTAAAACGCGGACAGAGTTTCAAATGGGTAAACACCGGCAGAAGTGGGGTTTTACGCCTAATTATATGATGTGGACTTTTCATGGTGAGTATGACCAACATCCCAGAGCTGAGGTGGTTCGTCGTCGCACCGACGAGCATGGTATCGGGATCGAAGAGATGGTGCAAGACTTTGATGATGCTCGGGATTCAGACGATCAGATGGAGGAATCTGCAAAGGCCTTCTATGAAATGTTTGCGTCTTCAAAACGTCCTCTCCACGAGCACACTGAGCTTTGTCATCTGGATACCATCACGCAAGTAATGGCTCTGAAGGCTCAATTCAACCTAGGCAGAGAATGCTACGATGCGATGATGACGATGTTTGGACGCTTTCTACCCAAAGGCCATGTACTTCCTGCAAACCTATACCAGTCAGACAAAATCCTCCGTGTACTTAAGATGCCCTATGAGAAGATACATGCCTGTGAGAATGGATGTGCCTTATTTAGGCTTGAGTATATGGCCTTAAACTATTGCCCCATTTGCAATTCTTCCAGCTATATTGTGGTGGACAACGGTATGGATTGAGCAGGTAATGCTGGTGATGTTGCATTGCTTTATCCCTGAGGATGAATGGCTAGTACTAGCAGAGCTAAGCTATTTCTTCCGTTCTCCTTGTGCGAAAGAACTATCGCCTGGCATGCTAGATCAAATGGAAGAGTTGGCGCCGGAGTTGATCTACAAATTAGAAAGGATCATTCCATCGGGCTTGTTTAATCCAATGCAACATTTGATTTTGCATCTCCCAATCGAGGCAAGATTAGGGGGCCTGTTAAAAATCGATGGTGCTTCTCAACTGAGAGGATGTAGAAGATGCTTCAAGCTAAATGTAAAAATAAACGTAGAATTGAAGCATCGATGGCCGAGGCATTCATTACTAAGGAGGAGGAAAACTTCGTGACAACACACTACGAAGCCAAAATCATCATTTCATAACCCGAAGCCTGGGTACAATGATGGCGATCCTACAAAAGGTCGATCCAATCTCAGCCTATTCAAAGGGAAGCTCGCACCAGCCAGTGCTTCGAAAGGGAAATTGTTGGATGTCAAAGAATGGCGGACCATTTCATTGTATATCTTCAACAACCTAACAGAAGTGCGTCCGTACATCAAATAAGTTCTCGATAGAGTATTGTTCTGCAACTTCTAATTTTGAACTACTCTTATCCCCGGATATTTGATATTGTCATTATGTCGCCGAGTTCTCGGATGGAGCGGTCATCGACAAGATTCCGTCGAAGAGTATGAGCTTCTGGCAAAGCATGGAGGTGACTATCCCGGTTTCATCTCTTGGTTCAAACAAAGGGTAATTAATTAGCATTAATGGACCATTTGATTTCTTGGTCTAATTTGCGGCTAATGCATCAATTCTTCTGTATTGAACTTGTCGGCTGATGCAGAGTCTATGGACGCCGAGTTGAGACAAGTCGCTAGTGGTTTTGACTATAAGGTCCGTTCATTTGACAAATACGACATCAATAGGTATTGCTTCCGTACCTTTGGCAAAGACCTATCTATGCCTGACCTAAAGACTACAAATTGTTGTTTCTTTGCTATCGATGAAGGAGATACCGAGTATTATGGAAGAGTTGAAGCAATTTAGGAACTTCTATTCTTTGGTGAGAACCCACCGACCATCGTAGTCTTGAAATGTTATTGGTTTCAGTCGAAGGAGACTAGAAGGACTCATGAACATATAGGGCTAGTCGAAATCAACCAAAGCACCCATTTAGATGTTCCCAATGTCTATATTATGGCTCAATAGGCGACACAAGTTTTCTATCTACCGTGGGTCTCCAAACTGATCCAAATTTGGAAGGTTGGATGTCGTTTATGAAGTGCTGCCAAGTTTTAGACCACCTATCCTCAATGAAGAGGATTACGAACCTCACCTTAACCCAGACACATATGAAGGAGAATTCTTCCAAGAAACACGTATGTCCAAAAAATGTTTCAAGAACCGCTCTACTTCACCCTAGAACATTGAAGTAGACAGCGATAGTGAATCCGTCTTAACCCCTGAGCCGGAACAGCAAGAGCCGGAAGAAGAAGAGGTTACTGCTGCGGATGACCTATCACTTATTGACCGGTTACATAATGGAAGCCTTCCACATGTTCTTCCTGATAGTGATGATGATGCTGCATTTGATGATAGTGATGATCATGATGAATTTATTCATCCTGAAGCATATGTAGACGATCAATATTATCATTAGTTCATGTCAGGTGTTCAACTATTATTATATACATATATAAAAAATTATTATTCATGTTGGTATTTATGATGACGATACACTTAAATTATATACATTTTATTACTCATGTTGGTATTTATGTTGTAGTAATTTCATTTACTCTTTGTCATGGCAGGTGTTGAAAGATGGTGGGAAAGGGTCGAGAGCACTCCGAGGCTCCTTCTTCATCGGCGGGTGGTGGGATGGGTACTCACATTCCTCCCCCATCTCTCTGGAGAGCGTTGCTCTCTACTTTGCATGGAGTGGCCGCTTCTTCGACATCCGCGACCCCCGTGAGAGGAGGTCGACCCCCCGCGAATAAGAGAGCTACTAAAGGTACATGTGGCCATGGGAGAGGTAGGGTGGCTGCCACGCCTTCCTCGCCGCCACCCCAGCTGATTCACCTGAGCACAGGACTGCTAGGGTGGACCCTTCTGAGGTGGAGGCTACACGAACTTCGGTTCACAAGCCTTAGGTCGACGAGCCTTTGACCCATCAGACTCGTGTCCCAGAGGCTTCGTTCCAAGAGACTCCGAAGCAAAGCAGAGATGAGGGTGCATCCCAAGAGACCCAGTGGGATACCTTGCCTGATCTGGGTCAGCCAGAGCCAAGTGGCCATGTTGATAGCGATCAGGAGCAGGGTGAGGGGCCCACCGTCTACTAGTGTGGTAGTATGGGGCTCTCGCCCGTGCCTGCGACCTGCGAGCAGAGGTGGTCGATTCAGCCAAATGGGGAGAATTAAGTTCATTCACTCTTATTTAACCTTTTGCCTTCACGTGTTCTCAAATATCTAATGTGTTGGCTTTAATTTGTCATACTGCGGGGGTTGGATTGTTGCCAAGGGTGTCCGCAAGCCCAACAACGTCCTTGGTGTGCTTTGCCGGCAAAACTTCTTGGGGTTTGTTATGTTGCCCGGTTGGGGTCGAGAGGTAGGAATGACCTAGGAGAACTACTTGGGTGCCCCGGCCCCACCGGAGGTGGAGATCGACGGTGTTTTGTGCCACACGAGGGCCGACATGGTGATCAGACAGTTCTGGGTAATCTCTCCTTTACACAACTAAAAATCAACAATAGCTAGTTATTGTACTAATTAGTGTTTTCTCATTTGCAGACCTTCTACAGGTGTGATGAGGGACAAAAGGAGGCCGCGGCAAGGGTTATCAAAACCGAATGTTGCCGCCTACTTCAAAACTGGCGGCATGAGGCTCGGGTATAGGCTGTTCGAGACTACTACGCCTTGGGGCGTACTAGGAAGGAAAAGGCAAAGTGCCGCGATTCTAAGATGGAGAAGGGGCATTACATGAAGGTAATTACATATTATTAAGGCCTTGTAGTTAGTTCCCTTGATTTGATTCTTACGCGTAGCGCTCAAATTTCTCTTTATTAACTTAGGTGCCCCCGAGATGGTGTGTGGATAAGATGGATTGTTTGGAGGCCTTGGTGGATCAGTGGTGCTCCGAAAAGTGGGAGGCCAGCCACAACACTGCCAAGGAGAGGCGTGGCAAAATGGTTGGTGTGCCACACCATCAAGGGAGCCTCAACTTAAATGAGTTTGGTGAGAACTGGGTATGTGGTTTGCTTCATGACTCATGCAATTCATTCTTAATTCTAGCTTGGGCCCTTTACTAATACTTTTTTCCTCTCTTTCTGTTTTAGGCACGTCACAATAAGACGGACGTGCCAGAGATGTACGACCTCTATGTGATGGCCCATACTGCCTCGATCACCCCAAAAACTTCACCAACATCTCCTCCCACCACAAGATCGTGAAGTACAGAGATCACGGGAAGGCGAGGAAAGGGGAGTACTTTAACCCAAGCCAGGGGCCTATTGATCCAGAGCTGGTGATGATAGCTGGCAACAGGAGGCCCCATGGTCCGATCACCATTGGATATGCCCTTATACGTTATCCTATCACTCTTCGGCAGATAAAGGCATGCCAAATGAGCTCTTGTCCTGAGATATCACCTAGTCCACGGCAAGTCGAGCTCGCCATTGAGGTTAGTTTAATGGACTCAATTATCTTTCCACAGTACATAGTGTGTGCGAACCAATATGATTACAATGCTAAAAATTAGTTGTGTTGCAGGCTGCTATTCTGAAAGAGAGAGAGGCAACGTAGGAGCTTTTGGTGGCGAAGGATAAGGACATGAAGGAGATGGAGGAAAGGACGACTGCATTGATGGAGGCGGAGAGGGCACGAAATGATGCATCTAACAGGGCCATGTACGAGCTCTTCGTGGTAAGTTTCTTCTTTGTATTTGTCAAATCTTTTATTTTAATGTTCGTTCCATTAATAACTCAAAAGTTTGACTTGTCGAAACCAAATGTACAGTCTATGTGCGAGACGACCGACCACATACCTCCGGTGATGCCAGTCATTAACATGGCAGGGACGGTGAGTTCCATTTCAATGTAGTGATCTTTTGAGTGTTATCATGCTAATGAGACATTGCAAATTATGTTTGGTGCAGAATATCTCCCGAACCGCATCGCACGGCCCTTCTACAGGGCAGCCTTCTCTAGGTGAAACAAGCCAGAGCCACCCTTCTTCACCCCCGTGCCGACAAGAATGGTATGTTTTTTCTAGTGTTTTGCTTAAAAACCACATAATGATGGTTACTTACCTTCCCTTAGCTCCAAAATGACATATTTTACCCAAGTTAGCTCTAGAATGACCTATACTTAGCTTAGTTTCCTCCTAAATGACACAATAAGCTTAGGTAGCTCCAAACTTGCATAATAAGCTTAGTTAGCTCCAAAATGACATATTTTACCCAAGTTAGCGATAAAACAATCTATAATTAGCTTACTTAGCTCCAAAATGGCATAATAAGCTTAGCTACCTCAAAAATGACCTATTTTACCAAAGTTGGCTATTAAATGACCTATAATTACCTTAGTTAGCTGGAAAATGCCATAATAAGCATAGTTATCTCCTAAATGACCTATTTTTACCCAAGTTAGCTCTAAAATGACATATATTTAGATTAGTTTCCTCTTAAATGAAATACTAAGCTAAATTAGCTCTAAAATGGCTTATTTTATCAATAATGACATATACTTAGCTTAGTTTCCTCCTAAATCACATAATAAGCTAAATTAGCTCCGAAATGGCCTATTTTCTCAAAACTGACCTATACTTAGCTTAGTTCTCTCCTAAATGACATAATAAGCATACCTAGCTCCAAAATGACCTATTGTACCTAGCTTAGCTATTAAATGACCTATACTTGGCTTATTAGCACCCAAATGGCATAATAAGCAGAGATAGCTCCTAAATGACCTATTTTTTACCTAAGTTAGCTCTAAAATGACATATAGTTAGCTTAGTTTCCTCCTAAATGACATAGTAAGCTAAATTAGCTCCAAAATGGCCTATTTTAACAAAAATGGCATATACATCGCTTAGTTATCTCCAAAATGGCATAATAAGCTTAGCTAGCTCGAAAATGACCTATTTTACCAAAGTTAGCTATTAAATGACCTATAATTAGGTTAGTTAGCTTCAAAATGGCATAATAAGCATAATTAGCTCCTAAATGACCTATTTTTACCTCAGTTAGCTCTAAACTGAAATATATTTAGCTTAGTTTCCTCCTGAATGACATAGTAAGCTAAATTAGCTCCGAAATAGCCCATTTTGTCTAAAATAGCCTATACTTAGCTTAGTTCTCTCCTAAATAACATAATAAGCTTACCTAGCTCCAAAATGACCTATTTTACCCAACTTAGGTATTAAAAGACCTATAATTAGCTTCGTTGGCTGGAAAATGGCATAATAAGCATAGTTATCTCCAAAATGACCTATTTTTACCGAAGTTTGCTCTAAAATGACACATAGTTAGCTTAGTTTCCTCCTAAATGACGTAGTAAGCTAAATTAGATCCAAAATGGCCTATTTTATCAAAAATGACCTATACTTAGCTAAGTTCTCTCATCATCTAGTCTTCTTCTTCTAATTTTCTTATTTTCCATTTTGGAGATTACATTCACTTCACGAAAGTTTGCACTGATAGAGCGCTTGTGTTACTTGTATTTTTTTATTTTGTATCGATGAACAATGTGACACTTGCTAAATATGGATACGAAACTATGTATGTGTGGATGAAATATTGTAATATGGTTTGGTACAGATGAAACTTGCATAATATGTACGTATGTATGGATGAAACCTATTTTAAATTGGTTATCAATATGGAAACAACATTATTTCTGTGAAATATATATATATATATGTCATATATTTCTGTGAAAATTGTTATAATAAAAATAAATAAAAGGGACATTTTGGTTACTCTTTGTCGTCTGCCCACGGACGGCAAAGGGGGGCCTAAGGCAGACGACAAAGGGGGGACCCCAGGCGGCAAAGGGCCTTAAACCCCTGCTCCCTAAGACTACTTTGTCGTCATCCCATGGACGGTAAAGGGGGTACTAAGGCAGACGGCAAAGGGTGGAGCCTAGGCGGACGTCAAAGACTATCATTAACACTTGACGACCCTAACCCTGTGGGTCTGTCGTCCATGCTCTTTGTCGTCTGCTCCCCCATGGCAAAGATCCTTCTCTTTCCCCCTCGATACGATTCTGTGTTCACACGATGGAGCCAAGGATATAGAGTATGCCGGAGACGACTACTACACCATCGCAGCAGCTGAATACTACGTGGAGGCGGCCCCGACCAGCAGTAGGATAGGAGGTTCCTAGGCAGGAGGCCTCGCCTCTTTCGATCTATTGTTATGTTTGTGCTAGCCTTCTTAAGGCCAAACTTCTTTAACTTATGTTTGTACACAGATATTATTTCCTTTCGCTAACTCATGCTTGTCGAGCTTTGTATTCGAGCCATTGAGGCCCCTGGCTTGTAATATGAAGTTGTATGACTTTAATTTGTGTCTAGAGTTGTGTTGTGACATTGATTAGTGAGTCCCTGATCTTGGTCGTACGCATTGCATGTATGTTTAGCGTGTGGTCAAAATTGGGGGCTTCACAATCTTCCTCTCAAATTCCCCTGACGGGCGAATAAGGGCGCCCTTCCTCAACCGCATGAGTTCGCGGGACCACATTTTGGGTTTCAAAAAGAGGACTAGGCGGGGGGCTAGACACGGGATTCTCTCCCATGTCCCCGGTACAACCTCCACATGTCGCGAGATCTGAGCCCGCGGCACACTTGCCCTCTTAGCCTTGTGCACGAGAACCTTGTCATCATCATCCGTGTCAAGGTCAAACATACATGATCAATCAGGAAGATTAAGGGTTGAAAGACTTCTGACGGAAGCTAATATCAGCAAAACTTACTCTGAGGCAAGGAGCATGGAGCCCAGCTCATACGTCGCAGGTGGCGGAGTCGCTCGGCTCCTCTTCAGAGTTGGAGGGACGGAGCTTGATGGAGAAGCAGGGGTTGCCAGCATAGGCGAACATGGTGGAGAAGTTTGGTCGGTCAGGGTGCTGGTATCCACCCCATGCATGTTCCGTCGCTTGAAGGGGGAAGCCTTTGTCTGGGCAAGGCGAGAGGACTAGTGACGTACTACTTTGCGCCCACCACCCTTGACAGCCATCCTCTTCAACTTTGGAGAACTCCGCAAAGGTGCGGGGCCTATTGGCTCCCGATTGGTGCATAGACAAAGGCGACGACCCGGCTCCGGAGCTTGAGGACCCGCTTCGAGCCCCTCCTTCACCCCTTCCGGGCCCGTCGCCCCTTCCGCCTCGCCCTCCACCAGGACCTCTCTTGCCGCAGATTGGGAACTGCTGGCCCCGACAACCTACAGCCTGGCAGACTTCTTCGAAGCAAGATTTTCGCCCTCCTCGTCAGAAGAGTCGTCATCTCTAGGCCCCTCTTATCTCTAGAAGCCGCTCCCCTGGCAGACTTGACAACCTTATCCTCCGCGAATCATTTAGAAATGAAGGCCCTCTCCCCTCCCTGGTTGGCGCAGTCAGGTTATCCTCCGATTTGGTAGCCCTGTCTTCTAAGGCAGAGGTCCACTCCATCTCCTACTCCAGGGTGGGCATATCTAGGCGGCCTTAACTCCAAAGGCATCACATTCTAGCATCAATTGGAGAATCTGATTCCTGGCAGAATTATGATGCAGCCGGTTGACTTTTCCTGGCACGCAGTGTGTCCCGAAATGACCAAACAACTGATTGAACAGCCAATCATGGTCGTAGGCTGTCAAGTTGTTGGCAAAACCGGGATACAGGCGCATCCAATGAGTGGAGCCGTTGAACTCCCAAGCAAACCGATCCCTCTTTTGCAATGGAGCAATGCAGCAGCGGAGGATATTTGCTCCCACCTATTCTATGGGCAGCCCAACGGCCATGAGGAGGATGAGAGGATGATCCTATTAAGTGCTAGGCGGAGTTTGTCCGCCCCCACATATAGGCGTACCTATGGATCAGGGTGTAGCCATCCAAGCCTGATAGAGAGATGACCACATCTCCCTGCCACCGCCTCTCGAGCTCTCTCGCCTTCCTCCTCCGTTCCTCGGCCGCTGGATCCATGGACGTGGCCGCCTGCTTCCCCTTGTTGCCCGCCTTCTTATTCCCCATTTTGGAAGCCTTTAAGGGCGGCAGGTGGCTTAGCGGCACTCGGAGACGAGGATGGCGACAAGAGAAGTTTTTTGGCTTGAGGAGGAAGGTGAAGGATGGAGGAAGGAATGCGAATGAGCAGCGCCCCTGCACGTTCTCGTTTTTATCAGGGGGCTCACGCAAGTGCTGGCTCTTTGCTATCTTTTTGAAAAACTATCGCTTTATTACTGACAGTTCTTTTATTCTCCAACGACTCCCGACTATGGACCCATGACTCGCAATTATTGCGTGAAGTGCATGTGATGGAAAGGCAGGACCCCTCCGCCCGTGTGTCCATGCACTGTTTGGGGCCTAACCCGACGTGCCAAGTAGCACGTATGGCTTAGGCCCTGTGGCTTCTGTCGAGGTAAATTAATAAGGGTGTTTGCTTTTCCCCTGATTCGTGCCCGGACGGTCAGCCACCAACGCCCCGCAGCCACAACCTGCACAGGCGATAGGATCAAAGAACCCTGCTAGCAATGAAAACAAGACTCTAACAAGCTCAACACAGCAGCCCAGGCCTGGGATGGGGCACGCCAAGCACGCCCCCGACGCTTGTCAGGGACCAAGGTGCACTCGCTTTCCAGAAGACCCGTCAGGCATGAGCCAGCTAGCCACAGCTCCACCACATTGCTATGCTTGTCAGTTATCGATGCAGAGCCTGAGGGAGTCCCGAATAAGGGGGTCCTCGGGTAGTCGACCTATTTTTTATGGGCCGAACTATATGGGCCGCAAGGAGAACATTGGATGACCAAGTCACCCACTCCAGGATGGAGATCTCAAGGACTCGTGACGTATCCTCCAAGTCGTCGACCGTAGATAGGCATGTTTATCTCTTTGGCATGTAACCGACCATGTGTAAACCCTAGGTACCCCCCGACGTGTATATAAGACAGAGGGTTTTAGGTGGTGAAAGGAGGACAACTCATCTAGGATTAACTATTCAATCTCGAGGTAGATCAACTCTGTAACGCCCATATCATCAATACATTCAAGAAAGACGTAGGGTCTTACCTCCATAGGAGGGCCCGAACCTAGGTAAATTAGTGTCCCCTTTGTCTCATGTTACCATCGATCCTAGTCTCACAGTTCGGGACCCCCTACCCGAGATCTGCCGGTTTTGACGCCGTCATTGGTGCTTTCATTGAGAGTTCCATTGTGAGCACCTAAGGAATCGATGGCTGACCCCATCACAAGCCATGAGATCAGCATCCAAGGGATTCTTTCTCCCGATTAGAATCTTGCGGGTGGTGACACCTTGCCGCGCGCCAACCCGATTAGCCACTCTGGCCAGATCGGGAACTTTCCCCCGATCGGAGGATGACGTTCGGAACCTTAGAGTTCGTCACTGATTCACGGGGAACACTTGTTCTAATGGAACCTTCGACCCTTGAGGAGAAGCTTGCAAGTCAGGACGCTTTGACGCCGAAGACATCCGGCCCCACGGCTAAGCTATTCACGGATCCGGTTTGGTGCGGCTCCAGAGCCGTCATGCCAATCATTGAGTCCACTCGCCTTAGCGAAATGTGGCCCACCATCGCCTCGTTTCTAAACGAGTTGTCCGATCGAATCGCGGCCATGCGGGTATCGGATGACCAGGTTCCGGTTTATGACCAACTCGGGATCAGGCCTGATGACCGGGAGATTCATGTCCCTTCGGTCACCCACCTTGTCACTACCATCGAGTTCCCGGTCGAGGATTCCTCACGGCCGCTGGAAATAAAAATAGTCTACACCCCGGTCTCTGATCACCGAGACTTCATCAGGGAGACGGAGGCCTGGAACCACCCAAGAGCTGGATCTTTATCGGCCCAGGGTCTCTCACACGATTCGGAACCTCTAATTTTGAACACACAATGTGACGTGGGATCGAATATTCCCCACCCACCACCCAAGATGATCATCCAAGTATCATACCGATACCCGCATCCTCGGACTTTCGGGACATGAAGCACCTACAAGGGGAGTCGGTCCATCACTTTTGGGCAAGACTCCTACTCGCTAGGAGTAGAGAAAAGGGACTTAGAGACCAAGAGATAATGGCAATTTTTATTCGCAACTGCCATGATGAAGGTATTCTTAATGCCTTGGCCCGCAGACACATTCGTGACTTCTCAGAACTATCCGATTTGGTACAAAAATACTGTGCCATGAAAAGCGCTTGGCAATCCAAATGGTTGTTTTCGAATCAACCTTTCCCCAAGCACCCTAGTGGAGATCGGAGAAAGAGGGTACCTCCAAAGTGGCCTACTCCAAAGAAGATACGAACCCGCCGAAAAATGAAATACGCCTACTCCAAGGGTCGGCACTATCCTCGACGGACTATTGGATAAACCTTGCCCTATACACTCCGTTTTTTAAGCATGAGCCCGACTCACAGCCTTAGAGTTTATTTGGTCATCAGGCAAGTTGCAAAAAGTGGCGAGGCCATCCTCAAAACACCTCTGATGAATGAGTACTCCTCATCATCGTCTGAAGACAGTGTTGAAGTCCTGACAGTCTACAAAACGTTCCCACCAAGGAACAGGAGAAAAGGGCTCTTAGAGAGCTCAAACAGGTCTACCACGTAATAGCAACCAATGCATGTGGAGACATACCGATTACCTTCGAATATACTGACTAGCCGGCCATTCTCTCCGGTCACTCACCGGACGCACTAGTCTTGAACCTGATTATTGATTGATATAGACGTCATCAGGTGTTAATGGACGGCGGTAGCAGTTTAAACCTAATTTATGAAGGTACCTTGGAAAAAATGCAATTCGACCGATCTTGCATCGAACATAGCAATACCCGGTTACGGGTACATGAAACTTGAAATGCCTAGACAGAACAAAGTGATCACAGTCTCTAGTGATCCGAACATAGCCCTTCGGGCCGAAAACAAAATGGCAGCACTCGCCCTCGAGGCATTAGCCGAGGCTTTCGCTGCCAAAGAACTGAACGTGCTACGGTCAACAGTTAACAAGGATGACGTGATCCTTAGCAAAAGGCTAAAGATGTCAACACAGAAGCTGCCAAGAAGGAACGCTTCATGGAAGGACTTCAACAGACCCTGCAGTGTCAGCTCATCGTGTGCGACTGTCGTACCTTCTTTGACCTGGTGAACAAGGCCCTCATTCTAGAAGACAAGCGTCATGCCATAGATGACACTTGCAAGCGCAAGATGATCAGCAAGGGTAGCTCCAGCAACCAGAAGCCTCGCCCCTGGCAGCCACCCCCAGCCAAGCTAACCTATCAGCCACAACAGGCTAGACCTCCTACGACTCGTCCGAGCTACTAGCATCAGCAGTATGCCAATCCCAGGCCAGCTTACAACAACCCCAATAACAACAATGGCGGCGGGAACTACAACAACAACCCTGGGCAAGTCGATTGCTTTGGATGTGGTTAGCCAGGACACATCTCTAGGCTATGTCCCAACAAGAAGCGAGATGCACCGCGCCCCAATGCGCCAAACCAAGGTCAAGGCCGTGCAGCACCCCGAAGGAACCCCGCTCCTCGCAACCAGCCCAACAATGGCAAGGGTCGTGTGAACCACGTCACTGCAGAGGAAGCTCAGGAAGACCCGGACGTCATACTGGGTACGTTCCTCATCAACTAACCCCAGCAAATATACTGTTTGATTGTGGAGCTTCGCATTCTTTTGTCACCCAAAAGTTTGCACTAGAGAGTGCCATGAAGCCTACACCACTGGGTAGTCGTATGTTGATACAAACCCCGGGATCAGTTATGAAGTATAGGATAGGATGTAAGGGAGTTGAGATTAACATCAACGGGGTAGACTTTCTAGCAGACCTCATCATTCTGAGGTCAGAAGGCTTGGATGTGATCCTAGGCATGGATTGGTTGACCAAGCACCAAGGCTTGTTAGACTGTGCCAAGAGGATTTTCACCATGACTAATAGCCAAAGACTGGAAGTCAAGTATGTCCCCAACCCTGCCTCCACTCAAGCCCCTCAGGCTAACTGTCTATCGGGAGTTGAGTTGGATCAAGTGCCAGTGATATATGAATACCCGGATGTGTTTCCAGATGAGCTGCCCGGAATGCCTCCTGACCATGACATTGAGTTCATCATTGAGCTTATGCCCGGATCAAGGAGCATATATAAGAAGGCCTATAGGATGGGGTCCAAAGAGTTGGCTGAATTGAAGAAGCAACTGGCAGAGCAGCTCAGAAAAGGATTTAGTTGCCCTAGTAACTCTCCTTGGGGATCGCCTGTTCTATTTCTGTCAAAGAGGGACGGAACTATCAGACTCTTTGTCGATTATCATTCTCTCAAAGAATTCACAATAAAGAACAAGTACCCACTCCCCAAGGTTGAAGACCTGTTTTATCAGTTGAATGGAGCCAAGGTGTTTTCCAAGATTGACCTCAGGTCTGGGTACTATCAGCTGAAGATCAGACCCCAAGACATTTTGACGACGACATTTGTAACCCGGTATGGCCTGTATGAATACATGGTCATGTCATTTGGGTTAACCAATGCCCCTGCCTACTTCATGGACCTCATGAATAAGGTCTTCATGGAGTACTTGGACAAGTTCGTTGTCGTCTTCATTGATGACATACTCGTCTTCTCCAAGTCTGGAGAACAACATGAGGAACACTTGAGATTGGTCCTAGAGAAGCTTTGAGAGAACCAACTTTATGCTAAGTTCAGCAAGTGTGCATTTTGGCTACATGAAGTTGGATTCTTGGGTCATGTGCTGACTGCAGAAGGGCTATCAGTGGATCCGGCCAAGATTGAAGCCGTGACTGAATGGCAAACCCCAACCACCGTGAAGGAAGTCAGGAGCTTCCTCGGACTCACGAGATATTACCGCAAGTTGGTGGAAGGGTTCTCAAGCATTGCTCGACCCGTGACCCAGATTTTGAAGAAGGACAAGAAGTTCGAATGGACATCCAAGTGCGAGGAAAGCTTCCAGGAGCTCAAGAAGAGATTGACCATAGCCCCAGTTTTGGCCACCCGTGATATGCACAAGGAGTTTGTGATATATTGTGATGCATAAAGAACCGGGCTTGGAGGTTTCCGATGCAAGAAGGCAGAGTTGTAGAATATCTATCCAGACAGCTACGACCTCATGAAGAGAACTACGCCACCCATGATCTTGAGTTGGCAGCCATGGTTCATGCCTTGAAGATATGGCGACATTACCTTCTGGGGAAGCGATGTGAGATACACACAGACCATAAGAGTTTGAAGTATATTTTCACCCAGAGAGAATTGAACATGAGGCAGCGAAGATGGTTGGAGTTGATCAGGGATTACGACCTCCATGTTCAATACCACCCCGGAAAGGCCAACGTGGTAGCAGACGCCTTTAGCAGAAAGGCTTTTTTCTTTGAATGCCATTGTTAAGGAAACGCCACCCGCCCTGTATGAAGAGATTGGAAGCTTCGGCTTGGAACTATTTGCCAATGGATTCCTCGCCAACATCGAATCAAATCCTACCTTGATGGATGATATTAATGAAGCTTAGGAGGGACATGAGAGCATTGAAGGCATCAAGGGGAAGATCAAGGCAGGAAAGGCCTCAGGATTCTTAGTGGATGAACAAGGAGTTGTATGGTCCGACAATCGCATCTGCGTACCCAAAAAAGAGGAGCTCAAAAACTTGATCTTGCAAGAAGCTCATGACACTCCATACTCCATCCATCCTGGAGGAACCAAGATGGATCAAGACGTCAAGGTTCTGGTGGCATGGCATGAAATGGTAAAGAGGCACATTTGTCGCTAAATGTGACATACGCCAGAGAGTCAAGGCTGAGCCCTAGCGACCCGTTGGGCTATTGCAACCTCTCAAAGTACCTGAATGGAAGTGGGACAAAGTCGTGATGGACTTCATCACCGGTTTACCAAGGTCAAGCAAGGGACATGACTCTATTTGGGTCATTGTTGTCCACCTAACCAAAGTAGCCCATTTCATTCCCGTCAAGACTACCTATGACGGCAACAAGCTAGCCAGCCTCTACATCAAGAGTGTCGTGAGCCTTCACGGAGTTCCTAAGGAGATCATATCGGATCGAGGCACCCAGTTCACCTCAAGGTTCTGGAAGATGTTTCAAGAAGCTATGGGAACTAAGTGTTGGAAATATTCCCTAGAGGCAATAATAAGTTAGCTATTATCATATTTCCTTGTTCATGATAATCGTTTATTATCCATGCAGCCACACCCCTAGAAAACCCCACCTACTAGCCTTCCTCCCTCCAGATCCCGCACACCTAGCCCCCAGCCAAAATCTGGCCCTCGGATCGCGATCTAGAGGCCCGGATTTGCCCATTTTCCCACCTACTGGACATGTCTGGCGGCCAACCCGGACATGTCCGGTGACCACAGAGCTCCCCGCAGCCTCCGCAGCCGCAGCGCGAGGGACGAGCAGCCCCATCGGCCGGCCTCGCCGGAGCCACCGCCGCAGGTCGCCGCCGGAGCAGGGCCTCCTCCTCCTTCTCCTATCCTCCCTTCCTTTCCTTCTCCTTCTCCTCTCCCTGACCCGGCCTCTCTCTCTTCTACCATGGACAGGAGCTGCAGCGCCGCCGATCTCCGTGCTCCACCGCCAAGGCTTCTCGCCGCCGGGAATGGGGAGCCCCGCCCCCGATCTACTCTTCCCCGGCTTCTTCCTGGCCAGATCCCGCCAACCTGTGCCGCCCTCACCACCGTTGACCTCCGCCATGGCCACGTCCACCTGCGCTCGGGAGGATGACGAGCGCCCCAGCCGCTCGCTCCGCCTCGCCTCGCATGGGCCACGCCAGCAGGCCCAGCAGCCTCCCCTGCCACCGATCGGCCAGCCGGCCCAGGGTGAGCCTAGCCAGCCTCTTTTGTTTTTTAGGCCATTGCGATTTTTAAACGATTATATCTATTAATCCGTGCACCATATAAAAATATTTTGAATATGTAAAATGGTTAGAAAATTGCATAGATTAATAATACGTCATTTTCATCCATGCCTAAATATCTAACACGTCATTTTCCCGTTATGTTGCATAATTGCATTTGTTGCATTGTCATATTTATTTAACAGGCATCGGTATTAATCAAAATCATATATTAAAAATGTTCATATCATCAGCATCACATTTTCATGCATGGTAAAATTGTCGGCATCATGTTTGCATTTGTTTTGCATAAATGAATTGCTATAACGTGATTAGGCCTAATACTCGCATAACTAATTGTGATTAATTTTCTACACGAACCTACGCATATTATATATGTTTTCGGGGTAGAAAATTCCATGTGATTTATATGTGCATTTAGTTTTGGCGTTTGAGAATTTTGTGTGCATATCATTTATACCACGATGCCTTTTGTCATTTTCTTGTGATTTAATCCGAGCATGCTATGAATTAATTTTCAACATGAGAATTGCCCTTTGATATGTGTCCTAGCCCTTGGACATTTTGGTTGTCATAGAAGTGCATGTTAGGGCTTGGTTTTTGTGCTCAACTTTCTATAAAAATACTGCTATTTTAGAGATACTAAAATAATTCTAAGTCTGGAATCTGTAATATTTTGTTGCTGTCTTGCCATGTGATTTGCTAGTGATCTAGAACTCTTTTGTGGTAGGTGTAATGGAGTTATTTATAGAGTATATTGTCCTATAGTATGCTGTTAAGTTTCATGACATAATATGCTCTGTAGCATATAGTTTCTCTGCTGTCAATATGCCTTCGTGATAAAGACTGCACTGTCAAAAACTGCTATTTTCGCTAAGTCTGAAACTGTTTTCAAGTAGCCTTCTTGTGAGCTTCCTACCAAGTGATCCATGCATGTTTTGGATATGATTTGTGAAGATGAAATGAAGTGGATGTTGTATACTACTGCCCCGTGCTTAGTTTGTGCATTTTGGAATCCTGTAGCTTGCTGTTTTCATGAGTTAAAAATGCTATCTTGCTGTTTTTGGCAGATTTCAACTAAAACTTGTTTCGTTGATTGTGGTTGAACCGTAGCTCCGTTTGGAACATGTTGCTTACGAAACTTTCTTAGAATCTCATGTAGCTTCATTATAACTTGTTGCATTCATGAATTGAAATGTTTCTGATTGTATTTTCCATGCATTTGCATTCATGACATGTGCATCTTGTATTGCTCATATCTTTTAGACCGTAGCTCCGTTTGAGATGTTCCATATATGTAAATCGACTAGAACGACATGTAGAATGTCATGGTAAGCTTTGTTATGCTTTTTAAAAATATAAAATATGATTAGTTCAGATCTGGAAATGCTATAAGTTGTTTGCGGCCTCATTTAAAATGCCTAGGTAGATTGTTTACTTATGCTTCACCCCTTGCCATGTTTAACACCATTTACTATTGTCGTGTACCTAACAAGAGTGAACTAAATAATTCGAACATGGAGTTTCCTCAATATGCAACTCGTTGCATATTGAGCTTCACTTAATGTGTAGTATTGATTGTCGTGAATTGTCATGCATTGCATATTAAACCGGACGTGCATCATGTTTGTTTGTGCATCGTGTGATGCATATGTTGTGATGTATCTTGTGTTGATTGTTTGTTATGATTGCTTATTCTCGATAGAGTTTCGAAAGCGTTCGGAGTGTGAGGATTCGCTCGACTACATTGGCACATCTTCTTCATGGACTCGTTCTTGTTCCGAGCAGGATCTCAGGCAAGATGAATCATTTCCTTGGATACCATTACTATCATTGCCATGCTAGATGTCTCGTTTTCTATCGCTATGTCGCGCTACCTACCACTGTTTGATAAGCCTCCCAACATTGCCATGGTAAGCCTCTAACCCCTCCACATCCCAGCAGACCTTTGTTTGGCTATGTTACCGCTTGTTCAGCCCTTCTTACAACATTTATAGCTGAAGGTGCAATTCTTTCCATGTGCCAACATGGTCATTTATTTTTCTATATCACAATATTGCTGCTATTTCATTTAATGCACATATATACTTGGTAAAGGGTGGAAGGCTTGGCCTTTTGCTCGGTGTTTTGTTCCGCTCTTGCCGCCCTAGTTACTTGTGAGCCGGTGTTATGTTCCATAATTAAGGGCTCCTAACATGCTCGGGGTTGTTATCGGGATCCCCTTGATTTTCGGGTTAGAATAAAGCTTGTCTAGCAAGGCCCAACATTGGTACTACTTTTGCCTAATAACTAATGAACTTGCATAGGGGCTTTCCGGACCCTGAGGATAATTTAATCAACCCCCGGGCCAGTGCTCCGCATGAGTGTTGGTCCAAAATGTCAACAGCCGGTGGCCACCAGGGGCAACTGTGTGTTTGGCCTACCGGAAGTTTGGACAATCCGCTGTGTCCTGAGACTGAGATACGCGGCTCTTATCGGGTTCGTCGACACGTCGGGAGGCCTTGCTGGATTTCTTTTACCTTTCTCGAACGTCTTGAGTGAGGAACTCTGATCTTCTTCGGGCTATCTCGAGGTGTCGGATTTCCTTTGGAATTGCCTAGGAAGATCACGAGATCCGTGGTTGAGGTTATTACCGTTGCGTGTGGTTAATTTGTGATGGATGAGTTGGAGCACCCCTGCAGGGTTAAATCTTTTTGAGAAGCCATGCCCGCGGTTATGTGGCAAACTTGGATACTTTGTTTAACTCCCGGTCATAGCAAACTTGATGTAAACTCAAATAAAATACCCCAACCGTGTGCATAACCGTGACTGTCTCTTCTCGTGAGTCCTTATCCGAAAGAGAACACGATGGGGTTATGTTTTACGTAAGTAGGTGTTCAAGATCAGTTAGTGATCATTTTTGGTTCTCGTACATTATGCGTAGACCACCATACTTTAATTTTTGTGTTCGTAAGTTATCCACTCAAATAAATGCTTAGTCGCTTGCTGGAGCCTCACCACTTAACCATGCCTTACCTATTAAGCTTTAATAGTCTTGATACCCTTGGAAATGAGATTGTTGAGTCCCTGTGGCTCACAGATTACAACAACAATAGTTGTAGGTACAGGTAATGCGGTGATTTCGTGTGAGCGCGTTGCTTGATTTGATTTGGAGTTATTCTTCTTCTTCGTCATCGATCTGGGATGGGTTCCAGGCGGCAGCCTAGGATAGCAAGGGTGGATATCATTTTATCGTTCGGTTTCGTCCGTAGCCGGACCCTGCTCTTATGTATGATGTCTAAGATGTTATTGTATTGATGTGACTCTGATGTAGCTTGTGGCGAGTGTAAGCCAATTCCATATACTAATCTCTTCTGTACATGTACTTGTAATGATGTCCATTCTTGCGAACGCATCGAGATGTGCTTCTATCCCTGTCGAGGCCCTCGTGCCAAAATAAGGATAGGACCGCATCTTGGGCGTGACATGGTATACCTCACTACCTAGGACATGGATAGGAGGCACGGGACACGACGGAGCGACGGCTGCGAGTCGAAGAACTCCGACACACTCCTGTTTCGAGACATCAAGGAAGAAGACACCGATGATGAGGGGGCTCCAGGGTTGATGGCGTCGCGTGCCTAGATGAAGCAGACCTCAGGGACTCCGGGGCGTCGATCCTCGCCGTCAGGGAGGAAGCGACGGTGCAGAGGATCAACCCCGACCATGTGCTCGAGCTCGACTGGAGCATGGTAGACAGGCGACGGCTATGGCGTGGGTTCTTACCTGAGCGGTGGCGCGATATGGGAGAGGGACTGAATGGGGCCAGGGATTCTAGGGCTAGGTCAGGGACACCTTATAAAGGGTCTAGGGTTGACGGACGGCCGTCAAATCACTGGAGTTGGCGACGTGGCTACTGTGGATGTGCTGTCGTACAGAGGAGAATGAACATGCGCGCTGGGAGGCCGGCTGGGCTGCGCTAGCGCTTGGCCTCGCTGCTGCTAGGACAGGAGAGGCCCAGCTAGGGAACAACTCTCTCCCTCTCACAAAAACGCTTTCTTTATTTTTTTAAACAACAGCAATGCAAGCCAAAACCAGACAGTTGGAAAAAGATCTTATGAAAACAAAATAGATTGGGACTCACTAAATAATGCACTATGATGGATGAAATGATGCATGAATGCACAACCACACATGGATGACAAGTTGCAAAACATCAATAAGCTCATGATACATGGTTCATACAATAGGTTACATGTCTTAAAAGGTAGGGACAACACTTGGGCTGTCACAACACTCCCACACTACAAGAGGATCTCGACCCGAGATCTAGGAATGAAAGAAGTCCGAAAATTTGGAATGGAGAAGGTCCTCGCATTCCCAAGTAGCTTCTTTGTCGGAATGATGAGACCACTTCACCTTGAGGAATTTGATAGACTTGTTGCGAGACTTACGTTCAGTTTCTTCAAGAATTGCAACTGGATACTCACGATAAGAGAGATCTTCTTGGAGATCGATGTCTTGGAGGTCAATGGTTCGCTCAGGTGTCTTGAAGCATCTCCGGAGCTGAGAAACATGGAAGACATCGTGCATGTTCATGAAATTAGGAGGAAGCTCTAGTTGATATGCAAGACCACCTCTCTTGCCAACAACTTTGAAAGGACCAACAAACCGAGGAGCCAACTTTCCTTTAATCCAAACCGCTGAGTGCCCTTCATGGCAGAGACTCTGAGATAGACTAGATCATCCACTTGGAAGGAAACATCCCGATGTTTGCTATCGTAGTAGCTCTTCTGTCGGGACTGAGCTGCTTTGAGGTTCTTGCGAATGACATGGCACGTTTCTTCTGACGCTCACCGGTTTTAGACCAGTTAAGCGGGGGATGACACTTTCTGCCGTAGAGAATCTCGAAAGGGGCCTTGCCTGAACTAGCTTGAAAGCTATTGTTGTATGAGAATTCAGCATATGGGAGGCAGTCTTCCCATTTCATGCCGAACGAAATCACACAGGCTCTGAGCATATCTTCAAGGATCTGATTGACTCTCCCAACTTGACCACTTGTCTGCGGATGGAACGCAGTGCTGAAACGGATCTTTGTACCCATAGCAGTCAAGAAGGACTCCCAAAACTTAGAAGTAAAGTGGCTTCCATGGTCAGAAGAGATGAGTTGAGGAATACCATGCAAAGACACTATCCTTGACGTATACAACTCTGCAAGCTAAGTTGCGAGATAGATTCTTTGACTGGCAGGAAATGAGCAACTTTTGACAGCTTGTCGATAACCACAAAGATGGCATCGTTGCCACTCTTGGACTTTGGAAACCCAGTGGTGAAATCCATCTCCACATGATCGAATTTCCACTCTCGGATAGGCAAAGGCTGCAGAAGACCTGCTCGACGTTGATGCTCTGCCTTCACTCTGCGACAAACATCACACTCGTTCACGAACTCAGCAATTTCACGTTCCATGCGAGTCCACCAGAAGGTTTGCTTGAGATCCTGATACATCTTGGAACTGCCTGGATGAATGGATAGAAGAGAATTATGTGCTTCGTCCATGATAACCTCTCTGAGATCACCTTTTCGAACCACAAGACGGTCCTCAAAGAACAAAGTATCTTTGTCATCAACACGAAAGCACTTATACTTCGGAATGCCCTTGGCCACACCTTTCTTCACTTTCTTCACCATAGCATCAAGAAGCTGCGCTTGGCGAACCTGATCTTCTAAAGTCAGAGAGACTTGACGATCAGCATGAAATCCTTGCGGAATCATCTGAAGGTTGAGTTTGCGGAAGGCCTCTCAAAGCTCGGGCTAAAGAGGCTTCAAGATGAGACTATTGCAGTACCCTTACGGGTGAGCGCGTCTGCAATGACATTTGCTTTCCCAGGAGTATACTCAATGCTTGGATTGAAGTCCTCAAGCATTTCCACCCAACGAGACTGCCGAAGATTGAGATTGGGTTGAGTGAAAATGTACTTCAAGCTCTTGTGATCGATGTACACCTCAATTGGTCTACCCAACAACAAATGCCTCCAAGTCATTAGAGCATGCACAACTGCCGCCAACTCAAGATCATGAGTGGGGTAGTTCTTCTTGGCAGGCTTCAACTGACGCGAGGTATAATCAACAATCTTCTTTTCTTGCATGAGAACACCACCAAGGCCTTGGAGAGAAGCATCACAGAAAACTTGGAAAGGCTTAGACTGCTCAGGAGGAACAAGAACTGGAGCTGAAGTCAGTCTCTGCCTGAGCATATTGAACGCCACATCCCACTTCAAGATTGCCTCAACTTTCTCAGGGTGCACTTTAATTCCCTCGGTAGAGATGACATGCCCGAGGTACACCACTTCATTGAGCCAAAACTCACACTTGGAAAACTTGGCATAGAATCAGTGCTCTCTTAACTTGTCAAGCACAAGGCGAAGATGCTCTGGATGCTCTTCTTCTGTCTCCGAGAACACAAGGATATCATCCAGATAGACCAAGAAGAATTCATTCTTGAAAGGAGAGAAAATGAAATTCATCATTCTTGAGAAGGTTGGATGAGCATTAGCAAGACAAAACGACATGACGGTGTACTCATAAGAGACAAAACTCGTCCTAAAAGCGGTCTTGGGAATGTCTTCTTCGCGAATGCGAATCTGATGATAACCCATGCAAAGATCAAGCTTCGAGAAAACCTTGGCACCTTTCGATTGCTTAAACAACTCATTGATGTTGGGAAGTGGGTACTTGTTTCTGATTGTCTTCTTGTTCAATGGTCGGTAGTCGACACAAAGACGATACGTGCCATCTTTCTTCTTGACAAACAAAACACCACAACCCCATGGAGAAGAACTTGGTCTAATCAGACCCAGACGCTCTTGCTCATCTAGCTGCTTCTTCAACTCTTTCAACTCTTCGGGGCAAAGTTTATACGGGCGCTTGCAGACCGGTTCAGTTCCGGGCTCGAGATCAATCACGAACTCGACTGGCCGGTGAGGAGGCATTCCTGGCAATTCTTCTAGAAAGACATCTTCATACTCACAAACCACCAGAATTTGAGAAATCACCGAGATTTCACCCATCTCATTTAGAGCAAAGAGACGGATTGTGTCATCGTGAGCCGCAAAAATAATCACGTCATCTGAAGGATGGGTTAGCTTGACTTATTTTGCTTTGCAATCAATATGATCCTTATTCATAGCCAGGAAGTCCATGCCCAAAATGAGATCAATGTTGGAATTACCGAGAACAATTGGAGACGCTAGAAAATAATAATTGCCCATCTTGATAGAAACATCCAGAACAATGCGATTGGAATTCAACATCTTACCGGGCGACAACACAGACAAGGACTTAGGCAAATCTTGATAATCAAACTCATTCTTGACAAAGAAAGGGCGAGACATGAAACAATGCGATGCACCAGAATCAAATAACACTTTTGCGGGAATAGAATTAACTGAGAGATTACCCATAATCACATCATTGGACTGCTCTGCTTCAGCTGCATTCACCATATTCACTCTTGCGGTCTTGGGATTATGCTTCACCATAGCATTGCCTGGAGGCTTGACAGGAGGAGGAGGCGGAAGACGCTGCTGGTTGCACTTGTTTGCATAGTGACCCTTCTGGACACAGTTGTGACAAGTTACCTCAGAAAGCGGACGAACATTGCCTCGAGGAGGAACAAGAACTCCCTTGGATGCCTGGGTCTCTGCTGGAATCCTGGGTTGGGTGGGTGGGAAGAACCACGACCACGGAACTGCTTCTGCTACTAAGGAGGGCGAAACGGAAGAGGATTTGGCGCCCAATACTTCTGCTGCTTGGGAACCATCTGAGAGCCAGAAGAAGAAGAATATGAATCCCTTGAACACTTCTTGGAGTTCTCCAACTTGAGCTGAGCTGCTTCAACCTTCAAAGCCATGTTGTAGAACTGATCAAACTCCCGAGGTTCTTGAAGATCTAGGCCTGGCAGAAGCTCATCCTTGAGACCACCTCTGAATTGATAGATCATAGCCTTATCATCTAGAACATCTTGCTTAGCATAACGGCCTAGATTCTGGAACTCGATGTTGTACTAGTAGACAGACTTGGTTCCTTGCTTCAGGTGCCTAAACTTCTCATGCATCTCCTCAACAAAGCTTGTCGAAATGTAATGAGCCCTGAAGTCACGATGGAAATCATCCCAAGTAACAACACAATCGCCCCTGGAATCCTTGTACTGCTGCCACCAATCAGCTGCTCAACCCTTGAGCTGGAACGATGCAAATCTGACAAAGTCCTATGGCCTCACATTGCTGCACTCAAAATGCTTACTCATATCACGAAGCCAATCATCAGCATCAAGAGGCTGCTCACAATAGGTGAAAGACTTGGGCTGGTTGGCAAGGAACTGATTGAGTGTCGCAAATTGAAGCTGATTTTGAAAATTCCCTTGAAAACCTTGCCGACCTTGCTCCCTTTCTTGCAACAACCTGAGAAACATCTAAGTGTTCGCATTGGTTGCGACCATCACAGCTTGCCAAGCTTCTAGAGGAGGAGGCAAAGGTGGCGGCGGGGGGGGGGGGGTGGTGGAACATCATCCTGCTCCTCACCACGACCCGGATTGCTGCGAGTTGGTGGAGCCATCCTGAAGATGGACAAAACGCATCAGCACCTCATTGAAAGATGAAACAAAGCTGAATCAAGAGCTTGAAGAAAATTGAAAAAATAACAACACAGCCTTCCTACTAAAAAATTAGTAAGAATGCTTCTTAGGTGGATGATAACATCATCAGAAATTAGAAGCCACTTGCAATAACACAAAAGTATTGAGCTAAGCGCTCGGAACAAATGTATATGCCCACATACATCTGAAGAAGATGTTCCTAGATGACTACAAGATTTCCCACCTATGAACTTCCGAAAAAAATTTGGTTATGCAATCCGGTGTGGGGGATACAAGGAGGAAATATCTCATGCAACTAACAATCCGACACCCCAACTGTATTCATCTTTCAACACATAGCCAGAGGCTTTCTCAAATTCATCTAACTCGAATCCTCGAACTCACAACGATACTAAAACATGGTGGTACCCCGGACGCCTCCCCAGTACTGGGTGACTCCGATCTTATCTCACCACGATAAGTATTGAAGTAATTCTGAACACTCTCCGTCCTGAGATATCAAGGAAGCTGAATGATAACAATGTGCCAACATTCCCTGGAGCTCGACTCCTTGGAATAAATAGAGTCAGACAGGAAGCACCAAGACAGAACCCTGTCACATCGGCATCATATAGATTCCAAAATACCCGTGTGATCCTAAATTTTTTTTGAGCGAGAAGAGGAGTAGAATCAAAATTCCTAAGTCGAATACCTCACCAGAGCATAGAAGAGGAGTAAAAAGAATCCTACTCTCCGATATAACTAGAGTCAAAATAGTTTTTACTAGACTCGACTCGGCCAAGTTCGATCAAGCAAAGGCTCTTATGGTCGTATGGCTCTGAATACCAACTTGTCACGACCAAGATGCGTGCCTATCCTTTTTAAGGCACGAGGGCCCTACAAGGGATAGAGGCACATCTTGCCGTTAGCAAGTATAGTATCATCACATCATCCAATACTGAAAAGATGAGTATACAAGATTGGCTTACACTCGCCACATGCTAAATTACAATTCACTCAGAGTTCAAATCATCAAGATGAAGACAGGGTCCGCCTACGGACGAAATCGAACGATAAAAATAGATGCAAATGATACTATCTCGCTATCCCAAGGATCACGACCATGGTCCTCTACTCATCTGGGTAAGTCACATACGTCCTGCCTCTTTCCTCATCATATTCCCACTAGAGCTGGGTAAGATCATCCTGCACGTACTCATCTGTACCTATACCTGGAGGGTTGTAGTAATCTGTGAGCCATAAGGACTCAGCAATCAAGCGCCCGGGTACCGAGACTATTCAAGCTTAAAGGTTGGGATGGGGTATGTGTTTAGTTTGCAGCAGCACTAAGCATATATGGTGGCTAACTTATGCAACATGAAATAAATATGAGTGGCCTACGATGAACGATCGAATCGAGTATGATCTCTATGAGATCCTGAACACTTACTTACGTCAATCATAATCCCACCGTGTTCTCTCTCAGATCATGTTCACGAGCAGAGACAATCACGGTTACTCAAACAGTTGGTGTATTTTATTTAGATTTTACTTCAAGTTTACTATAACCGAGTGTTAAACAAATATCCAAGTTGCCACATAACCGCGGGCACGGTTTTTCGAAAAGTTTTTAACCCTGTAGGGGTGCTCCAACTAGTCCATCACAAATAACCACACTCCGCGGGAATAGCCTCGACCATGGATCTTGCGATCATCATAGGTAATTCCAAAGGAATTCCAACACCTCGAGAAAACCCGAAGAAAGTGAGAGTCCACACGGAAGACACTCAATAAAGGTAAAACAAATCCAGCAAGACGTCCCAACGTGTCGACGAACCCGATAAGAGCCGCGTATCTCGTTCTTAGGACACGACTGGATGAGCGCAGCGTACAGTGGCCTGATAGAAATCTCCCAAGTTGCCCCGGGTTGGATGCACAGACGACTCTAGTTTGGACCAACACTCATGAGGAGCACTGGCCCGAGGGTTGATTAAATTATCCACGGGTTTGCAAGGCCCTATGCAATTTTATTAGTTGTTAAGCAAATGTACTAAAAATGTTGGGTCTTGCCAGACAAGTTTTAATCTCAACCGAATAAACAAGGGGGTCCCCATAACAACCCTGAGCGTGTTAGGAGCGCAAAATATGCAAAACATAACACCGGTAACAAGAATCTATGGCGGTAACAGTGGAACAAAACACTTAGAAAAAGGCCAAGCCTTCCACCAATACCAAGATATATATGTGCATTAAATTAAATAACATATAGTATTGTGATATCCAAATCCATGTTATCGCATGGAACAACCTGCACCTACAACTAAGAACGCTATAAGAGGGGTGAGCAGCGGTAACTTAGCCAATCAAAGGTTTGCTAGGACGTGGAGGGTTAAAGGCTTTCATGGCAATTAGGAGGCTGATATTCAAGTGGTAGGTAGTGCAATTGTAACGATAAGAGCGAGAAACTAGCAAACAAATATAGTATCGGGATCAGGGTACGATCATCTTGCCTGTTGGTTCTTTAGTGATACAAGTAGCGGGATCCTCGTAGCAGTACTCTCCTAGGTCCTCGTACTCAGTATCAACACTCGCGTCTACCCAAGAGAAAAAGCAACAATAAACATCCAACCAAGGTGCAACGCACAAACAAGATGATGCATGATCCATTTAGAAGAATTTAACATGGCAATCCAAAACTAGTCAGGTTTCACATGCAAAGTTTGTTTAATAATGAATCTGGACAGAACCTCATGTTAAGTTATTTGGACATGCATGAACATGGCAAATATGGATGCAGCATGCGAAGTTGATAGAAATGCATATAAGGAATGCAAGAAACGGAGTTACGGTTCTCACGATCCGCTCACGACAAGGTACGAAGGCAAAACACAAGACAACCAATGCCATGGGCTAATTCTTGGCATTCCAAGGTAGCCACTGGTTAGGCCATCAAAAACCAACCACAATAGACTCAGAATCAATCAATTCCATGCAGTATAGCTCCCACAAGTCACAAAACAATAAAACAACAATCTGCCACAAAATAGCAAAATAGCAACTTACACAGCCCACAACTTGATCTATAGGAACCCTACAACCACAAATAAGATACTGACAGAAACTACATGATATATACATCAACTTATCCAACTACACAATCAGCAACGAAGGCACACATCAATAAGCATGAAGCTATCAAGTTCACATGATGAAACAGTTTTCTTGGACTTAGTGAAAATTCTAGTTTTTCTGGAATCCGAGTTGACAGCAGTAGTAAAATATGCTAGAGACCACCTCTTGGCATGAAAATTAACAAGATGGTAGTAGACAACATCTACTACAAATAACTGATGCTGATCATTCTCAAATTCACAACACATCACAAGATACCATCCTCTCTACATGGCATAAAAATAACAGCACATTCTCAGACTTGGTAGTTTTTTTAGCATGCGGAAACAAAAATATTAAGTTGGCTACTTAAGAGCATGGTTCCTACTTATATGGGCGATTCTCATGTTAAACAAAAATACCATGACATAATAGATATAAAACACTAGAACTTCCATGTTGGCACATGCCCCAAATCAAGTAAGGATTAAATCATGCAAAAATGACAAAGTAGCAACACAGCTGAAAATGACAGTTTTATTAACTTGCTCAAAATTGGAATCTGAAAGCACCAATGGATTCATTGGCTCATTCTACCCCAAAAACATGTGTCATACTCATATGTTCATGTGAAACAACAAGGCACAGCAAGATAGCAAAAATAATCACCTATTCACATAAGTGGTTCATACTATAATTGAACATGAGCAAATATGAGCAAAGCAGATTCGAATCTTAGCTAGAGATGGAAATGAGCTAACAAATACCACATGCATATAATCAACAAGGGGTGAGTCAAGTGGGAAGCCCACTAGTCACCCCCCCACACACACATACACTCTACACCACACACACTCTACAAAGCACACACACATGCTTCATATGCCTATGGGCATATGAGCACAAGCTCACTCATGACCATACCACCCAAGAGGGGGTGTTCATCCACACACTTACTCACATGGCCATATATGCATAAGCACATGGCACACACACACTCACTCTCACAAGTGCACTAGGCACAAAACTCACACACACACACTCCCACAAACAATCATGCATGTAAACTCTCACCACACTAGGTCATGCATATATGCACACTCTCATGCACATACACACATATAGGGGTGTATGCATGAAGCACACACGCTCCCAACACACAAAAACATACACATTCACATATGCTCTCAAGCATACACACATACATCTACACATGCATATGTACTCTTATGCATATATAAGCACCAAGCACACCACACACTACAAATCACAAAAGAAAACAGAAAGAAAACCTACACTTGCTCAATTCCGCATATACACACATATAATGCAAGGAAGAAAAAGAAAAGAAAGGAAAACAATAATAATAAAAGGGGAGGTACTTGGGCTCGAACCCAAGACCTCCTAGGTCTTACCCCATGAACCAACCACTCTGCTATCGCTGCGTTTGCTAACAGAGGGGGCGCTCTGCCTATCTTAAGCACACACATACACTAACGATCTGAGGAAATGAACCGCACACGCACTTTGATAGAGCAACGATGCAGCGCGGGGCTAGCTCCGGCCATCTCCGGCGAGGCGGGACACCGGCGGGGTTGTGAAATTCCCCTAGGAGTGCGACGGACAAGGACCCGACGCGCGGGGAGCAAGAATGGAAGGGCAAAAAAATAGTATGCATAATGCATCTAAGGGCAGAGCACCGAGAGTGCGAAGTTGACATGGACGAAACTACGCGTACATGAGGCTAACAACAAAGCGGGCAAGAGGAATGGAAGGAGGGGTATACCTCCACTACCTAGGACATGGATTGGAGGCGCGGGACACGACGGAGCGACGACTGCGAGTCGAAGAACTCCGACACACTCCTTTTTCGAGGCGTCGAGGAAGAAGACGCTGACGATGAGGGGGCTCCACAGTTGATGGCGTCGCGTGCGTAGATGAAGCAGACTTCAGGGACTCCAGGGCGTCGATCCTCGCCGTCGGGGAGGAAGAGGACGATGCTACCCCGAGCACGTGCTCGAGCTCGACCGGAGCCTGGCAGACAGGCGACGGCTATGGCCTGGGCTCTTACCTAAGCGGTGGCGCGAGGTGGGAGAGGAACTGAATGGGGCCAGGGATGCTAGGGCTAGGTCGAGGACACCTTATAAAGGGGCTAGTGTCGACGGACGACCGTCAAATCACCGGAGTTGGCGACGTGGCTACTGTGGATGTGCTGCCGTACAAAGGAGAACGAACGTGCGCGCTGGGAGGCCGGCTGGGCTGCGCTAGTGCTTGGCTTCGCTGCTGCTGGGTCAGGAGAGGCCCAGCTAGGGGACAACTCTCTCCCTCTCACAAAAAGGCTTTCTTTATTTTTTTTAAACAACAGCAACACAAGCCAAAACCAGACAGCTGGAAACAGATCTTGTGAAAATAAAATAGATTGGGACTCACTAGATAATGCAATATTTAATAAAAATATTAAGTTAATTTGTTTAGGACAAGTAATTTTAATTCCTTTTAAAATAAAAGCCACTGTTTTATTAAAGTACAAAAGCATACCACTCCAAACATCCAAAAGAGCCACACTCTAAATTAAATATACATATAGGGCTACCTCTTGAACATTTTTAAGCATTTTAATTTGCAAGTTAATTTTGTTATGAAAATAACATGTGAATGAAAGGCATTAGGTTGGGGTTTTGATGAAAGATAGAGAGGGGAAGATGAAGGAGGTTGCACATATGAACTCCACCCACACTCAAATCACATCACAACACAAGTCACACTCCCATCCACCACACCATTCAAAGACACATGAAAACAAGCAAGGCAAGATGAATGCTATGATGGATGAAATGATGCATGAATGCACAACCACACATGGATGAAAAGTTTCAAAACATCAATAAGCTCATGACACAAGGTTCATACAATAGGTTACACGCCATAAAAGGTAGGGACAACACTTGGGCTTTCGCACGTTCGATCTCGATCGGACGGCCCAAAAGTGGAGGGGGTCTAGGGTTAGGCTGCGGTGGCTGTGTATATGGGCTATGGGGATATGAGAGGGAGGTTTGCGGCCCGTGACACAAGGTTTTAAAACACCGAAAAACGTCCGATATTAAACCGATGACCGCACTGCTACGGTTGACCGTTCGGGTATCAAACGAACTCGGAATGCAATGAAATTTGGCAGGCGGCCTACCTACAATATAACAGGACGACATGACAACTTTCAACCCCATCTGAGAATATTTTTTGCGCGTTTTAAAAACGGTTTTTTTAAACAATGCCGCAGGCGCGTGCGTGTGTGATTGGTCTGGAAACGGGCACTGGCTAGAACGGAGAGAACCGGCGACTACGAACAGATGCAAGTTTTCAAAAAGAGTGACGATGGCATGCAGATGATGCGAATGATGTGATGATGAATGCAATAACCAAACGAAATATAGACGAGAATGGAAAAAGGGGGAATCTTTTGGAGTGTCGGTCCCGGGTTTACAATCTACCACACCATATGCTCAACAGGAACCACTGCAAGTGACACCCATCTCCATGTCTCCACCTGCCTTGGAGAATCTCAGAGGCAAGTGATACTTATCGAGTCTGCTACCACAAAGACTCCCACTTTTGAAGACATTACAACTGCTAACCCCAATGCAGCTTAAGACATTGCTCATGAAGCTCCTACTGATGAAGACAATGTAGAGAAAGAACACCATGTGTCGTAGATCGATGCACCTCTGGTCCAAACACCACCGCATGAAGATAGTGAATATGTGGATATTAGCACCCCACTCAGGCCAGATGTGCGGGAAGACATTCCAAGCACACCACCTTCTGCCTTCTCAACTCCTGTGCCCAGGAGTCGAGAGTCTCCTTTCATGGTCAAGGAAGTTGAAGCCACCGATCATGCGTCGCCTCTCAAAAGGCTTCGCCACGGACCAATGCAAGAAATATCTTCAATGCAAAGCATCCCTAAAGATGAAGTCCACATGTCTCCGACTGCATCAGTTGACAAGGTTCTTAGGATTGAACATGTTGCTCACAATCATCCTAAGACTAAAGACATAGCAGCAAAAGACATTGTTGCTGAAGACATTGTGGGCGAACCGATGCCCCATCGCCAGATGGTCCTCCAGTTCCCACTACGCCATCCACTAACGACAATGCTGGCAACATTGTCCTGGCTCACACGAGAGAAGGGGAGATGGTTCCCGCCAAATGGCCCATGCTGGAAGCTCCACCACGGATGGGTCCTCAATTTGAATTCAACATTCATAGTCTCCCAAATGTATTGAATCCTATGCCAAGACTCCAAATGCTCCGCCAACAAGGGCCTACTCATACTCTTGTCTTCAGTGTGAAAGACTTCAGACTCAACAACAGCTTCCTCGACTTAGACCACTGTCCTTATAATCATTCGAAGATTCAGTCTGATAGATTCTAGAGCACACCTCAACACGAGTATTATACATGCGTGCTCTATGGTCAGAACATAAATTTCCCTCACAAACATCTAAGTCTTGAAGCTATGAGAGGTCTGCCATGCTTTCAAAAAGAACTTGATTTTCTTCGGGATGTTGGACTGTTGGCATTTATCATAGATCATGAAGATTGGAATGAAGAGCTCATTCCCTAGTTCTATGCGTCTCTCCACATCTCTGGCTTTGGCAGAGACCTCAAGACATGGAAGGTGCACTTCATCATTCGAGATGAGTATGTCACTGCTGATGCCATAGAATTCTTTCCTACTACACCTCATGCAGCCTTTGATGAGGCTGAAGCCACTCAAAGCATCTTTCAACTTCTAGAGCCCAAGATGACCGCAATGCTCACATTAATGAAGCCCTTGGCCCTAGAAGCAGATTTTCCCACTTCGTTCTTTGTTGAAGATCTTCAATATCTGTCGAAGACTATCTACCATATTCTTCATCACACCATATGGCCAATCAAGGGCCATTCATCTTCACACAAGCTGGAAGGGGCTCTGAACACATTGGTCTACAACACAGCTTATGGCATCAGGTTCAATCTTCAAGATGTCTTGTTAAGCAACTTGGCTGCCAGTGGAATCATCTTGTTTGAACCAAAGATCTATGCACCATGTATCATGTGTTTCATTAAGTGTAGAACCAACATTAGGTTCTTGCCCTATGATCGTAATCATGACATTTATCTTCCAGATGTTGAAGCCATTCATACTCACATCTATCCTCGTAGGAGCAAGAACCCACTTATGCAAGGCACTAGTAGCATAGCTGATGAGGAAGGGCTTCATATTCCATTTGATCCATCTGTTACTCGACCGATTGGCTGAATTCGACAACCTCAAACCAGTGCAAGAGGATGGCTACAAGAAGTACTATCATTTAGCGCTCCATCGCCTCGCACAGAGAAATGGTGTCTGAAGCTTTCTGTCGAAGATAGTGACTTTTCCTCTAAAGCCCCATCTGTCAACGTGCCCCTTACCAATGATGAAGCTGAAGATGTCGCATCTCCTCCAACACAACATGCACACCGCCACACTACACGAAGCTCTCCTACACCAACCATTGCCGACCATACTACACCAACGTCTTCAACTCATGCTAGGGACGAGTAGTGCTCAATGTCTTCGCCCTTTTTGGTCATTCTATGACAAAGGGGGAGATGCATTGGCTGATAGTCTTCAATCGGGTCATTATATAGGTTGGGTGCTTTATTTTGTTAAGTTTACAACTCTCATTCTTAAACAATTTCTATTTGGGTTGTAAAACTTAAGTCCTGATGGACATCTACACAGGTATGTTTATCGTAATTTTCGCACTATCTTCACAGTTTATCATATCCGCCCGAAGCCATACCACAGATGCCCATTTTTCATTATGCATTTCATTATCTTCTAAAATCACATAGTATTCCTAGTGATTGGATTCCAAGTTCTAGGGGGAGATCTCCACAAACTAAAATCCGCCATGTGCTTTTGCATTCCGAGCAAAATCTTCATAAGCACATCCTCCCGGGGGCTCTCTATATCTTGTAATCATAATATTCAAGTCCTTATCTTGAGATATTTTTATTCCCATTCAAAACTTGAACCATTTTGTCATCAATCACCAAAAAGGGGGAGATTGTAAGTGCATCTAGTTCCACCCTTATTGGTTTTGGAGTATTGAAGACAAACGTGGTTGAGGGACTAATGTGTTTGTGAGAGCTCACAAGATAATACAAATAGAAGTCCCTGGAGATTCGGTTTAACCGTGGAAGATGACCGCCCAAAAATCAAATACATGTCGGCTGAAGCCATTGGTGGTATGCAAAGATATTCGCTTGAAGATAATGAAACGTGATGACAAAGTATTTCGGTAGTTTGTTTTCTTCTTTCCTGAGTCATAGGAACCACCGTACTCTTAAGTGGGGATGATGTGATCGAAGTCAGATACCAACGTGATGCTCAACCCATACCTATGTCTCAGAGTGAAGAAATTTAGAGGAAATCTCTTCTAGAGTTGGTTGAGTCAACATTACTTGTATCCCAAGTAATGTTCCAGTGTGTGTTTGAAATCCGACCGGTGTGACACGTGTTGGTTGGTGATGTCTACTATGCAACTTTATTCTTGTGGACTTTGTTGGGCCTCCAAGCGCAACGTTTTGTAGGACAGTAGCAATTTTCCCTCAAGTGGATGACCTAAGGTTTATCAATCCGCAGGAGGTGTAGGATGAAGATGGTCTCTCTCAAATAACCCTGCAACAAATACAAGAAATCTCTTGTGTCCCCAACACTCCCAATACAATGGCAAATTGTATAGGTGCACTAGTTCGGTGAAGAGATGGTGATACAAGTGCAATATGGATGGTATATATAAGTTTTTGTAATATCAAAATATAAAAACAGCAAGGTAGCAAGTACCAAAGTGAGCAAAAACGGTATTGCAATGCTTGAAAATAAGGCCTAGGGTTCATACTTTCACTAGTGCAAGTTCTCTCAACAATACTGACATAGTTGAATCATATGTAAATCCCTCACGTGCAACAAAGAGTTCACTCCAAAGTCACAAATAGCAGATAACAAACGAAGAAATTATTGTAGGGTACGAAACCATCTCAAAATTATCTTTTCCGACCATTCGTATGAGCTATCCCTATAAGTGTCACGAAAAGACCTAGAGTTCGTACTAAAATAACACCATAAGATACACATCAACCAAAACCCTAATGTCACCTAGGTACTCCAATGTCACCACGAGTACCCATGGGCTTGATTATATGATATGCATCACACAATTTCATATTTATCAGGTTCAATCCAACACAAAGAACTTCAAAGAGTATCCCAAAGTTTCTACCGGAGAGTCAAGACGAAAACGTGTGCCAACCCCTATGCATAGATTCCCATGGTCACAGAACCTGCAAGGTTATCACCAAAACATACATCAAGGGGATCAATAGAACATACCATTGTCACAACGGATGTCCCATCGCAAGACATACATCAAGTGTTCTCAAATCCTTTAAATACTCAATCCGATAAGAAAACTTCAAGGGTAAAACTCAATTCATCACAAGAAGTTAGAGAGGGGAAAACTCCATATGATTCATCTCTATTAATAAAGCTCGCAATACATCAAGATCGTGTCACCTCAAGAACACGAGAGAGAACGAGATCAAACACATAGCTACTGGTATATACCCTCGGCCCCTAGGGTGAGATACTCCCTCCTCGTCATGGGGACCGCCGGGATCATGAAGATGGCATCCGGTGATGGTTTCCCCCTCCGGTAGGGTGACGAAATAGGCTCCGATTGGTTTTTCTTGCCTACAGAGGCTTGCGGCGGCAGAACTCTCGATCTAGGTTTCTTTCTGTAGGTTTGGATATTTATAAGAATTTTTTGCGCCGGTCTCACGTCAAGGGGGTGCCCGAGGGGCCCACAAGCCCGAAGCACCCTCCCTGGGGGTTGGGCGCGCCTAGAGGGCGTGTGGCCTCCTCGTCCACTTCCTAGCCCAACTCTTGTGCTTCGGGGATGTCTTTTGGTCCATAAAAAGTCAACATAAATTTTCAGCCCATTCCGAGAACTTTTATTTCTACACAAAAAAACGACACCACGAAGAGTTATGCTGAAAACAACATCAATCCGGGTTAGTTCTAATCAAATCACACAAAAACCATATAAAACTATTGTAAACATGGCATGAATACTTCATAAATTATATATACGTTGGAAACGTATCAGCATCCCCAAGCTTGATTCCTGCTCGTCCTCGAGTAGCTAAATGATAAAAGAAATAATTTATGAAGTGTGAGTGCTAGCTACAATTATATCAGTGTAATCTTTTTTATTGTGGCAATAATATTCAGATCCATACGATTAAAAAAAGAGAGTTTAATATTGACATAAAAACAATAATATTTCAAGCATACTAATAAAGTAATCATGTCTTCTCAAAATAACATGGCCAAAGAAAGTTAACCCTACAAAATTATATAGTCTCACTATGCTCCATCTTCATCACACAAAGTATTAAATCATGCACAACCCCGGTTTTAGCCAAGCAATTGTTTCATACTTTAGTATTCTCAAACTTTTTCAACTCTCACGCAATACATGAGCATGAGCCATGGATATAGCACTATATGTGAAATAGAATATGGTGGTTGTGGAGAATATAAAAAGAAGGAGATAGTCACACATCAACTAGGCCTATCAACGGGCTATGGGGATGCACATCAATAGATATCAATGTGAGTGAGTACTGATTGCCATCCTATAGATCCACTAGAGCAATAAGTGTATGAATGCTCAAAAAGAAACTAAGTGGGTGTGCATCCAACTCGCTTGCTCACGAAGACCTAGGGAAATTTGAGGAAGCCCATCATTGGAATATACAAGCCAAGTTCTGTAATGAAATATTCCCACTAGTATATGAAAGTGACAAAATAGGAGACTCTCGATCATGAAGATCCTGGTGCTACTTTCGATCACAAATGTGGAAAAGGGAATAGTAGCATTGCCCCTTCTCTGTTTTCTCTCATTTTTTGGTTTTTTTGGTGGGCTTCTTTGGCCTCTTTTTTTGTAAATTTCGGAGACTCATCCCAACTTTTGAGGGAATCATAGCTTCGATCATCCTTTCCGCGCATGGGACAATGCTCTAATAATGATGATCATAACACTTTTATTTACTTCCAACTCAAGAATTACAACTCGATACTTAGAACAAATTATGACTCTATATGAATGCCTCCGGCAGTGTAACGGGATGTTCAATGACTCAAGAGTGACATGTATAAAAAATATGAACGATGGCTTTGCCACAAATACGATGTCAACTACATGATTATGCAAAGCAATATGACAATGATGATGCGTGTCATAAACGGAACGATGGAAGTTGCATGGAAATATATCTCAAAATGGCTATGGAAATGCCATAATAGGTAGGTATGGTGGCTGTTTTGAGGAAAGTATATGGTGGGTTTAATGCAACGGCGAAAGTTGTGTTGTACTAGAGAGGCTAGCAAGGGTGGAAGGGTGAGATTGTGTATAATACATGGACTAAATATTAGTCATAAAGAACTCACATACTTATTGCAAAAGCCTATTAGTTATCAAAACAAAGTACTACATGCATGCTCCTCGGGGAAGGGTTGGTCGGAGTTAACCATTGTGCGATCCCGACCTCCACACAAAGGAGGGCAATCAATAAATAAATAATGCTCCTACTTCGTCACATAACGGTTCACCATACATGCATACTATGGGAATCACAAACTTTAACATAAGGATTTCTACCAATCCACAATTACTCACTAGCTTGTCTCTAATATTACAATCTTTATATCTCAAAACAATCATAAGGAATCAAACTTCCCATAGTATTCAATGCACTTTTATATGAACGTTTTTATCATATCCCTCTTGGATGCCCATTATATTTGGACTAAATTCATAACCTAAGCAAATTACCATGTTGTTTAGAGACTCTCACAATAATATTAGTGAAGCATGAGAGTTCATCAGTTTCTATAAAATGAAACCACTCGCCGTGGTCTACAAAGATTTAAGTGAAGCATTAGAGCAAAAGATAAACTACTCCAAAAAGATATAAGTGAAGATAAATGAGTAGGTACGCAATCAAGTAGCTATGTGAGGGATGTCTCTATCAATAAATATTTTCAGATCTTTTGTGTTTTATTCAACATCAAGAAAAATAAAAATAGCACTCCAAGAATAGCACGCATCATGTGAACGAATTAAAATTTAGGCTCAACATAGGCTAACCGATAATTGTTGAAGAATAGAGGTGGGATGCCAACCGGGGCATCCCCAACCTTAGATGCTTGAGAATCCTTGAAATATTAATTTGGGATGCCTTGGTCATCCCCAAGGTTGAGCTCTTGTGTCTCCTTAATTCTGCTCATATCATGGCCTCCCTAATTCTTATAAACTTCATCCACACAAAACTCAACAAGAACTCATGAGATAGGTTAGTACAGAGAAGAATAAATCAACACTTCATTTACTGCCAAGATAAGATGCAAAATAATTTTCAACCATATCTATTGTTTACTATCGTTTCCATAATTTATATCTAGCAATATAGGCTATCGAAGCTATAAGATAAGTAGATAACAAAACTATGATAGCAATCTGTCCAAACAGAACAGTCTGTAGCAATTTATGAAAACAGTGTACTTATATAACTCAAAAATTATTAACATTTAGTAAAAGCTAAATTATTTATATGGAAACACTATGTAAAAATTTCAGAAACTTTCTACGTTTCAGTAAAATATGAAAATCCAAACAGTACAGCAAAAGTTTCTCTTTTTACGCAGAAAACATCAAAATATGCAATGGAAGCATCCTAAGACGATTCTTGGAACTTTTTATTGAAAACGATATTATAAATAACACCTAACAGAGAAAACCAAAATGAAATGGCGATCCAAGAAAAACTCATATTATGTGACAAAAAAATATAGCTCCAAGTAAGATATACCAATAATGTTGAAGACGAAAGAGGGGATGCCTTCCGGGGCATAACCAAGCTTAGACGCTTGAATATTACTTGAATATTACCTTGGGGTGACTTGGGAATCCCCAAGCTTATGTTCTTGTCACTCCTTATTCTCCTCATATCGGTGTCTCACCCAAAACTTGAAAACTTCAATCACACGAAACTTAATAGAACTTCATGAGAAGGGTTAGTGTAATAAAGATACATCATTCACTTAGGTACTGTAAAGACAATATTAATAGCTGTTTACACATTATACCTACTGTATTCTATCATTTACATAGTTTATACCACTAAATATAAGCTATGGAAATAGTAAAACAAGCAAACTATGCATGCAAAACAGAATCTGTCAAAAATAGCAAAAGTCTATAAAGATCTGTAGTATAGCCATACTTACCTTTCTCTAGAAATTCTAAAAATTTAGGAATGTCTGGGAAATTTGTATATAAATATTTTGTAATAAATTAAGATTCAATAGAACCTTTTGTGAATTTGTAAAATTCCTGTACTGGGCGTCAAAGTTCATGTTTTTCAGCAAGATCAAATCAACTATCACTGTAGAGCATCCCAAAGGTCTTACTCGGCACAAACACTAATTAAAACACTAATACACAATTACTAAAGAGGTAATAATGTGTAATTTATTGAAGAACATAAACAAAACAAAATAAACATAAAAATAAAATTGGGTTGCCTCCAAGCAAGCGCTACAGTTTAACGCCCCTAGCTAGGCATAATGATTTCAATGATGCTCGTATAGGAAACAATATTGGAGACATGCAAAAGAGCATCATGAATCACATGACAAGAAAATTTAATTCTAACCCACTTTATATGCAAAGTGATTTGTTGAGCAAATAATTTATGGGAGCAAGAATCAACGAGTATAGGAATGCAAGACAAGCATAACTTCAAAACTTTGAACGCATAGAGAGGAAACTTGATATTATTGCAATTCCTATAAGCATAAGTTCCTCCCTCATAAAAAATTTCAGTAGCATCATCAAGGAATTCAACAGTATAACTATCACATACAAGATTTTTTTCATGATTCACAAGCATAGAATTTTTATCACTCTCCACATAGGAAAATTTGTTCTCATTCATAATAGTGGGAGGCAAACTCAACAAAATAATTATCATGAGGTACTTACTTGATAGACATAATCACTTTGAATTTTAAAATCATGATAAAAAGTTTCATGGTTACTATCACTCTTTATATCATACATGTCATCATCATAATCATCATAGGTAGGAGGCATGTGTCGATGTCAAATCCGGCATATGTCGTTGTAGGGGTCCTAAGCTACGTGTCTTCGAGCGATGGTAACATAGACACATGATTTTACCAGGTTCGGGCTCTCTCAAGGATATAATATCCTACTTATTTCTTTTGATTGTATTGATATGGGGATAGTACATAGTACAGGTATCTACCACGAGATTGTAGTAATGAATATGATCTTGAGATTGTCTATTGACTAGCCTGGGCTCGGTTTATATAATGCACCACGGGCCTAGGGTTTAGAGGAGTCCTTTTCTTGTGCGTCAAGTCTTGTGGAATCTCCCTTGTATGTGTCATGGGCTCTTCAAACTGGCCCATTAGTGAATCGCCCTAGGGGTCCTCAGCCCGACCCACTATTTGGGAGACGACGTGGTGAGTACCCCCTAGTCGAGGACACAGTCAGTAGCCCCTTGAACCGGTCTTCAAGTTAAGGATTCTCCTCGGTTCTTCTGAATAATTCTTCGTCTTCGATCGTCGGTCTTGAAAACTGATTCAACATATCTTCCCATGTCCGATCTTTAGGATCGCCGATTTGAATCTGAAGAGTTTACATGTCGGGCATTAGAGGAGCCCCTTTAAGTTATTGTCCTTTATCAATGCCTTGTAATTTTTACACCACACTTGGGGTTTGATGTTTTTCCTGTGCGGTGGTGTCCTCTTGCATCTGAGCTCCAATGTCGAACTATATCTAAGGTGTCTTTTTGCATCTGAGCTCCAACGCTGATCATCATGTCAGTGCCAATGATGGGCTGCGTCTGAGCTCCAATGTCGGATTGTGCCCGACGTATCTTTTTGCAGCCCAGCTCCAACACTATTCGGCATTCAAGGTATCCTCTTGTGTCCGATCTCCAACACCAAACTGCATCTGAGGTATCATAGATAAGCTTTTGAATGAGTCCATCTGAGCTTTAATCTCGGAATAGTCTTCTATGGAACGAACCATTCGAATCCGAGCTTTATGCCGAACAGCTTCCGAGCTCCAATGCGAGAGTGCATCCGAGCTCTAACGATGGTCAGCGTACGAGGTATCATAAACTAACTTGGACCTTAAAAATTTGAAGTAATACATCCGAGCTTTATGTCAGAAGTGCTCTGTATGGAGCCAGCCACTTGCGCCCGAGCTTTATGCCGGACTGCTTTCGAGGTCGTGCACCACCAGGACCGTGGTCTGTTTTTTGTGTATATTTTCGATTGGTGCAATTTATTCTCTATCGAGATATATAGCACATAGGCCTCAAGGCGTGTGTCGGTCTAAAACCCGAGATGCACCTGAAGGATGACATAAAACCGCTCATCCCTGTAGCCCCTGAGGCTTAGGTCGATTTGCAAAGTTGGCCTGAGGATCACTCCTAGCTTGGTAGCATACTTCGGAACACAAAAGCGGTGTGCATAGACCTCGAGACTCGGGTTGGGTGCGGCCGACCAACCCAAGGATCATAATCTCCTCGGAAACTGTATTGCACTGAAATTTTCTGCATTGAATTGCCAATGCAGTAGCCCCCGAGGCTTAATTTGGGCATGGGTGGTCGAATTAAGGATCGATATTTGTTTGACACAAACTTTGTTATGTTTGACACAATTTATGGTTTAATTCGAGGAATGTTCCTGAAATTTGTTGTCTTTAATGATCCAACATTTTCACTTACGTCATTGTCGACCAATTATATTCTTAAGATGGCTAGCTTCCGGCTTCATCCAGTCTGAGGTACTAACACGAATGACCCGGGAGTAACAATCACACAGGTGCTCCCTTTACCTCCTAGTTGAACAATCGAGAACATAGGGGGTAAGCACAGGAGCTGGGCAACCCAGCTTGGCTAAAATCTTAAGTCAAATTAATGCATATTTATGGTTTTGTAACGATGATTATGGAAGGCGACACTCGCACATTTAATATAAATTCCTTAATGCTATATGCTATTTTGAATCCTTTGTGACTGTTTATCATTTGAGAGCGGCCCATCATCGGCTTCTACCCCTTTGTAAATGCTACGCAGGGTGTTTCCATAGTAACAAGACAACACTTACCGATGTCTCGGTGCCTGGAGGCCATTGTGTTAGCGGAAATGAGGCAATCAGATATCTAAGCTTTATAACTTTCATTTAGTCACATGAGCTTAAAGTTTGGGAGGCCAGTTAATAGCCCCCAATTAGTGTTCGGTGTTAGCCAAGGTCAAGCCATTAACACATCAGCAAATTTTATGAACGGCCCATGGGGTAACTTGTATCGGTCTATAGTTTGACAGGTCGTTGGATTGCTGACCAGTTAGCGCTCATTGTGACAACCAGTTTTCGGCTTTCTCCACTGAGGTACTTAACTAATAGAATCGGAAGTACAATCGTAGTGGTTCTCCATTTGCACACCTAGCCGAACAAAGCGGAATGTAGGAGGCAATCACAGGAGTAGGGCAACCCAACTATTAACCAAAGACACAATTCAAAACCGAGACATATAGAGCAATATCCGAGACGCCGAGGTGGAGGTCGGCAGGGAAGATGCCAAGCAACGGGTCAAAAAAGATTTCCCGAGCTGAATTATTACATAGGGAACCTTAGTCAAGATGATGTCCCACCTCCTTAAAAAACATACAAATAGCATAAAAGTGCCATAAGCTCGTGAAGCCAAAAAACTGACGTAAAAACTTTGACGTTCGAAATAAATCAAGTGTTTTGGTCCCAATCCAAAAATTGGTATTAAAATTAACATGTGCTTCGGTCGTGCTTTAACATGACGCATCTGATCTTTTAGACTTCAAGTGGGCCAGCCTTTGGCTTCAGCCTCCATATCCCGAGGACGGAGTGTTTCTTCAAGGCCTGTTTAGCAAACTAAACTTAAGCCGCTTTAGAGAGAAACTAGGCTACCCGGCTATTGACCAAACACTCATGTTGAAAAAAGGAGTAGTAGAAAAAGACTTTGCAACGACTAAGAAGAACAAACATTTATTATAAAACGGCTCATACGAATTTAAGAGCCCCCAAGTGACTTGGGTAAAATAATTTTATGTATAATGATTGTATGTACTGAAGTACTTATATCATATATGTGTTCGCCCGAACTTTAAACGCGTCTTACCCGACCGTCGGCTTCTCCCTCTTCGGCCAAGGGCCGAAAAGTGTTATCTACTACGACATCCGAGGATATCGAAGGTGTTTCCAATTACATGGCAATCGGGCCATTAGGCTATAACAGACAAAGCATGCCTAGGGAACTTATGCTATATTACTATTTAACGTAAGAAGCATCTTCAAAGAAAATAGTTCTGCCAATGGTACCTTTCTTTGGGTTCTCATGATTACCATGACGGGTGTGCAATAGATTTATGTATGCTTGTCTTCCATCGTGGCCGACCATAGTTGAAAATAGTAAGAGCGCTAGCTTTCGGCTTCACCCATCTGAGGTACAAGTTCGGATGACCCGATCATAACAATTGTAGAGGTGCTCCCTTTACTCCCTAGATGAACAATCGGGAACATAGGGGTAAGCACAGGAGCAAGGCAACCCAGCTTCATGGAACACTTAAGTCAACATGATGCATATATTGGCGTAAACGCGAACAAGGAAAGTAGTGATACATTAATAATTGTATGCAAGAGGAATGACTTCATAAAGGAAGCCCCCAAGTAAATAGGGGTATTTGAATTTGTTTGTAACAAACAAAGTTTTGACAAAGAAATCTTTTCGCAAACAATTTTTTGTCAAAAAAGTATAATGCTTGGTCGAACAGAACAACATTTAAAACTGGAAGTTTTTGAGCATGAAAGCGACTTAGCTGGTTAATGTGCTCGGTGTCTATGATCCTGTGTGTAATCTTCGACACGACCGAGGTCCTAGCCCACAAGCCCGTCCGAGGTGACCAAACGAGGAGATCGGCACTCCTAAGTAGTGTCACGGCTCGGCCAATGTGGTGAGGCGAAGCCCCTGGTCCAGCCGAGGTGGTGGAGTAGGTCGGTAAGGTGACGTCGGGGTGACCGTGTGACGGTAGTCGAAGTTGATTTCCTGCACTCATAAAATAGTGCAAGCCAAAAGCAATAACAAAGAAAGATAATAATGTATTTTAAAAACAATCTTCTACTTAGTTAATTTAAGTGAACCAAATAAGTGAAGGAATATGCCCTGGGTGCAGAGTTGCCTGAAAGAAGAGTTCGGCTTGATGAAGTGGCAACGTTGCACGACAAGATGAAGTCCTCGGTCCAGTTAACATGGCGAAGCTGTGATCGGTGGACGCCGAAGTCTCATGCAGGTCGGCTGGTGGTGCTGAAGTCTCACGCCAGCCGAGGTGTAGAAGCAGGCCAGCTAGTGATGCCAAAACCCCCGGACCAGGTTGATGAAGGGATACCAAAGTCTCATGCCAGCCGAGGTGTCGAAGTTGGTCGGCTGGTGATGCCAAAGTCTCCGGAGCGGGTTGATGAGTAGATGACGAAGCCCCCAGTCTAGCTGAGGGGATGGAGTAGATCGATAAGGTGACACTAGAGACCCATGCCAGCCAACGTGTCAAAGCAGGTCGGTGTGGTGGACGGCAACTTGAAAAAATAACGGTGCGGCGATGCCGAGGCAGGTCGGAATCTGTAACGAGATTGATGCTGGCTTGATGAAGCAACGGAGCATCCGACCCATACAACCCGCGGATGACGAGGTTTGCTTGATGATTATTCGGCCCTCACGATGCCGAACTCTTGGTCGGATGACCGTGATGATGATAAAATTTCCTTCAAAAAGGGCGTCCAACAACCCGATCATGAAAAAGATGAACTCAGGTCGGATTCGTTTTCGCGCAGAAAATAGATTCAAAATTCGTTGTACTAATCGGATGTTTTTGGGAGTTTGGACGGTCGGATCGAGCTGAAAATTTGAGACATGATCGGCATAGGAATTCTGCAGTCGATGAACGGTGGGATTTTCCAATGGACATCCCACCTAGACTCTAGACTCCTCGCCCTAAACTCGCACACATTCGACGAGGCTTCGGTAGATTGTAGATCGCCGGAGATTCCCCCACCGGAACGCGTCGAAATTTTGCAGGTTGTTCTAGACTCAATTTCGCACATTTCCACCGAAGCAATCGTCAAAATGACACTCGAGGCGGCGGGGACGTGGAACACGAGTCCGATGTCGAAAAAAAGTACATGATCACCCGAGGGCAATGTTGATGTTGAGCCCCCAAGCACCATGGAGGATTCTTCCATGATCTTGGTTGAGATTGGAGTTGATGTTGATGAACACGCCCATTCGATCTATATGATCTGACATGGAGCATAGTTCTCGGCATAGCCAAGGGGACCAGTCGAGCTGGCAACGAAGATGCCGACTTTGACGATGTAGCTCGGTTCCGACACATAGAACGTCATAGAGCTGATCTGAATTCCCATCGCACCGTGGCGACTACCCAGCAGGATCTCAATGAAAGCACCAATGTTGGTGTCAAATCTGGCATATCTCATAGTAGGGGTCCTAAGCTAGGCGTGTTGGAGCGATGGTAACATAGACACAATATTTTACCTAGCTTCGGGCTCTCTCGAGGACATAATACCCTACGTCCTGCTTTTGATTGTATTGATATGGGGGATAGTACATATTACAAGTATCTACCATGAGATTGTAGTAATGAATATGATATTGAGATTGTCGATTGCTAGCCTGGCCGCGGTTTATATAATGCACCATAGGCCTAGGGTTTAGAGGAGTCCTTGTCTTGTGCGTCAAGTCTTGTGGAATCTCCCTTGTATGCATCATGGGATCTCCGAACTGGCCATTAGTGTATTGCTTGGGGGTCCTTGGCCCAACCCACTAGTCGGGAGACGACGTGATGAGTAACCCCCAGTCCAGGACACCGTAAGCATGCAATCATCATAATAGTTTTGCTCATCAAAACTTGGGGGACTAAAAATATCATATTCATCAAACATAACATCCCCAAGCTTGTCGCTTTGCATATCATTAGCATCATGGATATTCAGAGAATTCATAGTAACAATATTTCTATCATGCTCATCATTCAAGGAATTCACATCAAGTATTTTCATAAATTTTTCCTCTACGAATTGAGCACAATTTTTCGAACCATCATTTTCATGAAAGACATTAAAGAGATGAAACAATTGATGCAACCTAAACTCCATCTTTTGTAGTTTTCTTTTATAAAACCAAACTAGTGAAAAACAATAAACTAAAATATTTCACTGCAAGATTTAAAGATATACCTTCAAGCACTCAGTTCCCCGGCAACGGCGCGAGAATAGAGCTTGATGTCTACTACACAACTTTATTCTTGTAGACTTTATTGGGCCTCCAAGCACTGAGTTTTATAGGACAGTAGCAATTTTCCCTCAAGTGGATGACCTAAGGTTATCAATCCGTGAGAGGTGTAGGGTGAAGATGGTCTCTCTTAAACAACCATGCAATCAAATACAAGAAATCTCTCGTGTCCTCAACACACCCAATACAATGGCAAATTGTATAAGTGCACCAGTTCGGCAAATAGATGGTAATACAAGTGTAATATGGATGGTAGATATAAGTTTTTTTAATATGAAAATATAAAAACAGCAAGGTAGTAAGTAACAAAAGTGAGCAAAAAAGGTATTGCAATGCTTGAAAACAAGACCTAGGGTTCATACTTTCACTACTGCAAGTTCTCTCAACAATACTAACATAGTTGAATCATATGTAAATCCCTCACGTGCGACAAACAGTTCACTCCAAAGTCACAAATAGGGAAGAACAAACGAAGAAATTGTTGTAGGGTACGAAACCACCTCAAAGTTATCTTTTCCGATCAATCATATGAGCTATCACTATAAGTGTCACGAACAGCCCTAGAGTCCGTACTAAGATAACACCTTAAGATACACATCAACCACAACCCTAATATCATCTAGATACTCCAATGTCACCACGAGTACCCATGGGCCTGATTATACGATATGCATCACACAATTTCAGATTCATCGGGTTCAATCCAACTCAAAGAACTTCAAAGAGTGCCCCAAAGTTTCTACCGGAGAGTCAAGACGAAAACGTGTGCCAACCCCTATTCATAGATTCCCAAGGTCACAGAACCCGCAAGTTGATCACCAAAACATACATCAACTCGATCAATAGAACATGCCATTGTCACCATGGATATCCCATTGCAAGACATACATCAAGTGTTCTCAAATCCTTTAAGGACTCAATTCGATAAGAAAACTTCAAAGGGAAAACTCAATTCATCACAAGAAGATAGAGAGGGGAAAACTCCATATGATTCATCTATATTAATAAAGCTCGTGGTACATCAAGATCGAGTCATCTCAAGAACACGAGAGAGAGAGAGAGAGAGAGAGAGAGAGAGAGAGAAAACACATAACAACTGATATATACCCTCAGCCCCGAGGGTGAACTACTCCCTCCGCATCATTGACATCACCGGGATGATGAAGACGGCCTCTCGTGATGGTTTCCCCCACCGACATGGTGCCGGAATGGGCTACCAATTGGTTTTTCGTAGCTACAGAGGCTTGCGGCGGCGCAACTCCCGATCTAGGTTTCTTTCTGGAGGTTTGGGTATTTATAAGATTTTTGGCACCGGTCTCACGTCAAGGGGGTGCCCGCGGGGCCACAAACCCGAAACATCCTCCCTGGGGGGGTAGGGCGTGCCTAGAGGTCTTGGGGCCTCCTCGTCCACTTCCTGGCCCAGCTCTTGTGCTTTGGGGTCTCTTTTGGTCCATAAAATTCACCACAAATTTCCTGATACAGAGGAAGTTGTCCCTATCTTTCGATGAGATGGTGGCTATCGTTTTTGGTGGAGTAGAGTTTGACGATCTGACTACGAACATTTGAGGACGTTGCGCCTTAGCAATCGCTAAACCAACTCCGAGAGGTTATTGACCACGCCAGAGCACGATCAACCTGACCACGAGGGTCTATTTACTACACGCAAACAAAGTACAAGCAAGAAACTAAGTTTGCAATGGATATTGCGAATTTAAGACGAAAGCTTTATTGATGGAAAGTGGGGTTTTGTGACGCCTTTGTCTGGTCGTGGAACACAAACGAAGAACACGAAGTTGCAGCTATGTCGAACTTGTAATCTAAACAAAACCCAAACCTAAAACGACGCCCTAAGGGCTATATATATGGGGGAATAGAGGGGAATTTCATGGCCCCTTGGAGGAGGGTTCCGAAACCGACCCTAACTTAGTTTCCCCCATACATACGGACTCTAAAACAACCTATAATATGGTATTTCAAAATTACATGGGCCTGGACCAAAAATAAGGTGGTGCAGCACCTATATTAGCCTATGGACGAATTTTATAAAGTGACATCATGCATATTTTGTCCAAGGCTTCTCGCTCCCATTATGGCAGCTACGAAGTGTGAAAATCATCACTGGAAGCTCCATTGTTCTTTCCCGTGCGAGCACCTTCTTCTCCATGCTTGATCCCGCTCCAATGGTCATCCTTCTTGTCCATGATAGGTACTTCATTCACAAGTAAAACAAAACTATCTAATTTAGGCAACATCATATGTTCATGAACATTAGAAGGATTTCCAAGAAACAAAAGTACCTGGTAATTCGATTGACGTGCGCGAGCTCTAGTAATCTGTCCTATATGTATAGCAGTATGGGTTGTGGGTGTAACATTAGTTAGGATGTCGTCATCATCATCCCATTCTTGGACTGAAGTCGTCCTCGACGGAAGCTCATCTTCCTCACCCAAATAAGGCTTCAAATATTCAATGTAAAAAATGGGGCTAACCCCAAACTCTACACCCAGATCAAGTTTATATGCATTATCATTTATTTTCTCTAATACCTTAAAAGGACCATCAGCACGTGGCATTAACTTTGACTTGCGAAATCAGGAAAATCTATCCTTATGCAAATGAAACAAAACAACATCTCCAGGTGCAAAGACAAGATGTTTTCTACCCTTATCTCCAGCAAGTTTGTATTTAGCATTCATACGCTCAATGTTTTATTTAGTTAACTCATGCATATTTAATACCAATTAGCAGGTTCTTTAGCATCAAAATTAACCTTCTCCGAAGATTGAAGAGGCAGCAAATCAATAGGTGCATGAGGTAAGAAACCATACACAACTTCAAAAGGCACATCTTAGTAGTAGAATGCGGAGAACGATTATAAGAAAAATCAATATAAGGCAAGCATTCTTTCCACATTTTCAGGTTATTCTTCCAGACAGCCCTAAGCATAGTAGGCAATGATCAATTGACTACTTCAGTTTGTCCATCAGTTTGGGAATGATAGGTAGTACTAAAAAGAACTTTAGTCCCCAACTTAGCCCATAAACATCTCCAAAAGTGGCTAAGAAATTTAGCATCACGATCTGCAACAATTATATTTGGCACACCATGCAACTGAATAATTTCATGAGAGACCAAATCATTAACATTAGCAACATCATCACTTTTATGACATGGCATAAAGTTTGCCATTTTGGAAAATCTATCCATGACAACAAATATGCTATCCCTCCACTTTGTCTGTTCGAGGTAAACCTAAAACAAAGTCCATAGATATATCCTCCAAAGGAACACTAGGTACAGGCAAAGGCATATATAAACCATGATGATTGAGTCATGAGTTAGCTTTTTGACATGTTGTGTAGCGAGCAACAAAACGCTCAACGTCTTGTCTCATCTTTGGCCAAAAGAAATGTGTAGAAAGTACGTCCTCCGTCTTCTTCATGCCAAAGTGTCCCATTAATCCTCCTCCATGCGCCTCCTGTAGCAACAAAAGACGAACGGAGCTAGCTTGAATGCATAGCTTGTTAGCACTGAACACAAATCCATCATTAATGACAGACTTGTTCCATGTTCTCCCTTCTTTACAATTATGCACGGCATCTCTAAATTCAGCATCATGCACATATTGATCTTTGATGGTCTCCAAACCAAATATTTTAAAGTCAAGTTGTGAAAGCATAGTATAACAATGAGACAATGCATCGGCAATAACATTTTCTTTACACTTCTTGTGTTTAATGACATAAGGGAAAGTCTCAGAGAATTCAACCCATTTAGCATGTCTACAGTTCATTTTTGCTTAACTTTTAATATGTTTCAAAGATTCATGATCAGAATGTATAACAAATTCTTTGGGCCATAAATAATGTTGCCATGGTTCCAAAGTCCGAACAAGAGCATATATTTCCTTATCATCAGTAGAATAATTCAGACTAGGCCCACTCAATTTTTTAGAAAAGTACGCAACAGGTTTACCATCTTTTAATAACACACCTCCTAATCCAACTCCACTAGCATCAAATTCAAGCTCAAAAGTCTTACTAAAATCAGGAAGTTGGAGCAAAGGAGCAAGTGTTAACTTATCTTTCAAGACTGTGAAGGATTCTTCCTATGCGGTACCCCAAGAAAAAGGCACATATTTCTTTCTAAGCTCAATGAGAGGCACATCAATGGTGTTGAAATCTCTCACAAAATGCCTATAGAAACCAACAAGACCAAGAAAACTCCTCACTTGTGTGACCGTTTTGGGCTGCGGCCAACTCTCAATAGCTTCAGTGTTGTCTTTATCAACTTCAATTCCTTGCGGAGTAACAACATAGCCAAGAAAAGATACTCGATTGGTGCACTTCCCAAGGTTACAAAACAAACATGCATCACGTAGAGCAATAAAAATAGCACATAAATGTTCCAAATGTTTCTCCAAAGATCTACTATAAATCAGTATGTCATCAAAATAGACTACCATCTTGTAATAACACACCTCCTAACCCAATTCCACTAGCATCACACTCAAGCTCAAAAGTCTTATTAAAATTAGGAAGTTGGAGTAAAGGAGCATGTGTTAACTTATCTTTCAAGACCGTGAAGGCTTCTTCCTGTGTGGTACCTCAAGAAAAAGGCACGTCCTTCTTTGTAAGCTCATTGAGAGGCGCAACAATGGTGCTAAAATCTCTCGCAAAAGGCCTATAGAAACCAGCGAGGCCAAGAAAACTCCTGACTTGTTTGACCGTTTTGGGCTATGGCCAACTCTCAATAGCTTCAATCTTGGCTTTATCAACTTCAATTCCATGTGGAGTAACAACATAGCCAAGAAAAGATACTCGATCGGTGCAAAAGGTGCACTTCCCAAGGTTACCAAACAAACGTGCATCACATAGAGCAATAAAAACAGCACGTAGATGTTCCAAATGTTCCTCCAAAGATCTACTAAAAATCAATATATCATCAAAATAGACTACCACAAATCGTCCAATGAAAGCAAGTAAAACCTCGTTCATTAATCTCATGAAAGTGCTAGGTGCATTAGTTAACCCAAAAGGCATGACTAACCAGTCATATAATCCAAACTTAGTTTTAAATGTTGTTTTCCATTCATCTTCCAATTTCATACGAATTTGATAGTATCGACTATGAAAATCAACTTTGGAGAAAATTGTAGAGCCACTTAATTTATCAAGCATATCATCTAGCCGAGGAATAGGATGACGATACCGAATAGTAATATTATTAATGCCTCTACAATCAACACACATGCGCGATGTACCATCCTTTTTTGGCACTAGAATAATAGGAACAACACAAGGACTAAGGGATTCGCGTATATAAACTTATTCGAGCAGCACTTGTACTTGACGCATAATCTCATTTGTCTACTATGGATTGGTACGGTATGAAGCATGGTTGGGTAGCAATGCACCGGGAATTAAGTCAATTTGATGCTCAATCCCGTGAATAGATGGCAATCCTGGTGGCATGTCTTGTGGAAATTCATAGCAGAACTCCTGCAAAATGTTAATGACAGCACGAGGCAAAGAGGGAGGCATGTCCTCGAATGAAAATACTACCTCTTTGCATACAAAAGCATAGCAAACAGATGTAGTAACAACCAAATCATTAATATCAGATTTAGTAGCAAGTAAACATCCACTCTTTAATTTTATTTCAGATGCAACACTAGATGATGGTTTATTAGGCTTATGGTGTTGCTCAAATTCCTGTGCTACAATCTGATTTTCACTCTTATTTTCCTCCTGTTTTGCTTTACAAGCTCTAGCAATGTCATCTTTCATAATATGTTCAGGAGACATAGGAAGCAAAATGATATTTTGATCCCTATGAATAAGAGTATACTGATTTGTCCTACCATGGTGTACAGAATTTTTATCAAATAGCCATGGTCTACCAAGTAAAACAGGACATGCTTGCATGGGTACCACATTAGAATCAACATAATCAAAATATGTAGCAATGCTAAAATGCACACGAGTAGTACGTGTTACCTTAACCTTGCCACTGTTCTTAAACCATTGGATGTAATAAGGATGAGGATGTGGTCTAGTGGTTAGAGACAGCTTCTCCACCATCTCCATGCTAGCCAAGTTGTTGCAACTCCCTCCATCAATGATGATGCGAACAGAACACTTCTTCACAACTCCCTTTGTGTGGAACAAGTTGTGCCTCTGATTTTGCTCAGTCTATGTAATCCGCACACTGAGAACACGTTGAGCAACTAAACTTTCATACCTATCAGTGTAATCAGTAGCCATGTAGTGTGTCCCTTGTCCTGTATCCTCGTCACCTTCTTCTTCACTCACAATGAGAGCCAAAGTCTCCTCATCATAATCACTAGCGTACGCATATCCACCATTCTCGGTAACAATCATCACACGCTTGGAAGGGCATTCTCTCGCATAGTGACTTTCAGCCTTGCAACTACGACATATAACCTCATGTGTTTGCTCTGTGGATGCAATAGATGAAGAAGATATCTGTGCAGGCCCAGAAGGTGTGCTCTTCGCGGAGGGTGGAGTAGGGACCTGTTTCCTGGTATCTCGGTTGGAGATGGAGGTTGGAGTAGGTGTGTAACAGTATGGGACCGATGCTCCAGAAGATACCCCTTCTATTCCATCGTCGTCTTGTGTTTCATTTGGTTGTTGCATTCATTATCGCATCTTTCACATCATCTGCATAGCATCGGCATTTTGTAAACATAAGTTTTCAAACTTGCATCCGTTCGTAGTCACCGGTTCTCTCCGTTCTTGCCATTGCCCATTTCGAGACCAACAACACACTAATGCACCTGCGGCATCGTTTAAAATATTGTTTTTAAAGTGCACGAAAAGTATTCTCGAATTGGGTCGAAAGTGTTGGGGAACGTCGCATGGGAAACAAAAAATTTCCAGCGCTCACGCAAGACCTATCCATGGTGATGAGCATCTATGAGAGGGAGAGTGGATCTACATACCCTTGTAGATCGCTAAGCGGGAAGCATTAAGAAACGCGGCTGGTGTAGTCAAACGTCTTCGCGATCCAAATCGCCAGGTGTCTCGTGATCCAATCACGATCCGTCCCGATCAAGCACCGAACGGACGACACCTCCACGTTTAGCACACGTACAGCTTGATGATGATCTCCGCCTTCTTGATCCAGCAAGAGGGATCGGAGAGGTAGAAGAGTTCTTCGGCAGCTTGACGGTGCTCTGGCGATGGTGGTGGAGCTATTCCGGCAAGACTTCGCTTAAGCACTGCAGAAATCCGATCTAGAGGAGAAACTATGCACTGGAGGAACGGGTAGCACGTGGCTGAAAATCTAGTGCCAAAAACCCTAAAACCTCCAGTATATATAGGAGGAAGAGAGGAGGAGGCTTGGCCCTCAAGGGGCCAGCCCTTGGTTCGGCCGAATCAAGTGGGAGACGAGGAATCCTCCTCCAATCCTAGTAGGACTAGGATTCCTCCCTATTTTGCCTTTTTCCCACCTTATCTCTTTGGGTATTCTCTCCCAGCCGCATGGGCCTTGTGTGGAACTTACACCAGCCCACTAAGGGCTGGTATTCACTCTCCTACAGCCCATGTAGCCTCTTGGGTCGAAATACCCCTCCCGATGGTCTCCCGGTACACTACCGGCACTCCCGGTACACTACCGATTAGCCCGAAACTTTTTCGGCAACCAAACTAAGACTTCCTGTATATCAATCTTTACCTACGGACCATTTCGGAGCTCCTCGTGGCATCCGGGATACCATCGGGGACTCCGAACAACCTTCAGTCACCACCATACACAACTCTATATTACAGAAACTTTACCAAAACTGAAGTGTGCAGACCCTGCGGGTTCGAGAACTATGTAGACATGACCGAGACACCTCTATGGTCAATAACCAATAGCAGGACCTGGATGTCCATATTGGTTCCTACATATTATACGAATATCTTTATCTGTCGAACCTCTATGTCAAGGATTAGGTTAATCCCGTATGATGTTCCCTTTGTTCTTCGGTATGTTACTTGCCCGAGATTCGATCATCGGTATCTCCATACCTAGTTCAACCTTGTTATCGGCAAGTCTCTTTACTAATTCCGTAATACAAGATCCCGTGACCAACACTTAGTCACATTGCTTGCAATGCTTATTGTGATGTTGTATTACCGAGTGGGCCCTGAGATACCTTTCCGTCACACAGAGTAACAAATCCCAGTCTTGATCTATGCCAACTCAACAGACACCTTCGGAGATACCTGTAGAGAACCTTTATAGTCACCCAGTTACGTTGTGCATTTGATACACACAAGGCACTCTTCCGGTGTCCGTGAGTTACATGATCTCATGGTTGTAGGAACATATACTTGACATGCAGAAAATAATAGCAATAAACTGACACAATCATATGCTACGTTTGTAGTTTGGGTCTTGTCCATCACATCATTCTCCTAATGCTTTGATCCCGTTATCAAATGACATCACATGTCAATGGCTTGGAAACCTTGACCATCTTTGATCAACGAGCTAGTTCACTAGAGGCATACGAGGGACAAAGTGTTGTCTCGTTACCCACACATGTAATGTGTTTCCAATCAATACAATTATAGCATGGATAATAAACGATTATCATGAACAAGGAAATATAATAATAAACACTTTATTTATTGCCTCTAGGGCATATTTCCAACAGTAGCCCACTTGCACTAGAGTTAATAATCTAGTTCACATCACTATGTGATTTACATTGTAATGAATCGAACACCCTTGCAGTTCTGGTGTTGACCATGTTTAGCCCTTGGAAGAGGTTTAGTCAATGGGTTTGCAACATTCATATTGATGTGCACTTTGCCAATATTTATGTCCTTCTCCACGATGTAATCGTGTATGGAGTTGAAGCATCACTTTATGTGTCTGGTCCTCTCGTGAAACCTTGGTTCCTTGGCCAGAGCAATGGCACCAGTGTTGTCATAGAATAGGTTCATTGGATTCAGTGCACTGGGCACTACTCCAAGATCTGTCATGAACTGCTTCGTCCAGACACCTTCCTTTGCCGCCTCCGAGCCTGCGATGTACTCCGCTTCGCATGTAGAATCGGCTACCACACTTTTCTTGGAACTGTACCAGCTTACAGCTCCCCCATTGAGAATAAATACTTATCCGGTTTGTGACTTAGAGTCATCGGGATCAGTGTCAAAGCTTGCATCGACGTAACCCTTTACGACGAGCTCTTCATCACCTCCATAAACGAGAAACATATCCTTAGTCCTTTTCAGAAAATTAAGGATATTCTTGACCGCTGCCCAGTGCTCCATTCCAGGATCACTTTGAAACCTTCCGGACATACTTACGGCTAGGATGACATCGGGTCTTGTGCACAACATTGCATACATGATAGAGCCTATGGCTGAAGCATAGGGGGATGACACTCATCTTTTCTCTATCTTCTGTAGTCACTGGGCATTGAGTCTTACTCAACTTCACACCTTCTAACACAGGCAAGAACCCCTTCTTGGACTGATCCATTTTGAACTTCTTCAAAACTTTATCAAGGTATGTGCTCTGTGAAAGTGCTATTAAGCGTCTCAATCTATCTCTATAGATCTTAATGCCTAATATGAAAGCAGCTTCTCCTAGGTCCTTCATTGAAAAACTCTTGTTCAAATAGTCCATCACGCTTTCCAGCATTTCTATATTGTTTCCAATCAGCAATATGTCATCGACATATAATATTAGAAACGCTATAGAGCTCCCACTCACTTTCTTGTAAATACAAGCTTCTTGATAAACTTGTATAAACTCAAACGCTTTGATCACCTCATCAAAGCGCTTATTCCAACTCCGAGATGCTTGCACCAGCCCATAAATGGATTCCTGGAGTTTGCAAACTTTGTCAGCATTCTTTGGATCGACAAAACCTTTTGGTTGCATCATATACAACTCTTCCTCAAGGAAACCATTGACGAACACTGTTTTAACATCCATCTGCCAAATTTCATAATTGAAATAAGCAGCTATTGCCAACAAGATTCTGATAGACTTAAGCATCGCTACGGGTGAGAATATCTCATCATAGTAAACTCCTTGAACTTGTGAAAAACCCTTTGCCCGAAGTCGAGCTTTATAGATAGTGACATTACCGTCCGCGTCCGTCTTCTTCTTAAAGATCCATTTGTTCTGAATGGCCTTTCGCCCTTCAAGTAATACTTCCAAATTCCATACTTTGTTTTCATACATGGATCCCATCTTGGATTTCATGGCCTCTAACCATTTCTCAGAATCCGGGCCCATCACCGCTCCTCCATAGCTCGTAGGTTCATTGTTGTCAAACAACATGACCTCCAAGACAGGATTGCCGTACCACTCAAGAGTAGTACACGCCCTTGTCGACCTACGAGGTTCAATAGTAGCTTGATTCGAAGCTTCATGATCATCATCATTAACTTCCTCTTCTACCGTCGTAGGTTCCACATAAACATCTTTCTGCGCTGCTCTACTTTCTGGTTGAAGTAAAGGTTCAATAACCTCATCAAGCTCTATTTTCCTCCCACTCAATTCTTTCGAGAGAAACTCTTTCTCAAGAAATGTTCCGTTCTTAGCGACAAACACTTTGCCTTTGGATCTGAGATAGAAGGTATAGCCGACTGTCTCCTTCGGGTATCCAATGAATAAACATTTCTCTGCTTTGGGTTCCAGCTTTTCAGGCTGAAGCTTTCTGACATAAGCATCACATGCCCAAACTTTAAGAAACGACAACTTTGGCCTCTTGCCGAACCATAGTTCATATGGCGTCATCTCAAAGGATTTCGATGGTGCCCTATTTAAAGAGAATGTAGTTGTCTCTAATGCATAACCCCAAAACAATAGTGGCAAATCAACAAGAGACATCATAGAACGCACCATATCTAATAAACTTTGATTACGACGTTTGGACACACCATTACACTGTGGTGTTCCAGGCGGTGTCAACTGCGAAACAATTCCACACTGTCTTAAGTGACTGCCAAACTCATAACTCAGATATTCACCTCCTCGATCAGATCGTAGGAATTTAATCTTCTTGTTACGATGATTCCCAACTTCACTCTGAAATTGCTTGAACTTTTCAAACGTTTCAGACTTCTATTTCATTAAGTAAATATACCCATATCTACTTAAGTCATCAGTGAAGGTGAGAAAATAACGATATCCACCACACGTTGTAACATTCATTAGACCGCACACATCAGTATGTATGATTTCCAATAAGTCACTCGCCCGTTCCATTGTTCTAGAGAACGACGTGTTAGTCATCTTGCCCATGAGGCATGGTTCACATGTGTCAAGTGATTCAAAATCAAGTGACTCCAAAAGTCCATCATCATGGAGCTTCCTCATGCGTTTTACACCCATATGACCTAAACGGCAGTGCCACAAGAAAATGGTACTATCATTATCAACTCTACATCTTTTGGCATCAATGTTATGAACATGTGTGTCATCACTATGAAGATTCAATATGAATAAACCCCTCACATTGGGTGCATGACCATAAAAGATATTACTCATATAAATAGAACAACCTTTATTCTCTGATTTAAATGAGTAACCGTCTCGCAATAAACAAGATCCAGACATAATGTTCATGTTTAACGCAGGAACTAAATAAAAATTATTCAGGTTCATCACTAATCCCGATGGTAATCGAAGAGAGAGCGTGCTGACGGCAATCACATCAACCTTGGAACCATTTCCCACGCTCATCGTCACTTCATCCTTTGCCAGCCTTCGTCTATTCTGTAGTTCCTGTTTTGAGTTGCAAATGTGAGCAATCGAACCGGTATCAAATACCAAGGCACTACAACGAGTGCTAGTAAGGTACACATCAATAACATGTATATCATATATACCTTGTTTGTCGTTGGCCTCCTTGTCAGCCAGGTACTTGGGGCAGTTCCGCTTCCAGTGACCAATTCCCTTGCAATGAAAGCACTCAGTTTCTAGCTTGGGTCCATGTTTGCGCTTCTTTACAGGAGTAGCAACTACTTTGCCATCCTTCTTGGTTTTACCCTTCTTGCCCTTTCCCTTGCCATTCTTCTTGAAACTAGTGGTTTTATTGACCATCAACACTTGATGTTCTTTCTAGATTTCAGACTCAGCGACTTTTAGCATCACAAACAGCTCGGCGACTAACTTGTTCATCCCATGCATGTTATAGTTCATCACAAAGCTCCTGTAACTAGGTGGAAGTGATGGAACAACTCTGTCAGTGATCGCCTCTAGCGGAAGGGCAATTCCCAACTCTACAAGACGAGTCGAATATCCAGACATTCTGGGTATATGCTCACTGATAGACCCGTTCTCCTCCATCTTGCAAGCATAGAACTTATTGGCGGTCTCATACCTCTCGATTCAGGCATTCTTCTGAAATATAAACTTCAATTCTTGGAACATCTCATATGCTCCATGATGTTGAAAACGTCTTTGAATTCCCGGTTCTAAGCCATACAATATTGCACACTGAACTATTGAGTAATCTCCAGAACTATTGGTCACCAAGCAGTGCATCAAGGACATATGATTTCTAGAAAGCCGTAAGGATAATCCTCAGATTACGGGCCCAGTCAACAAAGTTACTTCCATCATATTTGAACTTAGCTTTCTCTAGGAACGCATTAAAATTCAGTGGTGCTACTGCGCGAGCCATTGATCTACAACATAAATATGCAAAGGTTACTTAGACTATTGTTCAAGATAATGAGTTTAGTTAATCAAATTACTAAAGCTCCCACTCAAATTGACATCCCTCAGGTCATCTGAGTGTCACATGATCCAAATTCACCAACTCAAGTCCGATCATCACGTGAGTTGAGGTGGTTTCAATGGTGAACATCATCATGTTGATCATATCTACTATATGACTCATGTTCGACCTTTCAGTCTCTTGTGTTCCGAGGCCATGTACGTACATGCAAGGCTCGTCAAGTTTAACCCCAGTGTTTTGCACGTGCAACACGGGCTTGCACCCATTGTATGTGAACGTAGAGTCTATCACACCCGATCATCACGTGGTGTCTCGACACGGCAAACTTTCGCAACGGCGCACACTCGGAGAGAACACAATTCATCTTGAAATTTAAGTGAGGGATCACCTTATAATTCTACCGTCGTCCTAAGCAAAACAAGGTGCATAAAAGGATTAACATCACATGCAGATCATAAGTGACATGATATGGCCATGAACTTGTGCTTTTGATCTCCATCTAGAAAGCACCGGCATGATCTCCATCGTCACCGGCACGACAGCATGATCTCCATCATCTTGATCTCCATCAACGTGTTGCCATCGGGGTTGTCACGTCCATCATGCTTCTACTACTATTGCTACCGTTTAGCGATAAAGTAAAGCATTACATAACGCTTAATGATTGACACGCAGGTCATACAATAATTAAAGACAAGCCTATGGCTCATGCCAGTTGCCGTACTCATCGACATGCAAGTCATGATATTCTATACAACACATGATCATCTCATACATCACATATATCACATCATCTAATTGGCCATATCACATCACAACATACCATGCAAAAATAAGTTAGACGTCCTCTAATTGTTGTTCCATGTTTTACGTGGCTGCTACGGGTATCTAGCAATAACAAGTCTCACCTACGCATAAACCACAACGGTGATACATAAGTTGCTTTTCAACCTTCTCAAGGACCGCCTTTGTCGAATCCGATCCAACTAAAGTAGGAGAAACTGCCACCTGCCAGGCATCTTTTGCAACAAGTTGCAGTTGAGGGAACCGGTCTCTCGTAAGCGTACGAGTAATGTTGGTCTGGGCCGCTTCATCCCACAATACTGCTGAACCAAAACACAACCAAGGGAGGAAGCAATCTAAGAATCAACGCCCACACACTCTTCGTGTTCTACTCGAGATATGACCTACACATAGACCTAGCTGATGATGCCACTGATGGGGAACGTCGCATGGGAAACAAAAAATTTCCTACACTCACGCAAGACCTATCCACGGTGATGAGCATCTACGAGAGGGAGAGTGGATCTACATACCCTTGCAGATTTCTAAGCGGGAAGCGTTAAGAAACGCGGTTGGTGTAGTCGAACGTCTTCGCGATCCAAATCCCCGAGCGTCTCGCAATCCAAATCACGATCCGTCCCGATCAAGCACCGAACGGACGACACCTCCGCGTTCAGCACACGTACAACTTGATGATGTTCTCCGCCTTGTTGGTCCAGAGGGAGAGGAGAGGTAGAAGAGTTCTCCGGCAGCGTGATGGTGCAATGGCGATGGTGGTGGAGCTATTCTGGCAGGGCTTCGCCTAAGCAATGCAGAAATCCGATCTAGAGGAGAAACTATGCACTAGAGGAACGGGTAGCACATGGCTGAAAATCTAGTGCCAAAACCCCTAAAACCTCCAGTATATATAGGAGGAAGGGAAGAGGAGTCTTGGCCCTCAAGGGGCCAGCCCTTGGTTCGACCGAATCAAGTGGGAGAGGAGGAATCCTCCTCCAATCCTGGTAGGACTAGGATTCCTTCCTATTTTGCCTTTTTTCCACCTTATCTCTTTGGGTTTTCTCTCCCAGACGCATGGGCCTTGTGTGGGACTTCCACCAGACCACTAAGGTCTGGTATTCACTCTCCCATAGCCCATGTAGCCTCTTGGGTTGAAATACCCCTCCCGATGGTATCCCGGTACACTACCGGCACTCCCGGTACACTACCGATTGGCCCAAAACTTTGCCAGCGACCAAAATAGGACTTGTTGTATATCAATCTTTACCTCCGG